>PUFA01000027.1:12053500-12738000 GCA_003508835.1 Eonycteris spelaea
TGTTTGGAAAATGGCCACATGAGACACATAACAACAGTTACTTCTTTACTCTTAAAAGTTCTAAAATAAACATAAACTGAGAAACTTTTTTTGCCTCTCTAAACCCCAAAGTTACTCAATGCCAATGCCTAAAAAAGGTAATGAATGTTCCAAATATGTGGGCTGAGATTATATAAATTGCTTCACTGGGTTCTATCTATTCTAAGCAGTGTACAGTTCACCATCATAAAAAAAAAAAACACAACAAAATCAAATAAGTATTTCTGTACAGAGTCCTGGACTAGCATATATGCCCTTGATGCAAGTAACAAATTCACCATTTTATTAGTTGTGAAATTTAGCAAGTCACATCACTCCCCAGGGTTTGTTTTCTCTAAGGACACTTAAGCTTTATGAGTATGATTATATCAACTAAATACTTATACCTATCCCAACAAATACACACACACACACACACACACACACACACACACACACACACACACACACACACAAATTGGTAAGTTAAGAACCTGTAAATCAAAATGTTTGCTCAAAAGAGAGAACCACGAAATATATAATTTTAGCTTAAATCATAAACCTTTAATATAAAGGCCTTTTATTTGACTAAGATTTTGCTCAGTGATATTAATGTAGTCTTTGTCTTGAATAAACCATTCTCACTCCGTGAAAGCTATAGCTTCCAGTTTCTTTTACATGCCATGACAACTAAGACATTCGTGAACAAATATGAAAAATAGTTCTTCAAGACTTTTCACCAATGTTTCAGAGTTGTCTTTTACATACCTAATTCAACTGCAATCTATTTAGCAGCTAGCTTTGAGTAAAATTTCAAAGCAAATGACTTACTTTTCATAGGAATTACCTTGCCATACTCATATTTCTTCATTCTATGTAGTATTTAAATTATATGACTATACACACAGGTTCAAAAACAACTTTTTAAACACACTTGATAATCTTTCTCCTTTAAATCACATATATTCAGCTCACACTGCAGAACAAATGTATCGGATTATATGGAGGCATGGTTGAGGCAACATACAACTGACTTTTGATAAGCTTAAAACTCAAAAAACAGGAACAGAAGTGGACAGAAGTACTAGAAAGTGACCTATCAGCCTAGCTTTAATGTCAGGGGCATGAGTCAGTATGTTTTACAAAGGGAACAGAGTACTGGCTAACTAAAGGGAAGTTAAGGAAATTTCTACTACAGTAGTACAGGATTGGTAACATTCCAAAAAACAGCTTAAAATTCTGTCGACAATAACCATACACAGAAATAAGTACAGGTTAATTAAGTGATATGTTGTAATTTAAATAGGATAAATTAAAGAGGCTACAGATCTTCATAAATGAGTAGTATTTAAACAGGGAAAGAAAGGCTGTAGGAATGAGCAGAAGAGGGGAATAAGCACGTTATATGCTGGGTCATCATTTAGATTTGCCTGAACAGAGAAGTGAGTGACCATTTGGCAGTAAAGGTCATCTTCACATTCTTGGCAGAATATTTTCCTGGAAAAGGTCCTTTACGTCAAAATGACGAAAGTAAAAAGCGATTTTCCCATAGAAACCATCTTTTAATAAGTGTTATGTTCCTAATGACACATTATTTTTTTCAGAAACGACCTTATTTAAAAACAGTTAAGAAGAATGGCACAGTACACTGTTTACTGCAGAGTGTATGTATATACATACAAACACACACACATACACAAAGGTTTTTAAAAGATATCTTAATAATGGCAATACAATACGCAATCAGAAAATTAAAATACTATGTATTAATTTCCTATATAAAGTTATTTTTATGTAGAAAAGATCATATTTTTTTTAAAAAAACCTTTAGTATAATAAAATTCATAGGTTTTTGGGGGTAGATTTTGACAAGCACCTTCATAGAAATTTTGAGAAAGGTTTTATTCCACTAGAACAAGTTTTGATCAACTGACCCACAGATGTTTTGTTGAAAGCGGGTAACCAATCTGTGAAGAAAGTCCTTCTTCCTTGAGCCACTGAATCAGGCAGTAACTTCCCCCTCACAATTCACAATTAGAAAGGATATACTCTTTAAAATACAAAAACCGTTTTTTTAATTTATTTTTTTAGTATGGTGACAATGATTAACAAAATCCAGTTAAGTTTCAGGTATACAATTTAGCAGGAAGGCGCGCGTGTGTGTGTGTGTGTGTGTGTGTGTGTGCGCGCGCAGCAGCATGCGTTTACCACCCATAGTTAGATTTCTTTCTGTCACCACATATTTGACCTCTTTTACCCCATCTCCTCCCCCTCCTCCCTCCCCGCTCCCACCCTCTGGTAACCACTAGTCTATTGTCCATGATTATGAGTCTCTGTTTGTTTGTCCTGTTCGTTTGTTGCTTCTAAGTTTAAATTCCACATATAAGTGGTATCATGTGGTTTTCAACTTTTTCTGTCTGGCTAAAATACATAAACTTTTACTTGTTTCCACCCTTCTAGAGTCCTTGAGGGACTACTTTGTTACAGTGTTGAAAGCTTCAACCTAAAATTGAATTTGAGCAAAAACAAAGGCACAGAATCATAAGCTTGCTCCTAACTTCATTAAAGTCCCCCCTTCTCCCAGTCTCAATTCACTCATAAATACTACACATCACATTTCTCTAGAGCACCTTTGTTTCCCTTTAAATATATACTTTAAGGATTTAGTTATAAGTGTAAAAAAAATGATTTTTTTTCCAACACTCCTGAACTTACATTAAATTCACTATTACTCTCTACCATAATCCTTAGAAAATATATGGAGAATTCCTATTTTATAAGCACTAAGTTAGCAATCACACAAGGAAACAAGTCTCATTACTTCACAGTCACAAATCTGTCTGCTCCCTTTGCTTGGCTGCACCTCTTCCCAGTGTGTGCACAGCTCTTTCCTAACTTTGTGTTCAGTGACTTCATGCTGACAGTATAAAATTTACCATGGTGTGAGTATTTACACCTCACAAAACTTACAGTAGTGGACTTATAAAACTACAAATTTATTGTGTTTTCAGCATACTATAAAGAATACCCGTGGTCTGAATAATCAAAAAATTTTTTAAAGTTTCAATAATATGAGATTTTTTTAACACTAAGAAAAGATTAGTCTAGTACATCTTGTATATTTGAGGTTAAACATCCTTTCTGACCATGTAGGAATATAATAAAATGTTTAAATAAACTTTATTATCATCCTACTCTAAGATCTCCTACTAGTAAAACAATAGACCAGAGGAGTACTTTAATCCCAAAGTAAACTAAATCTAATTAGCAACCCTACCCACTATAAAAAAATAACTCCCCAAATGGTATTTAAAAATGTGGTGTAACAGAGTATGTGAGTGTTTTCAGGAGGAGGACCAACCTGACAGGGTATCTTAGTATGTTAGAACTGAAAGAGACCTGAAATAATTATCATAAGCCCCTATAAATACAGTGCCAAGAATTAATTCACTTATTCTAGATTACAATGTGAGATCAAGGCCTTTTAAAATAATCAGGGTTCCTAATTTTCAATTCAGTGTTTTCTACACTCCAACTAATAATATGAAACCTCCTGACTCATAAAAGTTATTTTAAAAAATGGTGGAAATGGAGAAAAAATTAGGCATGCAGTTTTATGTAACCATATTAAAGAAATAGTATTTGGTGAACTAGAACACTGAATAAGAAGTCCAGTCCTGTGTCCCAGTGCTTCAAGCTGGTCAAACATCCAGATGTTCTAAAGGACATAGCCATCAGAATGTAATTAACAACTTACAAGAACACACATGAAGAATGCTCAACTACTGTGGGGATTTTAGTATAAAGAATATAGAACTGAAAGCCTAATTAAGCTACAGGAAAAGAAGAAAAATTGTCTAGGGTTAAGTGTACAATCACTTAAGTATAATATTAAATAAGGTATTAAAAATTAAATTCATGCTGTTAACTAACTATTTTAATAAACAAAATTTTTGGTAAATTTTTCTTGGTAAATAAAACATTTCATGGTCCAACAGCAAAATACATTAAAATTCTGTGAAAAGAAAATTAACATGTAAGTCATAAATGGGAATTTGATTAACAAGAATTTGAGTATTCATTATTCCAACACGTATAAAACACTAATTTCAAGATCATGTCCCAAAGAAATAAAGAGACAGAGACTACCTATACAAAACATGTTATCTATAGTTGAAAATAAATGATTCTTATATTTATTTGTTCATAAGAACATAAAAAACAGAAAAAACAGGAAAATAAATTTATTAAGAAGTCATCCTAGATATCTTTACTGCTGATTACCAGTGTTTCTATCTGTCTCTGGCTATAACAGTAATACACGCCTATATTGTAAAATGTAATTTCCTTCTTTAGATTTTCTGCATCAGCTACAATCAGCCATAAATCCAAAATCCAAAGGTCACTGTTAATATTTTAGTGTATTTCTTTTTAGTCTCTTTGCTACGCACACATATTCATAACTTTTTACACCACTGAAATTGCATAGTACACACTATTTTGTACAATTTTTATTCTAATATATTTCCTACTTGTTTGATAATGCTTCTTAAATATTTTTAACGGCTGCAAAATTATCTATTGAGAGGGCAGCAAATTTTTTACTTAAAAAGCTAAATAGCAACTATTTTAGGCTTTCCAGAGCCCATAATCTCAGTCACAACTAGTCAATTCTGCCATTGTAGCACTAAAGCAATCATGGACGAAATGCAAACAAATGAGCACTACTATGCAATAAAGCTGTATTTATAAAAACAGGCAATACGCTCAATAATAAAATGACAACTCAATAATAAAATGACAAAATAGCCTAATTTAAAAATGGGATAAGATCCAAATAGACATTCTCTAAAGAAGCTATACAAATGACAAATAAGTTCAATATCATTAGCTATTAGGAAAATGCAAATAAAAACCATACTGAAATACTACTTTGCACCCACTAGGATGGCTAAAATCAGAAAGACAGACAATAATAAGTGAAGACAAGTATTTGGAGATACTGAAACCCTCATACATTGTTGGTGGAAAGGTAACACAGTGCAGCCACTTTGAAAAAGTTTGCAGTTCTTCAAAAGGGTACACAGAAATTTCACTAGAAATGACAACACAAGTCCACACAAAGAACTTGTGCACAAATGCTCATAGTAGCATTCTTCATAATATCCAAAAGGCGAAAATGACCCAAATGCCACCAACTCATAAACAAAATATGTTATATTCACATAATCATTATGCAGCAATAAGCAGAATTTATTGCATATTCATATAATAAATTATTATTCACCAATAAAATATATACTGTGGCATCGATGAACCTTGAAAACATTATACTAAGTGAAAGACAGTCACAAAAAACAAATTGTATTATTTCATTCACATAAAATGTCCAGAATAGGCAAATACAAAGACATAAAAAGTAGGTAAGCGGTTACTTAGAGCTAGAAGTTTTGTTGTTGTTGTTGTTCCGGTGGGGGTGGGGGGGACAAGGGGAGTGACTGATAGCAGATACAAGGTTTCTTAGTGGGGTCATTAAAGTGTTCTTGAATTGACTGTGATGAAGACTGCACAACTCTATGGATATACTAAAAATATATTCCCACTTGACTGTAGGTGAGTAAATTGCATGGTATGTGAATTATATAAATATACAGCTGACCCTTGAACAATATAAGTTTAAACTGCATGGATCCAACAATAGGTGAATTTTTTTCAGTAAATACAGTCAGCCCTCCATGTCCCCAGGTTTCAAATCGGAAGATTCAGAGTATCAACAATACCCATTGTTTCTATGTCATTTTATATAAGGACTTGAGCATGCATAGACTTAGTTATCTGTGGCAGTTCTGGAAACAATCCCCACAGACTCCAAAGAAGGACTGTAGTTCAGTTTTGGGGAAGTCAGAAGTTATATGCAGATGTTCGACTGCACAGGGGGTTGGCGCCCCTAAACCCCACATTAGTCAAGGGTCAACTATGCGATTAACAACCCCATCTATTCTACAGATATAAAAACATTAACCTTTTTCTCCTCTTAAATATTCAAATAGTTCCTGGTTTTGCTCAATTAGAGTATATATGACAATAATCTTTGAGCTAAGTTTACAAATGGCAAAGAATATAAAACGGCTAAAGAGTGTAAAACTTTACTGTTGCAAATGTCCATTATTTGAATTGGGCTTATGTTTTAAACACGTCTAGGAACATATGATTTATTACATCTAAGCAAAAGGTAGTGATAAAAATGGTAAAACTTTCAGAACATACTTCCTGCCATTCCAGAAATAATGATACCATTACTGTCATAACCGCTGAATCTTGGAACCTGGATATCCATACCTTTTCCCCCGTAGGAAAACCCTTCAGGAAGGAACAGTGGCATTAGAATAGCTCTCCTATCTGCTAATCTTGGGGTTACAGGGACCAAAACTGGAGTAACCACCTTTCACCTTGGAGAGCAATGAGCTTGTTCACATGTATCTCCTCATGGTTTCCACCACACTAACTTTATCCCCCTTCTTAGAACTTTGCTCATATTATTTCTCTTTTCTAACATGTCCTTATCCTTCTCTATCTCAATATACCCATTCTTGAAGACTAGTTTTGGCCTCAATCCATACTAGGTATTCACCAGCTACTCTGGTCCATGCTATCTCTAGATGAAAATTGCTCAGTGCCATACAAATAACTACTTCATTTCTCTCCATTTCATGTGCTTTAATTTTGCCCTCCCCCCCAAAAAAAAATCTAAAACAAGGTCAAAGAATCTGTATACATATTCTAGAAACGTAACAACAAAAACAACAATAACAACAAAGTTAATCTTATTTGAAAACTTATGTTCCAGACCCTGCGGTATTTTACATGTACTTTTCTCTCAAATAATCATCACAATAACCCTTTGGGATAATTACCACATTTTACTGATGCAGAGATGAAGAGACAGAAAGTCAAGTAATTTGCTGAAAATATCCTTTATTGGTTAACAAACACTTTACGAAATGTTTCACGCACATCATCTCATTTCCCCTCACAACTCTTAAGTCTGCTACAAGTATCAGTATTACTATTTTACTAAGATGTTAAGAAATTTTCTTTTAAACATACTATAACTTAATGGTATAGGCAGAATTATGATACAGATCTCCCAGGGCTTTCCGTCACAATATCTTACGTCACAGTACCTTATTTGAAAGGGGAATAAAAATACATAAGTTTTCAAGGATTCATCCCCTAAGGATCCAGCCTAACTCAAGCCCCAGAGTTCCACAAGGAGAACTCAAGAATGCTTTAGAAAGTTTCCTTCCCCAAACTGTTGTCACAGGAACAGACACCGTGCTAGTGTTAACATAGGTGTGGTCGTTTAGAAGTACTCTCTCAAATGTGATGTTATTTATTCTTAACAACAATCTGATAAGTACACATGGGTAATTCCTAAACTCAAAGAATTTATGTGTTTTGCCCATTCAAGACCATAGAGATTAACAAATAATAGATCTAAAGCTGAAAATCAAGACTTCAGACTCTAAGTATGGCCTTTTCTTCCTGTTATGTCTCAAAATTAGCATTTCATTTTATGCTGATATTCTGTAACTGTTTCCCCAAGGTGATGAATAAATATGAACACTAGAATTAAGTGATTCTGAATTTTTTCTAGGTTTATAGACCCATTTTAAAAATGAAATCTGTGGAACCACTCGATAGGAAAAAAAAAAAAAACCCATACAGCTTTAGACAGTTTTGCATACATTTTCAGGACTTCATGAGCCCTGATTAAGAACCCTATACAAGATTATAACTTGAAGGACAGGGGCAATAATTATGCTCCTGCCATATGCTTCACAGTGCACAGCAGACAGCACCGAACAAGGATTAAGAAGTATCAAATGATTGTAAACAGACCTAATTTTCTTGATATTGGCTTTGGAAATAGTACAGAGCCTCTATTAAGACATACATTTTAGTAGCAATAAAAAAAAAAAATGAAAGGCAAAAATAAAGTCACTCACTGAGAAGGTACAATTACTGAGCCTTACTGTTTGCTAGAGAGCTTTACTTCATATCATTTTTGGCCTGAAAGTAGCCTCTAAAGTAGTTATCATTAGTCTTTTAGAAGATGAAACTCAGGCTCAAGAGAAGCTGATTAATTTGCCCATAAACATAAGGCCAATGGCAAAGCAAAGATATAAGTTCAGGTCAGTGTAGGATGGAAGAAACCTGGTTCTTCCTGTAATAATCTAAATGTTTAGCTTGATAGCATAGACTGTTACAGAAGGGAGAGAAAAAAACACTTATAACATGAAGTTTAAAAAAAAAAAAAGGTGATTGGGGATCAAAAACAAGAAATATATTCAAAGAGAAAAAAGAAAGGTGGGGGACTAAAATGAATAATCTAGATCATAAAATATGTGGTAGGGAATGGGGAGAAAGAAAGAACACTGGACTGTTAAGAACAATCTGATTCTAATTCTTACTCTGTCTCCAACTATCTTGATAATCTTGGACTAGCCACTCAATCTTTCTGGACCTCAGCTTCCTAGAGTGTAAAATTACAGCTGTTGGATGACATAAACTTAAATTTCTATACTCCTTCACAATCTCCAAAACATTTTCACAAGTATTATTTTCATTATATTTCATGGAGCAGGAATTTTGTTTTATTCACTGCTGTATCCACAGCACCAGGTTGGTACAAAGTAGGTGCAAAATATTAGCTGAACAGATGAATCTTATTCTGCCAATAACCCTGTGAGGGACACAGAACAGGATAGGTAATATTGTTTATTTTACATGTGAGAAAAACCAAGGTTCAAACACTTTAAAATACTTGCTCACAGTTCCATAGCAAAGTGGTAAAGCAGGATGCAAATTCAAGTCTTCCAATTACTAATTCAAGGTTCTTTCCAGGTCTAAAACCTGTTATATTTTAAATGTATTTTCAGTTAGCCAGATTCAAGAATAACGAACTCTTACTCATCCTTTTAAAGAATTCATTAGGATGGTATAACTATAGAAAGCAGTGAATGACTAATTCAGAAGAATGATTCTGAAAGAATACCTAATATTCAGTAATGTTACATATAGAAAAAAAGAAGATAAAATCCAATTTCTGACCTTCTTGATTATACTTTACTATATTTTCTGTGTTCCACAGTGAGTTTACTCACTGTGCTCTCTGCAAATTTTGCTGTTAATCATAGAGGGAAGGAGCTCAAATCTATTTCGACAAGGAAGGTTATTAATCAAACCATAAACCTTGTTGGCAGGCTTCCCTAATGACCTGAAGTTGAGGAACTAACCTCCTCTTCTAAAGCCTAGGATCAAATGAGTTACAGGGGAAATGTCCTGACAGAACAGCATAAGCTGGAAACAGCTATGTATGTGCACAGAGTGTGTGCATGCAGAGTAAATTAAGCCTGAAACATCACTGGAGGCAAAAATGACAAAACTGAAGCTGTCCTACTTCGGGCACGTCAAGAGAAGGTTTCTCTAGAAAAGACAATAATGCTGGGAAAGATGAAGGCAGAAAAAAGAAAGACCAAATATGAAAGGATTGACTCCATAAAAGAAGCCATAGGCATGAGTCTACAGAAGCTGAGCAGGGTGGCTGAGGACAGACAGGACATGGTAGACGGCACCCTTTCACAGGGCCTCAGGGGTTGGAGCCCACTTAGAGGCAAAGCAGTTAACATACACACAATAGAGAAAAAAAACACAGGAAGAGCCTTAGGGCAGAGATCTACTTTCCAAGACTCTCAAAAGTACAAGACTGTAGTTCCAGAACCTAAGTGGAAAAGAAGAGGGGCTGGCTAGAAAATAACCCTTCAGATCTGAGGGCACTCGTGGCGAAGGCATGCAGCCTCATGCTTTGAGGTTGCAGGACAGCAGGAAAATCTTTGTGTGTTGGGAAGTAAAATCTTTTGATTAAAAAAAAAAAAAGACTACAAACTTATACAAACATAAAATCCTTGCTTTCAAAAATAAATAATTTCTAGATAGGAAATGCCACCCCCTAAAATCAGTACTTTAAGAATATAAAAATATTTTGTAATATGGGACGTAGTATATAAGTAGGTATTTCTTAAGACAAAATCATCAGAATAACTTCTCTTCTAAAAGTAAATAAATAAATGGAATATTGTCCACTGACTCGTGCTCCTTTAGTTTCTCCTCCCTCTAAGGACTTCCATTACACATGTGCCAAAAGTAAGAACAGTTTATACTAAAACTAATTTCCATAGTATTCAAATACAACAGAATATCTGGATAAGAAGGTAAATAAATTATCAATAAATGGGGTGAAAACCTTTGAAAAGTCATGACTGGACCCAGAGAAGAAACTAACATACAAATTGAGGTAACAGGGCTTAATTAAGATAAACATTCTGTAAATGTAAAGGATAAATTTAAAGGAGTAATTTAAAGGTATTTAGGTCTCTAGTTCTATAATCTGAGTTATCTCACAATAATAATCTACCATTCTACTTACCTTTTAATACAGTTGACATTTCAACTCATGGGTTTGAATTGTACTAGCTTCACTTATATGCAGATTTTAAAAAATAAGTTCATAGAGTACTGTAAATGTATTTTCGATTTTCTTAACATTTTTTCTCCAACTTACTTTATTGTAAGAATACAGTACATAATACATTTAATATATAAATATGTTAATCATTTGCTTATGTTGTTGGTAAGGTTGCAGGTCAACAATAGGCTTATGTAGTTAAAGTTTGGAGGAGTCAAAAGTTACATGTGCATTTTCGAATGCACGGGGTCGGTGTCCCAATCCCTGTGTTGTTCAAAGGTCAACTGAAGTTAATTTTCCTCTCCCGTTTAAAAGTTATTTTCCTTCTTGGTACAAATGATGTATTTAAATTTTTCTGCAGAAATACAATTCAGTTACCTTACCTAGTAGCGAACTGAATGAGTGCATTTTGAAGAGTCTGCCTAATTTCAAGAAGAAAAGATTCATCATCACTTAGTGTATAATACCAATACTGGACATAATCTCTCAAGGAAACTGGATAACCTAAAACAAGAATATTGGGAGGGGGAAATACATCTATTTAGGATTTTAAAAGTAACAGTAGCAAACTAAAATCTAAAAGGAAGATTTGCCAATTGATATTTACTCTCCATACACTAAACTGTGGTGGTAAACAACTGCCTTCATGAAATAAGCAACAATATGCCAAAACCATTTCAAAACTTTTAAAATTATTTTGGTATCAAGGTCATACATTGCCATATTTTTTAAAAATTAAAGAGTTATCTATGGCTAAGTGCACCACAAATCATAAAGACGGAACATGAAGAAAAAGTAAATTTTCAATGCTATAAATATAATGATGAGTTTAAATCAGTTTAATAAAATACAGATGCAAAGTAATGCCAATGGATCCTAATTCTCAAAAAGAAAAACCATTTTTCCAAGATTATACCATCAAATTCATTGCAGCCAAACTACAAAAGTGACACAGTTCATTTAATTCTAATGCCTTTGATACTGCCAAGAGTATTGTTAGCCAATAGCAAATAATATATCTTAAGTATAAAGTTTTTTGTAAATCAGGATAAACCCAGCCTAACTGTAAGTTCATCTATAAAGTAAATGTTAGAATTTTAAAGTACACATTATTTACAATAATCTATATAATCAAACAAACATCAGTGAAAAATATTTTGAGGAAAATAATTTTTTAATTTGAAATTTTTAATATTGTTGAATCAAAGCACGTATATCCATTTAAAATAGTAATAAAACTAGTAGAGAAAAATGTCTGATTTACAAAACCACTAAGTTTATTCATCAGCTGAAGAATAACACTTTAACTATAAAATAATTAAAAACATTTTTGAATGTGTCAGTAAAAAGGTTTTTTCTTCTAAATGCAAATTCAACCAAAAGGCTTTAATATTAAATCAAACACCTCATTATATATTAGTTCATAAATAAGGCAGCACCTTTTAAAGTATAGAATCCAAGGACAGCACTATAATGCACTTCCAGAATATTACATAAATAGCAAAACTATTTCTTAATATTTTCAAAAGAAATACACCTAGCACACAATATAAAATTCAAATACCACATACTGAAACTCACTTGCTGGAGAGGTTCATCAATTATATTGGCACCCGTCAATCTTCTATCAATCTTTATAGTCCTGGCTTCCCGTTTCATTTCTTCTAAGCACTTAAAGAAAACCATCACATCTTACTGCATAGTTTTCTTGATTTAAAATCTCTGTAGTTTACGTCCTGTCATTATCTTCAAGTAAATAAATAACCTTATTTTTTGAGAGACTAATAAAAACCAAACACTATTTCTCAAATTATTAAAACTACACATCCAGAAAACAATATTAACATCAAAAATTTACTAAATCAGCAAACATTATTTAGAATGAGAGAAAACTGAAAATATACAGATGTATTGTGCCATATTTCAATGAAACTTTAAAGCCATAACTTAGTGTTTCAAGTGAGTTAAATTATGAATTTTCTCTATTAAAAGCTCTCCCTCTTCCCTTTCCCCATGGCTAGCCCATGACAGAATACTGGCTGCTAAATGAATATATTTTTAACTGATTTTATTTAGGGATAATTTTTAGCAACTAAAGAAAATCAATTTCTCTCTTTCTCTGTAGTATTGAGAAAGATCAGTGACCTGGAAATAGGATGAAAGTCATGTGACACCCTTTAATTAAAAATACAAACCGAAGCAAGTGCAAGCATGCAAGCACATGTGTGTGCATGCACGCATACACACGTGTACACACACACACACACACGTGCTTCAAGTGATAACATGCAACCTCTAATATTTTTTTCACAAAACATGCTTATGTCATTTGAGAAAAGCAAATCAAACCACCATTTTTTATACCACCTACGAAAAAGATAGATTGTAAAGACTTAATCAGTCTTGATTAGAATTTATTACTGTTTGAGGTCTTAATCACTCAAATGAATGGAAACTATGAATGGCTAAGAAATGATTTTAAAAAAAGAAAAGGTTCATTTCCTTAGAAAGTTTTGTGAGCATACTCAAAGAATACATATTAATATGAGTCCTAAATGAGGACAAAGTCTCAGATTATTTTAAAAGTACTAGAAAAAAAGGATTTATCAATATGAAAGTCAGCAGGATAGAGTGTTAATTTCAGTAATGTAAAGTAATACTTTATATTTTACTTTCTCTACATCTCCTACAAACTGGACAAGGTAATTGTAAAGTTAAGTCCCTATCAAGTCCAGAAGATTTGTCTCTCTGTGAAAACGTGAAACCATCTTAAACCCACAAGAACTGAAGGCAATGCAAATCTGAAGTCTACCAATAGTACTCAATTCCAATTTTATTTATAATATATGACTAAAAAAAAAAAAGAATAGAAAAATAGCAACATCCAATATGACATAAAATTGGCCCTAAATTATTAAAATTATAGATATACCCTAACTGCAAGCTATATTTTTCAAGTGAGTCAAAGAAAAAGTACCCATTTTTCCCTCCTGGTTCCCATGTAATTTATTTCATTCAAAACAGTGTATTCATTGACACAAATCATACATGTAATGCTTTCAAATTCTAAGACAGCAGGGCAAAAATCCCATTTCTGTCTTTCCCTCAAATTCGCATTACCACTTTTTAATATTTAACATTAAGAAAGTTTACAAGGTAATCTTTTAAAATGCATTTTTAAAGCATGATCAGAAAGTCTCCCAAAAATTTAAAGTGAGCATTAGTAAATTATAAGAAAATCTGTGAAGTCATATAGATAGCCATATTATCATCATTGTACAGAACAGGACTTTGTTTGAGGTTTCACATTCATTCCTTTACCCTATTTACCTTGGGAATTCCAGTTGATGTTGGAGGAAGAAATGAGTGTTCACACTGCTCTAGGTACTTCTCTGAGCTTGTTTTTCCAAACAGGAGAGTAACCACAAAACCCCTGAAAAAAAATTTAATTACAGATATAAAAACAAAATTTTACACATAATTGAATGCGTCTATTATTAAATATATTTTTCAGGTTTAATAGACAGGTTTTGCTATGTTCTGAAGTTTAGAACAACTATAAACATTTGTGAATTTATACAATAATTCCTTTCAAAGTTTTCATCCAGTATATTTCATTAAAAATCTCAGGCAATATTTTCAAACATTAGGAAAATCGACCCTCATTAAATAAGTAGGCTAATAACCAAGGACAAAGACAAATGAAATCTAAATCTATAGCTTAATTACATATCTTTATTGTTAACTAATTAACATGAGATATTAATATAACTTGTCACTATGAATACAGAATAAACAAAGGCTATACAGGAAAAAAGTGATCCAATTTATGATTTATTTTAAATAAGCCTGGAATTAAAAGAAGAAAATTAGTCCAGTATGATAAACACTGGTTTAGAACTGTTTTACTATAATTATTGACTAAATGCTATCAATATTTCATATATTTAAAATTTACCAATTAAATCTAAGTGCTACTTAGGAAATCCATAAAAAAAGAAAATTGAATTTTAATTTTACAATGATCTTATAGTAATCTTACAGTAATTCAAAGTTTGTAGTGACAAAAAAAGAACAGTAAAAAATTAATTGTGGTCAGCCTCAACAGTGAAAGGAAGATTCTTAAGGTTCCCTGCTGCTTGTGGCTCTCTAGCCATTTCACTGTTCTTCAACACGGGCATCAGAAAAGCAGGAAGGATGGCAAAAAAAACCCAGATAAAATCAAATCAGCTCATTTCATCAATTCTGTTTTTGTTTCTTTTAAAAAAGGCTGGTCTCAGAATTATCAGATTTCACCTACTGATATTATAATAATATCTGATATTATTACTAGGAATCAAGTTGGCTCTGTATTTCAGTTTGACCTGGTTACAAGCACATTTATAGACACAATAAAATGCTAATATTAACAATGTATTCCTAAAAGTATCATCATGAAAGAGACTGATAAAATAATAACCTTTGCATAACCAAACATAACAGAATGCTATTAAATAACACATACATAGTATGCCAAAAGAAAAATGAAAAAAAAAAAAAAAACAAACAAACAAACAAAAAAATCTCTGCATGGTTTCCTTCCAAAAGTATTCTTATACTAGAAAATAAGGGATTAGCTTTGGCTATAAGCAAAAAATACACATTCTTCCACATTATAGATAGGTAAACTCCAGAACTTAGCACCTTAAGTTTTATTAGCAAAAAATAAAAAAGTAGTTTCCCTAGAAAAATGTATGTCGCAAACTTGCATTTTAAGTTAAGAAAAAGAACACAAACATATCTTTAAAAACTTACACAATAAAAAACACACAAAAACTAAGAAATTATTTAATTACATGAAATGTTTTTACTTGAGGTTGATATTTAAAAGCCTATTTTTACTTTTAAAATTCATAGGGCATTAAACTATACTGTTACATTAAAGAAGGGATAATCATTCTTCATAATTAGGGCCAAAATAAAAAGAAAGATTTAACTCAGGAATTAAGATACTCAGTGACCAGAACTGAACAACGCAGGAGTGCTTAATTAACTCATTTCCATGAGATGATTTTGGGAGGCCTGCTAGTATATAAGTAGAAGACCATTACCTTTTACTGTGGCAGTGAGTTTCACTGGGATCAACAGTCTGGAACACATCAGATCAATTTATGACACAGAATGAACTTGGAATTTCAGACCCTACCATGTGACTCAATATTATCTAAAGAGATTTTAGTAGCCCTCTCACACCCTCAAATACCCATCTTATCTAAAAATTTCTACAGAACTTTACAACTATCCAAAAAAATTTTGAAAATTATTCCTTGATAAATTAGCACATTCAAAAAGGGAACAACAAAGATTCCTGTGACTTTGAAATAAACAGACTCATCATCACCCCTCACCCTTTCCCAAATGTTATATGAAAGTCTATTCTAAAAGAAATAATGCGCCACCTCTTCCATCTTCTGAGAGTTCCTGGGGCTCTCCGACCTTCATCTATAAAGTTCTAATTTCCTCTCTCTCTGAAGTAACTGGAAAATCCTTCTCCTTCACTTTGCTAAGGACTTATTCAATTAGTGAAATAGAAGAAATCCTGCCCTTCAAAGAAACATCTCAAGACAATCTCCTTTGCAATCAGTAAAAGCAGCCATGACCATATGGGAGAGGTGCATCTATGCAGCTCTGCCCTGAATTTGTGACTAAAGAGTGTAATTTAGAAAGCCAAATGGCTGCAGACCTGTAGTCTTCAATCTTTATAATCAGAGATATTCAGAACTACATTTTTCTGATTCCTACCACTTATTTCTTAATTGTTCCAATGTGCAATATCACATCCAAGCAATTCTGATGAAAAACTAAATTTAAATAAAAAGTAGTTTTTATAATAGTCCTTAAGGTAGCTGCTCAATTTAATCAATTCTCATTTGTTCAACAATCAGTGGATACACTGCCTACAAAAATGTCTACACATAATTTTCAAACCCATAACCTGAAAGAGGTAATAGTAGATATAAACCACAAACATCTCTTTTGTCAATACATTTTCTAACATATAATTCACATATGATACCAAATGCTCTGCATAGGAAGTTATTAAACTAACTCATGACTGAAACCTCTCTTATAAAGGTTTATCGATGCAAGATAAAAAAGCAAAACATTGTAAACCAAATAACCAAGTAGAAAAAACTGCAAAATGAGGCGTTTGGATTTTCTAAAACGAAATGACAGCACTTACTAAGGGAAATAAGTAACATTACTGTCTGAAGTCTAATCAATGACACAATATCTTACTGTAAACCTTGATGCATCATCTCAATATAACTTAATATTATCATAGATAAAGAAATGTCAACTTTAAAAGAGGAATAACACTGAAAGGAATAAAATGTCTTTTAACTTTCATTTTGCCACAAAGAAGTTTATGTCATTGAAAAATTAAATTTTATTTTTAAAGATGACTAACCACATTTCTGGTACAAATAACAACCATCACCATTTTTATTTCTATAGGTATTTTAATTTTATTTTTAAACTTTGGTAAAAACAATTTGTAAAAACAGCATTCACAAATAAATCATAATTTCATTTCTCTAAGTCATTTGTTTCAATTTTGAACAAAAAACATGACATATGAATTATAAAATTATCATTGAGTATACTCACCCACCCACAAAGCAGAGGATATAAAATGCCAAATAAAATATTACGAAGGGTCCAAAGGTTATTAGAGAAAGGACAATGCCAAGGCTTCCCCATCCCCATATGGATAAACTGGTCTGAAATAAAGCAAAAAAATTAAATTCTTTTAAAATAAATATGAATTAGAAAAGACTCAACTAAACTTTTACATAGTTTTAAATTTTACCTTTTTTACATTTATAATATTGTTTCAATAACTGCTAAAGTGTTTACTTTTGACAACATTAAGTACACTTTTGGAAATTTATCTCCAAGAAACAATATACAAAATCTGTATGTAGAAAGAGGTTATAGAACATCAGCAATGGTTTTTTTTTTAAACCTAGTGAAAATGTAAAGGTACAACAAGAAATAGGCAAGTTGGTGAATGATACGCTGGCATGAGAAGTGGTAACAAAGAATTTATATACATTAAAGCATATATAAAATGTAGACCATACAACTGTGCTTATTTAGAATATTTAATTTTAAAACTAGGTACCAACATAACTGCAGTATGGCAAAACATGTTTTAAAAATTAAAATTTCAAGGTAAGAAATCCTTATCTCATCAAAATTATATTTTTCTTTTATTAAAATTGTGTGAAGTTTTTAAAATTATAATTGCAAAACTCTCAACATCCAGTTACCAAAATTTACCAAGAACTCGACAAAAAAAACTCCAAAAATTCTCCATCATTAAAAATAAATGAAAAAAAACCTGTATTGTTTAGAATTTTACTGTATTATCTAATAAAAATACTCCTTTTAATGAAGGCAAACTGGCTTTGAGCAATTTAATCATTATGAATAAACAAAGGTACTCAATTCAACACGTTCTCACATCCA
This sequence comes from Eonycteris spelaea, assembly GCA_003508835.1. Classification (NCBI taxonomy): domain Eukaryota; kingdom Metazoa; phylum Chordata; class Mammalia; order Chiroptera; family Pteropodidae; genus Eonycteris; species Eonycteris spelaea. The sequence goes on from PUFA01000027.1 coordinate 12,071,562, forward strand.
TTTGCCTTGTACTGTGAGGTATACGAAGCGGGCATCTGTCCCACTCCTGCCATCAAGGAGCACAGAGAGGAATGTCTTAAGGGAATAAAACAGACACTGAGCCAAAAAAATAATAGAGAGCATTATAAGATGCTGAACTGAACAAAATTAATGACCAAAAAGCTATAGAATACACAATAAGTGCTGTGGATTATGAGAGAAAGGACAATGGTATTCATTCATTCATTTCATTCATTCACAAGTCACTGACTGCTTCCTATGTGCTGTAAGCTCAAGGTGCTGGGGAAACCTCAATGAATAAAACATATCCTCATTAAGTCTACGTTCTAGTAAGGGGAGAAAGAAAAGCACACCTTCATAAATTTACGTATTCTCATAAGTTTACATTCCGAAGGGGGAAAAAAGGCAAATAAGTAAGTAAATACCAGATGGAGATAAGTGCTATGGAGAAAAATAAAGCAACTTTTGGTCTAAGAAGCTCTGAATGATTAATATATGGCACATGAATGGAAATCTTGGACAAGATTTACTTAAGGAGAATTTATAAGAGTGAGTCTTCCTAGCCTAAAATAATATTTTCCATTTATTAATCTTCTTTTATATCACTCAGTAGAGTTTTCTCTCCTCCTCCTCCTCCTCCTCTCCTCCTCTCCTCTCTTCTTCAATATAAGAAAACTATATAGGCACAACTCTCATTCGTTTCTATTTTTATTATCCTCTTTTCTAATCCAGGCCACTCTCATCTTTTTAACCTGAGGACAGAAGGACTGCTGATGAAGTTTCTTCTCTGCCCTCATGATCTCCTCCCTGAATTGGCTGGAGATACCATTTCACCTCACGAAGTGGTATCCTCTGACTTATTTCTAAGAGCTAACAGTAGGCCATAGTGATTTAGAATAAAGCACAGAGCAGTCCAGTCCCTCTGACAATACTTCTGCTGAACATCCAGTACCTGATCCACACTACAGCACTGCCGGATGCCCAACTATGGGAAACAGATGCTATTTCCCAAGATTCATTCAAAATCTTATCCACTGACTTCACCTCAAAAGAGTTCTCGTAAACTCTCAGGAAAGCAGAAAGCAGACTATGACCCAGATACTTTATCAACCTACCTCCTCCAGTGATATTTGATCTAATATTAGCACTATTACCCTTTCTTTACACAGTTAGATTTATGCTTGCTAGTCAGTTTTTCAAAGCTAAACAACTTATTAAGGATATATTCAGATATATTCAAAGGTTTTAAAAATGAAACCAAGCAAGTAGTTATCCCTGGGGATACAGGAAGGGAGCACACAACTGAAGAAAAACACATAGGGGGCTTCTCAAAACCTCAGCAGTGTTCTATTTCTTAACCAGGTGTTTGCTTTAAACTGCATAAATGTTTTATTCTGTTTGAATCTATCTTCTACAATTAAAGAAATTTTCAAAAAAGAATTACAATTAGTCAATTAGTTACTATGGGGAAGATTATTTAACGCAGCAATTAGTTAACAAGGGGGAGATGTTTAATTGACTAAAAACTTGTTTTCAGAATCTTACAAGTCCTTACATATTCATTTGAAAATGGTAGCAAAATCACCCAATATAAATTCTTGTTCATGCAACAAATATTTTGAATACCACAATGTACCAGGTGGTAGTGATTTAACAGCGAACAAAACAGACATTACTATTACATTAAAAAAAAAATCTACAAGACCCTTTCCTTAAGTTTGAGAGAAATTTTTATATTCCAGAGACTAATAAAATTAAACATTTCCAATCAAGCAAATCAGGTGCTCATTTGCTTTGTAAGTAATCTCTTAAAATAATTAACTTTAAATATTAAACTATTCATTGAAACAGAACAGTGAATTGTCCAAAAATAAGAAAGTTTTGTTATTCTTAGTGTTCTCATATATATAATTGGCTGATATTACAATCTGATTATTTGGTAAGATTAAGAAAAACATTTGACCTAATACTATTTAAAACTCTCAGGTTCTAATTATTTCCTAATATGAAACAGGATGATAAATTTAGGATAATTTTATACTATGTCAGGAACCTTTTACTAATTCGAAGAGGTATTACTTCAAGAGTTGACTTAAAATGAAAGTCAAAAATAGAAATAAATCTACACTAAAATAATCCTTGATATATTACCACTTTTTGCTCTACCTATAAAAACACTGAACCATCCACACCGCTGTTGCTCTAGAACCACTGACCCACCTACCGTGAGGTGGAAGAAACTCAACATCATCTACTGCAGCCATTTAGGTTCTTAACTGCAGATTATTAAAATACAGATTCTGATCCTGTATGTCTGGGGTAAGGTCTGTGATTCTTTCATTTCTAACAAGCTACCAGTACTGTTCAGAACAAAGGAAAATTACAAATTTATAATTCTCCTTTAATTCACTTCTAGGTCCATGAAACTTTATGCACAATACTATAACCCAAAAAGCTGTGAAAACTAAAACTGTACCAAGCATTCCACATACCGTATCATTAACTTGTCGGAACTTACCAAGTAATCAAGACATAGCACAGTGCTCAAAAAATGTGGACTCTGGAGTTAACTTATCTGCTTGCAAATCATATCTTTGCCATTTATAAGCTGTGTAACCACCACATGCTTTCATTTCTTCACCTATGTCACATGGTTGTGGTGGGGAGTAAATAAGTCCATGGTCCAGTGGTCAAATTTTTAGCTTAATCACTACTATTATTCCTAGTTAACAACAGAGAAACAAAGGTGCAGAAGTTTTTAAAAACTGCCCAAAGTCACACAACTAGTAGGTATAAGAGAGAGAAATAATCCTGAGCAAAACCTGACTCCTTAATAAACCTTAAAATTTGTCAGTTGACAAGTGCCTGAAGAGCCACAGTAAGAAAAAAATACTAAAATCATAAATGTGTTTTCTTTTATCTGAACATTAATCAGCGTAATATGTCACCAGAGAAATTAGTCAGAAAACTACTTGTAATGAATGTAATAAATCCCAAGTGTGAATATAAAGTATGTAATTTTTATCGTTAGACGATCAGTTTATCCATGTATACCCTACATAAATGGAAAAATTGGGGGTTTCAAAGAGTGTCAATATTAGTGTGACGAGATAACTACATGTATTGGTTTGGCCGAACGTAAAGGGACAAAGACATAAAAAATGACCCCTGCTGTCAAGAAGCTTAAGAATCAAAAAATGACAATGCAAAGGTTCGTATATGGCTCCTGACAACAGAAAGTGGATATATTTTACTTTATGATATTTTATGCCTATCAAGTCATACTGACATTTATCTCATTTGATCCTCACAGACTTTTATAGGAAAGGTACTCTAACAGAGTACTAAGAACACAGAGTCAGAAATGATAAGTTTCAGTTTACCACTAAATTTCTGTGTAACCTCTGTAAAATTCTGTGTAACCTCTCTTTGATCCAAAATTTCCATTGGCACAATGAGGGAGCTGAGCTTTAAGATCGACTCTCAAATCAAGTGTAGTCACAGTGTTAGGTAGCTAGTCAGACATGAGCAACAGGGGGAACAAAGGAATAGGGGCCCAGCCTAGAGACCGCCCAAACGGTGTTAGAATTCTGAGTAAGCACATGCACACTAGGCAAAGAGTATATATACCAGCCAAGTGTCAATCAAAATGACCTCACTTGCCAATCACCTAAGAACGCCTTTGGAATCACCCATCTCAGCCCAAATATAATGCAGACATTCCCACTTGGGGGGGGGGGATCTTTGTGGTGGTGGTTGTTACAGCGCTCTGTTACAGCTCTTCGCTAAAACTATGTGCCTCTTTAGGACGTGTTTTGTCAAACATATGCTTTTAATAAACCTTTTCTAAATCTCACTGACCTGTGATTCTTCACTGCGTCAATAAGGAAGAACCGAGGAAAAATAATAACTGCACTTCTGCGCCATTATCCCCCACCCCATGCCATGGGAGTGACACCAAAGTTCAAATTGGTCCCAACAGTAACAACAGCAGATTAGTTAAGTAACTTTGCTCAAAATGACATAGCTAATTCAATGCAGAGCCAGGCCTAGACTAACCTGGCTGCATGTGGAGAGTAGGGCTTAGTGGAAACACCTACTTTAGCTCACATGAAGAACAGTTGGCAGAGCTCCCACAGAACGGACCTTGGACCCTGATATCAGTCTCACTAAAGTGAGTCAAGCAATTGCAGAGTTATATTCACTTGGTCTATCTTAACATATTACATGGCACAGGCCAGCCAGAAAGATAGAGCTGAGAACCTTAAAGATGATACCACTTCAGTGCCAACACAGGTCAAAGAAATTACATATGAGTTTAACAACAAAAATAAGTACCCACAAGAAGAATGGCCTTATTGTAACTACAGATTCTTTTCCTCCTACCTTATTTGATCTATAATAAATGGAAGTTCTCCAAGTAATTTCAACAGACTGTGATCCTGACATGCAACCCTGTCTATTCAACATTATATAATAAATTAATCAAGACCTGGTATAATGAAGAAGCTCACTGAATATGGAACTAATTACTTAATTTACTAACTAGAGAGCTGAAATGTGCGAGGGAATGGGAAAATAAGGTGAGGAAGAAAAGAGAAAGATAAAGGGCAAAGGATAAGAAATGGAAAAGATGAAGAAAAAAATGAAAACAGGACCCTAAATTGAAGTGTTCCTCCTCATCGCCCGCCCCCTTATGGTTTTAGGAGAGCTATATGCTCCTACCAGCACAACCCATACCAAGCCCCATTCTCAAAAAAGTTACCCAAGAGCTTGGTCCTTGTTTTCCTGAGACTGATGTGAAAGAAATAGTGCTCTGGCTATCTCAACATGCGCTGACACCAACTCACATCATCACTCCTTTTGGGGAAGGCAGCCGCACATGGATCATCAGTACATCTGCTGGGCCAGCTGGCCCTATATCTCTTTCCATGCTGCAGGGACAAGAATAAAAATCCTCTTCCTCTCACCCCTATTAAGCTACCTACTATATCCTAGTGAGGATGACTAAAGACCAGTGATATGATATAAGTTTGTGATCCAGCTGTTGAACCAGGAGGGACAGATCGCCTATGGAAAGGGTAAACATTGCAATCAACTACCCTTGTCTTCAAGCTTGCTAACTTCCCAGTTGGCAAAGATAATGGCCACTGGATACCTGCAGGTTTTTCTTCCTTCTCACAACTGAGGGTGCCCGTAATAATTAGGTTATACACATACATACACACATAACGCGCCCCCCGCCCCATGTATTTTTACCTCTTTGGTAATAGAGCCCTCTCCCTCATAACAGAAGTCTATTTTCAACTTTTATACATTTTCAAGAAAGAACTACATACAGATATGTAGGTGGCTACCTGGCCAAACTCTTCATTTTTTAAGTTAGAGGAGTAATCACAGACTACCTACCAGATAATTAGAACTCCTAGCTCCCAATGATAAATACAAGAAAACAAACAAAAGCTACAATGAATCCAGTGTTTTTAAAACTAGATTCTATCATTTACAAAATATTTGTATAGTTTGAAAGAGTAATACATTCATAATATTTATTTGTTTACTTAGGATACAAACTAAGTTAGGCTGTAGACTCCCCGCCCCATCCCCATAGCCATACTAAGGTAATCACTGAATTAGGGACTAGAAGCAACCCCAATATTGAAAAAAGAGATCCTATATACTGAATGTTTTCCTTATCCAAGAAAAATAACAAAGTTTTTAAAATGTGAAGGGGGCAACAGCAAAAAACAACTGACAGGCTTCTGATAAATACTCAAAGCCTCAAATTGCAAAACTGCTTTACCAAGGTTTCATGAATTCCTGATAAAAGGTCTACTAGTAGATTGACAAGACTAAAATACATAAAATACATAAAAAGAGCTTTTTAGAAACTGTATTTCTATCGTGCCTTAGTAACTTTCAAGAAACAGATTTTTTAATTACAAACTTTCAATCTTAATTAAAAAGAAAAAACAGATTATTTTCCTTATAAATGTTTCCATCTGATAGATAAAGGCATGTGTGTACATATATGTCCCATTCCTAAACAAATATGTATACATGTATATATTACATACTAAAAAGTATTTCCTTAAAAATAAATGATTAAAGCAGAAATTTTAAAAGATTCCAAAGACAGTTAACTTTCTAATTATCTGAACTAACAGACTCCATCATAGAATTGGCATCGTAAAGTACTTATTCTTTGTATTTTGAACAAATCATATTTTTTGTATAAGCATATTTATCCTGAGTTTTTTTAAAACTCAACTACATACTAGTAAATATTGCAATCAATCATCTCAAGAGAGTTATAAGTATACATACATTTGCTTATTTTTTTAAAAGTACACATACACAGAAACTTTAGAAAACAGTGATCTATAAAGAATGGGAAAAATGGGGTAGAAGGGACAGGTATAAGAACTAGACATCTCTAAAAATACCTAGTTCTGTAAATCTGATTTTGTAATGGTTTAAATATTCTAAATATAAAAAGCAATCTCTAAAAATCAAAAGCAAAGTGAAACAAATCTAACTCTACTATATACAAAAGTGTAGGATAATTACACAGAAAAAAAAACCATTTCAATGATTTTACAATATAACAATTTGACTATGAATCATTAGTGGTATGTACTCTAAGAACAATAAACAACAAAAAACTTCCAAAAAAAATCTTAAATTGCCTCAGTGAAAAAAAACAGTATAAACAGTTCCACTAAAACAAACCAGGAAGAATGGCTGATTCCAAGTATGGAGCAGGAAAGGAGTTTAAGATGGGCCTGGAGCACCTTGCCACACCAGAAAGACTATTGAGTATATGTCAAAAGGATGCAGAAAACACACTGAAGAGGCTTCTAGTGGCTAAAGATGAAATAATTAAGAATAATCACTGCAGTACATTGGAGCACTTAAAATATTTGATATCATAAATATTGTAGTTTTTTTTTTTTTAATTCTACCGATCATTTTTCGAAAAGTGATGGAGAATTAAACATTTATCCAAGGTAGAGAGCTGATGAAAATTCAGTTTCTCTTTAAGGAAATATTCCATGTAATAAAGAAGTGACAGAATTAGAATATCACCATACTGCAACCCTTAATCTATTAAGTCTAGCAGTTGAGAGAGAGAAGACATGAACCAGACATTATATACCTCTTGGGGGTGGGGGGGGGAGGGAAATACACACCAGCATCTACGAACGAGTCTTGGGGTGAAGGTGGGGGGGAGGGTGCGTAAATTGAACCTGAATCTGATTTAGGAAATTCAGAAGACTGAGAAAATGTGACAATACATTATCAAGATATACTGAGCAAAATTTAGACAGTGGGAAACACTAAAGGGCAAAAGACCCAATTCCTTCGACAAATGAAGGACAAGGAAAAACGAGAGAAGAAGGGGGCGGGGACAGGGCAATCCGTTGGTTAAAAGTGCAATATGTATAGCTTTTCCAACTTTTTTTTTTAAAATACAGTGGGAAAAGGAGAAGGAGGAGAAGAATGAGGAGGAAAAGGAGGGAAAAAGAGAAAATCGGGTAATTCTAAACATTTTCTGAATATTTAATGATATTAACATGTCACTGCTTATTTTTTAGGTGCTGTAATGGTATTGTTTGGTTTAATAAAAAGAATACTTATATTTTAGAAATGCATAAAATATTTACAGATGAAATCATATATCTGGAATATATTTCAAAATAATTCTGAAAGTAGAGAGTCAGGAAAGATGAAAGGGATATAGATGAAATATTAATTGGCCATGAGCTGATATGTCTAAACCGGCATGAGGACAGGGAGCTCATTATACAACTCTTTTTACATTTAATGTTTGAAATTTTTCATACAAAAACCTTTAAACACACACAATAACCACAAAATTCACTTACATAGTAAATGCACTTGCATTTCTTAAGCAAACACTCCAAGAAATAAACAGGCCACAAACGAGCTACATGTTTACAGCCCAGGGAATTAACCTGGGGTTAAAAGTTTCTTATGATGAGGTTGAGAGTAGAGCAATCAATATACACTTGGCTATTCAATTAAGAAAAAGATTCTTTTAAATACAGAACTAAGTGATGAGTTTTAATATCCTATTTTATGTGTGAGTATGTGTACATTTTATATAAGAACTACTGTCTTTCAAAATAATTATTTTGGGAATTTTCTCATTAATTCTATAGTAATTAAGTAGCTATGTATTAGGCCTTAATCATACAAAGATGAATCACTTTCTGCCCTTGATATGCTCGTAAACTAAAAAGGAAAAATACACATGTAATGATAACATAAATGAGATAAGTGCCATAATAAAAAAGATTTATGAAGTGTTTGGAAATACAGAAAAGATAAAGCCTCCAGAGTTTAAACATATTGAAATTCCTTTTAAATTGTCTTCAAAAGGCGGTTTTTCAGTGAATTAAGAAAAGGCAATCTCTTGTCTTCACAGTCACCTGCTTCTTTCCATCAAAATGTTATTGTCCACAAGAGATTACAAACTTCATTACTAAAATTTTCATAATTTTCAAAACTAAAACTTTCACATGAACAAAGATTCACAAATACCAAGGCTATTCAAAAGTGTGACACAGAGAAAGTGCTCTTTGATTCAAAAGTAGGACAGAGAATATCATATTTATTGAACTTAACATTAATATTCAAGGCTATTTATACTTTTATGTCTAAATATATTTAAAGATTCCATTTATAAATGGCAACAAAGTAAACTGTGAAGGATAAATGCACTATTCAAGAGTTTCCAAAAATCAACATATAACTGAACATAGTCTTTTCAATAAATAGTACTGGAGAAACCAGACATCCACATGCAAAAAAAAAGAAAAAAAAAAGTATCTAATACACAGATCATATACCCTTCACAAAAATTAACTCAAAATCAATCATAGACCTAAATGTAAAACACAAAAAATTATTAAACTCCAGAAGATTACACAGGAAAAAACCTAGATGACCTTGGGCATGGTGATGCCCTTTTAGATATAACACCAAAGACACAATCCATGAAAGAAATAATTGATAAGCTAGACTTCGTTAAAATTAAAAACTTCTGCTCTAAGACTGTATCATAATAATTAAAAGACAACCCATGGACTAGGAGAAAATATTCGCAAATCACACATCTGATAAAGGACTGTTATCTAAAATATACAACGAAGTTTTAAAATTCAACAATAAGAAAACCTTGATTAAAAAATGGGCCAAAGATTTTAATAGACACCTCTTCTAAGAAGATATAAAGATGGCAAATAAGCACATGAAAAGATGCTGCACATCATATGTCACCAGGAAGATACACTAGATTTTTATTAGTATGGCCAAAATCCAGAGCACCTGAAACATCAAACGCTGAAGAGGATGTAGAGCAACAGTACTCTCATACATTGCTGGTGAGAAGGCAAAATCACATCACAACTTTGCAAGACAGTTTGGGGATTTCTTACAAAACTAAATATGCTCTTGCCACAGGTGTAGCAATCATACACTCCTTAGCATTTACTCAAAGAAGGTGAAAATGTATGTCCACACAAAAACCTGTACGCAGATGTTTACGGCAGCTTTTTTCCTAACTGCCAAAACCTGGAAGGAACCACAACGCCCTAAGGTAGAGGTGAACGGATACATTCACTGATAGATCCACACAATGAAATTTTATTCAATGCTAAAAAGAATGACCTATCAAGACATGAAAAGGCATGGAGTACCTTAAATGCGTATTACAAAGTGAAAGAAACAAATGTGAAAAGGCTGTGTGGTGTGTGTGTGTGTGTGTGTGTGTACTGCATGAATCTAACTATACATTCTGGGCAGGAGGGTAAGATGAAACAGAGCACAGAGAATTTTTAGAGGAGTGAAAATATTTTGTATGATATCATAATGATAGATAAATATTATTATACTTTTGTACAAACCTATAGAATGTTAAACACCAAGAGTGAACTCCAAGGTAAACTGTGAACATTGGGTGATTATCATGTGTCAATAATAGGTTCATCCTTTGTAAAACAAACAAACAAACAAACAAACAAAACACCTGACCATTCTGGTGAGTGATGTTGATAATGAGGAAGGATCACGCATGTACGGGGGCAGGGAGTGTATGGGAAATTTCTTTACCTTCTTGTCAATTTTGTTGTAAATCTAAAACTGTTCTAAAATATAAAATTTTAAAAAATTACATCTAAATAATCACAAGTACAAGGCGATTGTACAAGGGAAGAGAATGACATAATAGACTGGCGTCAGTCATAAATTAGAATAAACTGATACACAGTCAGTCTTAACGCCCAAAAGAACAAATGCTAAAAGTCAAACTGCTTAAAACTGATTCAACTTTTAACCAAGTGTTAAAAACCATATTTTTACATGATGTTAAAATTAACTTAAATTCATTTCAGATTTCATAATGTCTCATCTTAGTAAAGGAAACTAGAGATCAACAACTTGGATACAGAAAACCTTAAGAGAAACTATATGCATATATAAAACATGTATCATTTAATTAAGTAAATTGTTAGATTATCAAAACTTTAGTTGACATAATGTATTAGAACATATCTCCACCTGACTCCCCTCCCCCACCCCTTGACGCACCCCCCCCCAAAAGAAAATCACACTTTCTTTATTTGGGATGTCTACTGTATAAATTCCTCATTATTTAATCTGATGTGGTCAAAAACCAGTTAGATCAAGAATCAACAATCACATTCTAACATTTTATGGCATACTTTTTAAAATATAATTTTTAATTGTAATCTTTTTTTACAAATGGAAATTATTTACAAGGGAAAGCCGTTGCTAAAAGGGGACATGCACAATTGAAACTACAAAAGTTCCACTTGGAGAATCATTACTCTTCCCTCCCAAGGAAAACAAACAGGAAAGCCAAAGGTCAGTTTCTAACATATCACCCTGATTTTCCTATGGAATGAGTAGGAGCCTTTCTATAAAAATTCTTTACTCTGACTCAATAAACAAATGAAGATAAAACAATAAGTCCTAACAAATCATCCTGACCTCATTTTAGTAAGTCAGGTGCTGAGCACTGACAAAACATCATTCATGCGTGCTACATTCTTAGACAAAAACCAAAGTGACATCTGTGTGTGTTTTAACTTTGCACTTACGCATGCAAGATAAAATAACAAAAATATTCTCCCTAACTAACCACTCCAGTTTCAAGTCACTGATCATGGTGCCCAGGATCAAGACTTCAGCGAACAGAAAGCTAAAGGTGGTGAGATTCACTGAAAGAATACTTACTGTAGATGGGCTAAACCTCGGCCTATCTGACTTCATAAACCATTATTACTCAATCTTCCCAGCCAAGGAATTGAGCCTGTCCCCTTTTTCCCTACAATCTTCTGTGGCTCCAATCAAGTTTCCTCTATTACCATAGTATGTGATAGTATGAAACACATCTCAAAATCTCAGTAGGTGATGCTGGCTGGCCTTTGTTACAAGAAATTCTAAGGTTTGAGAATGGAATAAAATCTGGTTTGTTTTATTAAACCAAAATATATTTTTAATTCTGGATAAACATTTTAAAAATCATATAAAAATCAGTTCTGGCTTTTCTTGAAAAATAGAAAAATCTGAAACAGTAGAATCACATCTTGACAAGGCGACAATGGGATAAAGCTGAGTGGCAATGCCACATCCCCCCACCCCCTCACCCCATGAAATTGAGCCAGGAACACTTCAGGATTGTCCCAACAAAACTATACAGTTTACCTGATGAGTCCAAAGATGTGATTTATCATCATAATCTTACAGCTGTTTTAGTGAAAAAGGCAAAATACTTACCTGGAAGTGGAAAACAAAAGATAAACCAAGAGAGTAACATGTTTAAAAAACAGGACACAGCCCATTTCTTACAGGAAGGGAAGGTATACACACACCCATTTCATGAAGAGATTTCAATTCACATATCTGATTTAAGCATTTTCTTTTCCCTAATCTGACAACACACTTCAAAAAGGAATAAACTACTAGCCTCAAGAAGAATCCAGTGAAGTGAAGAGGAAAGGAAGAAACTGAGGAAATCACAAATAGGGGCTGTAAAGAAAAAATTTCCAAATTCTGTGAAAGTGGGAAAGAAAAAAAGGAAATGAGAGGTCAAGGAAAATGAATACTGATTTGAACATATATCCTTGATTATTTGCAAGCCAAAGCCTGCAATTCCCAGAATTCTGTTTTCACTCACCTATAATCTATTTACACTCTCTGAATATATCTTATTTTCTAATCTACCACTTTTAACTACTTCACGTGTACTGTCAACTTCCAAAACTGTACCTCCAGCCCAAGTACACCTCCTGAATTTCTAAAACTTATATACAACTGCATACTGAACCTTTCTGACAGAATTTCTCATGGGTACCTCAAACTCATCATGTCTAAAATTAATTCATTACATACCCCAATATTTCCTACATTCTCTAATTTAAAGTATTGGTGCCTATCCAATTACGGAAAAGAGAAATCTCAGTTATCTTAAACTACCCTCTTAGAACTCTCACATCCAACTAGTTATAGTCTAGATCTTAAATATCTTGGGGGCCCTCCCTTCCTCACCACCAAAGCCTTAGACAAGACAGACCTTCATTAAAGCCTACAAGATAGGATTCCTGCTTCCCCTCTATTCCACCCTCCTTACTGCGAAAACAACCTTTGAGAAAAAGATGCTGAAATACCTAACCTTTCCATGAGTAGGACCTGTTCTCTTGTTTCTGTTATCTAGGATGGATTACCTTTCCTCTCCAGCAAGAACCTCTATCAAGTTCCCTTTCAAACGCAGCTCAAACTTGTATATTCATGAAGCAAGTCTTCCTTCTTCCCAGAATGTTCCATCCTTGCATTCTCTGCCTCCATTGTATTGTTTGAAGTTCTACAGTAGTTATTTATGTTATTCTGCCTTTTCTAGACTAGAAGCTCCTCTCATTCATTGATCAAACATTTACTGAGGTCTATCATGTGCTCATTATAGCCAGGCTCTGCAATTTCAAAGATAAATAAAACAATGTTCCTGGCCTCAAAAAGCTCACAGTCTTGTGGAAGAGAATGATGTATATAAAATATTTTAGTAAAATAAAAGACATGCATCAGCTATTACAAGGCACTAGAGGAGTACGTGATCTGACACAACCTGAAGGGGAAGCGGGGAGGCAAATCAGAGGAAGCATCCTGAAAAAGGTGACACTTAAGATCAGTCTCAAAGGATAGCAGAGCATAGCCAGGTGAGTAGGGCAACTGATAAAGACAGCAGGAAGCAAGAAACACCAGTTCCAACTGAAAGTTGTTTTTAAAAAGTAGATTGTGAGAAGCATATGGGACATTCAAACGTAAACCATTCTATCAACTATCGGCAAGATTTAAAGTATGCAAGCCTGGGGGCAGGAAAACCTACCTATAAAGAACAATTACAGTCGTATTATCTAAAAGCTAAAAATTGGGCAGATGTGGTGGAGATGGACAGAAGTCTGCAGATTGGAGAAACATCTAGATGGCAATCAACAGATCTTGTGATTAACTGCATGTTGCATAAGAAAGCCATCACCATACCTTTTTAAGCTTGAGTAATAACTGACTGAAGAGCTGGTCACTCTAAACGATACAGAAGAACAGGGTTGGGGGACAGTGTGTTTGTTATTGTAGATACATACAGACCTCAAGTGCAGAAAGCCAGAAAGCAACTACATATAATAATATCCTATGGAATACGCCGATACAGATAAAGAATTTGAAATTATTAGTACCCACAGATGCTAATTAGTATCCACAGATACTAATCTAAAAAGTGAGAATGGAGTAGATATGAAGAAAGCAGCAAGTCAAGGATGAAATATTGGTAACACTATCACTATCATATAAAGGGGCAGAAAAATGGAGCCAATGAAGCCTATTAAGATGACTGAGAAGGCCTGCTTAGAAACCAGTAACAGGTGGTATGCCAGAAACTAAGAGAATAGTATCTCCACAAGAAAGTGATCAGCAGTGTCCAAAAGCAGTACCGTACAGTAAGATAAAAATCAGTAAATGTCCAGGCAATTTTGACAACCAGAAGGTAGGTGCTGATCTTACTGACAGCAGTATCATCAAGAGGTTTAGGAATGAATGATAAGAGATCTGCATACATGTCAGGCTTTAAGGAAGGATCCAGCAAAGGTGAGTACAGGTGAGATAAAGTATGACTAATGAAGCAGTACGTGAAAGATTCAAAGGTTCAAAGAGGGTTTGACCTCTAACAATCACAAGAAGGAAAGCTCAGTTTTCAAAGCATAAAGTTAAAGGCAGGGAACATACGATATTCAATCTTATCTCCATAACAAGCAAAATTCCTGGAACATAATGCGTACTCAATGATTCTGTGATATGCATGAATGAATTCAGGAGTCTCTCTTTCTAATATACTAAACACTGATTCACAAAACAGTAGGCCATAAAATACTGTAAATAAGCATTAAAATAAACAATCTAATTTTAAAAATAGGCCAAAAAAGAAATATTCCCTAGCGGTATGTATATCTACCCTTGAGAGTTATTCCTTTAGATTCTTTTACAATTTATAAACTTAACAATGCACAAATGCATGGGATATAGTGATGTCCCAAGCTAATGTCTGTTCATTCTTTACCACCCAACCATAAAATATATTTAGGAGTTTACTAAACAAACAATATGAGACTAATAATTGTTATATACTATAAAAGGCAGGTTTCATGTGGCTATCCCATCACTTCATGGCACAGTCCTTGAGAACCACATTGTCCTAACTACTTCCCTCTCCTAACCCCAGCCAGGCCTAGACCTGACTGACACAAATGCTGCCAACTTACTGTTTGGCAGACAACACACACCTTGTGAGACCTGGCTCCATCAGCGATCTGAGCTAAACTCTCTTTCTCTGTGACTTGAACAGCTATAAATTGTTGCCAGCCAGTGTGGGCACTGAACCTGAAGATGAATATGTGTATTCTGGGGCTAGGGCGGCCATTTTAAGGAGACATACAGGCCAACAAGCAAGAAAGCCAATTGAGAGAAGAACTGAAAATGAGGCAGATATACTGAAATGCCAAGATGAGAGACACTGTGGTTGAGATCTTAGCTTATCAGTTCCCACAGGACCAGCTGCATTCCATTTCATGTCACTGGATTCTTTTTATGAGCTAAGTAGAGTATATTACTGTTCCTTACAATCAAAACTCTCAAGGGGGAAAAAAAAATCCTAAACAAGATTAGATAAATTCCAGGAATACAGAAGTCATTTTTGGTTTTTATGTCACTAATAGCCACAATATATTATAATACAGAAGTAGTTAGAAATCCTGTTTTCTAATCCTAGCTCTGCGCTGACATCATGTGGATGTGAGAAATCAAAATCTCTCAAAAATTGTTTACCCTAAACAAGCCCAATCCCATCTGATCTCGGAAGCTAAGCAGGGTCGGGCCTGGTTAGTAATTGGATGGGAGACCACCTAGGAAGACAAGGTGCTGCAGGCGTAAAAAATAAAAATAAAAAATAGGGGATTGTAAACTAATAAGGTCCTTGCAATCTGTGAGGTCAACCAGGGCTGCCTCACCTAAAATAAAATTTTTTTAAACTGTTAATTGTTTACTCACTTCTAAAAGAAGGAATTGAATTATAGGTTTCCTATAATGGCTTAAAAATTAACTTGAGATGATAGTATGAGGGGTGTGTGTGTGTATGCACAACAAATTTGAAGATATACTCCCTTTTTCCGTTAACCCTTTATTACAAGTCAGGCTCTTATAGGAGCATGTGTGGACTTAGGTGAACAAAGATATACTTTTAAAGCAACTCTTTGGAAGTATCAAGAATTTTTGTTATAACAAAGATATAAACTTGCAGTACGCAGACGAAAAAAAGGCACTGTAATAAATCAAAAGTAATCTCACAAGGTGATCTGATCATAAATTCCTTATTCGGCAGGTCATGGTGAGTAGTCACACCCCAGGCCTATAACTTTTTGAGTAAAAAGTTTAAGCCAGCCCTGTCCATTGTTCTTGTGCATCTAGATTATCACACTTTTTACATGCTGGAAGTCATCTTCTTTTCCAGATATCTGGACAGGTAACCACCCTCAAGGGAGCACTTAATCTTGTTAACTATCCTGTACCTTGTTTCTTCCCAGCTTCATATAATTTTAGGTTCCCTCCTTAATTCCAAAGGTATAAAAGAAACTACAAAACCGTCATTCTCCGGAACATTTGAGATTCTACTTCCTGGCAATTGCTGTCAGTTTCGCTCAAATAAAATGTTATAAAAATTATTTACAGGTTTGGACGTTCTTATATCAAGTGTAAAATGGCTCTTTCCTAAGACCCTTAGCTGGGTTTTATGCAATAAATTATTTTGCTATTAAGATCATCCCTAAGGCTACTAGAATTCCAAGCAGTACCTGAAGCAAATGTAGTATCTATGTAAATACATAAAACTTCCTTCCAGGACAAACAAGGTACTCACCTTAAAGACCTTCTCCCTTCTTGGACTTCTGAGGAATGCTTGCCTACCATACTTTAAACCATTTTCTGAGGGATTTAAGTAGTGGTCACCATGCTCTGAGTCACATGAATGACCCCCACCGTGGCCACAACTATAAGGGTGGCTTTCTATAGCTAGTTTAGTGGTCTGTGAGATGGCCTGGCAGAAAAGTTCTATCAAATAATATAAGTAGCCTAGATAGAGTAAAAGATGACTCTGATCTAACCAACAAGATCTTGTCTTAGTACTGTCAGTTGGCAGTGACAGGAATAAAAGAGCAGTAAGACTAACAGAGAACAAATTATCATGGCATTAACACCAGGACAGGAATTGACAAAAGCCTAATACTAGTAGGGTCACAGGTTCTCCAGGTAGCTAGATCTATATGATATATACTGATTACCTGCTAGTGGCCAGATATGTATTATATCCATAATCCCAACCTACATCTCATTCCATCTGAAATCAGGCCTGGCAGCCATTCAGTGAAGCCTGACTAAGAAGGCTCTTGTTTTATTGATTTCACCAAAATTCTTATCACCTAAGATAATTCCTGAATCCCTTTGTAACTTGCACCTCAGATTCCTTTCTTCAGTTCTACAAATGTAAGTTTATAGTCATCCCTCGGTATTTGCAGAGGACTGATTTCATGAAAGATTTCAATAACTGTTTAAACCATCTTAAACCATTTATTTTCAATTTTCAACAATATCCACTTATGAAGTATAACATAGGCATTGTTTTAATAAAGATGTTATAGTGATAGAATGGCCTCAAATGTTAAAGGATTCAAAAGGACTGCTAAACCCCTTCTAATGACACCTCGAGCAAAAGCAGAAGACAAAGACATCTGACCTGCACTTTGGTCAGTTACACCTTATAAAACCCCTTGAAAATACCCAAGACTACTTGTGTTGCTATTTCTCCTCCTTGATTATTTTCATTATTTTGTAAAATAAACAGATTAATATTACTTAGGCTCCCTAAAACCATTCTCAAAGGTTCTAAGAACATAAGTAAACTGAGGGAAAAGAAATGAAGAAGGGCAACTTCATCTCAGTTGAATGAAAGGAACAAACTAAAACCATATTCAAGAAACCAATAAATCATTGGGAAAAAAAGATAAACCTGGTTGAAAAATCTATTATATTAAGATGTTTTAAATAAGGTTCATACTTTAAAAAAAATAATCTTTGCTTATTTTCTCTTTCAAATCTCTGTGAACTTACCATAGTAGAACAGAGGGAAACAACCAACCAACCAGGAATATGTAAAATGGTGCAGCTGCTGTATAAAACAGTTTCGTGGTTCCTCAAAAATTTAAACACAGAATTACCATATGACCCAGAAATGTTACTCCCAGGTATATGCTAAAAAGGACTGAAAACTCAAATGTATGTATATACATGTTTATAGCAGCACTATTCACAATAACCAAAAGGTTGAAAGTGACCCAGATAACCATCAATGAGTGAATGGCTTAACAAACTGCGGTATCATCTACATACAGTAGAGTATTATTCAGCCATAAAAAGAAATGAAGTAATACTGATACACACTATAACATGGATACATTATGCTAAGTGAAAGAAGCCAGACACAAAAGGTCCAATATTGTGTGATTTCATTTATATGAAAAATCCAGAAGAGAGAAATCCATAGAGAAAGAATGCAGAACGGTGGCTGCCAGCCGCTGGGGGAGATAAGAAAATGAGGAACTGTAATAGATAGTTTTCCTGTTGAGGAGATGAAAATGTTTTGGAACCAAAGATTACACCGCATTATGATTATACTAAATGGCAATGAATTGTTCACTTTAAGATGGTTAACTTTATGTTATGTCAATGTCAATGTTACCTCCATTTTTAAAAAACTTTAAAAAAAACACATTGGGTCAGTTGTTAGAAGACACAATTTCAAGACCCGGGTTCTAGGCCAGCTGCTTATAGCTGACCTCTCTGAGCCTCAATTTCTTCATCTGTAAACAGGTTGGGAACAGATGATATCCAAGGTTCCTCTCATTAACTGGTGCTCTATATCTGCAGCTCTGAATTTTTAAAGAATTGTATCATATAGGAATTTATCTGAAAAACAAAGCATGAAGTACTGGTTAATGTTCTCAGCAACAGTTTTATAGGAAAGTCATTATAAAGTTTAACAAAATTGCTTCTCATAATGACTTAAAAATAAAAGTGGACATAAACGTTAAAAAGCAATTCAATGAGGGCAATTCTGCAAAGAGTAAAACTAATGTATTCTAAGATTATAGTTTTCTAGCAGTCAAACTATATCTAAGGATCGAAATTAGAGATTCTAACCACAATAATAAATAAAGTACGTACGTGCATACATACATACATATGTAAGTTTGAGATCCTAAAAGATAGGATTAAATAACTCTTGGGCATTCTCCCCTGGTACCAATTCTTTTAGGCTTTGAGCGGTACTAAGTATCACATAATCTGAGGTCACTGAGTGTTGCAGTCTATTATTTCTGGTTTAGCGTTAATCCATATACACCTAAAACTCTGATAAGCCACAAAAACTGAAGAACCTAATCAGTGTTCTCATTACCCTACTTTTATAAGGTGGCAAACTATAGCAAAGTCAAATAAGCAAAAATTCTCTTCAATAGCAGCTTTTGATATATTTCAACATAACAAATGTTGACCTGAGTTATCAAAATTCCCCATCAAATAGTATACTACAAATAACTTTGGCCTAGAAAATTTAATGATGTCAGCTGCCACAGACAAAGAAAAATCTGAATAACATTCCTATGAGCAGTCTGGATCTGTACAACTACACTGTGAAATGTATCACAGATGACTGAGACAATTGATGTGCTGTGTTTTTTAATAAATATCAATGGAGTTTTTTTTTTAATAAATATCAATTGACTTTTAGAAAAATGAACATCATTCATATCCACCTAAATGAAGTAAGTCAATGAATGCAACCCAAAGTGAGAATAGGAAAACAAGCACCATTTAGCATTAATTGCTCCTCAGTTTTCATCTTGCTAAAGCACATCCAAAAGCTTTTAATACAAAAGATATACATATAAAAATGCATGTCACAACCCAGCTATCACAAGCATCCATTTGATGCAGCCCAAATCCCCATGACTTATGACAGGCTTCACCTACTTGGTGTCATAGCTTCGAAAAGTTACTTTTAGTCTCACAGTTCAAATACATGTGAAATAAGGTCATTGTATGCTGAATCATCTAATTTTGAAAAATATGAAAGCTTTAATTGTGACATGTATTTTGCTTAGTAAATGCAATGGGTTTTAGTCACTAGTTGACATGATATACTATAATCATTCAAAAATCTTGTTTTCCACCAAGCATGCAACTTTCTTATTTCTACATTAAGCTGTTGCCAAATTTACTACTATACTACTCACCCTTATCAGAATATATATTGAAAAATTTTCATAGTGTTTTGGATAAACTCTTCATTCAAAGGTAATTTTGTAACTCATTTGCATAACTAGGGTAGCTCTTGAAGACTAAGTATTACACTTTAAAAAGCTCTCTTCACTTTTAAAAGAAAAATAAATTTGCTGTACCCTGTTGACATTTTCCAAGTTTAACGGTACAAAAAAAATTGAGTTACATGTCAAATTAAATAAATGAGTTGCAGTTAAGCGACTTAGTTCTACAACAAATCTGAATTCATGTAACAATTATAAACCTCTAGTCCCATACACAGTTTACACTTTAGTTAGTCTAAACTGAGTGGTTTCTTTGTGCCACTCATTTTGATTCTCTTTGCATAAAACTGTACTTTTTAAATAATGGAAGTTTGCCTAAGTTATATATACAAGGTCCCTTTTCAGTGCCTAAGTCTATACCATTTACTCTAATTGAAAAAATGACACTTATCAATAATTGCTCACATCTGGAACTGGACAATTAAAATTGTTTCTGAAAAGCATCACATGTAAAAGTAAGGAAATAGTAAAGTATGTTAGGTACAGCAAGGTGTCAAACTCAGGCAAGCAGCACACAGGAGTGAGTGGAGCTATGCTGTGCAAAACTGACCAAGCCTTGACACTCCAGAGCCTCCTCCTGCCAGTGTGAGAAAAAAACAGACAGGTCTCTAACCACCCCTCGGAGCCTGTGGAACATCAACCTGGAACTCCTGGCCTCTCCAAGGATCACACAATCAATCTGAACCCCTTAACAAAGAGCAGGATACAAGGCTAGGACTCCCAATGAAGTTTGACTCATCAAGGTTTTTCATCACTATGGAAATGAAATGAATGTATTTCAGACTAATTCTGAACCCACTATGTCCATTCTTTGGTCACTTCCAAGAGATAAATTGATTGTTATCAGTCCTCCCCGGTACTCTATCCAATTGTATTGTCCTCACTTTTTCCTCCTTTATCCAACTTCCCACAGCTACCATCCTTCCCTTCCAAAGCTTCCTCTAGGTTTACATCATCTGTTCCAAGGAAAAAACAAACCCACTTATATCGTCAAAAACTTCAGTTTGCTTTAAGTAAAAGTTGCTTATCCTACAGCTCTTCAAAGACTGCTTATTCTTTCATTAATTATGCAACCCAACTTCATGATGCAGGGTCACACACAGTCACCATCATAACTCCCAGCTAGTTTCCTGTAAAAACCCATCCCTGTACAATTCCTACACATTAGAATTACCTGAGGGACATTTTTAAATCCCACTGCCCAAATTATACCCTATACAAATCAAATCAGAAAAGCTGAGGATGAGAGCTAGCCAATAGCAACCACAATGTGCAGCAAAGTTAGGATAGAGCATTAGATGATTCCAATACGCAGTCACAAGTGATACCCACTCTCCAAGGCATCCTACTTATTCACTCAAAACTCTTGAAAAGCGGCACACAACATTCTTCTCTATCCTAAGTGCTGCATAACCCTGAATTATTTCAAAATACGTGAGGATAATCCCCCCAACAGTCTATTTTTAACATCATAAAGCACTTCACCTCCACCAACTTTTACTGTAACTCCACTTAAACCACTACAGACCATACTCTAACTTAATCATCACCTTGTCTTCTCTGAAGAGGAAATGTGAAAATTAACTATCTTTTTCTCTGACCACCAATCTCTCAGTTCTAAATTAGTTACACCAACCATCTTCATTTTCCGTCAGAGTTGCAGAGTAGATTCTTCTTTCTCTTTACTTAGCTCACTTCTGTATACACTTCCCTATCGAGACTAGACTCCGTAGTTCACCATTTCCACCACTCTCGCGCTGACATCCTCATGTATAACATTACATTAGAACTCCGTTTATTTTCCTGCACATACCATATGGAATAAGTTTCACGAGGCCATAAACTGTGTGTTTTGTTCAACGATGTAGTCCTGGTGCCAAGTATAACATTTGGCACATACAGTATGCTCTCAGTAAGAAGATACTGAAAACACAGATCATCTCATTAATCATCTAAATCAACGTTATATAAATCAAGATTTTTTTTCCCCCAGAAATAACCTTCACCAGTTTATCTTCCTTTCCAATCATTAATTAATTGGCATCTTAACACCTAAGTTCCACTTGCCTTTGGTTTCTGTGTCAAATCAATTCATTGAACGACGACTATCTTGGAAAAATTAAATGAAAACTTGAGAAACTTATCAAAGCAGAAAAAAATAATACACATCACTTTAAGAGCAATTCTTAAAGTTTAATGAAAATTCTCTCTCATGTGTGTCTAAATGAGAAAGGTATAGAAGTGCCCAGATGCATTCATTCATTCATTCATTTATCTACCTATCTGTCTGTCTGTCTGTTTGTTTTTACGCCTATAGCACCTGGTCTCCCATCCAAGTACTAACCAGGCCTGACCCTGCTTAGCTTCTGAGATCAGACAAGATTGGGCGCATTCAGGGTGGCATGGCTGGAAACCCCATGCTTTTAAAAAATAGAAAGCAAATAATACTTTTACTTTTTACTAATTACATTTCTACTGGGTTTACTTTTCAAGTAGTAATTTTTTTTAACAAAAAATATATTGCAAATACTACTATATTTAGAGTGCATATAACACTTTTCTTACAAAAGACACACCATACCCTTAACTCGTTTTATTAACATTCAATTAACAGGCATTTTAAATATTTAAGTGAATACACTATTACTAACATTTATTTCTATCAAGCAATGATCATAAAGGCTGTCCTAAAACTATCACTCCACTAAGTGAAAAACATGAAACTAACACCCTGTTTGAGAAATCAAAACGAAATAGTTGGTCAAATTATGGTAATAATGAAGAAAAAGCTTAACACACACATGACCTTTAAAACAGGTTTGCATATGGAAAATCTTAAATAGCTATGTGTTTGTACACTGTCAGGGTTTAATTATTTAAGTACTAAATAAAAAATTTTAAACATTTAATAATCATGGAGGTGTCAAGGCAGACACATGGCTGCAAGTGACTGTGAAGAGGCAGCTGGACCATAAACTGAGATGTCCTCAAGAATATCACGATCTGGGCTATAATTCTTGAACTTGTAGTGCTCAAAGAACAAGCCAGCCTAGGAAGAGATCTCCAGAGTTAAGATCCAGAGTTTCAGAATGTGCTGGAAGAAAAATCATGGACAAGCACCCAGATAATCATGAGATAATGCAACAGAAATTCAGCAAGGAGGCATAAGCAGATTACACAGGCAGAGAAGGGCAGGGTTGGAATGATATGGTCTCTGCTTTCAGAGGCTTCTTCTTCCCCTTGTAGGTGTGGCTAAGATTAGGATTTAGGTTACTGTAGTTAGCTTCTCCATTACAAAGCATAGTAGTTCTTAGTTATCCCAACACACTGCTACAATGTAACCCAACCCTTCTTGGCCTCAAATTCTCAGTAAAGTGTCTCTCTCTCTCTCTCTGTCTCTTCTCTGTCTCTGTCTCTGTCTCTCTCTCTCTCTCTCTTGTCTCTCTCTCTGTCTCTCTCTCTCTCTCTCTCTCTCTCTCTCTCTCTCTCTCTCTCTCTCACACACACACACAACAATCTAGATGTGATAATAAAATCCATGAAAAATTTTTTTTTCAAAATTCAACTTGGGGAAAACTATAATGGCTTAATTTCAGCCCTACTTTTATCTATTTTGTCTTGTTTATGTACTACTTGAGACCATCTCTTAAAGCTAAACAAAATGTACTGCAAAATTTAAATATCTGTTGACACCAAAGCACAATCAACAAAAGAAAAACAGATAAATTGGACTGTGTCAAAATTAGAAAATTTGTGCTGCAAACACACCACCAAAAAAATGAAAAGTCAACTCACAGAATGAGAGAAAATATTTCTAAATCATGTATCTGATAATGAACTTCACCTAGAATATTTGAAGAAATGTTAAGACTGAATAAGAAATAGACAAATAATCCAGTTTTTAAATGAGCACAATGGTAAGGGTTTTTCTACCTGAAATAACAAGTTCTAGAACTTATTGTGGCAATAAATGAACAACTCTTTTGGTGCATTTTGGAATATACACTGAATTGTACACTTTAATTGGATGAATTATATGCTATGTGAATTATATCTCTATAAAGCTATTTTTAAAATTACTACTTACCAGTTAAACAACAGGAACGTATATACACAGAAGTTAATGGAATAGAATAAATTCAAGATAAAAACAATTCTAAGAAATAAGTATCTCAAAAAATAGAGTACAGAAAAGGTACCACCTTAACACAGTGGTTCTTAGAGGCAGTTTAGCCTCCTAGAAGAAATTTCACAATGCACAGAAACATTTTTGGTTATCAAAATGGAGGGAGAAGGTGGAACACCACCATAGAGGCCAAGGATGTTGCTGTGTACCTACACAGCATCTTCATGCACAAGACAACCACCCACAATAATGAAGAGGATAACAGGAGGAGGAGGAGAGATGAGGAGATTAACTATTTTTTATTAAAAAGACATAATGATATTGCTAAATTAGATCTTGCTTCAAACTGGAGAAATTTGTATACACTGAATATTAGACAATAATAGGGATTTTGGTAGTTTTATTAGGTATGACAATAATGCTGTGGTTATAGCAAAACACATCCTTACTCTTGGGAGATTCAGGAGAGTATTTTGAGGAGAAGTGACATAATACCTGAAATTTACTTTAAAATGGTTCAGCTATAACAACAAAAATGACACACAGAGAATCAGATCTAAAGCAAGTAGGACAAAATGTTAGCAAATCTAGGTAACTGGTACACAGGTGCTGACAGCAATATTTTTCAAGGTTTTGCATGTTTGAAATTTTGCATTATAAAAAATTGATAAAAATTGTATTTTTCTCCAACAAAATGTCACAAATATACTAAAAATATGTTAAAAAAACAGCTTAGAAATTCTAAAAAAAGTATAAATCATTGTATAATTCTGGGCCAGGAAAGGTCTTTTTAAAACGGTAAAATATGTAGGAAAGGATTCACATATTTAACCCTTTTTCTGTTTAGGAAAAAAAAAGTGCAGTTTGCCGCCAGCGTTCACGTAACACCACGCGTACGAATGGTACATTTTCTAAGATTTGACATTTTCAGCAATCCAGAATTACTATGTTTTGTAAATGGAAATATCACTACTAAAAACAGAATGCTATAAATAGAACGATGTCATTTGTTTCCAAAGACTATCGATATGCTAGAGCGATGCGAAAATAAAAACAAAAGTGAGCTATTTCGCGCAAACCTTGAGGGGTAAGGTTAGGACTGCAACCTGCAAGTTATCCATAGTAAACGCTGCAGCAGCAAGTACTCTTGGGGCAAACAGGAAATGGGCTAACAACATAAAACTTATTTACATAATAGAAAAAATTCCATAAACTTAAATATATATACTTGTAAAAAGATATGCACTGTATACAACAAAAGGTTAAAAGCCATGAGATGTTATAAATTATTAAGAAATAGACCAACATTACAAAAGAAAAACAGGATAGGAACAGGAAATTCAAACAGAAAACACAAATGGCCTGACATATGAAAAACTGTCAACGCTACCAGCATCAAAGCAGCCCAAAGTTTTAAAGCAAGAATATAATTTTCACCAATGTGACAGGCAAAGATGAAAAATTATAAGTCAACTTTGTTCATGATTTTTTAAAGTTAAATATAAGATTAAAAAGTATAAAAAGTATAAATAAGGTATAGTATTCATCTATTTCTATTTTATTGAATCAAGATAAAAGCTGAATTTTATCAAATGCCTTCTTGGTGTTTCCTATAATAGTCCCAATTTTCTTCTCCACTGACAATCTAAATAAGCAGTTGTAATAACATATTTCTAAACAATGAGCCATTTTTGCATATCTGCAATGACTCTTTAATTGTAACAGAATCTTCTTTTCGTGCACAATTAAACATTAACCATTTTACTGATAATTTTAATATGAATATTCATAAATAAAATTGTCTTCTAAATTTTTTTTTTTATGCCTACAGCACCTGGTCTTCCTAAGTGGTCTCCTATCTAACTACTAACCAGGCCTAACCCTGATTAGCTTCCAAGAGCAGACGAAATTGGGTGTGTTCATGGTAGTATGCCATAGACATCCTGTAAAGTTTATATTAAGTGAAGGCAGGAGGTTACAAATGTTTGTATATGTGATCCTACTTTAAAAAGTGTACAAATATAATACAGAATACTGAAGACAGAAAATATTAAATGTGGTTATAATCTGCATGATAAAATTATAAGTGGTTAATATTTCTTCTTTGTACTTTTGTTTCAAATTTTTTAAGCATGTATTATTTTTAAAACTACTAACCAAAAAAGCTATTTTCATTTGAAAAATAATTAGTTCAGAATGCCTACATAAAGAAAGGAGATACCTGTATAACTCACTTGAGGCTCAAACAACAGAAATAAATCTTTGAGTTAAAATGATATCATTTCTAACAGTTATACTACTCCTATACCTAGAAGGGTCAATGTATATGAATAAAGAAGAAAAAGCTGAACTTCCACCAATAGTCTGTGAGAATTTAAAAAGGTTGAAAATTATGTTTCTACTAATTTTAATCATATTCTCAGAAATAATTAAACACATTATAAATTGTATTTCTTATAAAACATCTAAAAACTGATTTTTAAAAAAACTATGTTTAAATCATTTCTTTTAAAAGCTCGCTGAGTAATGGAACTTTAATTCATTACATTCTTGAAACAACTATGAAAATGTTTTAATGGGGAAAAGGGCATTATTACACTACACTTTTCAAGGCCACAAAGAAAACATCAAAAGGAAATTAGAATCTTGAACATCCAGGTTCCTCAATTCTTTTCCTCCTATAGCATAAATACCTTTTTCTCTTTACATCCTGTCATGTGACATTAAATTAAAATAAAATATATTATTATGATACACAGTACTACACTTGGCACTTCTAACCCAATAATTTGTCTACTGCCTACCCACCCCGTTTGGACCAGGTTATAGTATATAAAGATCCTCAAACATCAAGACCATTCTCTATTAGTACCTCATGAAAAATAAGCTGTTACATGGCAATTCATCTTAAGCTCCTTTAACAACAAAAGAGAATTGGGAAGAATTAATTTAACTTATACATCAGAAAGCTTTCATTCACAAAGGCATTCCTCTCCTTTAGTACACAAAACTTTTATCCTAGTAGTTTACTGGTGCAGAAGCAAGATAGAGCAGACCATATTCATAAATGGTCCTGTGTCTCCCTCATACATATAGGACTATAACAATATAAGAATAAAAGTCCCAATATTCACAACTCAACTTCTACTTTTCCCCATAATTTAATTCAAGGAGAAATCAAACACAAGCCTATCAATCTAAAGAGATAGATCTTCAATGAATAGCCAAACACTGAACTGTACCAATCTCCTACCTTTCCTTCCTTATGAAAAGCATCCTCTAACACAATAGAAGCCATCATTTCTTACATGCTTAGTATTGTCTAGGACCTTTGTTAACTACATTATACAGTATCAATATATATGTAAATGTATATAGACTTTAAACATATATTACATACATCTAATTCTCACAACTCTATGACATAAGTTATATTATTAACTCTATTCTATAGATGAGAAAACAGCTAAGTCACAGAACTGGACCATGAACTGAGCGTGGTTAAAATTCAAGCATGTTCTGAACCATTATTTAACACTGACTCTCAAGAAGGTTTAAAAAAGGGGAAGGAGGGTTAAAAAAAGGGGGGGGCAAAATTCAGCACACAATATCTGACTAATCAAATAAAAGTAATTAAAGATTAAAAAATTCAATTTATCAGAAAAACCTGAAGTAACCAAGCTAACATCTTAAAGTCCTTGGTACTCTTTCAGAATATGCTGAAAGTACTACGAGATCCCTTAGTTCACTATAAAAAATAAAGATCAACAGTGTTCATTAACTCAGAGATTGTAAATTTAACTTTTAAATCAAGATAAATTCAGAAAAGAGGTATAAAATCATAAAAGGAAGTTATACTGAGCTATGTGTTTTATTTGTCATCTTTTAATTAACAATGAAAAATATCTTAAACTCATAAGTGGAGTATAACTTAAAAATTAAAGTTAAATACTCTACGGTGGCCTGTTCGATTTATTTGAGATGAGAGGAAAGGGTAACGACTTGGGGAAAAGCCCTGAGAGAGCAAGGTGCAGACCCTACAGACGTAGAGGAGAATAATAAAAGACAGAAGAGGAGGAAAAAATCAACACACCCACAAAGTGACAGCAGTAAGGAAAAAATAAATGTAGAAAGAAAAATAGAAATAGACATAGATTCACCCACAAAGGACCCTGACAGCATATACAGCTAAGTAAAATGTTATTATAACATGAACACCCCACTCATTGAGTCTAAGAGTTTATTGTACTATTACATGAATGCAGGTAAGCAGCTGTTATATAAGGGATTGAAATCATTTATATGCTTAATACCCATATTTAGATTTGTAAGTACAAATTTTATTTGTAACGTAGTCCTAAATCCTTAACCTGCAACACAGTTCTACTAATACCAATTAAGTCAACTACATATTTTTACAAAAGGATTTCCTCACTTTTCTATTCCCTATAAAAGGAACAATTCAATATAGAAGAGCTTATATAAATTTAGAGCTATTTTACATAAAACGTTATCAAATTGACAAGAACCATAGTACCTCCCATAGCAGAAAACTATATAGCACTGGCAGTTTTAAAGCATAATATGAGATTATACTACAATGAAAAGCTTAATAGCCAGAAGAAATATATTGGTTAGTCAAAAGTTCTACTTATGACCAATTCGTATTACACAGAATTGGCCAATATCAACTCTCTTGATTTCCTCCTGAGTTCAGTCTAAATCTAGATCTTAATGCAATACATAAATTAGAAAGTTAATTTAAACAGAAAGAAAGAAAGAAAGAGAGAGAGAGAGAAGAGAGAGAGAGAGAGAGAGAAGAAAGAAAGAAAGAAAGAAGAAAGAAAGAAAGAAAAGAAAGAAAGAAAGAAAGAAAGAAAGAAAGAAGAGAAAGAAAGAAGAAAGAAAGAAAGAGAGAGAGAGTACAGGAAGAATTAGATCATCTGGGTCAAAGAAAATAACATTGTTTAATTTGACATTTTAAAACTTCCTCAATAAAAGACAAAACACACAAAAAAACAACTTCAAACATTGAATTCTAAGTTATAAAAATAAACCACTTGCTATTTACATGTAAGGAAATAATAATAAAACTTACTATTTATTGAGTGTTACTGTAGAAAACACTGCACACAGTACTTACCATGTGTTATTTCACTTAATACTTATAACACCCGCATGCGGTAAGTACCATCAATTTACAAATGACACAGAATAAAATAACAGGCTCAAAAGGTTAATAACTTTCCAAGGTCAAGAAGCTCTGAAGAGACAAAATTTTGATTCAAATCCAAATAATCAGACACTAGCCATCACTCTCAACCAAAAGCATACACTCTTCTTCAGGAACTAGGAATGTTCAAATTGTAATTAGAAGGAGTGTGTGTGTATAGAAAGATATAGAGATAGATATATAGATACAGATGATTAACACTGAATCCCAATAGAAAGACAATCTCACTAAATGGCAGTCCTATAAATTCTAATTAATGCCTATTATTTGACTGAATAGTCTGAGCTATCAAATATTAACTTGTAGAGTTTTTTGGTTCATAAAATCCAACTCTATAGCCTGATTTTTCCAAAATTTTTATATAATCAACACATCCACTATTTGTAAAGTACATTATTGCATTTTCTTTTTCTTTGTTGTGTTCTACCTTTCAAGTTCCAACCTCCCTCCAGCCTATTTCCTCTTATTTTGCTTTTACCAGGAGTTAACTATTCCCAACAGTTTAAATACTGAGCACTTGGGTACGATTACTCAAGAAAAAGCATCAGATGTTAATAATTAACATCGGATGTAAAAGTAGCTGATTATATTTAATAGTGGAATTAAACACGAGAGGAAAAAAAAGAACAAAATGCATGTCATTCTCAAACTCTGGAAATCAAGAACAAATTCTGAAGTACAATATTATGACTTGGAAAACACTGGAGAACACATAATGTTTTAAAAGCAGACCATTACTCCCCAAACTAAAATGAGGTGAAATTTTACTTCATACTTAACTCTTCCACTAAAACTGTACAGCTTCAATCAGTTTTATAAGTTTTCCAAGCTTCAAATAATAGTGAATTTAAAAGCCATTCTACATACATGTATGTTGTCATCCAACTCTAGCCTGAAAATAAAAGAAGTCACAATACAAAGAATCACATACTCTCTAATGTGCCAAACCACAGCCAGGCTAAAAATAGCTCCAGGGTTCCAGGAGCAAAAGGAATTCAGGTTTAAATGGAGTAACACCCAAGGACTCTCCAACAGTGCAGAGCTAAGGTCAAAAGCAAAGTAGGATTCACCCTAGGGATTTTATAGAAGCATCAGACCAAAATGGTCCCTCAGCAAACTGGAGAAAGTGCAATAAGCCAACAACTGTGAATTATTCCACTTGATATCCATAGGCCTCATGTACTAATTTAAAGATCATTAAACCAGTTTAATTTTCACAGTTAACAGAGAAAAATTACTTGATTGAGCTATTTTGGCACATATTATGTCTAACATACAATGGAATTATAGATGGTTGTAAAGATCTAGCAATGCTATCTTTAACCGTGACACTGAGAGGTATTTTGGTCATGAGACTGTGGTAGCAGCTGCCCTCCTTGAAAATGTGCTCCCAAATTTTCCAACTTTTTGAAATCCATGACTAAATTTTTATTACTTGAAAACTATCAAGACAGCATTAAAGATCATACAGACTGTTAAATACCCAACAAAGTACCACAAAAATCAGCATAGTTGGACTATTATAAACAAAGCTTTATCTAGTTTAGGAATACATTTTTAAGTGGTACACATGAAACCATAATAAAAATTTAGTAGTAAGAGATACAAGATATAATTCAAGTTGTTCTTGCATTTATAATTGGTTACACGAAAATAACATCAATCTAATAAGATTTTTCCTGTAGGAAAAATTGAGAATTATATTCTAACTAAAAGACTGTTTTTTGTTGAACTTGGGGAGGGGAGTTTGTGATCCCATACACAACATCAAACCACAGCATACTATTAAAAAATGTTTAATGGCCATATAGAGTAACCAACCCTTGAAGGGTAATGTGATAATATAAATTTACCATAAACACTGTATGTCTTAGTAATTTTTCACTTTTACTTTAATTTTACTGGAGGGAATATTCAACATTAATTCAACAGATACTTAATGAGGACTATTAAGTGTCAAGCTCTATTTCAGGCACAGGGAATACAACTATGAGACCCACCTTCAGTAGCTTACATTCGAGTAGGGAAAAAATGTAAAATAAGCAACCAGGTATTACTTTCATCCGGTTAATGGAACTGAGCTGGGTCTTTTGGTAAAATTTGGTAGACGTCTTAAGGAAATTTAAAGAACCTTTTCAAGAGGAAAAAAACATATGATTCACAGATTTTTCTGCTTCTCTGACCTCTCCCACTTCCACACCATCCCCTCTTCTCATCGTGAATTAGCTTGGAGCAAATCCGGACACTAGAGATGGGCTGACTCCTGTTTTAAGATGCTCATTTTAGAGCTGCCACCTCATCCAAATTGGTAGCTTTACCTGGAGTTATAAAGCTAATTACCTTTTAATTACATGCTCCAACATTTGCTGCTTCTTCATTTTTCACCTTGAATTATCTACTTGTTTTATTGACAAAAGACCTCAAAGCTTCAGGTGAAAGATGGCCAAACTGGCTTAATTTAATTCTGATAGTGAATTTCCTGAGGGCAGGTTTCTGGTCTGACTCTCCACTTAAGCACCAGAACTTAGCATATGCCTACCACACAGTAGGTGTATATTTGTTTGGTGAACAAATTAATCCACAAGAATTAATATTCAGTACAAATTACAATCAAAGCCTTATAAAATCATCTTAAACAACAGCTCTTCCTTTTAAGAATGGACCAAGATTTTAATAATTTACCAGGTTTGATTAAAAATAAAAGATTTCCCACAAATATTTCAGAATACATATACACAAATGACTGCTAACCTTCAAATAAATTATCTTTTTCAAAATATTTTGTAACTTCCCTTTCCAAAATTCTTTGGAATCAGTTTGCCAACCACACAATAAACTGCTCTTGTTACTAGTTTGTGCAGAACATGCTCTCAGTCTTTTTTTACCTTTCACTTCTTTTAATCTATTCCTTGCATCTCCTGTAAGTACACCAATGGTCAGGAGACCCCTCTTTCTCATGTGATCCACTTACCCACTGAAAAGCTGGTAAGCCATAAAGCTAGGTTGAGCCTAGGACTTAAATTCATATTATTGCAAGGCATATATGAAATAAACTGATGTATTAACCACTAAGATTTGTATAATAATTGACACATTACAGAGTTATATATCCTCTTATTTTCTTCAATCTTCACAACAATGTGAGAGCAGCTTAGGAAGGTGCTATTATTGTCCCAATTTACACAGAAGGAAACTAAGAACTTTCACACAGAAAGTTCAAACAACTTCCTCGATATCACATCATAAACGAGTGGTGAGGTTGGGACTCGTCCTTAAATGCTTAACATACAGGTCATTTGTGTGTTAACCTCACTACTGTGGTAGGTATAATTTGATAGATATAAGTAAGCATCACCAGGACTCCAGCTTATTTATTCACTCAATTTCAACCACTTTTTTAAATGGTATCTTTAAGAGCTGTGCAAAGTTCCCTCACCTCATAAACACTTAAGGCATTATAATATCCACCTTAAACTGACTCAGAAGTAGAAAATCAACTTTAGATTACCATCAATTGAGGGGACACTTGATGGTCTGTAAAACTACAGCATTTCAAAACGCAATTTAAAAAGCCACACCCTGAGAACCTCACTCAGGGAATACCAGAAAGTTTGGCTTTGTCAACAAATGGCTAGTTATTGAGTGGCCAGCACTGGAACCTCTTCTTTGTGATAGAACCTATTTGATTCTTCCTCCAGAAGCTCACGCTCTCTCCTTTTCCATTATTATTCGCTCACACTGCTTAGTTGATACCACCTAAAGCAATCTATTTCAAACATCTTCTCATACCCTTTTTCTTCTCCTCTTGCTCTTAAAATAATTCTCTTTATTCCATAGTTAAGCTAGAAATAACATTAAACATAAGTAAGCATAAGCACAGCTAACAATGTGATTAAATTAAGAAATAAAGAATCCTTTATAATATGCAAAAGTCTAACATGCTGGTAATTACTACATAAAAAGATGAAAAGCCATATGTTTTGCAGTGGCCTTATGATACACAAACCAATGCCTTTAATGTTTAAAACTACACATTTCTACTTATTTCCCAGTCTCCCAAATTTAATTCCATATTTCCTCAAATCAAATAATTTCATAAACTTGTAGCAATAACCATAATACAATGGACTAGTTAAGAAACTACTCTTTATTAATTTCTACAGAAAACTGATCAAAAACCTTATAACAATCCATCTGAACACTAGAGTCATATATATACTGGTATCTCCCTACCTAGCACTCCCAAGGATAGTTATAGAAATATAAAACCTCTACTGTAATACATCAAAATGCCTAATGGAGGGCATATATTTATCTAATATAAAGTTTTGGGGTTTAACTTAAAATATCACATATATTTGCTTTTGTTTGCAGTTCTACCAACTAGCTAGCTAGTTTCTGATCAGAAGGAGATGAACAAAGGGTATATGTGTGCTAGAATAATAAAATATGATGAAAATAATTACTAAGTATAATTTACTTATAACTCTGAGAACTTGGAATCAATGGAGAAAAAGAAACAAAGTCCCTTTAAAATGCTTGAGAAAAGGTTGGCAATATTTAACTTGGCTTGTCAAAATATGCTAAACAATGTTGTTTGTAGAGTGGCAAGCCAGCCTCATTCTAGATAGTAATGTCCTTCCACTTCTTTTATAAAATTTTTTTCCTTCTTCTTAACATCCTTTGAATGCCAGGAAACCAGGAATCCTAACCACTACATGATATGGGAACACCCTTTGAATGCCAGTGAACCTAAAGTTCTTTTTCTGGTTAGTAGCCCTTACAATGACATTAACATGCAATTAAAGAAATAGCTCATATAGTTTTAAGGATTAACTCATCCCAAGAGTATTTCCATTAACAAATACATTAATCAACTAAATCAATCATAATTTTTTACTAAGTACCTATGAGCAAGAGTGTGTGTGTGTGTGTGTGTGTGTGAGTGTGTGTGTGTGTTTAAAAAGTGCTATGCAATTCCAGATCCCCTTCCTTGATGCTCACTCATCACATTTCAGGATTTCCTAAAGTGAAATACAAGAAATTCTATATGTCTCTATATTAGCCAAAATTCAGCAGAGAAACAGAACTTATAGGTTAAACAACGTGGTGGTATGACACAAAATTTATCACCTTCTTCAAGAGTAAAATCACCTATCAAAAACTAGGAACAGTCCTCCAGAGAAGAAATCTATTTAATTTCCTTTAGGTAAATATCTTCTAAATTCTTTTGAAACAAAAAATTTTACTCCGTTAACAACTATTAACTTGGGATTTCTAAAAGTGCTGCAGTTTACACCTTTTCCCATCTGTGCATATCTGTTCACTATAAAATCAAAAACTAGTGCTAATACATAAAAATCAATAAATCTGGATGAAAGTAACACATAAACTATTTTATTTAACATTTACTAACATCCCACATTTGCACACAACACAAACAATTAAGTTTAAATAACTACAATTTTTATTCACTATTTTTAAAAGCATAAGACAACTGTCAACAGGCTGGTAACTGGTTTTTACACAAAAACAACCTCCAGAGTATGCCACAGCACTGGTACAAATTCAGCATGTTTTCATATATCTTCTATAATTGTAATTCTCTGTAATAATAAATACTCAGAGTAATAACCTGAATAACTTTTGAAACATAAACAAAAATGTATTTAATGAAAACTCACGGATATGTTTCTTATTATATTCAATGCAGTTAAAATTCAGATTAATTGAAACAAACTATCAGGTCAACATCCCATACCTAATTCCGACATATGGAAGTTTACTTTTATTTTAAAAGCGAGGGGAGGGGAGAAGGTCCATAGAAGATGAGTTGGTATTAAATAATTTCCTAATAGGCAAGACAAATTTTTTGCCAATTGTTTTAAAACTAACATTTAGAGTAAGAAGTCCTAACAGGGCAAAAACAGCAGAAGGAAAAAATATTTAATGGGATGGTAATTTTAAAAAAGCTAGATGACCTACTGGACTATATATTCAATTTACACTAATCTATCATATTTCACAGGTTTCAAAGTTTAATGTACATATAAGCTCAACTGAGTAATTCTCTTTTAGCTTAACTTAATATAGCCCTTAGTTGATCACTTGCATGGTTTCTAAATTTCTGAAAAGGTTCGAACATTTATTTTGACAAAACGCAAAATTGAAGTTTCATATAAATGTTTACCGTTATCATGGTATTGTTATGTATCTACATAGTTGGAATACCTACCTTGGTTAAAAAAAAAAAACTTAAAAAGTATACATTGATTACCAGCTACAAAATATAAATGATGCATTCTATACTGAGCCACGAAAACAGCATACAATTTGGAATAAGAGAACCTAAGTGTGACTACTGGCTCCACCACTTGTTATGTGATTGTTAGCAAGCCTCTTTTGGTCTTCTCATCAGGCTAATGGAAAGAATATCACGTACCTGGATGTTGAGAGGTAAAAGAACCAAACAGTACAATTCACCACTTTCTGAGCACAGTTTTGCCTGAGCACAATCTTGCACAACACAGTTCATCATTATACATTTTGATAACAAATTAAATCACATCCCCTATATCTTGCTGACTAAAGTAAGCACTAAGAGAAGCAATAAGAGTTCCACAATACTAATTTTTTAGTAACTAATATTGAGTAAAATTTTCTGTCTAAAATATTTCAAAATAGAAAGATTTCTGAGCCTTGTTTAAACAATAACAAAAGCTAAGGTAAAACAAAAAGTCTTTCTTAAGTAATGATAACTTTTAGTTTATCTACTGACCATTTTCAGCCAAGAAAGTAATATATTTTAAAATCTATCAAATGAGCTGAAAACTCATTGAGAGCAAAATGGTCAGAGTTCTGTACCTTGAGAGTCAGGAGATGGGATTCTAGTTTCATCTTTACCGTTAATAATTGTTTGCCCTTGTACGAGTCTCTGGACTTCAGTTTTCTAAACTATAAGATGACTACTAAAAATCGTAGGTAATATCCAAGAACCATTTAATCTGGACCTTACTTTGAAGAAGTGATCCAATGTGGTGGTTAATAGCTGGACAGTGAATGCCCAAGTTGGAACCCTGATTCTGCCACTTAAAAAGCTGTACAGGGTACATATACACAAAGCACTAAATACATCTTACTATTATCATTGACTTATTGTTTAAAATATTTCACAGAAACACAAAATTTTTTAAAATACAAAGCTTGGATTCTATCTGTCCAAATTAGACACTATCATTTTACTAGCAGACACAGTGCGTGTGAAAGAACTACAACTCTTTAAAACGTGCTAACCTAAGCCAAATTTAATCAAAGGTCATCTTATAAAATATTCTACATTAGAGACACCACTGGAAACTTGTTTTAAGGCTAATTATTCCCATCAAAATATCACACTGACGGTAAAAATAACAACTGCTACTTATTAGTTTTTTTTAACCTAATACTGATAATAACAGAAGCTTATGATATACCATAATTTCCGAGAACCAAATAAACTCCAGAAATGAGAAATCAGTGGAATTTAGAACTATAAAGTGAACTACAAACTACTACAAATAAGCAGCAGTTCATGAGTTAAAATCGACCAGTATTTACCAAACACATCATATGCCAGGTTCTATGCATAGATTCTTAAGTACAAATACAAAGTAAGGAAAAGCAAGTTAAGTCCTTTATATCACATTTTCACACAACAAAAGCCACTCATCTACACACTTTTTTTATTTCCTTTTTGGCCCAAAAAAGAACACTTCCCACTGCCCATTAAAATGTTTCCTATTCTTAGTTCAGCCCCAAAGATGCCCATACTAGTCCCTGACAGCTGACATTGGAATCTTCACAGGACTTCGAGTAACTTCTAAAATATTTCCTTAAACCCACAAGCTTCAGAATTCATCTTCAATGATGCCTACACCAGCATATAGCACTACACATAACTCTTTAACTGTGTCAACTACCTAATACATCAATTTAGTTCTTCCCCTTAAAGTATTGCTAGTCAAGGCAAACTCTACTTCAAAAACTCTGCTTTTTGCAATGGACATTGGCACCAGAAAAGGGAAACTGATTGGCTAGTCAAAGTTGCCCTACTTCCATTTCAGGACCAAAGAAAAAACTGTTCCACGGAAGAGTACCAAGGGAGCCTTAAGCAAATCAAGAGGGTAGATACTAAACAGAACTTTCTTATCTCTCACGATTTAAGCGAAAGGGGGACTTGGGTGACTGTAGAACGGCGGGGGGTATCCAAGTGTCATTGTAAGAAAAAGAAGGTCCATTTCACCAAGTAGGCAAAGGTGGGGTAGGAAACAAACCGGTCCGGCCGAGTGACAAGCCCAGGATGCTAACCGAGCTTGGAGGTGGAGGGCCCTGGAGGCCAGGGACTGGAGAAGGGAGACCTCGGGCAACCGTAGGAGAACAGAAACCGGGGAGGGAGACCAAGGCTGCCACAGAGCAGCGTGTAAGGGTACATACACCACGAAAGAACTGGTGAGTTAGAAGGCAGCGACAGCAAGAGGGAGACCAGTGCCAAGGGCGACAAGCAAGTGGCAACTGCGAAAGAAGAGGCACAGGCAGCAGAAGGTGGTGGGACTCTGTTGAGTCAGCACAGCTCTTATTCGGGGAGCACTTGTAGGATCCCCGCTGCTCCTCAGGCCCCGGGGCCCGCAGCCGAGGGTCCGGCCCTCGGGCAAAAGAAATGTGTTCTCTGACGGGTTAGCGCCGGCCCCTTCCCCATTTCACAGGTGATACTGGCCGCCGGAGCCGCTTACCTCTGTTAACATTATTACACCCCGGGGAAGTGAGCTCCTCCCTAACCTCGCCGCATGGCAACAGCCGTAGCAGCAGCGAAAACTGCTCGAGCCGCCGCCGACAGCGGCAACAGCTCCTTCAGTCCTTTCCCGGGCGGCGGCTTTACTCGACTTCGCTGGCTTCCCCTCGGCCCGGCTGCTCGCGACGGACGCGCCGCCATCTTGGAAGAGCGACGTCCGCGTCTCCCGCGACGTGCGCTCCTATTGGCGGGCGCAGGAACCGCCGGCGTCTCGTGACCGTCTCCATAGCGCCGGCGCGCAGGCGAGCGGAGACGGGCGCCGCGCCCGGTGGGCCAGTCGGCGCCGGTGGCGAGGCCCATGGGACTCGGCGCTCGAGCAGCCGTGGGACCGCGGGTTGAGGAGAGAAACCGCAACGCCAAGCTAGCCGGGAAGCCGACGCGCACGCCCGCGGGGTCCGCTCGCCCTCCGCTGCACGCCTGGAGCGGCCGGGCCTGGGGTGGAGGGAGACCGGCAGAGGCCGAGCCTTCGACTGATGGCCGTGTGGACCTCGCGCGTCTCGGGATGGGGCGGCAGCTGTCCTGTAGGAGGACTTCCCTCTCGCATTTCCCTGGTTCTCGCGGCGACCGAAGAGCGAGTGGGAGATTTCGGCTTCTTCTGCGGTTTGGGGCTTAAATAGACTCTGAAACTGCTCCCCGCCCTATCCCCCTGTCTCCTAAACTTAGACGGAAACTTTTCTTTGCCCTTTCCAATCCTCGGCGAGTTCTCTGCTGGTGCGCGGCACTTTGTGGAACTGATACGGGCGTATCAGCTTAACCCTGATCCTGGCAGTTAGGACTGTCGCCGATTAGTTAATTGTTCGGCCCCGGTATAACAATGAGAGCTTAGAGACCTCTAAAAAAAAAAAAAAAATTGAAGCCACTTTTGTTTTTTAACAAACGTCTCTACAGCTTTAATGGCCTCTTGATGCAATGTATGTATCAGAGTGAGCAAATTTCAGCGGGTATTGTAAACAGTCCCAACTTGAATGGGACTGAACTCTGGAACACAGTGCGCATAGAAGCTTTGAGACACCATTCTGAAGCTGCCACTGGTTTCAGTGTGGGATTGGAGGCGGTCTCGTCCACCTCAATTGTCATGAAAGTAGTTTCCCTGAACCCTTGCCAGAGTGTGTTACCCAGTTGTAGAAACCAGTTTCCAAAGAAACTGAAAAATAACATTTTCAGATTCGACATACAGAACTGTCCCATCTCTTTTTTACAATGGGTACAAAGGCATTTTGATAAACTAGGGCCAATAGTTCCTGCTGTTTATTAACTAAAGAGTTATCCCTCACCCCTGCCTGCCTTCCTTAACAATAGTACTATTGGGTAAGATTTACTTAATACATTACTCTTATAATCTTAAAATATAAAGTAATGACATTACAAACCTTGTGTTATCTTCGTTTTGTATCAACAATGAAACAAAAGGGTTCATTTAGGTAGTCACTGGGCAGAAATTGAAGAAAAATCCTAATTTTACTCAATTCAACTAATTGAGGCCAAGCAGTTCTTGTTTTAATCTACATCTGATACATAATTTCCATATTTCTGGGTCAGCAAAATTCTCACCCCTGCAACTCAATAAAATGCGTTACTGGTATTGACAGATAAACCAGAACAGGAAATGAGATTGGAAAATACTACGTGGACTAAGATATTAAGGGCCTAAGGTACTAAGAAACGACCACGAACCTGGAAAAAGATACTGTTCCAACTTGTAAATAAGAAAACAGAGCGGGAGGCTCATTAATATTTAAGTTACTTGCTAGTAAATTAAAACTAATTTAGGTGTCTGGCCTCAGTATTTCAGTTTCATCATACATTTTCCCATTTCAGAAACAAGGCATTTTCACTTATTTTAAAGGTTATAAGTATAAAACAGGTTTATACCAACCTGTAATATGAATATGCTTTTAATATTTAGAAGTTTGTCAGTAGACCTTAGAGCAATCCAAAATCAGCTCCCAGTTTTCTCAGCAGAGTCCTTTCTGTGACCTAAAAAACCTAGCTTCCCAAGTCTCAACCTACATGCATCTCTGTGACCTCATTTCTGTTAAGCACTTAGTTCCAGTGCCCTGCTCCTATGACAGCAGGCATCCTCTTGCACTGGGCCTTTGCACTGACTATTTTTATCAGGAAAGATCTTTCCCCTAGATATCTGCGTGGCTAGATCCCTCACTTCTGTCCCATCTTTGTCAAACGTCACCTTTTTCAAGGAAGCCTACTCTGACCACTCGTTCAAAATAACTGTTGCCCCAAGCCCAGCACCCTCCCATTCATGCTTCACTTCATAGCACTTAGGCCTTCTACCATAAATACTATTTTGCCGTCTTTCTTTCCAGTAGAATGTAAGTTTCATGAGGTCAGGGATTTTTCTGTTTTGCTCAATGATGTTTTCTCAGCACCTAGAATTCAAGAACAATACATAGTAGTCAATAACTATTTCTTAAATGAATGGGTGAATCACTCTCTAAAAGACCTCAAAAGGAAAAGGTAAAATGCCTAATTAAAACTGATTTAAAAAAAATCCTTGATGTTGAAAGATTAATTTTTAAAAATAGTGGTCATTATGTGTTCTTATCGTGCAATTATGGGGGAATTACTTTTACTGTCACTAAAGTGCTGGAGAAATTTTATGACAGAATTGTGAGCTACACCTTTTCCTTCACCTTATGTCACTGCTGATATTTTCAATAGTAATGGGAAAGGAGATAATATTAAAAACACCACATATGTATACATATATACATTTATATCTTAAGCATGCATCAAAGTTAATATGCTAGCAAGGGAAGCAACAAGGTGAACAAGGTATGTTGTTTCACAGAGTTAAGGAAATTTAAGAGTAATGTCGTTGATAAAAAATGCTTACAGAAGCAGCTAGCTTTTAAAAAAGTAATCACCTATTTAGTACAGAATGCAGTTTCAGTCCATGTGGTCTTAAAAACATCATATCAGTAATTACAGAGGAAACCTGGAAGAGGCTGATCTGAGATGCTGGGTTCTTTGGCTACCAATCAAGTTTAAAACAAAATGGAACAATCCATCTTAAGAAACACATGATAAGGATACAACTGTGGCTATCATTGCAAAAGGTCTGATTTCAGCAACTGTCCAATCTGTCCTATTAACACAGGAAGGGATGACAAAAAGTTCAGAGGCAAAAATCAAGTGTCTGATGCTTTTAAACAGGCCACCGCCAGTGATTTCTAAACCTCCAAGCAACAATTCACAATATCTATTTTGCTTATTTTTTAGTTTCTTTAAAAAAATTCCACTACATGTTCAGGTTGTCACAAATTGGCTATAACCCCTTTTACGAAACTGGAAAAGTATAGCATTGACCTCCCAAGCAAATTGCATCTATCAGACAATTGTCACATTTAATCTTTTGATTTCTCAAGCCCTTTCCTAACTCCAGTTTCTTCATAACACAGTGCCATCAGTGTCACCTATCACCACCACTGAACATTAAATAGTACTATATGTTCATTAACAAGATCCAGTGTCAAAGCCAGCAAATCAGGCTTTAAATAATGCATTGCCAACAGAGAAGACACATTCTAAGAACAGATGACAGCAGGATATCCTAATTATTTGTTACAGCTTTAGTAGGGCAACTGTAAGCAGAAATTTCAGGGCATTTAGGAGTGATCTGATGTCTAGCTTCAAATATCCCAGCATGCGCTTTTTTGATGAATGGTATTTTTTGAGGAAATACTGAGGCAACTCAAGTCTAAGAGGCTGAGACAAATAATATGAAGCTTTGATAACAACAGACATGGCCATAACGACAATATTCACACATCTCTTCAATGATAGCATAATAGCTCCACAACACCAATATCTAAAGAGAAAGGATCATTATACATATTTGTATTTGTATGTGTGTGTGTGTGTGTGTGTGTGTGTGTGTGTGTAAAGAATAATAGATGACTGGCAATTCCAGTCAATGGTTTTTAAAATAAATATTTTTACATCACAAAAATTAGACCTATAGCACTTTTCAAACCTTTAATTCTCAATTATGAATACTAGTTTTCGGTACATATTATGGGCCAGGGCTATGGGAGACATTTTGCATATATTTAACAATTGAAAAAGACCAGCACAGTAGATCTTACTACCCTCAGAGGCCACGAGAGGTTTAGTAACTTGTCCCAGGTCACCTATCGAGGATGCATACTATCAACATGATTTATCCCTATTGATATTGACATTGATCACCTGGCTGAGGTAGTGTTTGCCAGATTTCTACACTGCAAATTTAACTCTTGTTTTCCTCCTTTTCATATTATGCTCCTTGGAAAGAAGACACTGTGTGTAGCTCTCACTTATTGAGCAGGGATTTTACATTCGTCCTCCTTGAGGGTGCAGTTATCTACATTAATTATTGGAATTAGTTTTCATAGAAAATTCTCATTTTTTATTGATTCAATAATTTGTATATATGGATATGACTCATATTTATTTTATTCTTTGGGTTAAATTCAATACTATTTTGTTTTGTTCAAATCGTCCCAGCTCTGGCCATTGGGAACTCTTTGGCAGTCTTATATTCTTTTAATAAATTTCCATCAATGCGAAGTGGTTTTTTGTTTTTGTTTTTGAGTACTTCCTCACTTTCTGGTACTACAAAATACTCCAGGTTCATCATACCCCAGTCCTAGACTCAGCCATTTCTCTAAGGAACTTTGGTTCTTTTGTTGGAGAATGGTATTAGAAATCAAGATCTAGGCACCAGATGTGTTCTTTACTACCCCAGTGTCTTTTCTTTTGAGGCCTTGCACTTGACAAAGCAAGGGAATATATGCGTGTACATTAATCTATTTATACGCACCCATCTGTGAATATTTCTGTATGGAACAATCTGTGTTTATATTAAGTTAAACATGCATTCTACTTATGTGTCCAACTCTAACCCATTACCAGATGGATTATTCTAGGATATGTCATCTCCCCTTTGCTAATATGTAAATTCTCACTCCAACAGTGAGAAACCTGGCTCCTACCATCTGCCATTCATTTACCTAATTGTTTAATTTCAGTATACATGTATGGAATACCAGAATTGTTCATCAATATCCCCTTGCAAAACAACTTTATCACCTGGAGTACAATGTCTAGACATAGTTCCCTTTGTTTTACAAACTTAAATCATTTCCAAAATTGCTTAATTCAGCAGCTTTTTCCCTACCCCCTTCAGTGAGGTTGTTTCATATACTTGTAATACTGTTAGATTCTCTTGTTGCAATCCACTTTCTTTCTTGAGATTCTCTAACCTCCTAAATTATTTGATTTTTTAAAGTTTGCAGACATTAATTTTCACTTTTTGCTGACTTTTGACAAATGTATAATGTTATACAAAACGTTTCACAGCCTTCGAATGTAGAGAAAAAGGGAAATGTATAATGAAATTACATTTTCATCTATAGACCCCCAAAATTGATGATTTTATAGAAGAAATTTCACTTGGATATAGAGAAAGATATCAATAAATATATGTATATATATATGTGTGTATATACACACATATACACACATATATATATATACAGACACACACACACACATATATATATATACACCCATGTATATTATAGTAGATATATAATTCTCTATAATACCTACCATTATATTTTTATCATGTGTCAGACTCTGTTTAAATGCTTCACAACAATCTTATAAAATTGAATCTGTCATTATTCCCATTTTACAAATGAGGAAACCGAGACCCAGAGAGTTAAAAATTTTTGCCCAAATTAACAGAACTGGTAGTAGTTAATATTGAATGAAAAAAGTGAGATATATACATATGTATATGTATGTGTACAGTTATATAATTCAGAATTATATGTGTGTATATATATCATGTCTTCAAGAATATTAAATCAGTTCACTTTAAAAACTCAAATTTTTCAATGATCTTGTACCTAATTTCTTATGTGAATCATAAGAACTGTGATGGACCTTTGAGCTGTTTTTGGCTTTAGCCAAGGAGGAAATGAGAAAAGGAATCAGTACTCATAGACAAAACCTAATACGTCCTCATATTTAAAACTTACTTCAGCTACTTCTATTTTTACAGAGTACGGGTCAAATCAAAGTCTTATTATATTGTTCCCTACTT
This sequence comes from Eonycteris spelaea, assembly GCA_003508835.1. Taxonomy (NCBI): domain Eukaryota; kingdom Metazoa; phylum Chordata; class Mammalia; order Chiroptera; family Pteropodidae; genus Eonycteris; species Eonycteris spelaea. The sequence goes on from PUFA01000027.1 coordinate 12,115,887, forward strand.
TACTAGTTTAACAACTATGGTAAAAAAAAAATATATATATATATATACATATATATATGTGTATATATATATATATATGATTAGTTTAAGAATCAGTAATGTTTTTAAATGGTAATATATTTCAGTAATTAGCACAAAGTTACTTAGACCTGCCTTTACCTTTGCATATATGGTGATCTTTTTGTTTTCAATAAAAAATTTTAAATTTAAAACTATTTGTAATAGATGTACACACAATTAAGTGGAAGAGCTGTTAGACATTTGCCCCATAATATTGGCTGTGGAATGAAAAGAATAGAAGCCTAAGAAGATTTGTATTGTGGTTCTGTCTTTGTAATTAAATAAGATTAAACCTTAGCATGAAAATTTATCATCTGTTAAGCTTCAGTGTCTTTTTCTGCAAAGTTAAGAGGTTGAAACATATAATTAGATTAACACTAATATGCTGTGTACTTAATACAGTCAGTTTGTTATTTGAAGCATTGGGCAATATCCTGTAGCTCAAAATCAAATGATCTTTAAGGTTCCTTTCAATTTAAAAACTGTGGTACTTATGATAGCAAGTAAGTTGCAGTTCATTTTCCTATCACTTTCCTTCAAGAAATATATTCATCATTACCTTTTTTAAAAAAACCTTGCAACCAAGCAGAGACACACTCTGCTGTGAACTGTTTTCGTGTATGGTAATGAACTTAAATTACCACCTTTTCACTTAAAATGAGACACCTCCTACATTATCATGGTCATATGCATAAATACCCATGAAAAGAGATGTCAGCAGAAATGTCAGGAAAAGGTCTAGTGTATAAAAACCAAAGTAAATAATCAAATAAAAGGCATGGGAAATCAGGCTATTTATTCTTGAAATCTATAGGACATTCACCTAATTTAAATGGATAAGATTTATCTTGTTCACTAATTCAGCAAAATGCTGAGGGCTTCACATTTTATTTTTAAAAATAGATGTCCTTTTTGGGTTTTCCTGTTGTTGGGGAAGTGTTCTTTCTGTTGCTAACAGAGAGCTAAATGTTCTGCCTTGAATGGGACGTGTTTGTTTTTATTGGTAGGTGTGGCAGAAGGATGAATGAAGGAATCCATTTTTTTTTAATTGTATTTCTGTAACTGAGATGTCTGCCTTCTGGGTAAAAGCATATGACTGGCTATTTACCAGAGAATCCTTTAATAGAATCATGGAGTTTGCTCATTTGTTTACGCATTATTTTATTCACTAAACCTTAAAGGCACTAGCTATTCACATTTTTGAAATCACAGGGTTATAGAATTCATATTGAGACATCTATTACCACTCAATCGCTAGTGGTTAGAAGGTACAAAGGGGGATATTAATTATCTTTACATTTTTATCTGATATAATTTAACCTCAGAGAAAAGCGAGGAGGAGAGAAACAAATGAAATCTGACTTTCCCTTCAAATCTTATGATCAATACAAGCCATCTTGCTCTTCATCTTTATATATTATTGTTTGCACTATCAAGGAAACTGATGGAGAAAATATCATAGGCAAGCAAATCTATACAAAAATATTACTATGGTATATACTATGCTTAAAACTTTATGAAAAAAAAAAGGCCATTCTGGCTATCCCTAAGCTTAAAATAAGAATTATAGAATTATTTTTAATGTAATATTGTTCATCTGAAATTAAGTTATTTATTATCACTCTCTTACTTGTGTGGTAGTACTCTGTGAAAGACTGTTAATTTCTTAAACAAGAGCTTTGATTTTGTTTCAAGCTGTGCCTCTGGGTAATTCATTAAATTTATACTTATTGCTTATGCCAGAAGTTTGGGTGACACTTAAACTATATGCCATGAAAATTTAATTGAATTTCTGTCTTCCAAATTTCATTTTTGTGTTTAGAAGCAAGTTGTTAATCTATAAAACATTAGCTCTTGGGAAATAGGGAGTATTTCATAATGTTTCCCTACATCATTCTGTGGTATGATGATGCTATGTTGACCTAATCATTTTATTTTCTCTTTTGGATGTTGAGGGAGATTACAAATCCTGCCTATCTAGGTAGGGTAGGGTAACTAGCTCAGATTCACAAAATGTACCCATTCTCCTCCTGGTTGAGATAATAGAGACTCAAGACTGATCACACAGGAGAACCTGTCCACCAAATCAAAAAAAAAAAAAAACGGTCTTTGTAATTTACATGAGTGATGAATCCTTTTATTATTGTGAGTCATTGCTGCAGCAGGTAGCAAAACACCCTCTGAATAAAACACAAACTCTACTTACTGAGGTTAGAAAGTGTCTAACTTGAAAAATCCTCAATCTCTCTGCCCCCTCTCCCAGAACAAGAGGGCTGTTTCAAGGTATACTACTTAAGCGGATCCTCAATAAATACAGTTTTTAAAGAAGAACCATTTTAATAATTCACAGCCTGGGTGTTAGGGATTACACACACACATAGACATACAGAGCACCTAAAGATTTCTGGGGGAGAGGAACAGGCTGAAGACCCCGCTCCATTTCGTCTACTCAGAGAAGAAAACTAGGGAATTAGTGGAATAGGACAAAGAGCAAATAAGAGACAGGAATGAGCCAGAATCCAGGACCAGTTGCTCTGAAAATCCTGAGTCTTCCCAGAACTGTAATAGCATTATCAAAGGGTGTGGCCAAATAGGAAACAAAGGAAGAATACAGTCAGGTGTTTGGCTCAAAAGATGGATCAAAGAATGGCTTTCTGATCACCTGGACTGTGGGGCAGGTTTTGCCCTGGGGATATCTTACAGGTGCTCCTCACCTCAGATGAAAGTTTCCCACACTGAACAGTTCATTCGAGAACAAGGGAATGAATGTTTATGCAACACCTCTTCTGTGCCAGGTCCATCACGTACCTGGTTATCTTTAATTCTCAGAGTGAACATTGTTAGCCCCATTCTTAAAATGAGGAAATTAAGGCTCGGGGGGTTATTTAATTTGGCTGAGTTCTCTACTAATAAATAGCAAATAAATTTGACTATAGACTTTTCTGATTTCAAATTTAACTTTTTTTCCTACTATATCTCCCACAAACTCAGCCTCAAGCCTCAATCTAAGAGTTAACCTACTCTTTGTGCCAATAAAAGCCTATCTTTTCCCCCAAGCATCTCCTGCTTTTCACAGTTCAAATATTATGAGAATCTCTTGAAATAAACTGCCACGATGACCTGTTTTTCCAGTTTATCCACTCCCCTCCCCATCTCTAAGAAGAGACAGGAATATGAGTCCAATAGAGTTTCATCTGATTTCTTCTGTTAATTTGTCAAAGCCTAACCGTAGTTATACTCTAGCATAAATACGCTTTACTTATCCTGCCTATAAAAGGCTCATCTCATATATTTTTTTCTCACTGATTCACATACATTATACAGTGAGCTAACCTCACAGAATCCACATCAAGGCTTCTTTATCACTGACATCACCATAATTTTAGAAGTCTCCCTTGTGCCTTTTGGCCCGGGCCTCAGACCATGCCTATACTGTAATTCAAGGGTATCTGGTCCAATTCTTTTACTCTGCCTCCCTTTCTGAGTGAGGTGGCAGACTTGAACTGTGTCAATTCTGTTCTCCTTCACTTTTCTCCCTCAGAGGACTATGCTTTTCTGCTTTCTAGACTGATTACATCTCCTGCTCCTCATCTGCTTTGGACATTGATTTAGTCTGGCATTAATCAACTCTTCTTCCTCCTCTTTAGGCTAATCCCTAAAGTATCCTTCATGAGCATGGTCACAGGCTGCCTCTGAGCCCCGTTAGAGCAGAAAGGATGACCCTATGATCTGTAACCACCAAAAAGAAATACCGTAAAGTACGAATTATATACTAACTTTATCAGCAGGCCTATTTCACTGTGGCACATGAGAATTTATGAGAAATTAGGTCCAGAGTTAATTGCAAAGTCTTCCATTCTTGACATCGCAAATGACCGTTAAATTATTTTTATTATTTCATTATTTTCAGTCATTTCTGATGATTTTTTTCCCTAAGGTTCTGACTATCTTTTCTTTATTTATTAGTCTCATTTATTATTCCTTTTCTTTTTAACCAATTCCTTAAAAACATGTTTGGAATACTGTATCTCACATAATTATATGTTTTCCTTTGCTCATTTTAAGAAATAAAGACACTAAAATTTTAAACGTATACTGAGAAAACTAATAGGTTTTTATAACTGTGCAATGTTTAAAAGCAACAAGTCTGTACTCAACATAACATCAAAGACTAAATAATGACAATCCAGTTTTAAGCTTAATTTATTCAGCAATTACTCTCATTTATCCATTTCTTTTATTGCTTAAAGCACATAGAGTTTAAGTTGCCAGAAAACTAACGAGCAGACACTTCTGCATTCAATGCTAAGTACATGAAAGTAAAGTAAAATACCAAAAGTGTTTCACACTGTTATTTTCCTTTATTCATATTTCTTAGCCAAATCATATTCAATATTCACTGAAAGACAGCAGTATATCTGAGATAAATAGCATATTCCTAGTGTTCATTGTCCTACTTTATCTCGTATAGTTTTTTAAAAGATTATTAGAGTATGAAAAAGATTCTGACAGAGTTTATAATGCAAAGAAATGGAAGTAAGATTCTAATCACACACATCAATGAAAGAGCAGAAAAGGCTTTTAGAGATTCTGCTTGCTTCCTTTTCTAACTAAAAATAAAGCTTATGGAAATTATACTTTTTGTCAATGTGATAAAACAACCTCTCAATCACTTTCACTAACAAAAAGAAAATGAATTTGAAAAATCCAAAATGGTGAATAATCTAATACTTGTCAAACTATAAAGTAAAGCCATTTAAATTTTAGTGAATCTAGTACTGGATATCCACCTAGCTATATTTATTGACTATATTGTTTTTGATAAATCATAGAGATGCCATGGCAGAACCGTGATTTCACATGTCAGCTCTCTAATAATTTCAAGTTATTATTCTTAACTCCTCATAGGAATCATGCAAACCATCACAGGCGTTAGGCTGGAGCTGGTTCAGACTGGTTCATGAGCTAGGGGCAATTGTTAATCTTCTTGGAATTTTACTAGTCAATTTTTGGATATTGTCATTATTAAAAAATCAAAGTATATAAACTTACAATTAAATAAATTATATATAAAAAAGGTAATAAATATTTTAAAATCTTCACTTCCTAATTATTTTACTATTTTTTACTGCTATCTATGTTTTTGAGCTTATTTTTTAATTATTTTTTTGTGGTGATATTGGTTAATAAAATCCAATAAGTTTCATCTGTACTCTTTAGCAGTAAGGCATATATATATATTTACACTGTGTGTTCACCTCCCAAAGTTAGATTTCTTCCTGCCACCACATATTTGACCCCCTTTACCCCATTTACCTCCCCGCTACTCCCCCAACCCCTACCTCTTGTAACTACTAGTCTATAGTCCATGTCCATAAGTCTCTGTTTGTCCTGTTCATTTGTTGCATTTAGGTTTACATCCCACATGTAAGTGATATCATGTGATTTTTGACTTTTTATGTCTGGCTTATTTTGCTTAGCATGATTATCTCGAGGTTCATTCATGTTGTTACAAAAGGCAGTATTTCATCTCTTCTTATGGCTGAGTAATATTCCACTGTATATATGTACCACAGCTCTTTATCCAATCATCTGTTGTAGGGCACTTCAGTTGCTTCTATGTCCTGAATAATGTTGCTATGAACATCAGTGTGCAAATTATCTTTTTGGATATGGGTTTTCAAGTCTTTCGGGTAAATACTCAGTAGAGAGATTGCTGTGTCATATGGTAGATCAATTCTTGGATTTTGAGGAACCTCCATACTGTTTTCCATAGAGGCTGTACCAACTTGCAGTCTTGCCAGCAGTGTATGATAGAGTTCCCTTTTCTCCACAACTTCTCCAGAATTTGTTATTACTTGTCCTGTTGATTATAGCTATTCTACCAGGTATGAGATGGTATCTCATTGTGGTTTTGATTTGCATTTCCCTAATAGCTAGCAATGTTGAGCATTTTTTCATATATTTGTTGGCCTTTTGTATGCCTCTAGTAAGAAGTGTCTGTTTAGGTCTTCTGTTCATTTTTCGACTGGATCGTTTTGGTTTTTTTGTTGTTGTTATTAAGTGGTATGAGTTCTTAGTATATTTTAAATATGAGGCCCTTATCGGAGGCACTGCTTGCAAATATATTTTCCCATTGAGATACTGTCTCTTTACCTTGCTGAAGATTTCTTTTGCTGAGCAGAAGCATTTTAATTTGATGTAGTCCCATTCATTTATTTTTGCATTTACTTCCTTGCTTTGAGGTCAAATTCATAAAATCCTCTTTAAGTCCAAGGTCCTTGAGTTTCATTCCTATGTTTTCTTCTATGCATTTTATTGTTTCAGGTCTTATATACCCTTAATCCATTTTGAGTTAATTTTGGGGTGTGGTGATAGACAACAGTCTAGTTTATTCTTTTGTAGTGGCTTTCCAGTTTTCCCAGCACAACTTATTGAAGAGCTTTCCTTTTTCCACTGTATATTTTTGGCTTTTTTTAAAAATTATTTGCCCATATAAATATGGGTTTTTTCTGGACTCTCGATTCTGTTCCACTGGTCCGTGTGTCTGTTTTTCTGCCAATACCATGCCGTTTTGATTACTGTTGTTTTGTAGTTATTTGAAGTCAGGCAGAGTGATGCCTCCAGCCTCATTCTTTTTTCTCAGGATGGCTTTGGCAATTCAGGGTCTTTTGTGCTTATACAAATCTGATGATTTTTTGTTTTATTTCTTTAAAAAAATGATGGGATTTTGATGGGATTGCATTAATCTGTATAATGCTTTAGGTAATATGGTCATTTTAACTATGTTGATTCTTCCAACCAAAAATATGAAATTTCTTTGTATCTTCTTCAATTTCTTTTAATAGGGTCTTGTAGTTTTCATTATATAGGTCCTTCACATGTTTCGTTAATTTATTCCTAGGTATTTTATTCTTTTTGTTGCAATTGCAAAAGGAATTATTTTTTCACTTTTTTTCTGACACTTCATTAAGAGTATAATTATGGATTTTTGAACATTGATTTTTATCCAGAAACTTTACTGTATTTGCTTATTGTTTCTAGTGTTTCTTATGGAGTCTTTAGGTTTTCTATATAGAGAATCATGTCATCTGCAAATAGTGACAGTTTGACTTCTTCGTTTCCTATTTGGATGCCTTTTATATCTTTCTCTTGTCTGATTGCACTCTCTAGGACCTCCAATGTTATATTGAATAACAGTGGCAATAGTGGACAGCCTTGCCTTTTCCTGATCTTGGAAGGTTTTTAGTTTTTTCACCATTAAGTATAATGTTGGCTGAGGGTTTGTCATATATGGCCTTTATTATGTTAAGGTACTTTCCTTCTATACCATTTTGTTAAGTGTTTTGATCATAAATGGATGCTGTATCTTGTGAAGGCTTTTTCTGCATCTATTGATATGATCATATGATTTTATTTTTTAATTTGTTTATGTGGTGTATCACATTAATCGATTTGCATATGTTGAACCATCCCTGTGCCTGGGATGAAGCCCACTTGATTGTGTGTATAATCTTTTAATATGTTGCTGTATTGGTTTGCTAGTATCTTATTTAGGATTTTTGCATCTGTGTTCATGAGAGATATTGGTCTGTAGTTTTCTTTTTTGTGTTATCTTTACCAGGTTTTGGTATCAGGTAATATTGGCCTCATAAAATGAGTTGGGAAGTACCTCCTCTTTGATTTTTTGGAAGAGTTTGAGGAGAATAGGTATTAAATCTTCTTTGAATGTTTGGTAGAATTCACTGGTGAAGCCATCTGGTCCTGGACTTTTACTTTTTGGTAGGTTTTTGATGATTGTTTCAATTTCCATACTGCTGATGGTCTATTTAGATTTTCCAGTTCTTGATTCAGTCTAGGAAGGTTATATTTTTCTAAGTACTGGTCCATTTCTTCTAGGTTATTAAATTTGGTGTTATATACTTTTTCATAGTATTCTTGTATGATCCTTTGTATTTTGCGTCTGTCATATAATTTCCCTCTTTCATCCTGATTTTGTTTATTTGTGTCCTTTTCTTTTTTCTTTAGTGAGTCTAGCCAGGGGTTTGTCAATTTTATTAAATTCTCAAAGAACCAGCTCTTTTGCATTTATTTTTTTTCTATTTTTTTGTTTGTTTTCAATTTCATTTATTTCTGCTCTAATTTTGATTATTTCTTTCCTTCTGCTGACTTTAGGCTTCATTTGTTTCTTTTTTCTAGTTTTTTAAGATGAAGCATTAGGTTGTTTATTTGGGCTCGTTCTTGTTTTGGAGATAGGCCTGTAATGATATGAACTTTCCTCTTATGACCACTTTTGCCATGTCCCAAAAGTTTTGATATGTTGTACTATCATTATCATTGTTTCTATGTATCTCTTGATCTCTCTTTTTATTTCTTCTCTGACCCAGTTATTCTTCAGTAGCATGTTGTTTAATCTCCATGTATTTGTTTCTTCCTGCTTTCTTTTTGCAGTTGATCTCTAGTTTCAAAGCATTATGATCAGAGAATATGGTTGGTATGATTTCAACCCTCTTATATTTGTTGAGGCTATCTCTGTGTCCCAGTATGTGGTCAATTCTTGAGAATGTTCCATGTGCACTAGAGAAGAATAAGCAGCTTTTTGGGATGGAAGGCTCTGTAATGTCAATTATGTCCAGTTGGTCTAATGTGTCATTTAAGGATGTTATTTCCTTATTGATTTTCTGTTTGGATGATCTGTCCATATCGACAGTGGGGTATTTAGGTCCCTACTATGATAGTGTTTTGGTCTGTTTCTCCCTTTAGTTCTGTTAGTAATTGCTTTACATATTTTGGGGCTCCCTGATTGGGAGCATAGATATTAATAAGTTATGTCTTCTTGGTGCATGATTCCCTTTATCATTATGAAGTGTCCCTCAGTATCTTTCTTTACCTTTTTTATTTTGAAGTCTATTTCATCTGATATTAGTACACTACTCCTTTTCTCTGAATGCCATTTGCTTGAAATATCATTTTCCACCCTTTCACTTTGAGTCTATATTTGTCTTTGGAGCTGAGATGTGTCTCCTGGAGGCAGCATATGGTTGGGTTTTGTTTTTTGATCCATTCTGCAACTCTGTGCCTTTTTATTGGTGAGTTCAGTCCATTTACATTTAGGGTGATTATTGAAATATGAGGTCTTCTTATAGCCATTTTATCTTTTGCTTTCTGGTAGCTCGGTGTTTCCATTGCTTCCTTGTCCTTGTGTTTCTGTTTTCTTTATTTTGGTTGGCTTTTGTGGGTTTCTTTTCTTGGTTCTTCTTGTTTTATGTTATATACTTCAGTTTCTGAATCTTTGTGGGTTAGTACCATTATGAATACAAAGGTTAGCTATATATATATATTACAAATCAAGGCTTGAATTATTGTTTTGTTGATTTTCTAGAGTTAAGGAAGTGATCAAAGAGCATGTTAATAATGCATATGAAACTGAAAAAAAGTGTCAATGACTAACTGTTACATTGCGAATAACACATACACAAAAAAACTTAGGAGCTATTACTCAAGTATTAAAAAACTGTTATCCAATTCAGCAAAGAAGTTGCTCATCCATTGACAAATGAATGAAGTTCTAACATCTTACTTGTTAAGGAAAAAGAAAATATCAACCAACATTCATGTTCATCAAATATTTGTTTGTTAATTGTAACCACAGTTTTAGCTAGAATACAAACGTTCAGCAAAACTCAACAAAAGGCATTAGAGAGAATCAATTGGCTGTATGTAAATAATACAAATATTGAACACTGTATCAATTTTTAATAATCTGTAATGCACCCATTCTTTATATCAGTAAAAATGCATAATTTATATGTATCTAAAAAATATGCAAACACTTTTTTTTCCAGAGAGCCAGTTTACCAGCTCACACTGTTTACCACTGACACTCTCTGATATGCTTCATTAGCCTCAGTTTTCCCACTGGTTGTCAGTTTTATTCCTCTCTCCTCACGTCTGATTGGTTATGACTTGAAAGAGATTTTAGATAAGATTGAAAAAGATAATTCCTTGGCCCTTATCTCTATTGTCTTAAATTCTTGATACAAGGACACATAGATATTGTTATAGTTATAGACATTGACTCCTTTGCCACAAGTGGCCATGGAACTTGGATTTGATTAATTTCAGTTATAGCAATTAATGACTGACAAGTAACCTAAGCAGAGATAGAGTCCTCTGACTTTGATAACTGGATACCCAGGGATGCTGTTTTTTTTCTGGGTTTGCTAAGCAGTATCTGTTGTGAAGTATGTTCCCTACCACATAAAGAAGGCATCTCTGCAGCAGGAGAAAATGATTAACCTGACAAGAGAAGTAGAGACAATCAGAAATGAGTGGCATATAGAGTATGTCCTGGTGATGTCAAGTTCCCAGATCCAATTGCTTCCTATAGACATTTTTCATTTCTATGAGCTATTTCACTATCTTTCCAGTACATGGACCAATACATTTATCTTTGCCTTTGGTAACATGAACTGTTTTTTCTTATACTTGCAATATTAGAGTTCTGACTAATTCAAATCCTTATTCAGTTAATGGACAGACTCCGATGAGTCTGAAAACTGCCTAAAATTGTATGCAAGATTTTGTGTTTGTGTTTAAGTGCATTATCCCCTCAGAAACAGGATTCATAGCTTCCTGAAGAGTCGCTAAAAGACATAAAACCCATAAGAGCTGACCTAAGTTAACATGAAATCAAAATAAACTAAACAGATAGCTTTCTGTGTCAGAAATTGCTGACCATTTTTCACACACAACCCTAGAGGTTAGTTTACAGTCAACTTGAGTAGGCATTTGAGTCTGTCTTTGCCTGATGTTTTTAACCTAGATTTTAAGGCTTCCTAAGAGTTTGTAATCCCAAAAGCACTTAATAGTCTTTTTAATTCTTTCTTGCTTTACTTTCTTCACATCTTAGCCTATTTGTATATGTGTGATATCATTAGCATATTTCTCAAAAGAGGCTAAACGGGAAGCACTTGTTTATTCACTTGACTTATGAAACTTCAAGGAGATGAACATAATAAAAAGCTAGTATCTATATTCTATCAAAACTTTAAAAAAATAACTTTTTATCTATATTAGAAATAACTTTCAAGGAAATAATCTAGGCATTAAATTTCAATTTGATAAATATATCTCAGATGTTTAAAGATTAAGATTCAAAACAGCTTCTTGGGTTGAGAGGACAATGAATTTAGTACTAGGGTGTGAAGAATCTTTGGTACAAATTAAAAACTGAACTCAATATGAATGAGAAAACAGTATAATATAAGAAACTCATCTTATTCTCTTGATGTTAGCTATCACATGAAAATAATTGTATTTGATAAAAAGCAAAAATAAAGTGCTCCCATACTATGGATTCAATACCTTTTATTCAGAAAAAGCTAAAGCATTCAGAGGAAGATTTTTGTCTAAAAAAAGTAATTTATCGCTTGAATAAGCATGACACAGAGGCTGTTCAGCTTCTGCTCACCTAACTGAAGCAATATTTGTTAGCCTTTGTAAGAGTTTTTGGTTGATTGTACCTATTGCACCAAAAGGAATTATTTAATCTCGTTTGAAATATAACAGACACAATAAAGTAATATAGTAAAGATTTCTTGGAAACTAATCTGTCTGAAAATTAAAATGTGGTATATTTAAGTTTTTTAAAGAAAGAAAAACACTTGTAATTGCAGTCAATAGACAACACCATAAATATCCTGTTAAGGCTGAAGTGAATAAACAATGTGTAAGGCTTATACTGAATATAACTAGACTATCAGGTTAATTGTAAGTCTAGTAATGAGAACTCAGGAGCTAAAGTTATCAATTAACTGGACCATTTTAGGAAAATTTACAATTAGTTAAACCTTACTCCTAGTTGAAATTTAGTGTTGCTTATCTAAGTCATATAAACCATCAAGTTATCAGCTGAGAATGATTAATCAATGCACAGAAACAATTCTATTTTTAAGTTCTAAGCCTGCAGTAGGTTAAAACTATTTTAATGGGTAGTTAGGCTAGTCTGATCTTCAAGGCTAGCTCACAGTTTCGGAATCTATAATTGTCTTCACAATACTTCTCATGCGGGTTGGCTATGATTTAATCCAAACCTGTATACAAATGGATTGATAGATAAGCATGGACAAAAAGCTATGAAGGCCTTGATACCAAACAGAAATGTTAATTTGTGTTCTTTAACATATAGATTTTTCAAAGGTTCGGGTACAATAAGATTCAGGGATTGGTCCCTGTATATTCAAGACTTAGAGAATTTTGATTTTCATGATAATTTATTATACTTAAAAGTGCAAAATTAACATGGCTCTAGTGTTCAGCCCCAAGAAGGAAAATTTTATGTGCAAAGAAATCTGGTTTGAAACAGAACTACGTTACCTTGTTATTCTTTTATCATCTACTTATTGATATCATTTATTTCTTACATAAGATGCCTTACCTAATAACAAAATTAGTAACTTAAACTAAAATAATTCTGTAAAATTGAGCTTGGCAGCTGTTTTAGTTGTTATTTCACATGACGTACACACGAAGTCAAAAAAGTCAAAGTAAATGACTTACAGATCCATGTGCAACTCCTCACACCAAAGGCTTTAATAGATACTGAGGAGCATATAAAATGCCAGACACTCATGCATACCTAGCATTGATAAAGAGTTAGGACATTTTCTGTCAGGGAGAAAATTGTGAGCAGATAATATGCACAGTTGATTCATATGCTTAATATACTTACCCTATGAAATATAGAGAAACTTTGTTTAGAAAGTTAATGTTATACTTCAGAAGAGTAATATCAAATATAATTTTTATGTCATACAAGTTTACTTAGCTGCATTAGTTCCCCTGCCCACATAAAAAAATCAAAAATAAAATGGCAAAAAACAATCAACAATGACACTTTTATTGGCATTTCCAGAGAAGGGCAAATATGTGACATCTTCCATAGCTGACAGGATTTCTTCTAGATGCCTATTGGATTGTCCTCTACTGGGTTTCTCCTTCCACACATTTCTCATTTGCAACTTGTTCTTACAAGATAACAGCCTAGCCAAATTAATAATCTTTGTTTTTAAAAAGAACTTCTACCTGAGTCCCTCACTCTTATTCCATTTTAATTAACAGGGATGAGTAAACTAGAAAAAAAAAAAAAACCCTTAAAATCTCTTTACTAGTCTCTCCTGAAATACAGAATCTAGAATTAGTCCTAAGCAGCCACTTTGTATTTTCTCTTCTCATGCTATATCTTGACCTCTCTCTCTGTCTTTTCCGATTCGTGAGTAACTCCCTAATGAAGGATTCTCAGACCAAAGAAAGAGAGAACCTGCAAGAGGGAGAAATACATTCCAAATGTTTGCACCAGTTCAAACTGAAGTAATAGGAGGTTGAAAGGTTACCTTAATATGTCTAATTTTTAAAATTCTATAGCCCATTTCATCTTCCAAAGCTTCTACTTCTATCTCCTACTCCAAGCATTTGGACATATTTTTTTTACTCTCTACTAAATTTGAAAAGAAGCTGAGAAATTAAAAAAGAATGAAGTCAATTGTCACTGAGAGGAAAAATATGAGTCTCAGAGTAGGAGTAGGTACAAAATATTTAAAATATTAGTGTAAACCCTTAATAAAAATAAGAGAATTCCTTTCAAAAACATTTATTTGCATAACTTTGTTTAATAAACCTGATTGGTCCTTTGATGGTAAAATAATTATAAAGACACCAGAAATTGAACAAAGGAGTTAGATTGCTTGCCATAATCAGTACAGTTAAAATTTTAAAATAATGTGTGAGATGGAAGCAGAAGCAGGGAAGGAAATCTAGAATTTCTGTGGACATCATCATGTGTTTTAATCAGTGATTGTTGTGAAGTCAATTTTGAATTATCTTATAAAGCAGAGATTAATAGATAGTATTTATAAGATTTGATTTTGTAAAACTTAATGAGTAAATATTTTTATGAACTCTCTAAGATAAAGACAGTTTTCAGTACATACTAATAAAACACTTTCTATGAGGCAATAATTATATCATATACAATCACTAATTTGTAAGTCTTTCTCCTTTCCTAAATTGAGAGCCTTGAAGGAAAGAATCCTGTCTTTGTATCCATAGGTCCTATACAAAGTGTGACTCTTAATGTTTGTCCAAATGATTCATTTACTTACTTATACCTTACACTGTTATGGAGAATATTCTAAAGTGATATTTTGTATTAGAATCACTTTTGAAGTTTTTATAAAACAGATGTTAAGGCCCCAATCCATACACAGGCCTAGGTATGTTTTAAAAAGCTCTATAAATTGGCATGCCTTTCCATAATATGATGAATGTATAGAGACTCACTAAAAGCATTCCCATCAAAATCAGGAGCAAAGCAAAAATGACTATTAACTCCATTGCTACTAAACCTAGACCAGAGGTATTGGCCAATTCAATCATACAAGAGAGAATAAGCAGAGTATAAGAATTGAAAAAGAAAGAGTAAAACTATGTCTAATGACATATGATACCTAGAACACAAAAAAGAATCAATGCTAAGACTAACACAAATAAGAAAAAAATTAATAAGGTAGCAGATATTAAATAGACATATAAAAAATTAATAGCTTTAACAGACAGAAAAATAAACAACAAATTATATAATTGAAGAAAGCATATTTGTAATAACAAAAATATAAATATTTAGAAGTGATTTAACATAAAATGTGCTTAACCTATATAAATAAACCTATTTAAAATCTCAAATTCAGACAGTAGAACTGAAGAAAATGAAAAGACATCTCTTTGCTTTTAGATAGGATAACTCAATGTCATAAAGATGTTGTCTCCAAGTTAATATATAAATTTAATGTCATTCCCAAAAAATGCCCTGAAGTTGTTTGTTTTGCTTTGTGTTTTTTGATGATCAATCCTAAAGTTCATGTGGAAAAATAAACTTACAAGAATAGCTAGGGAACTCTAAGGAAATCTAATGAGTGAGGAGTACCCCTATGTGATATAAAATATACTAAAAATGTTTATAATTTAAAAAGTAGAGCATAAATGCTGAATAGAGAGACAAATGGAACAGAATGCTGAGTCCAAAAATAAATCGAAGTACATATAGAATTTGTAAATGCGGTGACAATTTAAATCACTAGGGGGAGGGGCATGGACTTTGAAAATTGTATTTGAATATATAGAATTTTTGAAAAAGACAAATTAGATGCACACCTCACCCATAGAAAAGAGAAAATTTTGAATGCATCAGATATATAAATGTAAATATTAAATTATGTAAGTATTAGAGGAAAACGTGGGTAAATTCATTTAGAACATGGGTGTATGGAAAGCTCTTCTATGACTAAATCCAGAGGCATTAATAGAAAATATTCAGCTTCTCAGTCTTTATTGCTGAAGGAGTTTCTATTCAATAGGAGCTTGAGTGTAGCCTCACCAGAGCAAGGAAAATCAGCCAGAGGAATCTGGGATGAATCCTGCAACTACAAGATTAGTATCCCAGGGTATCTGGTGTACCCTGGGCAGATATCTGCCCATCGAGTGCAGCCGCCTTCTACCCATCCAGTGTTTCCCATTCAATACAACTGGGAGTCTGCCTTTGTTTCCCTACCTGGCAATCCTCTAAGATGAGAGCCTCTAACCTGCTTTTTTAATACCAAGAGACTGCATAAAATTTACTACATCTTTCCCAAGAGGCTGCATTCTATTTCCCAAATCCTCACATCATTTGTTCTTGACTGAAGACTGTTGTGAAATAATATCCCAGAATCAGACTGTTATCCAACCGACTTCTTCTGGTATTTACATTTCTCTCTATAATATGGTTTATACCCTGATGTGACAGACTCTGGTACTGTGTTTCATTTCTATTATTACTGCACAATTATCTCTCCTCAATAGTGGCATATGTTAGAACCAAGCCTAGGGCTTTTTCAATTTTGTATTTTGGACACTGCCCTGGATTCCTAAAACCCTACTCAACAGAGAAGTCACTCTTCCCAGTGATCGTTTTCCCATGCAATCCTGTCTTCTTCTTCCCCATGTTCGGTCTTTATTGATAGAATTAGATAGCTTAAGCCATGTCATTTAGTCTTAGTTTAATCACCAAATTGCTTTTCATTGTGCTGTGGTTGACTCTACAGTGTTCACATACATCAGTTCTCTACCTAGAAACAGCATTCATTACACTTCTCCGCCTACTCTGTTAGTTAGGTGACACTATCTTAGGTCGTTTCCCCAAACGCAGTCTCTAAGACAAGAATGTGTGTGAAAGTGATTTATTAGGAACATGTTCTTAGAAGGAAAATGGACTTTGGCTGGTGAGCACAAAATAGAGTATACAGATATCAAATTATAATATTGTACACCTGAAATTTATATAACGTCACTAACAAATGTTATCTCAATAAAAAATAAAATAGAAAAGTCATGAACAGAAAAAAATTTTCCCTCTCAATCTGCATTTAGGCCACTTGCCCTGGGAATGGTTGGGAATGGCTCACTCTTGTGTTAGGTGGTAGTGAAGAAGATTTTCAGGCTGTTATCTGGGATCCGTGGTAAGTAACTGATGAGCAGTATGTGGACTATGTACAGAGAGAACTTTCAATGTTCTCACTGCAGTGATTTTATTGTTTAATCATGTGGTGGAAATCTATTACTATTTGTCATTTCGTAACACTTTTCTATTTTGCAATAAACACATTCAGCGACAGTGAACTTTAAAAAATGCATATCTAATAAAAATGAAAAGAATCTGAAAAAAAAAAGAAAGAAATGTTCTTAAGAGATATTGGTAAAGAATGAGAAGTACAAAACAGGAATGAGAAAAAAGTTAGACAAGAGTATAAGCTCAGGCAAAGGTCCTTTTGGGATATGGGAGGGCAGTTCTAGCCCTATCCAAAGGAGAATACTAGAGGCTAAGTGACTCCTTCAGTTGTCCTCAGCTGAGGAAAGTGAGTTGAGCTTATACTTCTGCACAAAACAGTCACTAATCAACAGCCACTTGAGGGTATCTTTGTGTGAATGCCAACATTTCTGACTTTCTGTGCCAAAAGTTTCCAGTAGCTCAAAGGCGGCTGCCGAAGAAGAGCCATGGGTACTGGCCATTGAATGCTCATAGACTGGGGTTTAGGGGGATAGCCAGGGAAAGATATTGTCAATCTTAGGTGCTACATGAGTCATCCTAGTATGTGATTTTGGGGTGGAAATTGCTAGCACAGATAAATTTAATTTCTAGCATGTGATCCTCCAACATTTTCTTCTCCTGTCTTGGCAAGTTGGAAGTCTACCTGCTTTGGACTATTTCAGCCTCACAACAGCCTGTATCCTGGATTTATTAGGGCAGAGCCTCCTGATCTGTGTTGGACGTTTCTACTAAATGAGAAATAAACTGAGGATTGCTTGTTATTATGACATATCTCCTCCTATCTTAACTAATACATATCATTTATACAGTCTTCATTCAAAAATGTTTGTTGAGCAAACACCATGTGCTATGTATTGTGCTAGAGAATATAAAACAAAAGGAGACATTTTTTTTCCCCTTAAACAGTGTATTGTCACAATATAGTGAGTTCCATAATAGAAATAGGCTGTGAGATCCAGAGTGCTATATGAACAATGAATAGGAGACTCTAAATCAGTCAGCAAGGCAGGAAAGGCTTCTTAGAGGAGACTATGCATGAGTTAAGTTATAAAGCACGAATAGAAGTTAGCTAGAAAAATAAGGACATTAAGGAAGGAAGATCATCTCAAGCAGTGAGAACATGCGATGCAAGCTCAGATTTATGAAGTAAAGGTACATGGATGACTTGCTAAATATATACAATATATTAATGAGTATTTTGAAATTTCATTTGTTGTTCTTGGCCTATCAGATTGAACCACAGACTAGCTGACTAACAGGAAGTCAATCAAATTATGAGCTAGTTTATGACTTAAGGCAAGTTATTATTTTTTACTTCACTATGTCCTGTTTACCTACTCTGAAGGAGATGAAGGTACTGACTTGCTTTGTACGGATGTTGCTTTAATTAAAATTTGAAGTTGCTTTGAAAATATGAAGCTCTTCTTAAACATGAAGAACTAGCATAACTTCCTTGGGAGCTGTGCTGACAGAAACAACGTGATTCTTAAATCTTTAGACTTGGGTAAATGTAAAGAAGAAATAATTGTTGGCTCCCTTTCACTAGTACTTAAGGACTCTCTACTCTTCATCTTAATGATATCAGGCTAAAAAAAAATGATAAAGTTATGATCATTCCATGACAAAGTTGAAATGCTTTGCAGCAGATGGGGAAATTTTTCAGCAATCATCACTAGAAGAGATCCCAGGGAAAAAGTACTCAGATGCTCCATTTTAAAATTTAAATGCAAATATGATGATGATATCTAGCATCCAATGAGCAAAGACTATATTCTGGAACTGTTCAAAATGTTATTTCATGTATTTCTTTTAAAATTCTCTGGACAACCATATGTCATCGTTTATTACTATCCCTTTGTCTTATAGATAAGGAAATGCAGTCATGAGTATACTAACGTGGCAGGGTCACTCAATAACCTTGGTGGCTCATGGGTCTAGCAGTATTCCTGAATACTCATGTGGCACTGAACTCTGTTTCTCTACATCTTTTAATGACACCTACAATTTCCCCATAGGTCTCATATGCAGAACAAGCTATTAAGGTGTCAACACACTTGGGGCAAAACCTTTGTCTGTGTGGCTGAATTAACAAAAAATAGTTACTTTAGAAGGTAAACTATATGTGAATATAATGCGAATTCATATTTTTCCTGATCATACTTATTGACAGTATTTAGTTGCCCCATCTATTTTCCCATTCAACTTGTATCAAGAACATAGGGGATTTGACTTTTTTCCTCTGCAACAATTGTGAGCATGCATTTTTGTCGTACAACTAACTGCTCTTGGAACCTCTGCCATGTTTTTATGCCACTTCCAAGAATTCGGAGAGAACCAGCTACTCTGCCATAGGCCCATTTAGTGACCAGATCAGTTCCAGGGTTTTTTCTTTGGTCATTCTAGGTAGGATATGACATTCGGCAATAATACACAACAAAATCGTCCCCTAGAAATATATTTTTTTTGTTTGCTGAAACACAGTGAACATGTATTCTCTTATAGCATATTTTCAGTGTTTCTCAAATGTATTAATATACAAATGTTCTGATCTATATTTTTGAAGCAATATTGGCATTGCTTTAAGTCCCCCCTTATAGGATATATTCTGAAAGCCTACAGCATAAAATAAAAAGCTAATATAGGTTCAAAATTCAAGTAAATGACAATTGGCAGTGTGAGAACAGTATAATCTATTATATAAATCTGAAAAGATACAATTTTGAAAGTGGAGGTCCATCCACTTCTCAAGTGTGCATGTCCTATTACTTTTATTTGCATAGAATATTAACCAGGCATTTACTCATCAAGCAGTAGACTCACTTGTAGCACAGTAACAAAAACAATAGCTAGTACTTATTGAACACTTACAATGTGCCAGGCTCTGTGCTAATCATTTGACTTGTATTATCTCACCTAATATTCCCCCCAAATCTATGACCTGTATCATAATATAAATACATATAATATACACACACAATATATAATATAAACATATATATATACATATATACATATACTGTGTAATATACTGTGTATACTAATTGATACAATAATGGATAAATGGTAGAATGTATGTGTATATTTGCCTAACTTTCCATTGTATAGACTAAGCAGCGGTCTCAAAGATATAATTTTATGAGAGCTATGAAATTTCTTCTAGGCACCTTGCATTGACATACAGTTTTCCCAGTTATCGCTTATTTCCTATAGAAAATATCCTTTCTTCTCTAGGGGTTTACTTATTACTTCTAGTGAGTTTTTTTTTTTTTTTAAAAAAAATAGCCTGTCAAGATGTTGACAAGAGTCAAAAATTATAAGAGTGATCAATTAGGAGAGATTAGAGGGGAAAGGATAGCGTCTGAGCCCAGATCTTTACCAGGTCGGAGAACAGCCAGCCAAAAGACAGTAATAGATTGGAAGAGACATGACTGGGAATTGAAAGGGGTAAGAAAAGAAAGAGGCTTGACTTTGTATTAGAATCATAACATAGGCTAAAGATAGATACGTATTTTTACACAAGAGGAACTTGTGTAAGAACTTGAAAGGACAAATAACCACACTAGTAACACAGATGGTACAGCTTGAAATCAAATTCCAGTATGTCTGATTCCAAATCCTTTCTGCCTTTCCCCTATTTACAGTAGTGTTGCCTGGATTCATTGTGCTTTTTTACTGCAACAGCCTGAGGGGAGCCGACTTTCTTAGTCCCTTCTTAAAGCAACATAAACCCTAGTTTTCTGATGCCTGTAGAGATTCATGGCTCAATGTGCCGTGGAAATAGATAGACAAGTTAAGTCCTGAGGTGTGGAAGCAGCAGAGCCTAGTGATTGAGTCTGTGGACTCTGGAGCTTAACCTTTTGGGGTTTGAACTCTAGATTAACTATTTACTGCCTGTGTTCCCTTGGAAAAGCTACTTAAGCTTGTTGTGCACAAGTTTCTTATCTTCAAAATGGGAACAATAATAACACCTAGTTCACGGAGTTTTTTAAAGTAATAGATCCTGCAAAGTACATAGAATAATGGAGATAAAGGGGGGAATGAGTGTTGAAAACAAATTTTATGGACAAAAATAAGGATAATATAAATGTGTGCTAGGAAAGTGGGTGGGGAAAATAAGAATGAGGAAGTACTGAGTAGGAGAAAGAGGTAGGACATCATGTGAGGCAGAAGAGTCATAACTATTTCCATGCACCAAGAGACTTAAAGTTAAATTAGGCACGTGGTCAAGGTTGAAAAATGAGGATAGTCGGTGATAACACATAATCAAAGATCGTGCTAGCGAAGAGTTTAAATACTTTACTTCTAAAACCCTATCTCACAGATACTCTCTGCTTTTTCACTCAGAAAACTCATACTCACAGTATGCACACACGAGTTTACAGCTTGATCCATGCTACCCATGAGTTGTTAGGATGTAGAAATCCTTTTCACACTTGTGGGCACGTATAAATTTAGAATGAGAAAGTGCTGTTTACAATTCATTAAGCCAGCTAAGTTCTATCATGGCTACTGTGTTAATTTCAAGGGTTCTGACAAGAGTATGATTTTAGAGCACTAGTGAGGGAAGGAAAATATCAGGTTTCCAGATCTTAGAACAAATAGCTTGTCATATTCAAATCCAAATAGTTCACTCAGATTTTGACAGTGATCTTGCATGCAGTAGTAGTCTTTGGTCCCAGTGTGGCTGTAAGTGAGGCAAGAAATTGAATAGGTTATGAATGGAAGGAAGAGTTGGGCTAAATAGATTTTTCTTCCAGGGGTTTATAACGTTAGACATTCTAAATAATTTTACTTTTGTCACATTAGAGCACTAATATATATGTTCATACATTAATATATTTCCCCAAGGCTCATTTTTTATAACTATAGCCAATGAATATCAACATATTTTAACTTCTAGTAGTCATGCATTTTCCTCATAAAAATATTACCCCCTCCTTTCTTTTTGGCACACTCCGAGCTATATAGAGACATTAACTTTTCAGAGGTACAGGACTGTTGTGTACATGTAAATAATGAGACATTAAATGATCTCAGATTGACAGACTCATTTTATATTACATTTTTAACTGAATTAAAATCTCAACTCTAGGTGGCAGTTTACTCCATCACTTACTTATGTTCATTTAATGAGTAGTAGATTCATTCACAGTTTTTTCATGAATGCATAATTTTGTGTAAAAATTAGTCCCTGGCTCTCAATAGCTGTTAAAAATAGATTTGATTTTAGGAAGAAAATCATAGCTTGAGATGCAGGTTTTTCATGTATCTTGTCATTCTGGTTTCATTAAGTTGATGAGATGAAGCAAAAAAGAATAAAGATGAATGTTTTTAACCAATTTTTTTGAGGAATATAATCCTCAAATCATGCAACAGTTCTATGTCAAGGTTGTGTTTCTATTATGCAGAATAGAATTTAGTATGAATAATTTTTTTCATGAACAATTTTCAAAAGTATCAAGGATGTTCAAGACTGAATTTTCTGAAATTGTATAATAGTATCGATCTATTGAAGGAAAAATATCCTACAGAAAAATAAAAGACTCATATTTGTGTTTCTTTGTGTCTCATTGATAGAAATAGCCAAAGCTAGAATATAATTGGGTCATCAGTGACCAAAATACTCAGGCTGCCCAATTAAAAACCATGTTTCCTCCAACCCGATCACCCCAAAACCACATCTGTATGAAGTGTTGGTTTTATTTTATATTTGTAAGGACCCTAACAATGGATATGCAGAATATAACTCCAAGCACTTCTCACCCAATTAACTTGCTACAATTCATAATTCTTACATTTTTTTCATTCTAGCAAGAGAAAAATGGATAGGGATTTAAACTTCGCCCTAAATTTGTCCTTAAAAGTGAGTGACGATAACAGGACCTACTTCTCTGTGTTGTGAGCATGACATAGATAATGTTTGTACACAGTAACTGGCACCTCGCATTTTGTGCCTTAATTATTCTTATTCTTACTATTTCTGTATTTTATTAATAAAGAATATTAACTAAAACTGCAAAGAGCAACGAATATTGATTGAGTGTACATAACATGTAAGGCACTAACATCGACATCACAAACTAATATAGAGATGCATCCTATACCAGGTTAGCCTTCAGTAAGATGACATGCTAACCACACAAAATAAGTATCCTGCAAGAGGTGATGGTTAGCATTAGGGTTAGATGTGAGTAACAGGGAAACTCAAATAACAATGGCTTAATGAAACATATTTCTCTTCCATTTTAAGAAGCCTAAAGGTGGTCAGTACCATGGTGGAAAGGTTACTGTGCCGTGCCTGGTTTTCATTCCAAGGCTGCTTCGTGGCCTCATGTTTCTTTTGAGGTTCCAGCCTTCATGAGCAGTCCACAGGAAAGAGATAGGAAAGAAGAGTGGCATACCTTATATATTAGTTTCCTAGGCTGCTTTTAAAAATTGCCCACAAAATTGGTAGTTTAAACAACAGAAGTGTATGCTCTCACAGTTTTGTAGGGCGGAAATTTGAAATCAAGGTTTTGGACAGGACCGTGCTCCCTTTAAAGATACTGCAGTGTCTACAACCATGCCACCTGAACGTACTGGATCTCATCTGATCTCAGAAGATAAGCAGGGTGGGGCCTGGGTAGTACTTGGATGGGAGACCACTTGGGAATACCAGGTGCTGTAGGTGTTAAAAAAAAAAAAAGGTATTGCAGAATCCTTCCTTGCCTCTTCGAGCTTCTGATAATCCAAGGATTCCTTTGCCTGTACTATGTAACTCCAATCGCTATCTCTGATTGCCATCCCCCTGTGTGTCTTTGGGTCTCAAATGCCCTTATGCCTTTCTCTTAAAGAACACTTATCATTGGATTTAGGATCATCTTGTCTCAGGCTCCTTCACTGCATTACATCTGCAAAGACTCTTTTTCCAAAAAAGGGTCACATTTACAGTTTCCAGGTAAACATATCTTTTGAGGAATAACAGTTTAACCCACGATACTCTCTCATTTTTATTAATGCTTCCTGAAAGTTGTGCTTATCACTTCCACTTTTTCCCGTTAAATGGAGCTTATTTAGTGTCCATACCAGGGCCACATGGGCAGCTAAGAAATGTAGTCTTTATTTTGGGTGACTGCGTATTCAGTTAAAAACCAGAGTTTCATTAATAATTACAAGTAAAAGTGTAACTGTTTTACCAAATCAAGTAAAAGTGATAATGTTTAACTAAAGAATTACTTAGCAATGTTATGAATTATTATAACATACTTGCCCAATTGGGCCAATGTTACTGCAATAAATTAGACTTGTATGCATTATAAAATGTGTTTAAAGTAATAACTTCTTATGAATCAGGAACTGTAAAATCCCTGCTAGGAATTTGCTATGCAACAAATTGCATAATTGCCAAATTTTTCCAAAGTTGTCAGTGAGGTTTAGGAATGCCAGTTCACAAGAGTATCTTCTGCTCATCTTGCAATTGCTTCTCTATGCCTCAACTCTAGTTCCTAATAAACTCTGATAATTGCAAACTTATTTTCAGTCAAGGAAGAAATTAGTTTACATTTGAAAAAAAAATCTGTTAAGCTCACAGACCTATAATTTGGGGGCAGTAAAGTGTTTCTTTTTGAAAGAGGCAATTGACTATATACTCAGTTGAATCATATAGAACCACTGCTCTAAGAAGTTGAAAAAGTAGATAAATTAATCCTTAGGGTTTTAAATGAACTATACCACATGAGAAACATTTCTGGGACTCAGTCAGAAAGCAGTCTGATATTCAAAGTTCTGGGTAGTGGATCTTGTTTTATAAAAACTGGGAAGAATAAAGTCCCCAAGACATAAGGAGGACCTCAGCATCCATAACTTATTAACTAAACACATTGATCTTGCCATCTTAGACCTTTTCCTTATTACAACAATTTTCAGTCAAATTTGGGCCTTCTCACAAACAAAGATTGTGTGTGTGTGTGTGTGTGTGTGTGTGTGTGTGAGAGAGAGAGAGAGAGAGAGAGAGAGAGAGAGAGAGAGAGAGAGAGAGAGAGAGAGGAGAAAGCGCACCGATAACATTTGGAGAAGAATATCAATTCAAAATTATTTCTTCATATGGTCCCCTTTGCTTGGCTAGGGTTTCTTTTAACCACCTTACTGAAGTTCTGTTTTTATTTCCCAAAGCAGAATGTCTCACCTTGAGAGGATCTAACATTTGCTACATGTTGCACGTAGAAAACTGGTTTTAAATGATCAACAATTTAATATAAGGAAGTGATAGGAGAAACAAACCTTTTTCAAGGTACATGAAACAGAATTTTATTTTTAAAACCATTGGCTGTCAAAAAAGTTACAATCAGGTTTAGATTTCTAGGCCCCTTTCACTCTCTTGATTCTTTAAACTGCGCATCAGGACAGATTCTGGTCTATAAAGGGAAAATGAACACTTTCCTTCCTGTCCAAAGTAACCAACTCAAGCATGTTAGCCATCAAAGTTGCAAAAACTCTAAGCTATAAAGCTATCACCCTCTGAGTGTATTATACGCTTAATTTTGTCCAGATTTATTCCATGTGCTACCATTTTAGAGAATCCAGGTGCTGTTTATAGCTAAAATTTTGTAGAAAATTTTCCATTTAGGCAGGCAGTGTTCTACATGGGCAATTCTTAATTTTTAAAAGCCTATTTAACTTTCAATATCACTAAACTTTAATACTGCAGTATTAGTTAAAATTTTGGGAACTACAAAAAAGGAAGTTTAGTTTTCTTTCCCTTGTTTCCCTAAAAGGAGCAAAATTTTGAAATAAAAGTCACAATTCCCTTTTAGTATCCTTTTTTCCTCTGCTGTCTGCTCCTGGTTCACTCAGATTCACGATGTCTTCTTCCTGCCTAAGTACCATTTGTAGGACCTCTCTGAGGCCCATCCTACTCTCCAAAGTATTCACCATTCCCTGTTGGATTCTGAACTCAAATTTCCTCCTCCACAGTCTTCCGTTCAGTATTATGAGAAAAGCAATCTCATTGAATTAGTTTGAATTCTTGTGTCAGTGAGTAATTGTTTCTTTAGTCTCAAGTCCTACTATAAAATGAAGAAGTTAACCTGGATAAATTTCAATGTCCTCTTTAACCCTAACATTCTTTTATTTTATGACTAAATAAGGGCTGTATAAAAGAAAGGTATTTTGGCCACAGGCCCTTCGCTTCCATAGCTGGCCTACCCAGGTTCAGCTCAATTGCAGTCCTTGGACCAATTTGGATATTAGGCTGGAAACATGTAAGAAACTCCAGACCAGCACTGTCCAATAGAAACATAACATGAGTCACATGTGTAACTCTGAGTTCTAGTAACCACATCTCTCTAAGTAAAAATACAAATAAATGAAAGTCAATTTTTAACCCAATATATCCAAATTATGAACATTTTAACGTATAATCAATGTAAACATTATTAATGAATATTTTGCGTTATTGTTTTTATAGTCTTTGAAATACAGTGTGTTACTAATCTTGATTCAGACTAGTAACATTTCGTGTGCTTTAGACTCACATGTAGGTAGAGGTTACTATATTGAACAGTATAGTTCTAGGCCATGAGTCACCACATTGGCTGCACATTAGAAATATCTAGGGACCTTTTAAGAGCCCTGATGTCCAAGCCAAACCCCAGGCTCATAAAATTAGACTCAATTGAGGTAGAGCCTGGCTTCAGGATTTTTTTTAAAGCAACCCAGGTAGCTTGGGAAGTTAATTGTTGGCGTGCATTTTGAGACATTTGATAGGAAATTTTACTAAGATTAAAGTCCCAGGTTTCTTTTTCCCCTCATTTTCTCCTTTTCACAAGTGTCTTTACTCAATAATTCAGCACTATTCTTTGACTCAGAGCAAGATATAATAGATTCTGGAATAAGAGCTAACACTTATTCTGAAATTTTATGGCATGGACCAACAATAGGTCAAAGCAGTTTTATTTCCCAGAGCTGAACAATTTGAAGGAGAAAAAATATATTTATGTCCCAAAAAGTCAGAGTTTGGAGAGCTGAGCAGAGTTTATACTGGAGTCTTTCAAACTTTTTTGGATAGTAATTCACAGAAATAAATATGTTTTACATCTTGATCCAATATGCAAGACATATACACATACACATGTAACACACATACACATAAAAGTTTTACAGAATAATACTTACCTTTATTACATGACAGAACAGTGTTTTCTATTCTGTTTGATTTTATTAATTTTAACATAAATGGTTTTATAACCTATTAATATGTCACAATTTTTATGGTTTAAAAATCTATGGTTTATACTACAAACCATAAAATAGGAAGAATTACTACTGAATATCAGGGCATCTTTCTTACCACGATGAAAAGGAATAAAATTTCAGCTAGCTGTCGAAAAAGAAGGTGAAAAGAACATGACTAAGATTTAGGTCTTGCCTTAGCTAGTAAACTCAAATAGGTTGAGTAGTAGGAATTCAAGTAAAATAGTAAGAAGAATACGAGCCTCTTAGAGAAGCGTTGCAGGAATATTGATGCTATGAGGAGACTTTTGATGACCACAGCTGGAGCAGGTATCTGGAAGGCGGAGCCTGAAGTCACATTCTCAAGTCCCACACATTCCAGCATGGGAGGGGTAAACAGCCAAGTGTCCTTGAGTTCTCAAGAGGTATATAGAATTGCTGAGAGGCCTAGGAGTGGGGTGCTGAAAAGGGCCTGGAATAAAGATAACCCCGAATGCATAGGATTTTGTGACCAGACAACATAATAGGCATTGGGATATCAGCAGCACATGCCAGCTCACGAGACCCCAAGGCCAAGTAAGGGCAGCTAAACCACAGCAAATGTCAAGTTATGATGCCTGAAGACCAGATGGGACAAGAGACGCTAACCAGAGAACATCTTTAAACCAAGTATTCCTAATCCTCACCCTCAACACACACACACACACACACACACACACACACAGCACACGCACACACACACAGGTGATACATCAGTCCCCAGGGAACTTAGTTCACTTAGGGGAAGAAGGGAAGACTGAAGAGGAGGAAGAGAGGAGGAAAAAACTTTGTATTTAACTACTGCCTGAAAGACATTAAATTTAAAGAAAGAGTTTTAAGATACTGAAATAGCAACAATGCAAGATTTTCATCATCATTCCTGCACATTTGAGTAATGACTACAACATCCAAACCTCCTAAATACAAACTGTCAAAGTGATACATTAATGGCTGATGTCTTCCATCATTCATTCCTGTCACCAGCAGAGGTTTTTTTTTCATTGATACACATAAGGATGAAAATTTTGGCATTCTTTCCTGTCTACGTCAATCAAGGCCAGTCAGAAGAACGAGGCATTGCATCAGCCACTGGTGGTGATCACCAGGCAACTTGAGACACCACAGCAGCCAGATAGAGGCAGTGGAGAGCAGAAATGCTCATAGGTAGGAATGCTATTAATCAAGAATAAGGCTGGGCTATAGAGGGGGATTTGAAATGAAGGGTTTGACAGACACCTTGGGGCCAGAGCAATGGCTGCAGCAATGTCCCAAAGGAGGACACTCACAGAACCCCTTACAGAGGGGGATTGCACAGTAGAAAGAGACTAGGATCCAATGATGGGTAGCCAGAAAGAAGGCCCTGAGCCATCTGAGAAAGCCACTTGAACTTCCAGTGGTATAGGATACAGGGAGTTTACAGGAGCTAGGAAGATGCTAAGAAATAGACCTCATGATGTTGGTCTTATTAATTACATTTGGACCTTTAACCAGCCCTACCTGCTTTTGAAGGACACTGTTTATGGGCAGGGCTCTCATGGAACTCTATGAGTCACTATTCTCACTCTCCATTCTTACTATTCCATTCCTTAACTCTTAGATGGCTTCTTCTAACTTTCTCTCTACCTTCCTTCAACTCAAAGATACCTGAATTCTCTTAAATTTTATCCAACTTTTGCCACTATACTTGTTTCTCAAACAATGTGCCTCACAGTGGATGACAAATCTTCTCTTACTAGCACCCTTAAAGTTTTCTTTGGCCAACACTGCTGCAAATTCTCAGCTTCGTGTCAGTTATATGACATGTCTGTTTTTCCCCCTGTTATATTCAGACTTCAAAGTATAGATCTAAAATATTACCAGAGAATGAGGACATTCCAAATATAGGCTACCCAATTTCAGTTGCTCACTTAATACCATGTGAAAACCCTTTCAAAAATGTCATGTCAATATATATTCTCTCCAAAGCTCTAGTAATCCATCAATGTTTTTACTTGAATTAATATAACTAATAGCTAATATTTATTGAACACTCCTTGTGATGGGTGTTTTACAAGCATTATCTCGTTTAATCCTCACAACAACCCATGACTTGGTACTATTATTGACTTTATCTTACAGATGAAGAAATTTACGATTGGTGACATTGAACCATTTGCTCCCTGTCATAATTAGCAGATAGAGGAGCCAGATCAGAGTTCAAATCAATTTCTTTCTGATTCCAGAACAACACATTTTAAACACTAGGCAGCTCTGTATACTTCCCAATAGGCTAGTTAAAACTTCCACTGCTCTCCTCTAAAGACCCCTAGGACTTCTACCCTCCAATACTTTTCATAGATCATTTTTTCTACATGACTTGTAGAAGTAGACGCTGGCCTACTGAATGAAGCAACTATAACTCCTTCCTACCACTCTTTACCTACCACCATATTTTCCCCCATGTATGTGAGAATTATCAAATTCAGATCCTCTTTTGTTCTTTTAGGCCTACTTTATCATTTATTGCTTCTTCTGTTTTTAACTTCTCTCTGCTAACTCTTTCCTCACAGGGTATAAATATGGTCAAATCTTTCTCATCTTCAGAAAAAACTCATTAACTTGGTCATTCCTTCTAGGTATTTCCATTTTTCACTTTCATGGTGAAGCTTCATTAAAGAATAGTCTACACCTCTGGTCTACACTATTGAGATTGGGAGACCCATGAGGACAGAGACCATAATTTATCTTGTTTACTGTTCTATCCACTCACCCTCCATGCACAGGACAGTGGAGGCACTAATAGACATTTGTTAAAATTGTATGCAATTAATGAATGGATGTGTGGATGCATGGAAGAAATAAATGAAGATTTTCACCTCCAAGTTTTTGAAAACTCTGGTAAGTCCTGCTTCATCTGAAATTAAACTCATTATTTCCCTTCTTCATGCCTATTTCTCCTTTTGTAACAGCTTCCTCTCCTTTATCTCATATGCGCATCGAGTTACCATGTAAAACTATGACATCAAACAAGTATAGCTTACGTAATGTAGTAATAAAATATTTATATTTGTCTCCCACTTTCCTTTGAAATATTTTTTTCTGGGACTAATTTCCAGTCTATCTTTGGATGAAACCTAGGGCAACATCCATGACCTGTATCGTAGCCCTGAAGACCCCGTCTTCCAGGAGCTAATCAAACACATTCATCAACAAAGTGGTTTCTCCTTCAAGAGAATTTTCAGAACCAATTGCATGTATACATATATATACACATATACATACATATATATGTGATTATGAGTGACAGATATAATAAAATTATATGTAAATTAATATATAAATTTCTTTTTATTTATGTATATATTTTCCATTTTGTTTAAATTCCCTGTTCCCTATTCTAGCCAAGACCTTTTGGATTCATTCTTTTTAATGCAAAATGTCCATGAGACACAGTTTCTCCTTCATCTTTCTTTGCTCTATGTTTCCAATTCTATTAATTAGTTCCAACCGATTTTCTGCTCTTAATCTGAAATTGGTGAGCCCCGATCACCTGGGAAGAGGATGGTGTGATTTTCTATTCCCTTGGGGAGTGCTTCAATGGATGGCATCATATCTTCTCACACCCTCAATATGTAACTGTCCCCTACTCACCCTGACATTGTAGCCTGTTTTTACACATATTTCTTAGGATCTGGGAGAATATAAAACCCTTAACGGTCAAGCTACATATTTTGAGTTTGAATTGTGACATGTCAAATATCAGGTTTAACTCAGATAATCCAAACTCAAGTTATATATCCCATTGTTCTCTGTAATGGCAATGCATAAATTCAGTACCAAAAATTTGCAATAATCAGATTCTGAGAGTTTCAGTACTAGAATTTTATGCAGTTCTTCCCGACTTTCCCCATATACCCACTGATGGCTTTTTTCTTAATCCTTGCCCATCTCCCTCCATGTCTATTCCGACCATCCTGTTCACTCACTTTTTTGGCATTAGTAACTTGGCCTCTGCTTGTGCCTAGGTTCATTATGTGGCAGCTGTTTTCATTACCATCTCATTATTTCGCTGAAGGGGAGATGTTTCCATGGTGATGCTGAACTGCATAAGTTAGAGCTTTTACTACACTGAGCTTTTATCTACTCAGTGTTCCAGTTAGAGGGGAATTCAGCTAGAACCTTTCCAGTAGGAAAAGGAACTGTAAATCTCCCTTCTGTTCCTGTTATCTGCCTCTGCTTTCTACCAGACAGTGAAAGTATGTTATAATTATGAGTTATTAACAGATGGGATTCATGAAGAAAACCAATAGTTGTTTATTTTTATTCTAATTAATTTGCCCTTTTAAAATACCCATGGAAGTTTTCAGAGTAGCATCACATATAGTAATTGACTAGTGCTATTAATATAATTTTTTTTCAATAGCTGCACCCGGAAAAGAGAATATGGAATCCTAGGAAAATTCTGTATGGCAACTGGACCCAATTATTAATGTGAGTATTGTCCAGGCTTTGATTACTGCCAAAGTTGTCATTGCCTTGGGAAAACAAAGGTCACAACAGCAGTGAAATGACTATTTAATATTTTCTTCACATGTGAATGAATGACACTCTTTTTTATTAATTGCTTTGTGGTTAATCCTACACTTGGCAGGGAATTTTTATTATGCATTTCCCCTTGCAGTAAGCTTCAATTCAATATTCACTAAAAAGTAATCCATCCAGAGCAGTAAGTTCTTTTTTTCACCATTTGTCTTGGACTTTTAGTCAAATGAAAACTGCATTTGTTTAACTCTGAAGTCTTAAAGCATTATATTCTTATTTTAATGTAACAACAATGCACTAATTGCAAGTCCAAGGCAATTAAAAAGTTTAGAGTAAACAGCATTGACATTGACAGAACTATTAAGAATATCCATTAAAAAATGCACTGATAAGCTGAGTATATTGGAGCACTTGATAGTTAATAGAGAGCATGATCAAGCCAATTATGGTATGGAATTCAGTTTAATATAGATTATCTTTGATTTGTGATCCAAAGGACTTTATGATCAGAAGAATATGATTTTCACAGTTACCAATATCTTAGTGTTATTGCTATACAGATTTTTGCCATGGTAGATTTCCAATAAATGTAACCCATAAGTGGTACAGTAAGATACAGTGTAACAGAACACTTCTTGAGAAGGAATTCTGATTTATTAGAAATGGTGATAGATTTCTTTTCTATATTACCTCATTTATTCCTTGCACCAAAGTAAGGTGGATAATTCTATTTCCACTTAAATAAATGATGAAACAAATATTTTAGATTTTTAAGTAATTTGTCAAATTTTAAACATCCAGTCAATAACAGCATTGGGGTTCAATTCTGGTGTTCTAGTCTAGTCTTCCTAATACCTCATTAGAAGCAATTATGGAATTATGGTAGTTACTGTTGGTCTCTAAATGAACTAGGAAGGTTTGGGAGAGCACTGTGTGAACAATTGTAGTCTGAGAGCACAATGGAGAAGTATAGAAAAGATAACAAAATTTTTGCACAAAATCTGCTTTATAAAGAATTTTATATATTAATAAATATAATAGGCAATACAAATAAATCACATATTAAAATGAAAAAATAGATTTTTTTTTTTTTGTAATGTGGATTGGTTCAGCGGGCAGTTCAACTTTAGTAGTTTCTCCTTTCCATGAGCCCTAAAAGTGCATTATAGTTGTTCATCAAACTGTTTTTTTAAGCTGCTTTTATTTCAGCTAAAGTCCCACTTTTAGGGAGTAATATCTTGTATCTCTATACGAAACTCAAAATGTTCTCTTCCCCAAGTATTTAGATATAACCTATAGAATTGCCATAACCTGCACATTTGAAATAAGTATAGGTTTAAGACACGATGGTCTTGTCTTAATATCCCATTTGGCATTCAAAGTTCTATTTCATTAACCCACCACTGAGCTAGATAATTCCATTTTTTCTTATTAGAATGTTCTTATTCGCTCCCTGAAAAACTGTTTCTATGTTTTAAGTTAAAGAGATGTCTTGGAGTTGAGGAAGAGATGTGTTTGATATATAGTTATGAAGATATCCTCTGGTCAGAATATTTCCAAAATATTCAGGATGAAACTAACACAACCACAAATGTTCATTCGAGTGTTTGTAGAATTGAGTCCTTTTGAAAACTGTAGTTCTAGAGAAAGCGGAGCTCCATTTGACTGTGAGCCACTATCACCTGGTACTATTTTGTACAGTCTATTATTATCAAGAAATGTCTCACAGAGAGTGAAAATACAATGACCTTTCAGTCCTCTAAATGTGGATAAGAGCTCAATGTCAAAATACATTGCTATGCTTCACCACATAGCTAGAAAGAAAATTAATCAAAAATTTTTGTGTGCAGATGGAAATGCTTAAGCCAGTTTTACAAACAATTACTGTTCAGTTCCAAAATCTGTAACTTGTTTGAGATTTAATACACACCGAATAGCCTCAGAAACTCCTTGAAGAATAATAATTTAAACTTAATGTAGAATGTAAGTTAACTACTCTTTCTGTGTTTTTTGTGTCTATATTTTTTCAGTTAAGGTAAGTATAATTCAGGACCATGCAGGAAGGTGCTTTTATAGAATATGTTTTCTGCTGATGGCCTTTTTTACAAAGACTTATGCAGCATATTTTTAGTGATGTAGTACCGCTGTTATTAAGGGCCTGATTCTGTACTACTTGTTCAGAATAAATGTCCTGAGAATCCTGGATAAAGACAGCTAAATTTAGGATCAAGAATCAAGGTTTTATTTTAGCATTGGTCATGGCTAAAGCTTCAGAATTCTATCAAAGAATTTACTTCTGCAGATATTTTTGTTGTCAGTGTTGTTGTTACTGTGGTAGCTTTAAAATCTGCTGATGTCCAGATCAAAGAGCATACTGTTTGGAATAATTTTTTTCTTAGATTGTAAATAATATGTGCTGAGGGTATAAAAGATATACTAAAATGAAAATAAAAATCACTCATAATTCCACCATCCAGTGATAACCTATATTAATATTTAGTATTAAATATTAATATTATAATCAAGTAAATATATTTTAAATAATATGACAGAATATGCTAAAATTTGTGATGGTGTTAAAATTCTAACATTTTCTGGATTTTAAAAGTGTGAGATATCATGTTATGACTGTCATTTGAGAGCAAAATTTTTAAATGTTTTTCCATATCTTCAGTAAGAACCATTTGTAATGCATAAAATATTAAAGGACTAAATACACACAGGTCCCCATTTATAAATCTTCAATTTTTTGTTTTATTACTCCTTATTAAATATTTTGAATAATTTAGATACTCAATTGCTTTACTTTAAGTCACCATTAAAAATCTTTTTTTTTTTTTATCATGGGTTTAATAGTTACAATGTGCCATTTCTATAATATTAAAATCTCAACATTTTACATTTAAAATTGTTACAGTGCTATTAAATATAGATAATAGCATGTGATTTGATGCCAACAATTTTACATCTGAAAGATATATCAAGAAGTTCTTTATATGAGAAAGAATAGTATATATTGTTCCTTTTCCTCCTTATATTCACATGTCCCGTACACCTACTTCACTTTTATTCTCCTAATATAACTATTTTTTTTTTGAAGTATTTATGTTTTTAAAACGTTTGACTATACTTTTATACCTTTCTGAAACAAAAATAGATACATAAAATTACATTTGAAAAGTCCATTTGTCTGTTACCATAAAGCCCTAAGCATAAAAATAAATTATTTTAAATTGAGCTATGATTTATTTAATATTAAATAATTGGTCAAAGAAACCTAAACATGTTTGTTTTTTATAAACAATTATTACATGTTATTATAAGACTTTTATCAGAAATGCAATTTGTTAATATGATGTATGCAGTTTTTTCAACAAGGAATACAATGCATAGATAAGTAAGCCTTATTTCTAAAATGAGACACATTTTAGTGGAAAAAACTAAAAAGGTCATTAATAAGTGTATGGCTTACATTAAATTTTCTCGATGATTGTCTCTAAAAGCATCATTTATGGAAGAATCTACAACACATCCTGTTTAAGTTAGTCCAAATTGGATTAAGCATGTGTCCGGAATAAAAAAATAAGCAGAGAAGTTGTTGACATGGATGGTGGGCAGGAGACTTGCCAAAAGAAAAGCACAGGTGAAACTTACAGTAGCAAGTAATATTGAGCAAATGTTAATGGACATATTTCTTCTATAAGTCTGAGTGATGTGCTAAAGAGATAAACAAGAAACTCATTTAATTTACCTCTCCATTGTTCTTTTTACTCCAATTTGAGACATTCATAGGGAGTAAAGATAGAATATTTCACTACCTCCTCCTTGAAATTATAAAAAAGAAAAAGAAGTAAACAGAAACCCAAGCATGTCTTAATTGAGGAAGTGTCAATATTGAAATCTGAGAAAACGAACCTTCCTGAGTTCAAGATGGGCTTGTCTATGGTAAAGTGGAAAAGGGCATTAGGAAAAGTAAACGTGGAAAAGGAAAACAGATATGATATGTTGATCATAGGCATTCTCAGATTTTAGGGAAAACAGTCACTGAAAATATGATATCTGGAAATCGGTTTTTTTTACAACTGTCAATACTTATGTTCCATATGGAGTGCCTTCAAATAGCCCTACAATGCTGACCTTGGGTTGAACATCATTGGTGGCATTAGACTCTTTAACAGTAAACATTTGCCTAAATACACCAACTTGAGTGATTAATATTAAAATATATTCGTTTTTAAGATTGGTCAACTCAGAGAAAGTGAATTCTGACAATCTTAGATTTAGTTATATGATAATCACATCATCCCAGTTTATGGCTGGTGGAGACTTGCTCAACCCTGATTGGTAGACGGAAAGCTGAGATGCTAGAGAAGGACATGATTCTTCCCGTCATCTACGGAGTTACTGGTACCAGGGTAAACTGGGATTAGCCCTCGAGGGCCCTCTTTAATGAACATAGAGCTCAGGAAAGAAAGTTTCTTACATTTATTCTTTAAAGTTCAGCCTTAATAGTGTTTCAAAACCAAGAATTCAAAAATTACCAAGTGCAAGGCACAGAGACCCCTGGTGAAGAGGCTTCTCTGCAAACAAGCCTCTTGCCAGGAAATCAATCTAAATTCCAAAGAACTTGAATTCTAGAGTTGTCACGGCATCTGTTTGCTCTTCATGGTTTTGAACAAATACTGTTTCTTTGGTTTCTGCTGTGGTGTTTGCCTTCTTGGTCTTGGAGTCTTTAGCTTTTCTCTCCCAAGAACTTCCAGAGACTTTCCTCACCACGCATAGTACTTACCTTGACAATTACTGGGCCTCATGGAGATTGGGCCAAGTGGGTCTTTTGACTGTAAGGAAGCTCGACGAGTGTTTGTGGACTTCACTCATGTCATATGTCAGGTACTTCTTAGTCTTTCCTCATTTTGCATGTCTTTTCAAACTGTTTTTTTTGTATCATCTGCTGGCTCACCCACCAGTCTCTCTTTGACGGCTTCACAGATTTGTTTGCTAATGCTTTCAGCTTTTCCATTGCTTTAGTTTTCTCTTGTCCTCCTCTGTCTCAAGACCTTTCTTCGTACATCCCTTTGCTTCAATCTTACTGCCCGATTCCTTCAAAAATCACTATCGCATTTTCACAGAGCCAAGATTCAGATTGACTCGTTTATTTCTGTTTTGGTCAGAGATTTTAATGCCAAGTAACCTTGAAGCTTCTGGCCAGCTCACAGATTGGCTACCTATAGGTTAGAAGCTTACTTTTGGGCCAATTAGATTTGGTAAAGGTGGACTGTGTTACCAGAGGCTTAGGCTGTCCTTCAGTAAGATAACAGACTTGTAAAGTGGAACAAAGTTAATGTTCTAGAGCAGGGTCTCCAAACCCCAGGATGCTAACTGGTATTGGTCCATAGCCTGGGTCACACAGCAGGAGGTAAGTAGCAGTGGGTAAGCGAAGCTTCATCTGTATTTGCAGCACCAGCATCACTGCCTCAGCTCCACCTCAGATCACCAGGTATTAGATTCTCATAGGAGTACCGGTTCTTATGCCAAAAATTTGGGGACCACTGTTCTATAGAACACTGCTATATCCTCAAAGTACCATTTTGTATCTTGATCTTTTTAGATAAACCAATATATTGTGAACATTCTTTCATGATAATAAATTGATTATTTCATAATAATAAATTATCACCTTAATGCAATAGTTTCCAAACATTTCCACATTGCTACTTGAGAGCTTTAAAAATAATGATGCTTCTGCCTCATTATTAAAAATTGTGATTTAATTGGTATGGAATGTGACCTGGGCTTTGGAGTTTTTAAAAGTTCTCCAGATGATTCTAAATTGCAGCAAGTTTGGGAAACCATAGCTTTAATGGTTGCAGAGTGTCCTTGAATGTATCCATTATAACTTATTTAATAAATGTTTCTCAAGATATATTTTTAAGGTTGTTAAAATTTTCACTATTTAAACAACCATTAGCAAAATTTTTTAAATCAAATTTTTTAGCATATTTATTTTTTGTTACTGAGTTGTACCAGTTGTACTAGTTGTACTATTTACTGTGGATATTAACCCTTTATTAGATGTACGACTTTGAAAACATTTTCTCCCATTCGGTGGTTGCCTTTTCATTTTGTTGATGATTTCCTTTGCTGTGCAAAAGATTTTTAGTATGTTTTTTTTTTTTTGCTTTGTTTGCCTTTGTTTTGGAATCAGATCCAAAAATCATCTCTAAGAACTAATGTTAAGGAGTATATGCCCTATGTTTTCTTTTAAGTAGCTTTATGGTTTCAGGTCTTGCATTCAAGTCTTTAATACATCTTGACTTAATTTTTTGTGTGGTATAAGATAGTAGTCTAGTTTCATTCTTATGCACATATTTGTCTAGTTTTTTTTCCGGCACAACTTATTGATGAGATTGTCCTTTCCTTTGCATATTCTTGCCTCCTTTGTGGTAAGTTAATTGAACCATTATAGATGTGAGTTCATTTTCTCTATTCGGTTTTCAACTGACCTATCTGGACCAGCTTCTTGACTAAAGGACAACAACCTTTCATTATCAATTTTATAACCCTAAAAAAGTAACCTTTATCAAGATGAAAATTGTTCCTTTATTTTAATGATAAATAAAAGAGATCTAGAACAATGTAACGATTCATATTATTTAACCATTATTGATCTCCATTTCTTACCAGAAATATAAGCTAAAAACACAAAAAGACATTCGACTCTACCAAAGGTTTTCATTTTTGTAACACCTCTGCAATTCAAACACTAATTTTCCTGGGTATATGGAAACAACAGGGAGACATTGGATGATGGCATAATAAACCCACACAATGTTCAACTGAAAGACCCTCTTGCTCATTTTTATTCATAATTAAATCTCAAACATAAAGTTAGAAGGGATTTTGGCTCCCTATAGTGCTACCCTGATTATTTGTGTTTGTCTGTAATGTAATCTGCACATATAGATCTCAAATCCTGTGGAAAGTTAGCATTAAATATTACCGGTTAATGTTCCTATTGGAAGAATCACGTTCATTACTGCATATCTTTGACCAACTCAGATATCCTTATAGTTGTCCTTCAGTTTATGATGCTGAACGTATGGTGCTCTAGCCCTATAAGAAATAACAAAGATGAGATTGCCTTGTAGTCTCATTTAGACAGTTAATTTTATCTTTGTTTTCTTAAGTCACATTTCATTATGCTTCTCGATGTGCAAAACTAATTGGCTCTTATCACAGTTACATTACCTTCGAAGGCAGATAAAATTAATGCAAAGTAAAAGATTACTACAATCAGAGATATCTGGTTAAAAGGGAGACAGGCTTGCATAAAGTAGCTGCACAATCCCACAGAAGGCTCTGGCAGAATAATAAATCATTACTTTCTCCAGGTTATCATCTTGTGCTCTAGTTCATTATTTGTATCATTTGTTTTAACCTTGGATTGTCCCCTACTACATCTGCTATGCTGTGATTAATTCTGCTGATGGAAATAAACTGTCGAAGGGCAATGCTGTACTGCATGACTAATTTAGCCTAACCGAATTATGTCCATAAATTAACATTTTGTTTTTACTCATTTAAATAAATCAAAGTTTCCAAATGTATTTTGTGCAGATCACTCTATATCAATTTATTTTTGTAACCTTTTAGCTAGATCAGTTACTTACTTTTTGGTCAACTAATTGTTAAAGGGTTTCTTACCTTTGCTTTCCTAAAACTACTATAGCTAGGTTATTGTCCCTGCTTGGCTCAAAAGGAAGGAATATTTTTTTTTCAGTTAAACTGAGCTCTCTACCTGGCTCTGTGTTTTAGCTTACCCTTCCCAGCTCCCTCCTGTCTCTAATTCTGGCCAAGGCCATCATCCTCTGTTTTCTTTTGGTTAATGAAAAATGGTTATGCTTGCTATGGACTGAATATTTGTGCTTCCCCTCAAAAATTCATGTGTCGAAGCCCTAATTCCCAGTGTGACAGTATTAAGACGTAGGCTGTTTGGGAGGTATTCAGGCTTAGATTGGGTCCATAAGGGTAGAACCCTTATGATGGAATTAATATCCTTATAAAAAGAGGAGGCGACATGAAATCTCTCTCCACACTGTGGAGGTTTGCAAGAAGTCTGCAAACCAGGCAACGTGTTCTCACCAGACAGTGAATCTGCCAGCAGCTTGATCTTGGACTTCTCAACCTCCAACTGAAAGTAGGTGTTTGTTGTTTAAGCCTCTCAGTCTATGGTATCTTGTTATGGCAGCCCAAACTGACTAAGACTGGTTACTATTGGAAAACACCAATTCTTCTCGAAAGATTCTTCGAGGACCTCTATTAAAAAGAAAAAATACTGAGGCAGGCAGGGACCGTGCCATTGCTCTTTTTATACTTTCACCTAGAATAATAGGACCAAGCTTGGCTCAAAGTAAGTAAACTTTTGAAATCAGCTCAAGATTGCTATAAGTGAAAAATTATTAGTTACAAAACAGACTATTTTAGGAAAGAAAGATTGATGTGAAATGTTTTTATATGTTCTGCAACATTGGATTCTTACCTCCAAAGACTATTTGAAGAATAGGACTAGTTCTTTCCAAATACTATTTTATTGGTCTTAGTTTAACAAACAGTTAGGCCCTTTCCAATAGGGGTTCACTGCCTACCGCCTCAGGAGACTGAATAGCATGGAGAACTTACAAGTCCTCAGGCTGATTTCAGAACGTTCTCATAATGACTGTCTAAAACTTTCAAGGAAGGGTATGCTGCAGCAGGCTTCTGCCGCTCGACCCTTGCTGAACTGGGATTGGCACATTCTTCTCAAGTCCACGTTCCAGTGAAGGTACATTAAGTAGCGCTTGAATTTGGCAATGAAGAGTATTTATTCCATGGCAATACATAAATAGTTACAAATCGGGGCTTTGGTTTTCCAGATAACTTGTTCTCAAATGTTTACAAGCACGCCACCGTTTCTACACAAGGTACATGTCTCTAGGCATCCCTCTCCTATAGCGCCTTTTCTGATTAAATTCTTAGCTGGTTCATAGAAGAATATATTTATGTTCATTCTTGTCTGCCAGCTCCCTGCCCCTAACCCTCTTCCTCTCTTTCTTCCTAGGTGCATAGTTCATTATCCTCCACTTTTGTTCAGTCCTCTGCCCTGTCTGAAAGAAATATCCTAGAAATTCTCTCCGAGTGAAATAATCAGGAAACAGTTATTCCCAGGCCTTTTAACTCAGCTGAATCAGATATATCATCTCAGTTACCACTGCAGACAGTTTTCCACAATTATCACACCTGTTCTGCTTTACACAGATGGGGTCACCTTATGTCTTCTTTGATACTTGGATAGCTTTGACAGAGGAAAGCACCACATAATTGAACCACTACATCATACATAGCTGGATCCCTAAGCTTAGTGACCAGCATGTTTTCTATGGAAATAAAAGATTTGCCTATAGGATACTTTTTAAACCAAATGAACTTGTTTTAGCATGCTACTTCATGCCTCCTCTTACTGTCCTAAGCACCGTAAGGCACACAAGAGTAGAGAAAATGGCCATTTCTTATGGAATCCTTTCCAGCTTCTTAGGAAAGTCAGGCTTGATGAAACACATGAACCAACTAGGAAAAAATTAAGAATTAATTTGTTACAATCTAAGTCAATGTACAAAAAGGCTAGAAGGGTCAAGAAAGATTTTATGTTAGAATTTTATACGTGAGCTTGTCCTTGAGCAATGACTAGACTGGACCTAGGAAAATAGGAAGGAGGTCAGTTTTCATGGGGCAAGCAGCATGAGCCAAAGACTTGGCAGGGATCGAGTCATATCTGACTCTTGGGAACACTTAGAAATTTTGGATGGATCCTGGAAGGTTCCTAAAAGTCAGAAGAAGAATTTATTCAATGCAGTAGGCAGTGGGAAGCTTTATGGGGCTTTTGATCACCAGAATGATGACATAAAGGTATGCCTTTGAAGATTAATCTGT
The DNA here is from genome assembly GCA_003508835.1 of Eonycteris spelaea. Lineage (NCBI taxonomy): Eukaryota > Metazoa > Chordata > Mammalia > Chiroptera > Pteropodidae > Eonycteris > Eonycteris spelaea. The sequence goes on from PUFA01000027.1 coordinate 12,157,324, forward strand.
CGGCATCATGAAGGAGGGATGATATAGGTAAAGATAAGTGGCAGGAGATCAAGTAGAAGTAATTCGGGTGGATCTTGTTAAAAAGCACATGGGGGCTTCAGCAGGTAGGAGGTCAAGGCTAAAACTGGGTGGTAAGCTACTTTCTCATGGTGTCATAGATAAGAATGGAGCTCTAAAAGTGTAGCATCCAACAAGCATGCTTAAGCATGATACTGACAACTTCCAGAATCAGAAGAGTTGATTTGATGGGCAGAAACAGTGATAGGGAATCTAGGTGACGCTAAAAGAAGAATAATCAGACGTGACAATGCAGCAGGTGTGGCAGAAACCACTCCAGGCTTCTCCTCATGAATGGATGCAGACACTAGAGTCAGCAAGCTTCTAGGGCCTTGTCGTCACTTGGGGCTTATTGTAGGGCCACAGTCCAAACAGAATTGAGAACACAAAGCTGATAGAATATGGAGAAGAGAGATAATAAGAAGAAAATCCTGATCTAATGGCTAACACAAAAGGAGTGTCAGAGTATGCCAACCCAAGGAATGCCCAGAGACCTGAGGCTTGGTCTTCATATAGCAGACCTTGGGCTGAGCTATGCTGATGGTAAACAAAAGGACATGTGGGAGCCCAACCACTGTGGATAGCTGTTGCATTGCTGCAATTAATTCTCAGCCTGCACTATTTTGCAAATTCAAAGCTTTTGATCCTGATTTTGTTAGGATTGGTTTAGAAACTAGCAAATCCCTATGAGAATAACGGAAGAAAAAGAGGTGGGAGACATAAGGGTTGACCATTGGAATTGATATAGAAATACAGGTAGTAAAAGCCTATAATTTAACTGTTTGATATTTTTCGTTTAATTATGTATGTTTTGAATAAGTACGCATGCCTGAGGTGCAGGAGAAATAGAGAATCTGGGAAAACATGAGAGGCATTTATACTCAACTTCAGTAAATTTTGAGTAACTAACATGTTGAGGGGTTGAATTGCTTTTTGATCCACTTAGGTTTTTGACTATTTTGGCCATGTAAAAAAATTATTGGGTATAAACTCTTCTTATATTTATTTATCTTAGGTTAGTTTAACTTTCCTGACTAATCATGGTAGTATAACACACATAATTTAAGTTATGTCAATAATACATAAACTCACAGTCATTACTCTTTACTAAAGAAGCATAGTTTTGAACAATGACTTATTAACTGTGGGACAAACATTTTTGTAAATGAGTCCCCAATTTGAACTTATTTTCTCATTATCTGGCTGTAGGAATTCAGTATATTGTACTAATGATGTTGATCCAATTTAACTCTAAGAGGTTGTGATTCTATGGTTTTCTTACAAGTCTAGGGCATACACCCCTACACATAAAAACAAAAAAGGTTAATTGAGGATTTGGCTTGTTTGAATACATAGTAGTTATCAAACTTTGAATAAATAACATTTTAGAGTATTTCTTAAAATTTCCACATTATGCCATCCAAATTCTGTTACCAAGTAGAGGAACACAGGAAAAAATCTTATAAGCAAGTCTATTAATAGAGGGAGATTCTGTTTCAAGCAAAGGGAAGGAGGAAATCTAGGCTTTATTTCATGTACACACCATGTGATCAAACTGTTCTAGCTGTTTCACACATGTTCATATTGAATCACAGCAATTTTATGAGATATTTTGTCTCTATTATGGAGGAGATAAGAAATCAGAGATTCAAAGACATATATTAATTGGGTAGTAATACAGCTGATAAGCAGTACAGCCAGGATTAAAATTAAGGCTTATCCAATTCTAAAGCTTATTTTCATTTTCACTGCCCCATACTTTAGAAATAGAATTATGTCTATATTCATAAGCTTTTATAAAAACAATTTCAAACCCCATTTTTTCAGATACTGCAGCAATGAAATCTATATCAATATATATTGATAAGCCAACAAAACAAAGTTAACCCTACACATCAACCCTTAAATGAAAATATATTTTCCTATGTATTTCTTAAAGTAAAACCAGCTGAGAGGTTACCCTGGTCTAGGGACAAACCTAAAGAGGGATGGTATGTGAATTTCATCTCCTATACCTTATTGATTGGTAGTGGCTACCTGGATCTGTGTTGAGAAGAAATCTGTGGTCATGTCTATTGTCATCAGAAAGTGTCCTTGGGTTGCATTAGAGATGAAGTTCATGGTTACTGGAAAGGAAAATGGCGCTCACGTTCCATGTGTTGGTAAGAGCTGCCACAAATATTAGCAATGTAGTATGTAATTTGGGATGCTACTGCTCAAAAATGCCTTCCACACTCAAAATTCTCTCTATTAATCTCATTCTGGAGACTTACTGTTTCTTAAACCTGCCAGATCATAAGGATCATTTAAGTTAATTATTTTGAAAATATTGTTTCCTAGTCTTCTTAACTGGAGATTTAGGAGGTTAAAAGTGGGAGGCCAGGACTTTTATGATCTGGCAAGTTTGGGAATATCTGAATTGCTTTGGTATTCAGAAGATTCTGTGTAGGGAAAACATTAACTTAAGCAGTAATAATTTAAGACATAATCTTTCCAGCAGAGATTTAAGTACATGCAGGCCAGAAAAGCAAACAATGGATCAATTTGATGGTGACTGATTGGTGATCAAAGAAGTTCAGAGCACATGATAGCTGCACTATCTCTTCCGGCTCTGCCCAACTTGCTGACCTAATCTCATTCAACTCTTCCTCTCACTCACTCTACTCCGGCCATACTAGGCTTTCTGTTCCTCTAACTGCATGTTCCCAGCTCAAAGCCTTTGCTCTCATTGTTCCCCTGCAAGGGATGTCATTCCAGGAGACCTTCACAGGGCTGGTGTTTCCAATCCTCTCTTAACTAGTAGGGCTATTAAGTGAAAGAGCCAAATGGTAAGCAAGGAGGAAGAAAAAAGCACTATTTTAAGTCTGGAGAGCAGACACTACTCATCGTCAAAACAACCAGACACTCTCTAATGTGTGAAAGAAGGGCTCCCTTTCCTAGCTCTAGGCAATGAGGTATGCCAGTCATTGCATAGCATCTGCAATAAAATCAGGGTAAAAAAAGAATGGTTTTCCTAGAAAAGAAAGAAACAGAATGACAAGTATAAAAACAGAGAAGAATAAAGTCACTAGTTGCATAATAACTAAATCTGAGTAAAATGTATTATGGAAAAATCATTCAATCACTGCCTTATCTTTTCTGATTCATGCAGGGTGCTCATAAGTATAATCGTCTGACTGTATCTCTGAAATAGCATTGGGATTTGAGAAGCAACTTAATAAACACTAACTGAAGCAACTCTGAAGAAAACATCATTAATCATGTCATCTGATAAGAGATATTGTCAACATTACATTTAGAAATTTATACTCAGGCTGAATTCCAGTAAACATCCCGTGTGTGCATTAGGAATTAGGACAATGAAGCCTTCTTTGTTTACTATAATTCTACAAAAAAAATACTATACAGACCTAATTTCTCAAAATGAAACTCACCTAGACACATTTGGTCTGTCAGTTACAGATTCTTTCCAGCCCAGTTCATTTTGCACAACACTGCTGCATTCTCTTCAGAAAGTACTAATTTCATCGCATGAGCTATCTACTAAAAATGTTACCATTCCTCCTTATTGCTCCCCCCATCCCCGGCTTTATTGAAGTATAATAGATAATTAGTTGCTCATATTTACATTGTATAATGCAATGAGCTTTTTTCTCAATTATAGTTGGTATACAATAATATACCAGTTGCAGTTGTACAGCCTAGTGATCAGAGGTCCACATAACTCACAAAGTGATCACCCCACTAAATCTCGTACCCCTCTTCCCCTTACATATTTATTACAACAATATTAACCATCTTTCATGCTACACTATCTTCCATCTATTCTGCAACTATCCATTTGCACCTCTTAATCCCTTCGCCTTTTTTTTCATCGTCCCCCCAAACTTCTCTCCCATCTAGTAGCCATTGAAATATTCTCTGTATCTACAAGTTTATTTCTGCTTTTGTTGTTGTTGTTGTTGATTTTGTTCTTCAGATTCTGCATGTACATGAAATCATGCAACATTTGTCTTTCTCTATCTGATCCATTTCATTCAGCACACATACCCTCTAGGCTCATCAAGGCAGTATCTCTTTCCAACCTCTCCCTTTTAGTCTGTTGTATCTTTTAATTTGAAGTGAGTCTCCTGCAGGCTACATATATAGGGGTCTTATTTTCTTATCCATTCAGCCACTCTATTTTTTGGTTGGAGCGCTTAATTCTTTTCCACTTGAGGTACTTGTCATAGGAATGTAGTTATTACCATTCTTTATTCTGTTTTTGATACGTGTTTTTCTTTCTTAAAGAAATCTCTCAACATTTCCTGTAATACTGATTTGGTGTGATAAATTTCTGTAACTTATTTTTGTCTGGGAAGCTTTTTCTGTCCTTTGACTCTAAATGATAGCTTTGCTGGATAAAGTATTCTTGGTTGTAGATCTGGGTTTTCATCACATCAAATATTTTGTGCCAAGCTCTTTTGTCCACAGTTTCTTTTGAGAAATCAGCTGCCAGTCTTATGGGTGCTTCTTGTAGGTAACTGCTTTTCTCTTGCTGCTTTTAAGATTCCTCTTTGTATTAACCTTGGCATTTTAATTATGATGTGTCTTGGTGTGGGCCTCTTTGGGTTCCTCTTTCTTGGGACTCTCTGAGCTTCCTGGGTTATGGTCTGTTTCCTTTACCAGGTGAGGTAAGTTTTCCATCATTACTTCTTCAATAGCTCTTCAATGTCTTGTTTTCCTTTAGGTACCCTATGACACTGAGAATTTTACATTTAATAGTGTCCCATAGGCTCCTTAAGTTATTTTAGTCTTGGCTTCTTTTTTTCTTGACATTCTGCTTGAGTGTCCTTGGCTTCTCATCCTCTATGTTGGTGGTTCAGTCCTTACCTTTATCCATTCTTTTAATTCCATCTAATTTCCTCTTCATCTCAGATAATGTGTTCTTCATTTCAAACTGGTTTCCTTGTATAATTTTTATTTCCATTTTTATATTTTTGATCTGTTAAAGTTTTCACTGAATTCATCTACATTTCCCCTAAGTTCATTGAACATCTTTATAACCAGTGTTTTGAACTCTGTAGCTTTTAGATTGCTTGACTCCATTATTCCTGGATCTCTGTTCTGTTCTCTCATATGATTTCTGCTTCTTTGTCTTTCCATTTTGGCTGCCATACCAGGAACCGAAGCCTGCTGTCACCAGTGTGAGTCTAGGCACTGCTCAGCGAGGAGCACCTGATTTGCCAAGGACACACTAGATGTGGCACGGGTGGGGCCACGAGCTGGGGAAGGCAGAGTTTCAGGGAATCCTCTCAGCAGAGTGACCTCTGTTATCCAGTTTGATGATGTCTCAGCTAGGGTGGCCCTGTGTCTGCACACTGGGAGGGGGAAGCGCTCAACAGAGGAACAATGTATACCTTCAGCACTTCTGTCAGGGAGAAGATCTTATACTCCAGTCCTCACCTGGACAACTCAGTGTCCCGCTGAAAGTCCCCCTGTGGTGCCCCCTGTGCAGGCTACCCGGTACTGGTGCTCAGAGCAAGCATGTCTGTCACCATGAAAGTCTGCTCAAGGACGCGGCCCCTTTAAGAGGCATCTGCAGGTGCTGCTGCCGCTGCTGCAGCCTCTGTCTTACTCAGCAGCTTGGGACCTTGGGACCGGGTGGCCTTGCATCCTCGCCCTGTCCTACCTCCTCCTGTTGCGGAGTGATTTTTTATTTCTCTCCCTAATTGTAGGGCTTATTCATCTAGAACCCAGGTGGCTTTCCTTGCTGTTTGCTCTGTGTTTCTGTCACAACTTTCATTTGGTAGCAAGAGGGATGAACAAAACCTCTATCATCTATCATTTTTTCCCTCTCACTTTTGCTTTTTAAAATAATTTTTTAAAATCCTTAGGTTGGTACATAGCTATTGTTAGATTTACCCATTATCTCCTATGGTTTATATCAATTTTTAAAAAATCAACCAAAGCATAATAACTAACCACTTAGTGTATATTAAGTATTATATTAGACATCTTAAAGATTCAAAAATTATATGAAATATTCCCAGTTCTAAAGGACCCCCCAAACTAATCTCATAACAAAAGATGACATCGCAAAGAATGATGTAGACTATAGGAGTTTAGACAACAGGAGTTTACAGAAGAGAGAAAAAGAGATCAGATATTGAGATGTTTGTAAAAGAAATGGGCCTTGAAGAAAAGTAAGATTTCGTCAAGTGGAGGATAAAAGAGAGACTATTGAGGTTGGGTGAATGTGCATAATGGGATGATAACAGGTTTTGCAAGTATTTTCTGGGGCATGACTAGACTAATAAAAACGAAGTAGAAAGTTTATATTGAGAGTAGTGGACCAGATTTTGATAGTCATCCATCGAAAGAAAGGGTGGATTTTTCTGTAAACAGTTTAAAAAAACATCGAAATTTTTGATTATGAGATTAAGGTAATGAAAGTAATATTTCAGGAAAATAACTGTGGCAGAGGGAATCCATATAGAAAGATACTTGGTTAAGCAAGCACCTACCTTATGCATTAGAGCTATGAAGAGCAGAGCCCCTTACCCTTCAGATCTGATCACAGTGCTGAGAATGAGCTTTATCTGTTGGAAGGTGGGAGAAGTTTGAGCCAAGAATTGGGAGAAAAGCTCCAGTATTAAAGGATCATAAAAAGTCAAGTGAATAGAGCACTGTGATTAGAAAATAGTTATTCATTTTTAATGGTTTTTAGAAAGGTTAAAAAGAATGAGGAGGGCAAACAGAAATACTTACCCAGAAGATAAACTAACAAAAGATCAAAGAAGTAAATCGTTTCCAGGTGGTATAAAGTATATGAAAATCAATACCAACAAGTCCTAATAGGGCTTAAGAACTGGAAGCTCATAAAAATAAAAGATAGGATCTCCAGAGAAGAAAGTTTTGTAGCAAATTTTTAGAAAACTCTTCCAAGAGGCATTGGGTATTGAGAAATTCTATGAGCAATTGGTTGAATTGAATTAATTTAATAACTATATTATATTAAAGAACAGTGATTTAGTTGTGACTATCTCCAACTTTTTGACAAATGGACTTCAGAATTTTGAACAAGAGACAATTTGTGAGTACAGTTCTCAGAAGTGAGAGTGAAAAATTTTAGGCTGAGCTTTCAGGTTTGAAAGTATCCCATGTAAGTTATGGTCACCACAATATCTAGGAAATCTTTACACTTAGAAGTCAAAATGTCCACAAGACATATAGAAAAGATCACCTGCTATACTTATTTTTCTCCATTATTACACATCCTCAACAAAATAGTTAATACTGGCAAATAAAGTTAAAAGTTAAATAGAATCAATATCCACAAAGATAACTGAGATAATATTACATTCCATAAAATAAAAAAAAAATAATATCAACAATAACAAGAAGACTTATGAAAAAGAAATGGAGTATTTGGAGATTAAAAGCATGGTAGCTGATATTGAAAGGAAATTCTTCAATAGATGAGATGAATAATAGAATATAACTGAAGACTACATTAGACTAGGAGATCAAGTTAAAGAATTCTCCAAGGATCCAGTGATGAAGAATAAAAAGATGAAAAATATGACAAAAGTTATAAGGAAGATATATATCCAGAAGATGCAACATATGTCTAATAGGGAACCTAAAGAAGATAAACAGAGAAGGGAAACAGGCAGTATAGTGGGTTGAATAGTAGTCTCCTAAAAGATAGGACAGCATTCATTTATTTATCTTGTCTCTGTCCCCTTTGCCTCCGTGTATGCCATAAGAGTTCCCACCATTAGACGAGAGGTCCCTTGTCCTTCCTTCCTGGATAATCTTATCTCTATTCCTGCTTTTTTTTTGAGATAGTAGACTAGCTCCATGATTCACATACGTAATCTCTTCAGTAAAAGGTTTTCCAGCCACATCCTCGGTCTTCTCTTTAGAATATGCTTTCCCAACAATGAATTTGTTATTTCAGCATCCTTTGCAATCTGGATAATCTGAGAATATCCCAGATCATTAATTGCTGGCTCTTTCTACTTAATGTTTCTTCCATAATTTCTCTCTTTCCTCTTGCATTTTACTAGAAGCAGCAAGGACGAACCAGACCTTACCTTAAATACTTAGCTTGGAAATCTCAGCTAAATAGCTATTCATCACTTACAAGTTGTGTTTTTCACTCAACAGTAGAACACAATTCAGCCAAGTTTTGTGCCATGTTTATAACAAAGATAGCCTTTCCTCCAGTTTCTTATTTCCTTTGAGACCTCACAAGAAGCACATTTAATATTCATGTTTCTGTTAACAATTTGTTCATGATGGTATATGTATTCTCTAAGATGATAGAAGCGTTCTCCATCCTCCTCTTTATTTCCTTCTGAGCTTTCTCATGAAACTCTCTCAACATCTGTAATTTAACAAGTCTCTTCAAAGTAATCTAGGTTTCTGCTATCTTGCACCTCAAAATTCTTCCAGCTTCTGCCATTACCTAATTTCAAAGCCACTTCCATATTTTTAGAAATCCTGGAAATCATGTCTCAATGTTATCTTTTATGAATTCTGAGTTTTACACCCATCTTAAGAAGGCCTTTTCTGCTACAAGAGTATAAATGTTACTCCACATTTTCTTCCAGTGCTTTAGAGTTTTGTTCTTTATAATCATTACTTCTGGAGTGTATTTTTTGTATATCGTTTAAGAATAAGAAAAAACTGGCTTCCCAATCGATAGTCATGTCTAGCACCAATGATTGATCAGTGTATTATTTATATAGTGACAGGATATATCAATTTTATTAAATATATGCATACTTGATTTAATGCCACTTTGGCAGAATTAATTCTCTTTTCTCTAATATTTCTTCCACTTTAGTCTCTAAGTACTGTTGTCAGTTCTCAGCCAATGGGAGCTGGTATGTACTGTGACCAACCGTAAAAACAGTTCTCAGCCAATAATCGTAAGTATACCATAGCTTTCAGCTGGGGAATCTGCTACTTAGCTACCTATGAGGTGAATGTATTCTGTAGCATGTGTTATTTAAGATGCTATGGCCTTTCATTTATTTTGTATACTAGAGAAGTTTGTCCAATAATGGTTGATTAAATGAGTGAAAATAATATAGGATATACTTCATATAAACAAAATAATAGTGTTATAATGAGTCTTAAAGTGAACATTTTGAAGAGGGTAGAGATGCTTTCCTAGATGTAATCAAACAAGCAGACAGTTGAGATCCTCAAGAAGCTAGATATTGATAAGCAACAACTAACTTTAAGGAGCCCATAAGAATCACTATGATGTGGGTTGACCATACAACTATATAAAGATACTATGGAAAATAACTATGGCAGGAGTCTTGTCCCCGCTTCAGAAAATCTAAGTAGATTGCAGGAGCGGTTGCCAAGGCAGGATATCAGGAAAGTATCTCCATGGAGATTTTGTAATAGTGATTCTCCTATAGAATTGATTCAGTTATGCTCCTTTTTTCCGGTAACACAGTCTCTCCATTAAGTAGGGTATGTGTTTACTAAATTCTCGTAAGTATTCATGGTTCTGTTTCAGGAATCTAAATTCTGCAATATTAATTTATGTGTTCATTCCTGCATCATACAGATTTTAATTACTGCAGCCTTAGAATATTTTAACATATTGTAGTACAAAAACATTTTCAAAAAGAGCTCAAATATTTTTGATCACTCACTTTTCCAGATGAATTTTAAGAAAAGGTTGACGAGTTCTCTATTTAAAAAATTATATGACAGTTTCCACTGGGCTTATACTAACTAGATGATCTGAGGAAACTCTCATATTCTTTTTCTCCAGATTCATAATATATTTATTCAGGTAGATTTTGTATATTTTAGTAAATTTTTTTCACACAAGTCTTACAGTTTTGCAGTTCATTACTGGTTATTTTGTGGATTTTATTGCTCAAGTCATAGAAACTTTTTTTCAATTATATTTTTAAATTATGTTTTATTGGTACTTAGAAAAGGCAATTATTTTATCTTATGTGTAGTCATCATACTGACCTCTCGTAGAAATAGGTAGTTTTTCTTTTGATGGTTGGATTATTTTTTTAACAATCATGACATTTGCAAATAATGACAGTTTTGCTTCTTCCCTCACCCCTCCCACTCTGCCCCCAGTATTGCTCTCATCTTTTTCTTGCCTTACTCCACTGGCTTAGAAATTTATCTGATTTTAATGAACTTGTTTTCAATGTTTCATCATTAGGTATATTTTTGTCTCTAGTAAATTTTATCAGGTCAAGCAAGCTTCATTCTATTCCTGTTTTACAGAGTTATTATTTTTTCACAATATTGTCAAAATGATTGTAGAAAATCTACCTTACTATACATGGTTTATATAAATTCTTTTTAAAAAGTATATGAAGACTTTTTGTGATCCATTATATGTTTAATATTTATAAACATTTTAATTCATCTTAGGAAAAGGTGAATTGTTTAATTTCCACATATAGTTATTAAATTGTGATAATAGTTATTTAAATTCTGTAACATCTTGATTATTTGATCTCTGAAAGAACTTTGTTAAAATTTTCTCTATTATGTAGATTATATATTTCCCCTTATCGTCTCACTGTTTTTTCTCTGTTTATATTTCAATGTTGAGTTAGATGTATGAAGATTCAGGATGGTAACTTATTGGGTGAGGGTGTTAATCAGCAAAACACTTCACTTTTATGACTGTAGTATCACTCTTATTTCTCGTTGTCAGTGTTTACTTAGTATATTTTTCATCATCCTTTTATATCAAATTTTTTAGATGTATCTCCTGTAAACAGCATATCATTAGCTATTTTTGCTACTGAATATAAAAATCTGTATTTATAAGACTAGCAACATATTGTCTTTAGTTGTGGTAATATATTTTTGGTATTTTTTATTTGATATGTTTTCTTTCTCATTTATTTCCTGTCATCAGTTGGATCTGTTTAGTTTTGCCTATGCCATATTTTTCTTTCTGTATAGGACTTTGGAAATAATTTATCTCATTCTTTTCTTCTCTTGTCTGTCCTTGAATTTTATAGAATACATTTAAACTAAGGTGTTTTTTTTTCTATAATGTCAATCACAAGTGTCAATAACCTTCCTCCCAAATTAGATAAAATCCTTAAATACTTAGATTAACCTTAACCTCTCCTAACCTCCCATGTTTTGTAGATATCTGGAATTTTATTTACAGATTTTTAAATAATTTGCTATATAGTGTGGTTCAATTTTTGGTGAATTATCTTATTTACTGTGATGATCTTTATAATAACTCCACAAAAAATTATGTTTCTATCAGTTTCACTTCTTTCTTTGCTAACATTTTCTCTTTTCCCACATATTCTTTCTGGTTATATATATTTTAATTTTCAGTATCCCAGGTAGTACTTTCAGAAAGCATTCATGGTGATAAATTTCTGAGTCTTTTAATATTTAAAAATGCCTTAATTTTGCCCTGTAAATGATCGTTTGGCTGAGCACAAACATCTAGGTTAAAAATAATCCTTTAGAACTGCAAAAACATTGTTCTATTTTGCTTATTGCCTGGGAGATCAAATGAGAAGTTTACAGCAATCTGAATATTGTTGCTTTAAAATTATCTTGTTCGTGTTTTATCTTTTAGAAGCTTTTTAGGGCCTGTGTATAATTTCTCCCAAATTTACATGACATGTCTACATGTGGGCCTGTTTTTCCCCATACACAGGCAGACATCTTATTGCTTTCCCTACTAGAAACAACCACAACAGTTTTTAAATATAAATCTGAGGTCATCTGAGAGGATAACCGAATACAAGGAAAGAAGATTAAAATTCTTAATCAGAAGGCATGACACCATCACCTAAAATCTATTCCCATGGCGGTAGTCGCTAAGATTAAGCTGCAGCAAAAACCATTAATGCAAATGTTAGAGATTATATAGCAGGAAGTGAGTTTGAGTTCAAAAGACTGGTACACTGATGATTGAGCCCAACAAGATATTTGGCCAGGGAAAGGTCAGATGGTTGGAGATAGAGCTAAATTAAAAGAAATAGGTATAACAGGGAACTATAGTCCAAGGTACATCATCTCCAAATAGATGGTGATAGATTTGTCTTTGTCCTCTCAAGCAGTTATTTGCTGCACTTTGTAGCCTCCTCTCATGTTCCTACCCCCAAATTGTTCAAGCTAAAAGCTGCTGCTCCTGCCTTGCAGGGGGCTCAGCAACCAGGAGAACCAGGTTTGGGGTTGCTCAAGGCTCTTGATGCAATTAGTGTAGGCCTTGGTGAACTCGTGACAAATACAGGGAGGAATCGAAGCAGGAGAATGTAAGGGGTTCAGAGAATGGAGGGGGTGCTGATGGTGGATTGAGTTGTCTGCATTGCTAATTCTGAACAAAGTGAAAAACCTGAAGCATTCATATGTAAAGTAATCTAAGCTTCCCCAATCACTTCCAAACACAGCCACAAACCCTCACAGTCTGAAATCTGCAGCTGGACTGTAGTCCAAGCTGCAAGGCTCACAAAATCATCAAAGAAGCCCAAATGAGAAAACCCAGATAGGAAATCTCAATAATCATTCTCAATCTGTCTTTCTGCAAGATAAACTTTAATAGACCTGATGTGGATGTAGAAAGCCACAATGGAGCAAGCTGGGTCTTCTGGTAAACTTTTATCAAATACCAAGAGAAAACAATGCACAGGTCATATTTTTATTTTATCTTATTCTATTTTAAAATAGAATAACCCAAAGTTATTCTATTATAAAGGGACATGGCTGAATAGGTAGGAAACAGATTCACCATTGTGAGTTCTCCTGATGGCTTCTGCAAGAATCATGGAGATATCAATCACCTGTATTTTTGAGCAACGTTTCATGTTATCTTCCTGAGGTATGGTATTGGTAACTACTATTGCTTCAACGCATGCACTGTTGATGTGAGTAATGGCTGGACCAGAAAAGATTCCATGAGTCAAGAGCGCATAAACTCTGGTGGCTCCAGCTGAGAGAAGTTTGTCAGCTGCAAGGCAGATTGTACCACAAGTGTCAGCCATATCATCCACAAGGATAGCCACACGGTCCTTCACATCTCCCACTAGCACCATGCGGTCCACTTCATTGGCCTTCTTCCGTTCTTTGTGAATCAAGGCAAAGTCCACATTCAACCAGTCTGCAATGGAGGTCACCCTCTTGGCTCCACCAGCATCCGGTGAGACAATAGTGCAATTCCTCCATTCAGAGATATTCTCCTTTATCCATTTCAGGACAGCCGGCTCCGCATACAAATTGTCTACTGGAATATCAAAAAAGCCCTGAATTTGAGAAGCATGTAGATCCATGGTGATGATATGATCCGCGCCTGCTATAGACAGCATATTTGCAACAAGCTTAGCAGAGATTGGAGCCCGGCTCTTATCCTTCTTATCCTGCCGGGCATAAGGGAAGCACGGGATGACTGCGGTAACCCGGCTGGCTGAAGCAATCTTGCAGGCGTTAATCATGATCAAAAGCTCCATTAGATTGTCGTTGATTTCTCCACAACCGCTCTGCACTATGTAGACGTCCTCTCCGCGCACGCTTTCGCCAATTTCCACGCTTGTCTCCTGGTTGCTGAATTTCTTAGTCATCACCTTGCTTAGCTCCAGGCCCAGGCGGTCAGCAATTTTCTGGGATAAGTCCTGATGGGAGCTGCCACTGAAGATTTTGATATTTGGCATTTTAGTCACCTACCCTAGACACTCTTGGTGCAGCAATCAACGCTGTCAACGACGTTGTAACGGAAGTCAGGTCAGACTCTAACGGCTTCCGGTGGTTGTTACTGGCGGTTTCGGTCTTTCAGGTGTACACAGATCTAAACTGCCCCTGGTCTTTAAGAAAAAAAAAAAAAAAAATCCTGCTTGACACCTCTTCACAGTTTTAAACTAAATAATCAAGTCTTTCTTCAATTTATAGATTTTTCCCCCCTACTAGTTGCTGTATTTATTTTCTAAGACTTCATAAATAAAGTTGAATACATAAAAGTATAAAACTTCTACAAGGCAAAAAACCTTAAGTTTAAAAGGAAAGGTATACAGACTGGAGAAAGTTTCTAAATATATTTTAAGCAGCATTCTTCCAATTGAGTGAGAAAAAAATAATTAAATTTAAAAGTTTGACAATGGTATAGATGGGCAATTCACAAGAAAAAATAAGTAGTAATCCACATGAAAAATTATAGTAATCAAGATAATACTAATGTCACACATCAGGTAAGCAAAATTATAAGACAAAGAACTTTTTAAATAGAACGTGTAAATATGTAGATTTTGCAAGGGAAATTTTGCACATAACCTTTGTTCAATGTGTCTACTTTTAGGAATCTACTTAAATTATTCACAAGCACCTCAAAACTATATTTATAATGACATTTGTTGTATTAATTTATTCAGTCAGTATTTCTTGAGATGTTCTGTGTGCTGTGTTGTAGCACTTACCAGGGTATAAGATGGTGAATGACAATTTATCTTTAAATGCAAATCATTTTAACACTATTTTAATGAAAAGTTTTATATCATTGCAATATTATATTTCCATTTTTTACCCCTGGAATACCAATAATAATGTTTATAAAGAGACTAAAAATATTATGAACTTTTAGTTCTTTTGTGACCCAAAAAAAATAAATAGAAACTACTCTTATGCTTCTTAGAATAAAAAAAAAAATTAAAGAACAAAAAGGGTGGCGAATGGTAAATAATAAACTCTCTAAAATTGCTTATAAAATAAAAAATCTGGAAACTAACGAATGTCAATGGGTGAGCAAATTATCAAATAGTGTATATACAGAGGCAGCCATAAGAGACTGATTATGTGTAGTCATATGGAATTGTCTCCAAGATATTTTTAAATGTAAATACTCAGTCACAAAAATATGCATAGTATGACATTATGGTTATAAAATTAAATAATGGTAAAAGCATCAAATCATTATGGAAGTTCTTTTATTATGATTATTTTTGGAGAGGGAGTACGTTGGTTGGAAGTTGGGAATGGAGGAGGACTATCATATCTTTTTGCCATTAGTATTTGAACTTTTATTACTTTCATAATTAAAAAGAGACAGTCAAAATATATATAAATAAAAATAAATATATATATATTTATATATATAAATAGTGTTTGTTAGAACATTTAAGCACAGTTTCCAAAGTACGTTGGTGGTAATGGGGCAAGTAGTGAAAGGGACCATAGATACCAGGAAATTCAGCAATAAGCTCATAAAAATAATGGAAGTATTAGATATAGAGGGTACATTTTTATCCTGATAATTGTGTGACTGACATTTGTTTCCACAATATTTTGATTTAGCTTAAAACTAAATCATCACTTTTTCATATTTTGAAATTATTAAATAATTTTTAAATATATTTTCTCACCCGACTTTTGAGCTTACCCACTGGGTTGGGTTTATAAATAGGATAGTCTCAGGAATAGGATGAGGTATGAGGTAGGCAACAGAAATGGTAAGATTTGGCAATGCCTGTGAAACATATTATACTATTAGAAAGAAATGTTTTATATGTTGAAATGTGCTGTTATTATAAAGCTATCTAAATAGCTATGTCAAAAAGGCTACATTAAAATTTCCTGCTGCTGATCCAATCACCTCCTCTCCAACATCAACAGGCTCTTCTCTTCATTTCAGGTTCTTTATGGTTGACAGTGTCTGCCAGCTCATTTCGGTCCATAAGCTTTCATTTATGTTATTTCCTATCATAAAATCGACAGACCCACCTAAACCATATAATTCCCATCCTCATCTAGACTACATACAGTGATTTCTGAAGAAAATTCTGTGGCTTAATTTAGCAGCACTAAAAAGTACTTGCAGCTTCAATTAAAATGATTTTTCTCCTAGTGTTCTCAATGTGTCACACAGTTTTCAGTTGTTAAAGAAAAACAAAACAGATTTTTAAATAGACTTAATATACCTAAATAGGACTGAATGCTAATGTAAACATTAAAAATCCATAGTTGGTTGCATCTTCCTTGAGGTGTTAAGTAGGAGAAATTTTTGTCTTGCTGCTATTTTTGCTCCAAGGTTTGGCTGCTGCAATACCTCATAGTTTCAGGGATTTTTTAGGATCATAAAATCTTAAAGATGGTAATGACCTTAGAGACCACCCAATCTAACCACTCAATTCACAGACAGGGAACCGAAGCCCAGAGAAATGAAATGAGTAGCCTGGGATCTAACAGCTAATTGGAGTTTGACTGTGGACTAGAATGTGGAATTCCTGAATTTTCAAGTAGGCCTTTTCACACCATACCATTCCCGGGCCTTTTCTATCAGGTTTATCAGAATGAAGGAAAAATCAAAAAGTCGTGCAGAAACTTTTACGTTAAAAATTTTACTCATTAATCAAAAAACTCTGATAAAGAACAAAACCCCAAACCTAAAACTGGAAAATTCTTTTACTTTAAAAACCTATTTCTGGAAAGAAATGAACCATTTGTAGTGTCATGGAAATATTTTTATTACTCTGACAGTTCTGTTACATGGATCTATTGCCAGGGGGATTTAGCTCCTGTTTACTTTAGTCTCTGTAGGTTTAGAGAGAGACATCTACCTTATCATTGACTGTTTCTGATGAGAGTTACAGGTAGGAAGGGTGCCTACTGAACAACGCATTCTCTCTATTTAAGACATTGTTTCTTAATAAATTACTCTGAAAGTAGAAATTGTGGTATAGACAAAATACCTTATCTTTCTCCTTCTCGAGGCAAGCATATTTAAACGTCATTTCTACAGATCTGTGAGAATTATATTTCATAGGTCTTTTGAGTCAATACCCAGAATATATATATATTACCTTGATAATAGTTTCTTGCTTTACTGATTATTCTTTTACCCTTCACAATTCAAACATTAATAATTCAAAGAGAACCTTGATACAACTTGATAAGCTAAGGAGAAAAGACATTCAGTCAATTCTTTCAGAAAGTGGGGAAAAATGGTTGTTGTATTTTAAGTAAAATAAATGCTTTCACTAAACATTCTTGTAGTTGACAAAATGCTAGATGTTTAGGTAGCAATTATAGTTCTTTGATAAACTGTCAAATCTTGTCACAACACATGTTACAAACAAGGACAGATTTAGATGTCCTTTATGACAGCTTTGTGTAGGTTGAGAATGTTTGGCAGTTAATTTCAAACAAGGAACATATTTTTCTTTCCAGCAGTTATCTGCTTGTTTATTAGGAAGAGTTTCTTTGTGCCTTTAATCTTGCTCATTCGACTCATAGTTCCAGATCATTATTTTAACATCACCTCCCCTCATTTATTGTTCATAATAATCACCTACAATACTTCGAGAAAACTGTTTCCCACGGAGCTTTACATTGGTAGAAGTGTTTTAAAGTTTGTTTTATGATTGTTTACAGTTAAAGTTGACTACTGTGTGTGTTTACTGAGCTTTTCACTGGAAACTTGTCATTTTATACAATAGATGTGAAGATAGTGATTAGGTAAATAAAGCTGAGAGAAGCACGTAGGAGAAAGGAGAAAATTTTGTGATTTAAAATGTGCTTTCATTCTGGGTATTATGTTAGACTCATGAGGGTATTTTTGAAACACACTTTGGAATTTTTTTAAAAAATTGCCTGTGAACTTAAAAATCTTAGTACGAAATAATAATCTTAGAATAACAATATGTGCTGAATAATATATCATATGACAGATGAATCAATATATCAGGATTAAATAAATATTAAATTTATAACTAGTTTTATAAATTTATAACTACTAATAGGTTGTATAAGTAAATTGCAAGTAAGAAAACATCACCTTAATATTTACGTAAAATATTTTAAAATACTTTAAAGCAGTTTTGATAATGCATCTTTCCTTTCTTGTGTAGAATATAGTTTCATGAAATGAATGAAAAGATACTCATGTTAATTATATTTTGACAAAACACAAGCTCCATTTATACCATTCGAACTTATTTTAAAGATTTTATTTTTTTCTCTTCAACTGTGACTACTTAATCCTCATAATAAACATTAAGACCCATTGTCCATTAGCATAAGTAAAAAGTGAGTGTAGTGTGGTTTTGAATGCTTTGGTGGTTCTCAAACTTTAAGGGAATCAATATCACCAGAAGAGAGTGTTAGAATATGGATTTCTGAGCTCCATTCCCACGCTTACTAATGGACAGGTCTGGGGTGGGACCCCAGGCTTCACGTTTCTAACAAGACACCAGGCAGTGTTGGTGCTGCCATTCTTGTGATCACACTTTTGAAAACCACTGGTTTATACCGTCAACAATTATTTTGCCATTTGGGAGAATAAAGGGTATAGTTGATTTATTTTGCTTCTACTCATCTCACTATTCCTTGCAATGTGTCATATTCTATTTTGTTTATAGATCTTTTTCTTTTCATATTCTTCTTTTCTACATTTTAATATTGCTTTCAAATCTCATGTCATCCTTTAAGAACTGTAAATGTAAATACTTCAACTTAAAATACCTGTATTATACTTGAGAAGTATTTTGGCAAATACGTATATTATGAACACTTGTATTTTGCGGTTTTAAACATTCATTAGATATTTAGATATCTAAAAACCTATCATCTCCCTGCGAATTGAATGTAAACCAAGAGTCTCTCCTATTTATTATTGAATTCCCCTTCCTTGAGTAACTTACAGTATTCATCACTAGAAAGATCTGTCCATATCAGTTCATAAACAAAACAAAATAAGCAAAACTAAAGAATTTCTCTATTCAAATATGTGTTAGAATGAGCAGAACGTTAAGGTTTCCATATTGTTCTTCCTCAAGGGTATCTTGGCTATTCTTGTCACTTTGTACTTCCACATAAACAGAATCAGCTTTCAAGTTCCACAAAATTTTTTGTTGAGATTTTGACTAGAATTGTGTTATATTAATAATTGATTTAGAGGAAATTAACATTATAAT
Organism: Eonycteris spelaea; assembly: GCA_003508835.1. Lineage (NCBI taxonomy): Eukaryota > Metazoa > Chordata > Mammalia > Chiroptera > Pteropodidae > Eonycteris > Eonycteris spelaea. The sequence continues at coordinate 12,176,301 of PUFA01000027.1, forward strand.
GCTATTGAGTTTTCCAATCTATAAATGCTATTTGTTTCCATTTATTCTTTAAAATTATAAGTTTTTATAATTTTTCTGTATGTCTTTTTCTAGATATACATTTTTCTATACATTCTTTAGGTATTTTCAGGTACTTCATTTTCATTAATTTGAATGGTACCTATTGAAAATTGTATTTTCTGTTACAAAGGAATGTATTTGGTATTCTAAATATTTTATTCATTCTTAAAATTTATTTGTGAATTTTAAAAGTTTCGATATAAGCTACCATATCATCCAGAAATAAATGGCAATCATGGTTCTTCTTTCCATTTCCTGTACTATTCCCCCATCTCTTGCCATATGGTACCTGCTAGAGCTTCTAAGTCGACTAGAAGTAGTGACAGTGGGCATTCTTGCTGTGGCCCTAATCTCGAAAGGGGAACTTCTAATATTTTACCATTATATGATATTTTTGTGTTATATTTTACCAGGAAATACTTTATTAGATTTTAAAAGTCCTTGCTATTATTAGTTTGCTGAAAGTTTCTTTTTCTTTTAATCAAGTAAGGGAGTTGAATTATGCCTAGTGTCTTTTTTTCCTGCATCTTTTGAGATTATAGTATGCTTTTTCTTGTTTAACATCTTAATATGATAAATTACAATAATTTCTTTTCAAATGTTAAACAGACCTTACATTCACGGGATAAACCCAATTTAATCATGATATAGTATTTATTTTATTATTACTTGATTCAGCTAGTTAATAATTTATCTAGATTATATTTTCATGAGAGAATTTGGCTCATAAGTCTCTTATCTTTACTTATTGGTTTTAGAAAACAAAATTATACTAGCTATGTATGAGTTGAAAGACATTTCATCTTTTCTATGCTATGGAAGAGTTAAATAAATTATGACATTAAGTGGAACTGGGCCACTTAATTTATTTAATTTTTCAAATTGTTATCAGTGACAATCAGGTTTCAAGTTATTTGTTATATTCTGAATTTCCAGGGTTTTTTGGTCAGTTTTGTTAAATTTTATCTGCCTATGAAATTTCATCTAAATTTTCAAATTTACTGACCAGATGCTTTTTATATCATCTTATTTTTTTTAGTTTTTAATATTATTCCCTTTGTCATTTTTGATGTTATTTTTATAACTATTATTTCTTTTTGATCAGTTTCACCAGAAGTCTACTAATTTTATCAGTCTTTCCCAAAAACCTAATGTTTCAAATTGTCAGTGCACCCCCACTGACTGCTTATTTTGAACTTTGTTGACTTAAAGATGATTATTTATTTCATTCCTTCTTTGTGTTTATTTTGTTGTTCTTGTTTTCAACCCGTATACTTAGTTATTTATTAATGCATAAAGCTATATATTTTCTTTTAAGTTGTGTTTTAACTGAAGAATTATCTGTAATATTTTTATAGCATTTCTGTTGATGTTCAGGTAAAACTATTTTCCAATTTGGTGGCAACTTCTTTGTTTCAGGGGTTATTTAGTTTATTTCTTAATTTAAAAAATATGAGGAATTTCTATATCTTGTTTTGGATTTCTAGATTAATCACACTGTAGTCAGAAAACATGTTCTGTATGACTGAAGTCATTCGAAATTTGCTGAAACTTTTTTTTATTGTCCTAAGTCATCTCATAAACATTCCATGTGTACTAGAAAAAATATGTACTCTATAGTGGTTAGGTGCTACACACACACACACACACACACACACACACACACACACGATTTGGTTTGTTTGTAATGTTATTTATATCTTTTATAACTTTACTTATTTGTTGCCTATTTTATCAAGTACTGAGAGAAATATGTTAAAATTTCCACAATAATTATTAGTATCTATTTCTCCTGGTAAGTCTCTCTTTTCTATTTCTCTCTTTTGAGACTTATTAATTATCTATAAATTTAAGTTGTTTTAACTTTTTGATAAGTTGAGGTATTAGAGTAATACTTGTTTTTCTAATACAGTCAGTCCTCCATATCCAAGGGTTTTGTATCTGCAGATTCAACAAACTGCAGATCAAAAATATTTAAAAAGAGAATCTCAGAAATTTCTAAAAAGCAAAATTTAAATTTGTCATGTGCCAAGCACTATGCTAAAACCATGTGAATGAAATGATGTGTAGGCATACCCTATTGCTTATAACCTATATAAAAATACTGTGTCATTTTATATAAGGGACTTCAGCAGCCTCGGATTTGGGGATCTGCAGAGGTGGGGGTATTCTGAAACCAATACCCCGTGGATACCGAAGAATAACTGTAATCCCTTTTGCCTTAAATTCTATTTTATCTGGTAATAATACAGCTATATTCACTATCTTTTAAATAGTATTTGTATTGTTTTCCTACCTTTTAATTTCAACCTTATGGTACGTATTAGATGCATTGTTTATAAATGCCATTTAACTTCATGTCATTTAACCTCATTTATCACCTCCTGATATAGACTACCAAAGTATTATCATTTGCTTGCCTTCCTTTCTTCCTTCCCTTTTTACTTCCATATTCACATCATCATTATTGTTTTATATAATTAATGTTCATTTAGATATCTCTACCTATGTATTATTACTCTTTTTGCTCTCTTTTGTTCTTGCATCTTCAACCTTCTGTTTAGGATCACTTGCCTTCTGCCTGAAGTATATCCTTACAAATTTTTAAGACACTGCTGGTAAAAAAAACAAAAAAAAAAAACAAAAAAAACAAAAAAAAACCAAAAAAACAAAAAAAACAAAAACAAACAAACAAACAACTTTTTTTCCCTTTGGTCTGTTATCTACATTTTACCCTCATTCTTGAAAGATATTTTTGCTGGGTATGCAATTACAAGTTATCAGTTGTTTTCTTTCAGCCCATTGAGGCCATCATTTTTTCTCTGTCATTGGATTTCATCGTAGCTATTTAGAACTCAGCCTTCTTCGAAGTTACTCCTTTGAAGATAACACATTTTCTCCCTCCAACTGCTTTTAAAGATCCTTCCTTTCTTCCTTCTTTCTTTCTTTCCTTCCTTCCTTCCTTCCCCTTCCTTCCTTCCTTCCTCCTTCCTTCCTTCTTTCCCTCCTTCCTTCCTTCCTTCCTTTCTTCCTTTCTTCTTTACCTCTTTTTTTCCTTCTGATGCAGATTTTACTATTATATGTATAGTGTGGGACTTTTAAAAGTAATCACATGCTTGATATTCATTTGGCTTTTTAAATCTGTAGATTGGTTTTTTGCTGTGAAAAAAATATCATGAATTATCTCTTTAAATATCATCTCTGTCAAATTCTCCTCCTGGTGAACTCTGATGAAACTTAAAATATAGTTCTCATTTTATTTTCTATGAACTTCTTTTCATAGTATCCTTAAAACGTTGTACTATGTTGCTTTCTACATCCCTTCTTTTGATATATCTTCCAGCTTTCTTTACTCTCTTTTCCTCTGAGTCAATTTTGCTATTAAAACAGTTGATAGAGGTGGTTTTAACATGATTTTATTTTTTAAAGCAATTTTAGGTTTACAACGATACTGAGAAGAAAGTATAGAGATTTCCCATGTACCTCCTGTCCCCATATATGCATAGCCTCCCTTATCAACATCATTCACCAGAGTGGTACTTTTTTTTTTTTTAACCAAAGATTAGCACACACTGATGTCATAATTACCCAAATTTCATAGTTTTCTCTAAGGTTCATTCTGGTGTTTTACATTACATGGGTTTGGCAAATGTATAATGATATGTATCCATCATTATAATATTATCCAAAGTATTATCACTACCCTAAAAATCCTCTGTGCTCTGCCTATTTTTCCTTCCTCCTCTTCTTCACCCCTGGCAACCACTAATCATTTAGTGTCTCCATAGTTTTGCCTTTTCCAGAATGTTATATTGTTGGAATTGTATAGCTTGTAGCATTTTAGATTGACTTCTTTCACTTATTAATTTGCATTTAGGTTCCCTTCAAGCATTTTCATGGCTTGGTCCCTGATTTCTTTGGCATTAAATAATACTCCACTGACTGGATGGACCTTGATTTATGTATCTATTTACCTACTGAAGGATATCTTGATTGCTTCCAAGCTTTGGCAATTATGAATAAAGCTGTTAAAACATCCATGTGGTAGCTATTGTGTGGACATAAATTTTCAACTCCTCTGAGTAAATATGAAGGACTGTGATTTATAGATCATATGGTAAGAGTATGTTTTTTTGTGAGAAACCGCCAGTCTTCTAAAGTGGCTGTGCCATTTTGTATTTCTGCTAGCAATGTATGAAAGTTACTGTTGCTCCACATTCTCACTGCATTTGGTTTTGTCAGTGTTGTAGATTTGGGCCATTCTAATAGGCGTGCATTTCTATTGAGTTTTTAATTTTAGTTATTGTATTTTTCATTTGAAGACATTTTGCTTAGTTCTTTTTCGATTCTTTTGGGTCGGTTTTTAGAGTTCATTGAGATATCTTCTTATGTCAAACTATTTTTTATAACATAGTACAATAGCTGTTTTATAAAATATATCTGATAATTCCAATGTTTGAAGTTTTTGGAATCTGTAACTATTGTTTATTTTTCTTGCCCGTACTGGGTTTTTCTTTTGTGCCTTGCTTATGTTTATGTACCCTCATGGCATATGAAATTTTATTGGAGGAAATTCTTTAAAGCCTCGAATGAATTTTTCCCTTCTAGCATAAATTTGCTTCTGACCCCTGTATGGGGTTTCTGCTAGTCTGGGCTACCTTAAAACCATGTACAGTGTTTAAGTTTTCCCAGACTATCCAGGTGATATAATCCCAGGACTATGTATGCAAGGTAACCTCAGGCCACAACTTCTCAGAAACCCGCTCCTCCCAACCTTTTCACCCACTTTCTCACACAATTATTCTCTGCTGTCTACTATGCTTATCATCAAGTCATCCCTCCCTACTATGGCCTCCCGAGGCAGGTTACTTCTGGTTCACCATTATTGCTCTGAAGATAGAGAGCTTTAGGTCCCAACTTAATGAGTAGAAGATCTCTTCTGAGACTTTTTACCTTAGGCAGGCCTTGGGTCTTAACTTGCATTGCCCTTGGTTCATGCAGTCCACAAAAGTGAAACCTAAGATAATTATAGCTAGTCTTAGCTTTTGATCAAGAATTTAGGATGGGTCTATGCTCATTTCCCCTCCCTGAGGACAGAATGGTGGGGGCTGCAAGCAATACCTGCCACTGGCAAAGAATACCTGTCTCTGGGAGAAGTCATCTCAGGAAGATTAGTGGTAGCAGAGGCTGCACCATGGTGGCTGATGAAGAGGCTGAAGTGAATGAATCTGCAGGATCGTATAAGTAACAAAAATGAGTAGTCTGAGATGGGGCTAATTTTTGAACATAGCTAATATAAGCTTGTGCCATTATAGTTATTATTATAGTTTTAATCTGGTTTTCCCATGTCTGCTAGGACCTTTGAAGTCAAGGTTAAACTTATATTTATAGTAAACAAGGTCAGTGATAGAGAGACTAAATGCAAATAATGTATGTATATTCCATATACTACTTTCTAGTAATTTGTCTTTAAAAATGTTCCTTGTGATTATTGTTGACTTTAGCAGTTTACTTTGCCAACAGTCACTTTTTGTGTAAATACATTCTGCTTCATATCCTTATATGTTAATTTACTTTTTTCAATCATTCATGAGCTCTTACTTCAAATAAACTACAATGAAAAACAAGAAACAGCTTATTAGTGTCAACCTGATTTCTTCCTCTTATAGACATAAGAGGTTTTGCCAATGGATAGATGAATTTATGACAATAAGTTATTATTTTATTTCTTGAAAATGATATATTAATTCAAAATGATATTTTCACTAACTCTGGGGCGTTTTTCTCTGTGCCTAGGGCCTAGAAAATTAGCGATTAATGTTTCCAAGTATAAGGAGTAGCATGGAAATAGTTGATTTCTTATTTCCTATACATTTAACCCAATGGCAGAGGGCAGTTTGATGTTATGGAGTTGCACTCAGACTATGTTGCCAGGCTGCCTGGATTTGAATCCTGGCTCTAGCTTAATATTTGTGTGACTTTGAGCAAATTACTTACCATATCTTTCCCAATAGTTCCTCATCTGTAAAATAGATGACAACAATAGTACCAACCTCTTAGGATTGTGAGGGTTAAATAAGTAGAAGATAAACCATTAGTGACAGTACTTTATATATTATATGTATATCACAAGTACTTTTTATAAATGTTTGTAAATGCTATTATGTTTACAGAGTGCAGATGGTATTGAAAATGTTGAAAACTGGTAGCAAAACCTGGCCTACATGGAGATCTGCTCCATGTTCCTCTTTACTTGTCATTTTCTTTCTCCCAGAGGGTATTAACAGGGTAGTAGAATGGGCAAATTATTACTGTGATACATTTTTTCCCCAAGTGCTTAGAGTGAGCTGTGATGACAGGGACATATGCTGAAGGCATGTCTGTTCCAAAGAGTGCACGATTCCATCTGACCCTTGAACTAGAGTGAGTCTTTACCTCGCAGGACTCCTACATCAGGTCAGATGAGAGCTGGGAACGCACTGACATCTTAATGCATCCTTAAGAGGCAGGTTATTTTCACATATAAATACAGAATAAGGTTTCTACAAAACAGTTTAGACATAGGCCATGTGGAAAATTATTAGAAAACTAAATTTTGGTTTCTCATTTTCCTTAGTTTATCTTATGGGAATTAAGCATATTTTCACTATAGATCATAAAGTCTTTTGAATATTTAAGTGTTTAATTCTTATAACTATGTATTGTCTCTATTTTAGTATATTTTATAGCAATAAATGGTGATTAGGAAGCATGATCTTCCTATCTAAAATTCTATGATATTACTATTTCTCCCAGTAAGACATTGGTAAAACATTTTGAATAAGGAAATATATCCTTATTTATATCTCCAGGGAAAGAAGTCTCACAGAGCCTTTAAATGATTTGCTCTTTTAAAAAATATATAATTTATTTGGGAAATTGTCTTATATCTCACTTAAGTCTACTCTTCTAAAGTTTAATCTCACTCTTATTTATTTCTAAATAAAAACGGAGAGCAGCCGATATCATCTTCATATACTTGAGAACCATTATTTAAAAATTCCTTTGCTAAATAATCTCCTTTCGTCAAAGGCCTTCATTATAGGTTCTATTTTTGAATCCTTTGATCTGTTTTACTGCTCTCCATCTCTCTCTCTCTTAAATATCTGAATCTAAACAATATGCATTCCTGTGGGTCTGACCAGTGTAGTATTATACTGAATGTGTCACCTCAGATTCCTAATGCTTAACTACTATTTATACAACCAGTATCACCCTTGCTTTTTTAAGAACAGTAAAAGCATTTTAATGGAGGTGATACATTATCTCAGAGTATTTATTTGTGTCACAGGTAAACTAAGGCCATTTAAAAACAAACATCCACCCTTCACATAAAATAGTATGTCTTGGCTGTAATTTTTTTTTCTAATTAGCAAGTTCTTTAACAGTTGTTAAGGAACAGAACTATGTTCCAGAAATACTTGGGGTTAATTATGGTTTATTACACATTGAAGGGAAAAAAATACAGGGTGCAAAAGGATGAAAAGAATAAATTTTTAGCTATTAATGAATTATATTTCTTTAAAAATGCCCATGTGTTTGAAATAAATAAATAGATCTTGGGTTGAATTGCTAGATCTCACTAGTGACATGCTTTTAATCTTTCTACTTTGAATGTAGATTGTAGACCCAGTATTTGAAGTCGGCATCTCTCATTAGTATCGCTAAATAAAATTGGGATAATTATGTTATGAAACTGGAACCAAAATTGGCAAGGTAACTCAGTGAAATTTAAGATTCCCTTGATTATTGTGTCAGCTATCCGATTATTTCTTGAATTTATGATTAATCCAAAGAGTACATGGCCTAGATTATCTTGTTACTTTAACTCTGTTTGCATGATAGGTTATGATGTTGCTTTGTTGAATATCAAAATTTTATTTACTTCTTTCCTTTGTGTTTTTGTCTTTAAAGAGCTTTTACTACTTTTAAAAATACTGCAATTAGAGATTTTCATGAATTCCTTCTGTTCACAGTTATTCTCATATCGCTGATGAAATCTTTGTTCATTTTCTTTGGAAGGATTGGATTATGGCCATCTATTTACAGCATATTTATAATTTACTTATGACTTAAAAAAATAAGATAAAAAATTAATGAAACTTAACATGTGAAAGGTTCCATATGTGTAGATGTGCTCAGATTATTATTTTTTCCATATAACTAAGTCACAAATCACTGAGATGTAACTATGTGCAAGCACTGTATAAGAGTTCATGAATATTTAGTGCTTTGTATCTATTTCTAAGTCTGTGAAGTTTCATAAATCAGCACTGTTTTTGCTTGGTTGCTACCTAGCTGTGATTTTTATGCTGTCTCTTCCGTATCATAGGGTCTGAGTTCATACAATTTGCATAGAAAATCATTCCTGGTAGGTAAAAAACATATGGTGGTTCAGTGTTATGGGTTATGATTTAAGTATAATAGAAGTAGGAGATGCATTTAAATTTCAGCTTAAACTCCAACTCTTATATGTTGTTTATAGATTAGTAAATAGCGAGATCTTAAGAATTTATTCCTAATTTCATGATCTGGAATTCAAACTATTACCAAGTATTTTCTGTCCGAATGCTCCATTGACAATTCCTCAGACTTCACAACTAAAAATAGGCCCTCGGCTATTTTATTTACTGGAGTGTTACATTTTAAACCAGTGATTCCCAATATGGCTAATTATCAGTATCATCTGGGTTGTTGTTTTCTGAAAATACAGATTTCTAGACTCAACCCTAGACTCAACTTTTTTTTTTTTTTTAACTTGGTAGCATTAAAGCAGTGGTTCTCAAAGATGGCTGTACATTAGAATCCCCTGGGGAGCTTTAGGGAAAAAAACAGAAAAACAAAAAACCAAAAAACCTAATGCCTCAACTCAATCCCATCCTTGAGTATGATGTAATTGGTTCCCAGTGATCCTAAATCAAACCTGAACCCTTTTCAGGCTAATGTCCAGCCACTTTTGAGAACTACTACTTTAAACAGAAGATTTCTTGATTAGATGTATGATATTCAGAGTTTCTTACAGTGCATATCGATTTGGCTTACAATTTTAGAATTTCATTACCATCTTCAAATATTTCTCTTTTTTTATTTATGAAGTTATACTGATAACCCCTGGGAGAAGTAGAGGCTCATGCCTCCAAGCCAGTTCTGGCATGGAGAGAGGTCTGAGACTGTTTACCTCACCGGGAGAAATATATGACTTCTTTGAGAAGTGCTAGAGAAGTTGGGCTGCCTTCCTCCTACCAGATGGAGAGCCGACAGGGAAATTAAAGATGGTACAGTCAATATGCTGATTTTGCTGTGCTCAGGACAACTGGGAGGCCTTTCTTAATTTGAATTGACCCTTAAATTGGTAATAATAGCTAATATTTATGAAGACTTACTATATCCCATATACTGAGAGTTCTTCGCCATAACCCCGTCGCTATTTTACTGGAAAGGAAAGAGCAGGCACAGAGAGGTTAAGTAACTACCCAGAGTCACACAGTTAGTATGCGGTAAAGGCTAAATCTAACCCAGGCAGTCTGACTCCAGGGCCCTTGTGGATGCCTGTGATGCCACCTTGACTGACTAGTGAGACCACAACATGGTATAACAGGTATGAATGATGGAGTATATAAGCAAATTGAAGTTTGATCTTGTATAAGCAATGTTAACATATACAACTTACTTCTCCCAGCTTCAACGATTCCCCATCTATGAAATGGGGTTAATAATAATACCTTCTTCACAGGTTCTTATGAGGTTTTTCAGGTTTTAGTGCCTGGATTACAGAAGTGCTCAGGAGATAACTTCTGTTTTTATGAGTCAGCACAATTTATGAGTCCAAACCCAGAAATTTTGGGTTTGAATTCATTGCCATTCTTTCTATATGTAGGCTAGATGGTAGTTCTAGTCAGTGTATGTAAGTTCAACTTTATTCTAACCCTGAAATTCCCCAGTTTTTATAAATTGTAACATTTACTTGGATATATTATCATAATTAGTTGGCAAAATTCCTGTACTTTTATCACTATAGTTAATCATTTAACTTGTTAAAAAATATATATATATGTATTTTAAATTAAGATTTCAAGCTTTGTTTTAAGCTTCATTCTTAGGGAATGTACTACTTTAGGTACTGAGTAGAAGACTTTTCCTGAGGAATTAATATGGTAGCTCACTTAAAAGTCTCCCATAACATGTTACCACATAAAATTACTGCAACTGGTGTCAGAATACTTGGATTCTATCTTTCCAGTCTACTTTCCTTAAGTACTGGGCAGTTCCAGACATGTTCACCTAACCTCTTAAGTCTTCAGTTGTCTTATATGTAAAATTTAGAATCTGTATTATACGATAGCGATGGTTTCTTCTCACGCTAATATTATGTGATTCTGGATATTATAAAGTAGTAGCAAAGATATATTTACATATATAAACTGAATATGTAATGAGAACTGCGGTTCTCACCCACGGTTCATCTTTTTAGTTCCAACGATTTCTTCCTTAGCCTGAGCTCATCTGTCAAAATGAAGAAGTAGGATTTTGTGATTTCTAACTTTTTATAAGTCTATTAATCTTTCCTCCGGTATCAGTCTTTGTGAAAAATGCAACAGGCCCACTACCCAGAGATTCCTCCTTTGGTTACTCCATAACAATTTTTGAAAAATTGTTTTATCTTTCATCATCTAGCATTGTTATTATCTGATTATCTGATTACAGCTAATGGAAATATTTTCTTAATTCACAAACAAACACACAAACACAAGTTGAAATAATGGATATAAGACTTCCCCTCCTCCCTGCTTTATTGAAATATAATATATAATTAGTTGCTCATATTTACATTGCATAATTCAATGAGTTTTTTAAATTATAGTTGACACACAATAATATACCAGTTGCAGTTGTACATCCAAGTGATCAGAGATCCACATAACTCACAAAGTGATCACCCCATTAAATCTCGTACCCCTCTTCCCCCTTACATATTTATTACAACAATATTAACCATCTTTCCCATGCTACACTCTACATCTCCATGTCTATGCTGCAACTACCCGTTTGTACCTCTTAACCCCTTTGCGTTTTTTTTTTGTCACCCAACCAAACCTCCCTCCCATCTAGTAGCCCTCAAAATATTCTCTGTATCTACAAGTTTATTTTTGCTTTTGTTGTCATTGTTGATTTTGTTCTTTAGATTCCACATGTGGTTGTGAAATAATGAGATATCTGTGTTTTCTCTATTTGACCCATTCATTCAGCACAAATACCCTCTAGGTCCATCAGGGCAATACCATTTTCCATCCCCTTCCTTTTAGTCTGTATGTATCTTTTAATTTGAAGTGAGCACAAGCAGGGGTTTTGTTTTCTTATCTATTCTGCCACTCTATTTTTTGGTTGGAGCACTTAATTCTTTTCCACTTGAGGTACTTGTTGATAGGAATGTAGTTACTACCATTCTTTATTTCTGTTTTTGATACATGTTTTTTCTTCTTAAAGAAGTCTCTCCAACATTTCCTGTAAAATTGGTTTGGTGTGATAAATTCCTTTAGCTTATTTTTGTCTAAGAAGTTATTTACCTGTCCTTCAGCTCTAAATGATAGCTTTGCTGGATAGAGTATTCTTGGTTGTAGATCCTGGGTTTTCATCACGTCAAATATGTTGCGCCAAACCCTCTGTCCTGCATAGTTTCTTTTGAGAAATCAGCTGCCAGTCTTATGGGTGCTCCCTTGTAGGTAACTAACAGCTTTTCTTTCTGCTTTTAAGACTCTCTCTTTGTGTTAAACCATTGGCATTTAAATTATGACATGTTTTGCTGTGGGTCTTTTGGGTTCTTCTTTCTTGGGACTCTCTGAGCTTCCTGGGGTTGGAGGTCTATTTCTTTCACCAGATGAAGCAAGTTTTCCATCATTACTTCTTCAAATAGCTCTTCAACATCTTGTTTTCTTTCAGGTACCCCTATGATATGTTTTACTTTTAATTGTGTCCCAAAGGCTCCTTAAATTATTATTACAGTCTTGACTTTTCTTTTTTAACTCTTCTACTTGAGTGTCCTTGGCTTCCTCATCCTCGATGTCAGTAGTTCAATCCTTTTCTTTATCTACTCAGTTTATTCCAACTAATATACTCTTCATCTCAGATAATGTGTTCTTCATTTCTGAATGATTTCCTTTTATAATTTCCATTTCCATTTTTATGTTTTTTTTTATCTCTTTGTTAAAGTTCTCACTGAGTTCATCTATACTTCCCCTAAGTTCAATGAGCATCATTATAACAGTGTTCTGAACTCTGCATCTGTTAGATTGCTTGACTCCATTATTCCTGGATCTCTGTTCTGTTCTCTCATATGGTTTCTGCTTCTTTGTCTTCCTATTTTGGCTGCCTTTCTGTGTCTATTTTTATGTACTAAGCAAAGCTCCTAAGTCTCCTGTTCTAATTAGCATGGCTTTATGTAGTAGGTTTCCAGTGGCACAGTCCTAAGAGGGGTTCAGTCGCAGTCCAAGTTTAGCCCCAGCCTGTGACCCTCCAGAGCCACCTGTTAAGATTCAGCAAGCAATCCACAGATGCTGTGCTTATAGTTGCCTCAAAAGGCCATACCAGAAACCAAGATCAGCTGCCACAGTGTGAGTCCTGACACTGCTCAGCGGGAACACTTGACTCGCAGAGGACACACCTGGATGTGACTTGGTTTGGGCTGTGAATTGGGGAGATGGAGTTTTGGAATCTTCTGGGCAGAGTGACCTCTGTTATCCAGTTGATGACATCTCATGCTGATGGGCACTGTGTCAGCATACAGGGAGTGGGGAGGGCTCAACAGAAGAACAGTGGATACCTACGGCATTTCTGTTAGGGAGAGATCCCATACTCCTCACTTGGACAACTCAGTGTTCCTCTGTAAATCCCTCTGTGGTGCCCGTGTTTAGTTTACCTGGCACTGGTGGTCAGAGCGAGCATGTCCATCACCATGAAAGTCTGCTCAAGGACCCGGCCCCTTTAAGAGGCATCTGCAGGTGCCGGCTGCCACTGCTGCAGCCTGTGTCCCACTCAGCAGCTGGGGACCGGGCAGCCTTGTGTGTGCGCCCCATCCTACCTCCTCCTGCAGGGTGCTTTATTATTTCTTTCCCTAGTTGTAGGCCTTGTTCATCTAGGTCCTAGGTGGCTTTCCTTGCTGTTTGCTCTGTGTTTCTGTCACAACTCTGGTTTGCTCGCAAGAGGGATGAACAAAGCCTCTAACACCTATGCCATTCCCCCCCTCTCCTCTGGTTACAAGACTTTGCAGAAAATATTTTTAAACCTCTGACATCTGGTACCATTCGTTTGTATTAGAACAAAATATAAATGTTCCATTTAACACAAAATTACTTATGTTATAATAGAGTGCTTCCCAAACTAACTTGGGTGATGGTTCCTTTTTTATAATATGGAATTCATTGAATACCAAATCTTTTGTAATATACAAAAAAGGGGGGGATTACTAGAAAAATACTTTAAAAAGAAAAAAAAACACAAATCCAATTTTTAAAATTATTTGTTTCAATAAGCACTATTCTGTTAAACTGCTTTAAAAGTTTCTCTCAAATTTTTATTCTTAATGTTTATACATGTTTTAAACTAATACCAAAGAATTCATAGAACTATACTGATTTGTGGCTAAGACATTGAGTTGCACTCATCTCAAAAATCAAGTTTGACTTTACTGTTTTTGTAAGTTTGACATTTTTTAGCAAAAATAAGTATATTACAACATCTACAATCCCGTGACATTATAGTGAACACATTCATCTCTTCATTTACAGGAAATGTTTCCTTATAATATTTGAATAAGAGTGAAAAGTAAACTGTAATGACTCTTAATCACTTTACTTCTCCCTTCTTTATTCCCTTCCTTCAGTATGTAGTATTTCTTCAAAAGGCTAGATCTGGCCAGTTTCAGACAATTCCTTCATTCAGAGACTAGATCCTTCAGGTTCTTTCCATGGTTAAAATGTAAGCAGATATTAAGTTTCACCTGTACTTGACCTTAGTGGAAATGAGTTCAGTTCTTGATAATGACTTTTAATTATAAAGGGAACCGAGTGACTCAGGTGCGAAGAGGGAATACTATCAAAAGGGGCTGTGTCTGTCTGGGCCACATGCCTGGTAATACAGCACCAGAGATTTCCCCATGATTTGAATGTCAGAATCATTGTCCAAGTGGGAAATAAAAGAAAAAAATTGATGATGAAAGAAATACAAGATGATTGCATTGTGAAAATATATGAGGCTTTAAGGCATTTTTCCCCCATTGTATTTATGTAAGAAAGAATACAGAAATTACTATTTCTCAAAATAGTAAGTTTACTGGAAACTTCAAATAGCCAATTAGAAATATATTTACACATGCACACATATAATATATATTATGTGTGTGTATATATACATACATTTTTTTCCTGAAAGATAGTTGCTAGGTGAGTAGATTTTCCAGTCCCCAATGAAGGATTTATTTCATAATCAGTTTAAGCCTATACTTTTGAAATTTGAAACCTTACTCATCTGGCAGAGAAAAAGATCATAACTCCTGAGAGGAAATACAAAACTCTTTCAGAGCATCCAGATTTTACTTCTAATCTTATCCTTCAGGGACTTTTCCCTATACTTAAAAAAAAAATCTTACTTATCCACCATGGAATTTTCTGCATTATCTCACAACCAAGATAACTATTATAATGCAAAATCTACCTTTATAAGGAACCATGAGAGGTTTCTTTCTGACAATGTATTAAGAATACGGTGTTTCCTGGAAGCTACTCATTTGTTTTATCTTTTTACTTAGCTCTGTCACTTACTGGATCTAAGACTTCAATAATTTATTTAACTTTTACGGGCTGTACTTTCTCTAGCTTCAAAGGTGGGGATACAAATTTTATCCACCTTTTAGCATTTTTTCGTAGATTAAATGA
The DNA here is from genome assembly GCA_003508835.1 of Eonycteris spelaea. Taxonomy (NCBI): domain Eukaryota; kingdom Metazoa; phylum Chordata; class Mammalia; order Chiroptera; family Pteropodidae; genus Eonycteris; species Eonycteris spelaea. The sequence continues at coordinate 12,191,327 of PUFA01000027.1, forward strand.
CTGAATGTATCATAAGTACTTGGAATAGCAGTTGCAGCGTAAGTACTTAATAGCTATTATTACTATTATTTTTATCACGGAATTGGTGATTCTTATAACTGGCCACACTTTCTTTTCTGCTTTTTCTCCTGGGAACATTAAGATCAAATCTGCTTTTGGTAGCTGTTCACTATCTTTTTATTGCCCTTACTCTCAATTTTTTATCAGTTTTTTCTTTATCCTGCTCTTCTGCATGCATATATGTAGGCTGCCTCAAACTCTATTTTTTTAATAAAGTAATATCAATCAATTCATCTATCAGCCTGTTAAAAACTGGATTATAAGTCCACCTGTGGTCAAGAATTATCTCAAGGACATTTGAAACACCAATTGGCTTAATTCTGGTTTCCTGAACCAATCAATGGAAAGGGAGCTGGAATCGTTATATTTGATTTGAAAAATCATTACAGCTTTATGACGGGGATCAATTCTTGAAGTTACATTGCTATTACACCACCGTAATTGCTGGGATGGATGATGGATAGTCAACCTTAACATCAATCACAGTAGAATATCTTAAATAGGAAAGTATCTTACTCATCTTTGTACCCCTAGTAGCTGGCAGTTTCTGGCATATTACAACACTCAATAAATGGATGGTGAATAAACAAGTCATTTTTGCTTAGATACCACATTTTCAATTTGGTAATTTGAGCACTTGAACCACAGTTATGACCATAGAATTCCCTCAAATTAAACATTTTTTTTTTTTTTTGGAAATAAGACTTTCCTATCAAGCAAAACACTATGAAGCTTCTTATGATTTAATCTCTGCCGACTTCACTTTGTATCCCTCCCCCATGCTCACTCCACACTCTAACATTATAAAATCATGGGAAGGTTTCTGAAACCAACATCCTTTTGCACTCAGATTAGTCTTTGAACATGCTGATCCATCTATCTAGTAGAGTTCTTATCCTTTAAACCTCGGCCTAGGTCTCTGCCTCTCCATAGGAGATTTCTTTTGCTAATGTACCAACATTTATGACCTCTCCAAACCTGCTATATATCCTCATTGTCATCCTCTATATATTCTACTTTCTTAACTTGTGGGTCAGGCAATGCATGATGGTGAAAGAGTACAGGTTGTACAATCAGGAAAAAACTGGGTTGGGTCCTGTTTAGTTGTGTAACTAAGCCCTGTTACGTAAGTCTGCTGCGTTCCAGGTTACTTATTTTGAAATGGGGATAGTAAAGTCTGTCTCATGAGGTTATTTTGAAGATTAAATTAGGTAATATATGTAAAGGTCAAACGCATAATTGATGTTCAGTAAAAAAATACTAAACACTCAATAACTAAAATGTATTTAGCATTATTGGGAGATCCTTGAAAGAGCTACGATCATGTAACAGATTTATGATGATAGGTTAAAAAATCAATACAAATTTTGATTTAAAGCATTAGAGTTTTTAGAATTAAATTTATTTTAGTGTTATAAATGTGAAAGGGAAGAACCATGTTTTGAACTTCCTCCTAAATAGCACTTAGCATAGCATCATGTGTTAATAGACACTAATGATTATGATGAATGACCAGCAAGCAATTTGCTTCTTTTGTTCACATCTCCTTAAGGTTCTATCACAGAGTCAAATTTAAGAATGATAAGCATGATATTAGAGCAGTAATGTTCCAAAACCTCAGCATAAGCACTGGTTTCCAGATGAGGCTATTCTTGAAAGACTTAATTTAAGCTTTTCCACTTAGCATTTAATGTGACTTATTTTGTACAATGACAAAGCTGCAGGTGTTAACAAACTCTAAGAGTTTAAAAATGTGCTGTGGTATATTTAAAGTGACCAAAATAACGTTTTTTAAGATTCAAAAATAAACTGTTGACATAAATCACAGAAATACCACTGCTTAAGAAATGAGATTTGTTGCATTGCATTATTTCAGCGTTAAAGGTTCTCCATAATATATCCCCAGTTTACCTTCCAAACACCTCTAGTATCCACCCGCTTCCCAGATCCTCTACAGTTCAGTCTTAAGATGGAATTTTTCCACATCTGCCTTTAGCCTCTGATGTATTTTAGTGTAAAGACATGCCTTTTCCATCTTTTTATTCCAATATGAGCTAAAGTTCAGGGCCTGGCAAGTGAGGTGCTCAGGACACATTTGATTAGTGGTGGGTGGCTCAAAGAGAGGCCTAAGCTGGAATATGGGAAAAAATCAGACATATCCAGTCCTTCTTGAAATGGACTGAGGGCCTCACGGAAGGGTTAATGACTAGAGTTGCTGGATTTTTGGTGGGTCTCACCCGGCTGATAATAAAAGCTCTGTTCAAACTTCCCCTGGTAACATGCTTGATAGAGAATGAGTTGAAGGCTGCTGAAGTACACAGACTTCTCCAGAGACAGTGGACGGAGGTCAGAAGGGAAAGGCAATTTTGAATTAATCACAAGGCCTCGCTGATCCTTCCGCCCAAATATTCTCTCCTCAACGCCTTCCTTCCTCAGGATTCGTAGCAGAGCCCAGGGAGGGATCTCGTAAGTCAGAAGATAGACAGCTGAGAGCCACCAAATGAGTGGTGAGAAATTAGCCACTTTAGTCAACAATGCAGAAGGGCAGCGCAGTGGGAAAGCTGAATGGGAAGAAATGGGTGCATTAAAAAAAGGGTTGACACCCTTGTCTCCCTGATTCTCCTTACTTCCAAACTTCTAAGCCTAAAGAACCTTTTAGAATCTGGGCTCCTTCTTAGAGAAACAAGAGAGTGACATTTAAAAAGGACTTGTAATTCCTCAGAAGAGATTATTTCTCTGTAGGGTCCTTCAGATGGAAGAAAACAAATGTGATATTTTACAATATAGGAAGGGGGAGGGTCCTCACTACTTGAGAAAACATTTCTATTCACAGTCTTTATATTGAGTTTTAGAATATACCAAAATGACATCTGTTCTTGATAAAAATAGCATACCAAAATTTAACAAGTCTATTATTTAAAAGATATGGCATACCTCCATTTTACCTTGTGGGTCTATAGAGGAGAAACTGTGATCAGGAAGTTTTACAACCTTGTGATTACACCCACTATTCTTTCTTACATAAAATAACTTATTCCTCCTTTTGCCTCCAGAAGGAAATCTGAAAGTTTGAACATTTATCCTAAAAATACTGGGTCATCAATAAGAATTTAACAGGCGGAGAAATCAACATTTGGTAAGTTTGCATCCCTCACCTATAGTGCTCACTGTCTCCACCAGCTCCCTGCAACATTGAGATCAAGAAAAATATTATGGCCATTATAAAACACACACGCACAAATATTTTCTTTGCATATCTGGTTGATAAATTGTTATTTTTCAATACAGTTATATATAAATGATCACTGTATGAAATATTTTTTCCTGATTTTAATTAAATATTTCTCACCCTTTAAAACCCAATTTAAATCCTAGATGTTTGCCCTTCTATGCTCTCTCACCTCCAGTTTATTAAAATTTCTTAAGTCACAGGAGTACTCTCTTTTCTAACCTCTGAATTTAAAGCACTGTTACCTATATTTTCTCGCTGTCCATTTGACAATGGCCAAGGACATATTATTTGACTGTTTAGTCTTTCATCTATAAATTTAGTTTAGTCACCTTAGCCACTGATATGTCCACATTCAGTTGGGTTAGCCATACTATAGCCTCAGAAGCTAGAAATTTGAGAGTTGTAGTCTACGAAAAGTTTTAAGATTATTTTTTAAAAGGAATAAATGAATGCTTGACAGGAAGTGCCTTTCACAAACACTGTACTGAGCATGTATCAGTGGGAAATTTTCAGTGGCAAACATTATTAATTCCTAGGGGTTTTTGTTTGTTTTTTTGTTTGTTTGCACACAATTCTATACTTTCCGTAAAGCTTTATGTTTATCTATTTCTTATTTTTAAATTAATAAACATTCATTGTGAAATTTTGAAAAGCATGAAATAGTGTAAATGAGTAGGAAAAAAGTCACCTAAACTCCTCCTACTACTTGTATTTCTTGCAGTTTGTGGTTATATATTTGAGACTACATACAATTGCATATCCTGCTTTTGGATTTAATATTATAACTTGAGGGGTTTTCAAGGTCATTTAAAACTTCTAGCAAACATAAATTTCAAGCAAAAATGAATATTTCTTTGTTTCCTATTTTCATTATATGATTAATTCATGTTAGTTATAGAAACTTTAAATAATACATGTGTACCTAGCAACAGCAATCCCACCACACAGAAATCAATGTAGTAAAATTTAATGTAAATTCTTCCAAATTTTTGCCCATGTGTCTAAACACAAACTTGTAAGCAAGTATAAAGATAAATATATATGTGTGTGTTATATATATATATATATATATACACACACACACACACACATACACACACACATACATATATATGTATGTATATCACACATATATAAACACAAGCAACACTGCGATCACATTTTGTATACAGTTTGGCAGTCTACATTTATCATTTAATACATTTTGGATATCTTACAGTCTATTAGTTACATATATATTGTTTACTCTGTTAAACAGCTGATAGTGTTATAAAAAGAATTCAAATGATTACATAAAGTTACATTGAATAGATCTGTTATAGTGTAATTAACCTTTCCTTACTGCCCATTCCCATTCTTCCATTGAGAGAGACTTGGTTTATTTCTTAATTTTAAAAACTAAGAATAATTCTAAACTAAACGTAAGGCTGAAATGAATATCATTACCTATAAATAGCATCCACACATAAAAATATTTCTTTAGAATAGTCTCACTTTTGGAATTATTGATTCAAGTACATGAAAAATCTTGACTCTTGCTAAATGTTATAAATTTCCTATGGTTTTAATTTTAAAATTTCTTTACTATTCCTTATTTTATGTAAAATTATTGTGTATACCTATCCTTTACTTTTTATTGCACTATATTTTAAAAGCCTTTTGCATTTAAATTTGCAGTTCTGTCATTATCATAAAAGATACTGGACGTACTTTTATAAAATTCAGTTTGAATTTAAGAAAGATAATTGAATAGATGGCTGGTGAGTGTGTAAAATTTGCTGTTGATTGATTTGATGGTGGTTACTGGATCTTTCTTTTGTCCTCTGTCAGCCCCTTAGGAAAAGTTTACGACGCTAGACAGAATATAGTGTACCCAGAAATATGAAATTGGTCACCAGAAACTGCATTAACTGCTTTTATTCTGTACTAATGAGATGATGATATAGATGGGAGATGAGATTTGAGATCTCATCTACTAAAAGATGAGGTTTGATTTAGAATAGTATTCAAGTCTGATCTTTTGCAATCCTCTATGACATGTGTGTTCAGAGTTAAAATTTCATGAAAACTTTGCTCAAGTAATTACTTTGCACCTCAGTTCAATGTTAATGTACTTTACTTATAAGCAAACAGAATGTAGTGGTACTATTTCTATACTAAGAACATATGCATAATGTTCCATTAGTAGTAATATTTTCATCAGAACATTGTTGAACAGTAGCAAGTGATAACATTTGTAGGCAGTAATCAGAGACTTGACAGCTTTCCTCATCACAAACATTTTTCCTTCTAGGAGGTGAGAAATACAAATTGAATAGAATACTTCAGAAAATGATTATTAGTTGATGTTAACTCAAATATCAAGTTGAAGTTGGATTACTTGTTTTAAAAAAAGACAAAGTGATCTTCTGAAGTTGTTTCCTAATGGCTTCATTTTATAGGTGACAGTCATAATTTCTTATCTTGCTCAGAGAAAATCTTCTGTGAATAGTAGAGTGATGGTTCCCTTTGTGATGAATAGGAGAGAGTGTTATTAATAACATACAATGGATGATTTGGGGCATTAAGGCTTAAATCTCTACTCTAGTGAAACCGTGGTTGAGAATGACCTCCCCACTATTTATCTCCCTGTCCATAGAGGCAGCCACTTTTACCCTTTATAGCTGGTACTTTGGGTATTTACCTCCATGTCTTTAAACAATATGCTTATATTGCTACTGCTTACTTTTTCAGCTTTACTTATTATATAGATTTTTTTCTCACGGAGAAAAGGAAGACTGTGGTAGGCAGAAAAAATGGCCCCCCAAACATATCACATCCTAATCTTTAGAACCTACAAATGTTACTTTATTGGGGGGAGAAAAAGGTCTTTGTATAAGTGCTTAAGTTAAAGATTTTGAGGTGCGGAGATGGTCTTTGATCTTCTGTATGGGCCCTAAATGTCATCACCAGTGTCTTAATAAAAGAAGGACGGAGGGAAACTACACACATACGGAAGTGGAGGCACTATGACCATAGAGACACAGATTGCAGTGATGTGGCGACAAGCCAAGAAGTGCAAGCAGCCACCAGAAACTGGAAGAGGCAATCTCTGGAGAAAACACAACCCTGCCAACACTTTTATTTTAGCCCAGTGAAGCTGATTTCTGACTTCTGCTTTCTAGAACTGTTGGCCTCTCCATATCCACATTCTATCCTCCATCCTTTCCTATGCCTTGTGAGGCTGGTCTGTACGGACTACATCCGTGGGTTCCTTTGACCTCTTGCTTCCAGTTGGGTTTAGCCAATGGGAGTCTCATTAGGTGTCAGAGGAGAATGAATTTAGCATATGTATTTCTCCGCCCTCCTCCCTGGAGCATTAGCCTCGTGGTGAGGTCCCACAATCAAAGGATACAGCTCTGCCCAACCTGACCCTCTCTACAGGACTCTCCTGGATTCTAGCGATTGCATTCCTAGCTTTGCTCTTTCGACTTCAAAGTGTTAACAGGTCCACTGCTACTCATCTTGGGGAACTGCATTATTTTACCTTTATAAATCATATCTTTATTAAACCTTAGTTAAATTACTCTAATTTGAGAGTACCACCTGTTTGTTGCTGGGATCCTAACTAAATTAAGGGCTGTGATTCTGTTTGGCCACAGCCCTTGTAAGAAAGTCTCTCTTCCATGGCTTCTGGTAATGGCATCTCCCCAGTGCTAGTTCCCAGATGCTTCATATTCTTTTTTCAGTCCTTAACCATGACTATAATTCTGTAAAAAGGCCTTCATTGAACTCTTCTCAGTTAAATAGGCTGAGGACATCATTTGTTTCCTGCTAGAACCCTAATACAATAAATACTGAATGAATGAATGAAACTTCCTTTATCCTTGTCTGTAATGACTTGGTTGCTTTTCTATTATCTCCTAAAGGATGAAAACCATTAAAGGGCAAAGAGTAATTATAGCCCTAGAACTCAGCATATTATTTAGCACATAATATATGCTTTATAAAAAGTTACAGAATGCTAGTAAATAGGGAAATCTGAATGTGGTTCTCCTATTTACTCTCACTTCATCCCTTCAGTTCTCTAGGAGAGTTTCAAAAAATATTACTATCTACTTTACATGATAATATTTATCCTTTACTTATAAAGAGCAAATGAAATAACAAATAAATGCTTATAAGTGTAGATACTTTTTAAATGTAAGAATTCACTTCAAAAGAGAATGATAATACACATGCTATCATTCTAAAGAAAATAGCTGCTAATCAATCAGTACCATAAATATCGCCCTCCCATTTTTCATATGTGCCTTCATAGCAAATTTAACTTTCTGTTTCATCAGAGGAAAATGATCTGGACCATTTTCCTTGTTTATCATAAAGGTAAGAACTTAGTTCTAAACTGGGAGTGGAAGTCTACGAAAGTACCGATGGATTGTTTTTACTTCAGAGAATACATGTCTAAGGCTATGACTCTATTAATGAAGGTATAATTTACTTCCTTTACCCCAACTCTCTGAAAGGAGAACCTTCCGGACAAATGTGAGCATCTATAGAAGAAACCTTTATGAAAACCTATGCCAGATTGCTAAAAATCAATTTTTATTTGGGGAATCATCTGTCATTGGCTTCCCCTAGCCAAGCAATGAATACAGGCTCAAATACCTTTAATAGCATTTAGTTGTTTATTCTAAATTTGTGAAGTCTAGAGAAGGTATTTATAAACAGTTACAGTTTTTTTCCCCCCTCTTTTAAGAAAGGTATCTTAACTAGGTCCACAAGAAATGTTGGCTTAGATGTCCTTTGCTGACTCATTCTTAGTAAATAGATCAAAATTATTTCTAAATAGCACAACAAAGAGCTGTGTAAATGAGTCTTTTTAAAGGCTTACAGGTACTAGAAAATAGTGGCCTAAAATAGTTTAAACAGTTTTCATGAAATTTTCTGAAAAATTCTTTTACTTAACAAAGACTTTCTTTAGAGATAGTATAAACATTAGTCTGGCCTTCCTCAAATAATTACAAACTCAGTTTAGGAAAGTGTGAATTGAAGAGGTATTATTGCCTTTCCAATGCTCTTCTTTCCAGCTGGAAAAGCTAAGGAGACTAAGAAAAGTGGCTAATTCTTTTTAACCCCATCACAGTATCTGGTATCAACAACGGGCACTCGCTAAGCGTTGCCAACTGATGGTGACAAAAGGACAGATGTGCTCCAGTAGTGCACATGTAGATGGTCCCTTTTGGGTACTGAAGTCACAGAAAATGGAAGCCATTTTCACAAAAGAAGAGAAAGAAAAACAGTGATTTGGTTCATAACATCATATTTCTTTCTGGTTGTTTTGAAATTTCCATTTTTAGATGAATTTCTCACTTGTGTGAATTTATGAAAGGCAAATTACAACTTCCAGTGTTTTTCTCTCAAGCTACATGCTCAATTTTCCATTCTACCTTCCCCAAATGATTCCATTTTGTTAGAAATGTTATATGTAACTACGTTTACACAGGAGTGAACTGCAAGAGACAGGTTTGGATTTGCGGTTTGGGCCACAAGCATTTCTTACATCGATTGCTTCCTGCATGTACTCACAGTAAGATTATGTGAAGCAGGTAACCTGCTTACCTGAGAAACTTGAAACACTAGAACACAAAATAGCCAAATGAAACTCTTACTTTCCGAGGATCAATGAGAAGATGTATAGTTTTGAGAAATGATAAAATTCTCAAAATACAGGTCAAGATGAAGACATTAACTATCTCAAATACTCATAGTTTAAAATTAAATTATTTAATCTATTCGGTTTTATTACTTGCTTACTGCTCAAAGTAGTTAGAGATACAACACTGAATAGGACAAAAATCTCTAACTTTGTGGAGTTTATATCTATTGGAAGTGGGAGAAGACATATAGTACTCAAATAAATAAGCAAAAAATATGGTATATCAAATAGAGATAGGTGCCATAGAAACAAGGGAGGAAGGGGGATAAGGAATGATGGTGTGTGGAGGGTGTTAAATTTTAAGTAGGTGACTTGTGAGTAAATACTCAAGTGTTAGAAGGGATATGTTGTGCATATATTTGAGAAAAGAGCATGTCTGAGGAAGAAACAGCGAGTACAAAGAGTTTGGGTGGTGGTGTGCCTGGTATGCTCAAGAAAAAGCAAGGACACCAGTGGAAGATGAGAGATGGAGAGCTATAAGATACAAGATCAGAAGAAGTCAGTGGGAGTAGGTCACCTAGGGAACTCGTAGGCCATTATTGAGACTTTGGCTTTTATTTGTTTTGGTTTCTGTCTTGAGAATAAGTTGTAGTGTGACGAGAGTGGAAGCAGAGACTAGTTAAGAGGCTACTGCAATGAGCAGGTGAGAGGTAGTGATAGCTTGGGAGAAAAACGCTGGAGGTAGGGAGATGTGGTAAGATTCTGGATATACGCTGAAGGTAAACTAACAGGATTCGCTAGTAGATTTGCTGCAGTTTATAAGAGAAAGCAATCAAACATGAAACCAAAATTTTGGCTTGAGGTACTGGAGATTTGGAGTTACTCTCTGAGCTTGAAAAAACTGTAAGTGGTGCTGGACTGCAGAGGGAAAATCAGATTCCTGGTTTTGGACACGACAGTGAACTCATTCAGTAGTAGGCACAAAGCCTGCAATAAGGGGAGAGATATAGGCTAGGATATACATTTGTAAGTCTCCCACGTAGGTGGTATTTAAAGTGATAAAACTGGATTCGCTCACGAGATCAAATTCCCAGTTCCAGTGATGTTGTTTTTATGATGGTGTTGGTGTGTTGACATACTTGAAGTTTGTCTAATGACAATAGTGAACACAGGCCTTTTCTCTACTTTCAGCTTCCAACTTTGCCATCATCTTTACTGTGCGTGCATTTGTCGCCATACGGGGCCAACCTCAAGGCCACTAGGAGACATAGCTCACACTTAGTTGCAGTTCAAAGTAAAATAAATAAAACAAAAAAACAGAGCAGAAAACATCCAACTTCACAATATTTTGATGAATAATGAAAACTATTGCAGATTTTGTAGTCTGACATAAAAGAAAGTTAACAATGCACACTATATTGATAAAATGTAAGAAAAATCTCCTCCTTCTTTGTTCTTTCCCTTCACTTTTTCTTAGGCTACCAGATATCACATCTTCATTCTCTCCCTGCCCCTGCGCTACCTCTAAAATCCTTCCTTACTACCCAAACAATTCACTTTTGGTTTAGGCTTGCTTACCTTCCACCCTCTGCAAAACAAAATCGTTGCCTACATTTAATCAAATCTACTTCTCTAGTTCACAAAGTAGTTTAGCAATCTTCTATTGTAATTTGTTACAAAATTGAGGGACTTATCCTCTGGTGATGAGAGCCTCCTTACCCAAATTCATGCCTTGAACTAGGACAAAAATGGCTCAGCCTTCTCACCCAAATTTAGGACAACTCAGGAGAGCCATTACTTCTGAGGCTCAGAGCTCCCTGTGGGTCACCCTGCAGCCCATCTTCTCCCTCTGCCTGATCCTGCTGTCTGCCCTTCCCCACGGGGTTGGTCCCCAAAGCTCTACTTAAGAAGCTTTCTGTACACTAACCTCCATCTCAGAGTCTGCTTTCTGGAGAAACCAACAGTGACCCTCCCTCATTGTGACCTCCTTCCAGAATATTTCAGATTGAGATAGCATATTTTTCCTTCTCTTTTAGGAAAATCCCACCCTCAATCTATAATATTTCTAGATCAGTCCATTCCAGGGAGTGTTAATTCAATTCCTAAAATCTGGGCATCGATTGGACAGTACTATGGGGGGCACCAATGCTCCAAGATAGTCCACTGTGTGGTCTAATTATCAATGTAAGGTACAGATATGTCTCCTCAGTGTTCCTGGTCATCCAGTGCTTCACTATTAAATCATTTCCTAAGGGAAAATGAAAACTTTCTTAGCCAGTACTATCTAACTCTACACTCTCCAATACCATATTTAATAGCCAATTCCACTTGTAGAGGTACCTGTTACTTTAATTCTTGAGTTTGGAGTTGACTTATACCTCTTTTTAGTTTTCTCTTGGCTTCTAAATCAATTATAATTCATCAGTCTTGTTTACCAGCCCCTAAAATCATGCGGTTGTCATCTTCTTTCTCATTCTTTGTGTTTTCACGGATTTATGCTTTAGATATATATTGTTATTGTTATTTTAATAGAGTTTAAGGAGAACCCAAGACATATACATATTCAATTCACTGCGTTTAACTCAAAGCTCCAAATAGAGTATTCTCAGTTAAACTCTATCCTCATAGACCCTAAGTTTATAATAGTAAAAAGTCATTATTATGAAATGTAGGAATTAGATTCCAAAAGAATTTGTTGTAGCATAAATATTTTGGCTACCATTGAGAATAAATCATATTGAAATAGTACTAAAGAAGATTTCCTATAATTCCCTATGAAATATACTAAAATAGCATTTCAATATAAGGATTTGTGAATATAGCCTATTAGTTCTTCTAAAATTCTTCAGCTCTTTCTGGGAAAGGCTTTTTCATCCTTTCGAAACTACTAAGTGAGAAAAGCAAGCTGGAAAAAATATTTCCCCAGTAAAATTTTTCTTAACATTAATTTATGTCTCCTGTGTCCTATTTTTTACTTCAGTCTTTGTCAGGCTATAAAGTAACATATTTTTAAAAAATGATGGATGGATTTCATATTTAGATATGACAAAATATGCCTTTCTTAATAGCAAGTCAAAGAGGGAAAAAACTACTTTGTTTTTAAGAATTAAATGGACAAGTCTGAGCAATGCACAGGGCAGTGAAGAGCAGATAATACATATTTAAGAAATATATTACAAATATGAAAGGCTTTTTAAAGCACTGAAGTATGCAACTGTTACGAAGTGAGTAATACCCTATAAAATGTATTTGCTGAATTCTATTTTTTAAAGATTTGCAGCTGATGGTAGAAAATTTTTGTTCAAGAACCAAAAAAAATCAAAATTTCTTTTTGAAGAGTAGAAAGATACTATTGATGGGTCTGGGGATACAATACTCTGGATTCATTCACAGAAAGTCCATTTCTTTAAGGTATGAGAAAAGCAGCCATAATAGATATATTGCTGACATTACATTTAAAAAATAGAAATAGATTCCAAGACTGGAGGAATAATAAGGAAATATATAGTTTCAAACCAACAGAAGTAATTTAAAATTTTCCTATTGCATTAGTGAACTAATCCCCATTTATTGAATTACCTACATTTTGCTCATTATTTTGCAATCATTAACGACTATTTCTATTTATTACTTTGATTTTTCCCCCTGCCTTTTTTCAGTTGCTCGGTAGTTCTGATATGAGCCATTATGCTAAGGAAGCAACCAAACGGGAGATAAATCACATTTTTTCCTTTTCTATATATATAGTAGTTAGCTTCAAACCTGAAGTTTCCTCTTCTTCCAGTTCTCCTAACACCTCATGATGGTGTAAAACCACCTATTTTAGATTTGCCTGGTTGGGAGTATTGAATACCTCTTGAAGACTGATGGGAATATTACTTTCTTCAATCATGGCCCCTAAGAACATACTATAATGGAAAGATGCTTTCCTGTGCTCAGTACTTCAAAAATATGTTTCTTTTTGGCCCATAGTTTACATATTTTATATGGATGACTCACTTCCATGCAACTTGCTACTTGTCATGTCAATACTCCTAGTATTGTGTTAGACATACCCATTGAAGACATACATGTACATCTTAAGCTGCAGCACATACACGCAGCAATAATGATCCTTTCCTCATTCGTGAGGCTAAAGCTTGGAGGAATACTTACACGTCCTAGATACACTACATCATGTTGGATGGAAAAATCCAGTGTTCTTGGGAACCTTGGAATTCTAGGCCTTGGTGAGCTCCCTGGTGTACCTTAAAAGTTATCCAGTCTTACTCTGGTGATGGTGACAGATATATGGTAGCTGTCATCAGAGCATTTTGGGGTTGACTGATTTAAAACTTCATTCTTAGTTCAGGCGGTTTTTAGCCTATATTACACTCCAAGCAGGAAAACAGATGGCACAATCAGAGGGGTAAAGAGGATTGAGTGGCTTCTTAAAAAGGTATGGGCAGTGTTAGAGGCATCAACAAGTAATAGAGAAGGCCTAAAGCCCAGCAAGAGCAGAAAGTCTTTAATGTCCCTTGTCCTGAGGTGCTAAGGGGGTGACAGCAGCTGAGCAGAACCCCATGAGAGCTCTGCCTGTGGGAGCTGGAGGCTGAGGAAGAACAAAGTCACTGCCAAACTACGGCCTCGCAGGGAAAACTGGAGTGGTGGGATTAAACACGGTGTGACCTCTCTCTCAGCCCCACTGACAAAACCCAGTCCAAGTGATACAGTCTGTAGAGGCCAAACTTCTGGGCACAGAGCCAGATTGAGAAGAGAGTGAGTCTGGAGGGAATAGATGAAATATTCCTTTTAAACTGAAAATGTGGTCTGGTTACTCTGAAACTGAAAATACAATGAAATTTGACTGAAAATGTGACTCAGTTAAACTCTACTACTGATTACCAATTACCCAAAGGCACAGTGATGAAGAACAGAGCATAAATGAACAGTTAAGGTGGGAGCCCAACATTAATAGACAAATTCAATAATATACTCAGTCAATATTGTTCATTTTATTCATCCATTCAGTCATCTGTTTGTCTGTTCAAGGTAAGTGGTTAACCATAAACTGTGATTTATATTCAAAGCTTAACTTAATTTTTAGTTAAAACAAACCAAAACAGAAAATTTCCCTTTGTTAGTGTATAAGAGGACAAGGATTAGAACCCAGAAATAATAGGAATGAGAGAAATAGACATTTTGTGTGATTAGTTTAAGTGATAATTAAGTTGTAAGTGTATATGTAGACATACCTAGACAATTGTATGTTGAAGAACTAAAGAAGAAGGAGAAGCAACTGGGCCTGTTGGAGCAAGAGAGAGCGGACTTAGTCAATTTAGGTTAGTAGGGAAAAAGCAGAACTAAACTGGAAAAGTGAGTAGCAGCATTACATACTTATTCGTTCATACTTAGTTCCTAGAAACATTCTATAGTAACAGGAGTGAGCTTATCCTCCCCATGGTAAGCAACTTAATGAAAATTTATTTGTGCTAGAATATAATAAACATCAGATCTTTTTCATTCTGATGGATGTGGTCCATAGCAAAAGAATCAATGGGGTGAAAAAGGGTGTAAAGTTTCAGGTTTGGAAAAGAAACTCACAGATTGATCCTATGTACCAGCAGTCCTCAACCTTCTTGGTACCAGGGATCGGTGCTCCTATGAGAATCTAATGCCTGATGATCTGAGGTGGAGCTGAGGTGGTGATGCTAGCACTGGGGAGCGGCTGCAAATACAGATGAAGCTTTGCTCGCCTGTCCGCTGCTACCTCCTGCTGTGTGGCCCGGTTTCTAACAGGCCACGGACAGGTACCGGTCGATGCCCCAAGGGTTGGGGATGCCTTCCATATACTTTTCATGTAATTGTGTAAATTAGGCATTAATTCTACACATTCCTACCTACTCTTTTTAAGTCATTCTGGAGTAGGACAATGGAAGTGACTGCCAAAGCTCTAATATAAAAGCTGGGCTGTAGAGTCAGACACACCTGGCATCTAATCCTTGCTCACCAGGTACCAGTTCTGTGATCGTAGGCATATTACTTAACCCCTTAAGTCTTGGTTTCTTTATGTGCAGAAGATGGATGATACCGATGCGTTTCTCAAAAGGTTATTATTTGGATTGCTTGAGATAATGTATGAAGAATAAAATGCCTGATACTTATTAAATCTCACTGAATGTTAGTGACTGTGATGATGATGACAATGATGGCAACACCAATGGCAATGTCAGAAAGGTTCTTTGTGATGATTACTATTGCTGAAAGTAATAGCTACTAAATTTCAGATTTGGCATCATTTGAGAATGACTCACAAGTATGTACTATAGACAAAACTATTACTAAATTAAGATTGTATATAATACTTATTATAGATCACGACAAGTAAAGAACATTCAGTGTGAGTTTAGTTTTGACCACAAATCCTTTTGAACCAGGGAGAGATTTACTAGCCTGAAAGGCCAGGGATCCACATCTTAGTTCATTTCTGAGGTCCCTTGGTCTTGATCTTTGGTCTTTTTCAATAATTATAATCTCTCTGACATTATCTTTCTTGGTCTTCTCAGCCTCAGTCCCTAGGAATGTCTCTCTTCACACTGTTATGGATATTGCAAAGGATGAATGGATTGCTTTTGCAAGTAATCAAGTTTACTAAATATGTGTATTACCAGGACTTGCTGACTTAGTGCTAAAGACTCATGAGCTTCATTTGTTTACTTCATATTTCTCAATAGTGCATCTTTGTCTTCTGTATTCCCTATTCAATAAACTATGGAGTAGGACTTTGTATGCTACTTCAGCATATTGGTGAGCAACCGGGCATTCATTAACTTTACTCTGTCTCAAATTTTCTATTCCTCAATGGTGACAATTTTAAGTACCTTAATTGTAGGGTTGTTGTAAAAATACATGGGATAATCTATTTACTAGTACCTAGCTTAGTGCCTGGTGTATAGAAAATCCTTAATAAATATTATTATTGTATTATTATCAGGACTACTTGAGGTTCCTCTCTATGAGGGGATCATACTTCCCACCATGTTGAAATCAGGCTTGGCTAAGTGACTCGTTTTCGCTAATGAAACATGAGAGGAATCAATATATGCAACTTCGAAGGGAAGCTTTTCGAGCTAGTGCACATGTCCATCATAGCTTTGCTCTATCATGAAACATAGTTTTGAGATAGTGGTGCTCTATGTGTTGAGGCTCTGAAACAGACACATCGTGGAGGAGCTGACAGCTGAACAATCAAGGACAAGTTTCATAAGCACAGATAAACCTTTGAGATTTGGGGGAATATTTGTAATTGCACATACTTTAAAGAAAGCTAATACATTCCTCATGACATCAGAATTCATTGTCAGACTGTTGTGTACTTGCTCACTGTCTTTGTATCCGTAGGTATTTATATTTCTTTTTTTAGAAGTAAAATATATGTTCTATGGCCTCACAGGAAAGTTGATCATTTGGCCACTAAAAGTATTGACCTCTGAGCAGTGCCAGCCCTAAGACAAGTCCTCCTGCTGCTCTTTTCCATCATTGTCATATCTGTTGATATGTTGTTCAGAGTAACATGGCAATTTATGAAAATTTAGGTATAAAATCTTTTAAATAATTTTCTGCCAATGACACCCAGATAACTTAAAAGCTATTTATTGCTATTCTTTTGCTTAGAAGAAATAATGCTTGTATATGTGTGTATATATGTAGAATTAAATATATAATAGGAATCGATTTATTTAATGCTTTCCATGTGTTCTTAAATTGCATGAAAATAAAAATTGGGACTTTAGAAATCACTAGAAGAGCTCATTATCTAATAAAATAAAGATTAAAATATATAAATATTTCATAAATTTAAAAAAAAACCCACAAATTTTCCAATTATATTTAATAGTACAGGATTGTAGATTTCAATGAGCAAAAGTATTGTAACACAAATAATGTTTTGGTAATAGTCATCCTCAAAATTAAACTTTTTTCTAAATTTGAATTTTCTTAAGACTATTCCATGGATCCATGGAATAGTCTTAAGAAAATTCAAATTTAGAAAATGCAGCCACAAGGAACTATAGAAAAGATTGTACTCCTTTATAGGCAATTACAATTATATTTAGAGGAGGAGGGTACATTCTAATGTTCTTGCTGTTCAGAAAAACAACTGCAAAGTTAACAGAAGATTTAGAATAAGACTACAGAAAAGAAGGGTTATAACATAAAATTGTCTTTTAATAGTAGTCTAAATAATACCAAATGCATTGGAAAATTTTTATATGTGTTTAGAATTTTGGCTCAGAGGAAAGAGATAAGCTAAAGGATAGAAGGCATATTTAAAAAAAAATTTAAACAGAAATGGCAGAGTGGCAGGGGTTACTCTGGGAGGAGGATGCTGAGTAGAAGGTGTGTATTAGATCAGAGAGGGCTCTGAGTTCTGGAATTATTAAGATCTGCCTGTGGTCTTGAGTAAGTTGCTTAAAACTTCTGGATCTCAGTTACTTCATTTGTAAAACTGAGTTGGTTAGATGTTGTGAATTTATGAAACTATAAAATTCTCTAACAAAGCAGATTTCTTTTAAAAAATATTGGGTATTGAAAAATTTCTAGTACAGTCTATATCAATTTTTTTTCAAAAAGCTTAACTTTGAAGACTACAGCATTATTATAAGTTGGTTCACCCACTTATTCAAACTCTCCTTCCTTTGTCTTTCTCGAGTATGGAGAATGGAACAATAGATAATAGATACATAAATATGACATAAATTAGCTATCCCAGCCTCCCTTACAGACAGGATTGATAATGTGACACAGCTGTGGCCAGTGAGAACTAGACAGAAATCTGTTTGGGACTTCTAGAAAAATCTCTCTTTTCCTTGATATGTGTGTTACTCTTTTTATATTCTCCATCACTTTTGCCTTTTCTTACCCTCGAGAAAGTGGATTTGATGGCTGGAGCTGGCATTTTGTGAAAATAAAGAAAGGCCTTGAAAAATCACAAAACCTTGGCCATCTAATCTTAAGCCATCAAACCAATTCAAGTAGTTTCCTATCTCCAGACTTCTTACTGTATTAAAAATAAATAAATAAATAGACTTTTAGTTTGTTCAAGCCACTGGTTATGTAGATTTTCCACAGCTGAAAGTGAACCTTACCCCTTAGAGGAACTGAAAATAGACTCCTTTAAAAGAACATCCTAAAATTTGTATATGTTTATTTATATCGCAAACAACATTATGCAACTCATTAGATACCCTAAATTCAAAAGGCAACATTAAATTCATACTTTCATATCATAAGGTAACATTATATTTAGAGCTGAAGTATAACTTAATGGTTAGTCCAAAAGTAGTGTTAATTTGTCACATTCTTCCTCTGACTTAACTGGCATAAAACTTACTTGTTAGGAATTATTTTCCAATAAGGACTTTAATTTACTTGCCAGTATTATGTATAAATATAAGCATGTATATATAAATATACAATTTAGATTTTCAAATATTTTCTTTAAATGTAAGCTGATTAGCTATAGATTTGAGATATATAGATCACCTTAATGTGAAATGTTTATAAAAATGGATATGAAAATTACTCTTTTAAAAGAACTTATGATGACAGTATTAAAAGCAAAAGCCTTTCTTCGACTGCTTCATAATTCAAGAACTTGGTTTGACAGCCTGCTAATGTGTGTATAGCAGCACTTCACATTTGTATGAGGCTAATTGCAGTATTTCATAAATGAGCAATGGGTTGATTAAATCTTACTATGACCTATACATTTTGCATAAGAAAGGAATTATTAAAAATAGAGGCAGAATATTCATCCAGTTTCCATTGAAAATTTAGCAAGGGAAAGAAATCCTTAATGGGGCACATTACAACTTCTATTACTGCACAGACCTCTCCCATCAATGGGGAATTCATGAACACATGATGAGCAATACAATATTCATTGCTGCAGACCTAGAAACTGACAAAATTAATTGAGGAAAAAAAAAAAGTCACTTAAGTATCCCGAGGAAGTATTATCAGCAAGCATGAGAAAAATTATTTTCCAAATGAAATGACTACTAGGAAAACATGATCTTAGCAAAAAATGGAGCTTTTACGGAGAGGACTAATAATGTCCTGACAGATTTTTCTTGGTGACAAAAAGAAAATATGACGGCTAAATGATGTGAAAACGCTACAGTGGGCACACAGTCTCTGGCCTTGCAAGTTGGGTAGTTTCCATGTTCATCCTGAAAGGGGTTGTCCTAATTGGGAAAATTGTTAATCTAGTGGCTGAGGGCAAAGAGAAATAGAGGAACCACAGGAAGGCTGTGAAAAATTTTGCTCGAAGGTGGCACACATCACTGCCGCTAATGTGTCATTGGCCAAAGTAAGTCATGTGGCTAAGTTGAGTATCAGGGAGTGAGAGGTCTGGGCTCCTGGGAGATTGTCACAAACATTTCAAACAATAATAGAATTTACACAGTGTTTCTCCCTATAAAGAAAAACTACAAAACTTCTACCATCATCATCACAACAAATACCTCATTTATCTTCTCCTGTATGCCTAACGTTAAAAAAAGAGACTTAGCATGAGGAATTTTTTTCTTGCTAAAATACAGAAGATATTATCAGTTTTCTAAATGGGAAAAAAATTCTGTTTAAAACTAATCTTGCAATCCACAAAGCCTACTATGTGAGGGCACTGTGTTGATCCCTGGAGAAAAAAAAAAGCATGAATGAATGCACAAGAATTCCAAACAAATTACATATGTCATTCTGCCCTAGAAGAGGCAGGACTAACTCCTACTCTTTAAGTGTGGCTGCACACAGTGACTTCCTTTCAAGGGTACAGTATGGAAAAGGGGAATAAAAAAGTAATTTACAGTGGAGAAACTTGGCAAAAACTATTTCAGCCAGGTCAACTTCAACAGCGATAAACCATGTTGCTAGTGTGTACTCTTGAGATGATGTGTTGAAAATGACACTTTATTCCTTTGATCTTCCTCCCCAAACCCATAACCTCAGTCTCATCATGAGAAAAATGTCAGACAAATTCCAATTCAGAATCATCTACAATATACCTGATGATTAGTCCTCAAAAATATCATGGTGTCCAAAAACAAAGAAAAGTCTGAGAAACTGTCACAGCCAAAAAGAGCCTAGGGAGACATGACCACTAAATACAATGTGGAATCTGTAGATGGGATCCTGAAACAGAAAAAGGACATTAGGTAAAAACTAAGGAAATCTAAATAAAATTGACTTCAGTTAGTAATAACTTCAATGTTAGGTCACTCATTATAACAATATACAATATTAATGTAAGATGTTGTTAACGGGGGAAATTGTATATGTGTGGTAAATACTTGGGAACTCCCTATATTAGCTTCTCAATTTCCCTGTAAATCTAAAATTGTTCTAAAAAAGTCTATTAAAAATTATAAAAAATGTGAATGAGTTACCTCTGTCCTCCTAGAACTCAGTTGAGGAGAGAATAAAATCAGAAAACAATTGTAATACATCACAAATTTACAATATAGGTTTGAACAGAGCTGTGGGAGCCCTATCAGAGCTTTTAAGAGAAACTATAATCTTTTCTACTAAATCATATCTTAAAATATTTGAAACTCCAGTAACGCCCAGCCAGTGCCTTGCTCAAAGTCAGCATTCAAATATCTAAGAGAATGCTGAAGAAGAAGCGTTGTAACATGACCTAGATATGGTAGACATAAATAGAGATAAGTGAAAGAAAAAACTATTTATATACCACCTCTCTAAATGGTGAACACAAGTTTCAGTTCAAATCATCTTACGTACCTTTATTACACAAACATCTTGTGAATCCCAGCAAATTGTTCTTTCTTGTGCTTCAACCACACTTCAACCACACCTGATCATGGTGAGGCATTCTGAGAAGACCCTAGGATTTAGTGTTGGTGCATGAAAAAAAACAATTTTAGAGAGGTTTTAGAAAAATGTATATATATATATTTAAATATATTCGTACACATGATGAGATTTTTAAAGAGTTAAGAATAAACATGTTTGATTCCTCTAAAAAAAAAAACAGAAAGGTTTTCTTGAGAGACAGGGAAAATTGTTTTCATTTCAGTCAGTAGTACATAAATAGAATCATCAAAAAAAAAAAAAAAAAAAGACTGGACACTTGACCACTTCAGAAAGGACTCCATTTTGGAAGGTAAAGGGCAAAAGTTCACTAGTTGTTTATATCTGCTTAAACTGCTTCATTGCAAATGAAAGTACTCCAAATAGTTTTGTCGACACAACAGATTCCACTATTGAGGACTCATTACAGAGATTCATCATGCTAATTAACTGAATCCCTGGTGTAGAAAGAAAGTTAAACTAGCTGAAGTTCTCGCACCAACAGCCTTAGGAGCGCTACCTTTTTTATTTAAAGCTAGCTGCAGCATTGTTCATGGTGGCCAAGACATGGAAACAATCAAAGTGTCCTATGAAAGATGACTGGAGAAAGAGGTGGTACATATATACAATGGAATATTACTCCGCCATAAGAAAAGATGAAACACTGCCATTTGTGACATGGATGGGTCTTGAGCTAAGTGAAATAAGTCAAACAGAAAAAGTTGAGAACTATATGATTTCACTCATATGTGGGATATAAAACTGAAGCAACAAACAAGACAAGTAAAAACTCATAGACACAGACATCAGAATAGTGGTTACCAGAGGGAAAGGAAGATAAGGGTAATGGGGGTCAAATATGATAACAGGAGATTTGACTTTGAGTGGTGAGCACAGACTACAACATACATCTGCTGTATTACTGAATTGTACACTTGACACCTACGTAATTTTATTAGCCAGTTACCCTAATAAATTGAAATAATAAGTAAAAAAGGTAACCACCTGTGAATTCTCCATTAGAGCAAAGTGAAGGCTAAATCTAACCATCGTATGCCTTCATTCTACTATGAATGCTTAAATATTTTAAATTAAATCACAAGACACCACACCGCTGTGGCGTCCTATGCTATTGTCCATGTTATCGTAGTCTTACGACACTGTAGTTTGATTTTAACCCTAGGGTTTAATCTGGTCCCTGCTACTAGCTATGAGACCTTGGGCAAATCACTTTACTCTTCTGGATCCGGGTTCCCTCCTTTAACCGAAGGCACTGGGTTCGGTCTCCCTTGTTCTTTGCACCTGGTATAATTTACGAACCACCTGTTTTCGCTGAAGAGGAAAATATAAACGTACATGTAGAAACACTAGCTTTGATTCTTTTGAACGGCAAATTATACACACCATAAACATTAGCTTCTTTGATCAAATGCTAGTGTTTGATGCGGTGTTCTACCTTTTAAAAAAAGGATTCTATAGGTAACCGTGATACTAGTGTAGACTGTTATAACAGTTAAAAAAAAAATCCACAAAGTAAAAACACTAAATTCTCCGATCCACTAACTGCCTCCCATCTGCCACGATTGGTTTCAGAGCGGGTGGTGCTCTCCATTCAGCCTTAAACCCGACAAACCCAACTCATGTTTCCTCTCATTTCCCATTTGGCTCTTAAAAACAAAACAAACAACCCCCCAAACCCCAAATGTAGCATTTTCTTCTAAATTTCCCTTGAATGATTCTTTAAGCTCCAAGCATATGTGGGGACGCTCCAGGTCCCGCCCCACAATGCTCCCTTCGTCTCTCAAAAAGTGGCGGAGCTGCGGCTCGGCGGGTGCTGCGTGGTGCGCACCTGAGCGGCCAGGCACCCGGAGCGAGGGCGGGCGCGGTGGCCGCCGGGCTCCTTCCCTGCCCGGTCCTCGGTCACGGCCACGGTTGCCGAAAGGTCCGGCAGGGGCAGCGTGTGCGCCGGCCGCCTGGCCATCACCTTGCGCCTCGAGCAGGCGTATCTGGCTTTGGAAATCCCAAGTCTTAGGTCCCCCGTCCTTCCCCTCGGAAGACTCGCTGGTCCAGCCCCGAGGTCTCCTCTGCTCCACCCCAGGCAGCTCTCTGGGTCCTCCTGCCGCCGGTGCCTCCTTCCCGGGCCTCCGCTGCGCGCCCGGGAGTCCCCACACCCTCGTCCCCGCGCCTCCCGGGCCTGCGGGTCTGCAGCGCCTGGGGCCGCGCTCCCGCCGCGGGTCCTGCCCCGCTTCCCACCGGCCCCGCCCAGCCTCCGCCGCCGGGGCTCTCCGCCGGGCCTCCCTCCGTCTTCCTCCTACCCCCGCCCCACCTCCTCCCCAAGAGTTGCTATTTTTAGTAAATCCTCCGCGCGCCGCCACCGGCTCGGCTCTCGCAGTTCGCGGCCGCGCGCTGCCGCCCTCCCGAGCTCCAACCCCAGCGCCGCGACCGCGGCGGCGGCGGCGGCGCGTCCCGCACACCGCGCAGCGCGCACGGAGCCGGTCCCGCCGCGCCCGCCGCGCCCGCCGCGCTCGCCTCCGTCGCCTCCTCCGGCGCCTGCCGCGGCCGCTAAGTCCCTGCTGGCGGAGCAGCGGCGGTCCCTGACTCAACTTTCAATCCCCTCTTGGTTTCTGCCTCGCCATTCTCTTCTCGAAAGATGGCTGTTTGGAGAAGAGGTAGAAGTTAGGGGGTCGCCGGAGCGGGACGAAAGAGGGCGCGACAGGCTCAGCAGGAGCGGGCGGAGGTGAGTGGCACCAGAGCCCGGTCCCTGGCTCGTGCTCGGGGGAAGCCCTGGGAATTGGGAGCCAAGTGTCCCCTGGATGCGCCGCTGAATTCCCTGCCCGGGTTCCCCAGGTTAACAGCATCTCAGTCTGAACCCCGACGCCACTTGCCTTGAATCTCGCAATCCAGAGGTTGAGCGGTTTAGGGGAACCTTTGCACGAAGTTCGGTGCCAGGTGATCTTTTTGGTGTAGACCCTTCCATTTGCTAGCCAAGCCTGGGCGAGGGGTCGGTTACGTGACCCCCCTCACCCCCCACATCCAGTTTATGCAGGAGTCGAGTTATGAATGAAAAGTTGTACTGCCAACGTGTTGCTTGAGGTGAGCAATACTTAGTGGGGGTACCTTTGATGTTTCGGGGGACTTCAGTTCCGAATCTATACATCAGAATACTGGGTTTTAAGAAAAGTTCTGGAGCCTGGGGGATGGGAGGTAAAGCAGTTCCTTGGCTAGTGGAAGGGGAGTGACGAATAGTAAGCATATTAAGGTAAACTGGCGACTTAAACGCCATCCTAGACTGTCACAGTGGGGACTGGAGGGAGGAGAGGACGGGGGCGTTCCCTAGGCGCCTAGCCGGCAGCGTTTGTTTGGTTTTGAAGCCGTCGCCCACTTGTCCGCAGTGAGAGGTGCTGGTGTAAGAGGCCTGTGCGTCTGTGGTGTGATCGAATGTGACCGAGCTGCTGCTCTCCAGATCCGAGGCACGTTGTCAGGGAGAGGTGGCCTGCGGCGGGGAGCTGAGGACGCGCTTCCTGTGATATGGAATTGGAAATTCTCTAGTGAGTCTCCTAGCTCCAATTTCAGGAGGGTCTGTCGCGTTTGTTTTCCCTGTGAGGGAGATGTGTGTAATCTGCTAAAAGGAACTTTTAGATTAGGTAACTAACATTTTAAATCGATGAGAAATGAGATATCTGCACATATCCCATTATGTATATATTGTGTGTGTGTGTGTGTGTGTGTGTGTATGCAAAATGTGGGAGTGGCATAGGAAAGGCTTAAAAAGTTTAACTTCAACTGGAAAAGAAAGTGAAGAGTTAATTTTTTTTCTCCCCAAAGGGTATAACAATGCTTACACAATTGAGTATTCTTGATGTGCTTTTTTTAAATGGTAAGATTTGGCAATTACAGATATTTGGAGTACAATGTTTTCAAATCTTGCAAGCATTATTGAAATCTAGGAAAAGGAAGTAAGTATATTAGAGAAGCTATATTAAAGAAAAAGTAATTTAAATTATTTAGAAAGAAAACATTTTGACATTTGAAAAGGTCTGGATGTTATTTTCTGATGCTCTAGAAATCTTTTTAATCCTGTAATTAATAACAGCACAGAATAAATTGCAGTTAGGTAAATGAGGACAATTAAAATATCATGTTGGGAGAGGATAGCTTTTGAAGTACTCTTTGGTACTTTGGATGTTTATTATGGAAATTATTGTGACTGAAAATTTCTTGTTTAATATACTTGCTTTTTACCACAGATAATTAGTCCTCCTTTTCCTTTTAAACCACTGTTCCAGTTTGGGCCAACTTAATTACCCAAACACCAAATCACTGCTGTGCCTTCTGGAAAGCATTTGCATTTAAAATGCTTAGTAAGAATATTGTATTTCTAAAGGGACAAATAATTTAGTCAATTGTAAAACTTTCTTTTAATTTATTTTCATCCATTTTGTTTCAATGAGACAAATCTCAGGAAGAGAAACATTTTCTTGGAATACATAATTTTCTGTGTGGGGAAAAAACCGAATGTTTTCATATATGTTTCAGTTACAAACAGGTGCGTGTAGGGTGGAAATGCTGAGTCCAACCTTTGGTATCAGGCTGCCAACTAGAGGGAGAGATGCTTTTCCAGCTCTCCTTCCGAATTGATCATCTTCTCTACAGAATGAAACCTGTTAGATGCACATAAGGTTGTGCAGAAGGAAGTTAAGAGCTTTAAATTAAGTACCAATTTATGTTTAGGAGAGAGGGTTTTTTTTTTTTTTAAATTAACTTTAGTTTTCCTGTTTCTTTCCCTCTGCAATTTAGCCTATCGATAAGCTGGCCTTTATTAGAAAGTCAAACCAAACCCTCTTTGGCTAGAGAGTGTTTGCTGTATTAAACTACCATCTTCTGTAAAAATAATGATGGCCCTCCTGAAATTAAAATAATATTTTTATACATTGTCACAGAATTTCGTGATTGTTTTGTTACCATTATTATGCCCAGTATTATAATAAACAGGATCGCTTTTTGAAGTTATTACCACTATTTATAAATAATTACTTATTATATGTATTTGGGATATATTTCAAATATATTTGGATTTTAAGGAGTTTTAAATCATAAAGCCAACTGACCAGAGAACCTGTTTACTAGTTTAGATCATATACAAAATTCAGATTTGTATTAATATCTTAGGCTGTTTTAGGGTTATATTGCTGCTATTTCTTTCTATTAGAATTACCTCTATTTTGAAGTTGTTTAAATATTATAACATGTCATGCTGTAATTTATACCCATTCTGTGGGGAAGGTGTAGGTTGTTCTCAAATAGTTATGGAGAAATAGCTAACAAGGAGAATCATTTGAGAAACATATGGACATCATAAAATCCTTCTGTATGTAGCATCTGTACCTTCTCATTAGTGAAATATTGTAGTTATGGACAGTTTTTGTTATTACATCCAAATGTGTCTTTAAACTTTTCTTCAGTGGATTTTTTTGTTTGTTTTAAAATTTAATTTATATTAATGTTTAAGTTGGCAGGGGCTTTTATTGTTTGAAGCCCTTCCCTTTCAATAAAGACGTCATCCTTAATTTTTATTGCACACATCCACAGATAAGTACAATCTTTCCCAGCTTGTTATTATAGCTTGTGTTGTTCTCAGTGATTCTTTGAAACATTGGCGAAACAGGTAGGACAATATATTGTTCACATTTTTGGAAAGAGGTAGCAAGTATACTGATAAATCCAAGGTCACACACTAGTGAGTCAGTATGAAGCTGAAGATAACATCTATATTTCCTGTATCCTATTCCCAAGACCAAGCTTCTCTGGTGGCTATGTCATGACATTTTCATAAATTTATACATTCCTAGATTTTTAAAGTGCTTAACTTTGTAGATGTGCAGATTAAGATTTCATATCAGTTAGTATAGTAATAAGGGAATAACCCCTTACTGTTGGCCTGTTGGTGAGCAAGGACCGTGATTCCAGTAGCTAGTGCTAAAACATATACATGCACACCGCTGAGGAGTATCCATTTATTCTCATCCTTCTGCCCCACTGCCCCATCTTATCAGCTACATACTGCCCTTTTATTGGCCAAAGCTTCTTTGAAATTTATTAGCACCGCTGTCAAGCTTGAGGGTCATCAGGCTCACTGGTGAGAGAACTCAGAACATGTTTTTTGAGAAAGGGTATTGACAGAGGACTGCAGTGGGCCATCCACTCTAGAGACAGCCAATATTGATTAGGAATCACGTTGTTCTGGGTGTCAGGATATCCATCTTCTCTTATTAGCTCTGCCTCCGCAGCTGAACTTACAGAAATCAAAGCGAACAGAGGATTTATGCAACTATCTAGTCACGTCTGTCCATGTAGACCTCTTGTCTGGTTAAATCAAAATTAAAAAAAAAAAAAAAGAAGAAAAATAGAGCAATTTGTTTTTATCTAGAGAAGATACTCATGACATTTTCTTCATCTCCCCAAATTCCTTCTCTTTTCAGATCTTACAAGAATTTTTTAGGGCAGTTGCCTACGATTTGTAACAGCCAATGTGATAGACTTCCGATATTGTATTGTTAGATTCAATACAGAAGAAAACATTGTATTTTCATAGAAATATATAATCTTACGCAAGCTCACATGTATTTTATGAAAATACTTTAAGCACTTTTGAATAAGCAGACAGTACCAGGAGCTCTCTATTAAGTTAATATTTTTAACTGTCTTTCTCCCTAATGTACAGTTTATAGGAGCTTATCTAAATTATTTTGAATGTGAAATACTGAAAAAAGTGGCTATTCAAGTGTGTTTTGCTTTTTACTGTAATTAATTTTGCTTGAAGCTCCAAAGAGAGGAAAACTCCCATTCTTTATATTCTTGGCTGCACTAGAGCGATTATAGCATGTTGCTAGTGAGATTGAGAAAAGTCGAGCATGTTGTTAACGGTACTTTTTCCCTGTTTCTACAGAAGAAGGAGATGGGTGTGCTCTAGTCTAGTTTTAATGGAATAGTGATGAGTGGAATTTGAAGTGGCCACTGAAGGAATGATAAGATTTGGTCACTCAAATATCACTCAAGATATTTGGTAGCAAGTCATTGAAACTAACTTCAGTTAACTTAAGCATTAAATTAATGTCTTAGAGGATATTGACTCTGTTTGTTTTCTATTGTTTGGTAACACATTATATAGATTTAGCAGCTTGAAATAGCACAAATGTTATCTCAGTTTCATTGCTTAGAAGTCCATACGTAGCTCTACTGGTCCTCTGTTCTCACCAGGTGTTGGTAGGGCTGCAGTCTTATCAGAGGCTGGGGAAGAATCTGCTTCCAAGCTTCCTTTGATTGTTGGCAGAATTCATCTCCTTATGGTTGTAGGACTGAGGTCTCCATTTTGTTGTTGGCTGTCCATCAGAGGCCACTCACAGTACTTAGAGGCTGCCTGCTGTTCTTTGCCATGTGACCTTCTCTCCAGCACTCGTATAACATGGCTGCTTAACTTTTCAAAGTCAGCTTTCAAAGTCCCTTGCTCTAGAATGATAAAACAATCATCATTATTCCATTCAAACTAGTCCATACCCATCTCCTTCTTCTGTAACATAGAGGAGTGATATGGCATCACTTTTGTCATATGCGTAATCTAATCAAGCAAGTAACATCCATCACCTTTGCCATATTCTATTTTAGAAGTAAGTCACATATTCTACCCAAATTTAAGGGCAGGGGACTATACATGGGCATGGCTCGTTGGAGGCCACCTTAGGTTGTGTCAGCCATATGACAAACTCCTAGAATCTCTGGGCTAGTTAGCAATATGGCTTAGATGTTAGTCAGAAAAAATGCTCATGGTCACTTCTGGAGAACTGATTCTGTGAGATAGTGTTGCTGTCACTGTTGGTACACCAGCTTCGATAGTGGAAGTTAGGCTCTGTATCATAACAGAGAGAATTCTCCACATATAATAATGGGGTTCAGTTGCTTATGGCCAACAGGAATGACGAATGTCCACTGCTGAAGGAAAGAAGGAGGAAAAAATGTGAGCAAGTGATTACTTAATGAAATGTTGAGGTTTTTGACCAGGATAGGCATGATGACCATTTGGAAATGGGATCGAATTGGAGAGTAGCTGGAATCATGCAACTCCCTGGAAAGAATACTCTTCTAGGATTTAAGAGAATGGTGGTAGTGAGGCTCCATTTAGGAATGGTGGTGGTAAGAAAGGAGTAGAAGCATTTAAAATGATGAATCACTAGCACATATGTTAGTTTAGGATTTGACTTAATTAGTCCCTACTGTATTACATATGGAAAATATTTTTAAGGGCTTGGTGCCATCAGTTCTTTCAGGGAGCCAGCACTGGTTTGGAGGCCCACAGTTTGGCCTCCCATTATTTTACACAAAGGAACAGAGACCATCTCAGATCCACTGTACATCTGTTCCCAATGTATGGTGAATTGTGTAGGGACTTGGGGGTCTGTTAAGCATAGCTTATTACTCTAAGCACTTTGCAGGAATGAATTTTTTTAAATCTGCATCTCATATTTAGCAACTGAGTTCAAATTTCCCTAGTTCTTCCCCCCATCATCCTTCGAAGTAAATGGAGACTTCAAAAGAATACGTGTAAGGGTCCTTCAGCATGGATATGAAATCCAGGTCTGACTTCAAAGGCCACAGTCTTGTAGTACACATCCAATACTCACTAGTAGTAAGTGCAGTTTCCAGGAGAAGAGCTTGTTTTTCCATTTGAAGACACTGTAAGCACTACAGTTGCTCTTGGGTTCCTTCATTCATCTTGAAAGAACTGGATACTGGAAGATGAGGGTTGAAGAAAGGAGTGAGAGAGTATGCTGTATCATGCCTGCCACCTCTCCCTCCACAGCAGAAAGTACAGATTATAGGTCTCTCTCATCTAAAAGTAAGAACGTGGAGTGGAGGCTGTGTATTTTTATTTCTACTTATCATTTTGGCTAAAATCAAAAGCTCTGTGCCTCCTTTCTCTCCTATATGTAGATTTCCACTATTCATTTCAGTCAGGAAACATGAATTCACCATTGCCTCTTTGGCCATTGGGTTCTTTGTATAGCTTTTTCAGTTTTTGATCTACTTGAAAAGTCTATTCAGACATTCCTCCTTTTTTCTTCTATTACTCAGTCCCCCTTTCTACTCTGTGGTGCCTCTGTATCCTATTCATAGATATTCTACTTTTTTCCTCTTCTGTTGTATGTACTTAAATCTCTTCTTTAGATGGATCTAGTTCCATTGATCAGAATCATTGGCCCAGATCCCCTTGCTGCTCTACTGTAAAATACAAGCTCAGCGTGGGACTCATCTGTATTCTGTTAATTTTACTGAGTTGTGCCCTGTGTCCCAGCCCAGTGTGAGAAAGACTTTAAGATTTCCCTGAGTATTTAAGTCAAAATGTAAACATTTCAACCTGAATACCCCAGAGCACTCTAATTGGGTTGTGTTAGGTTAGGTCTGTACCTACAGACCACACTCCACTGTGGACAGGTAGACAGAGAATTGGGATGGCCTCATCTGGGCTTACGTGCCTGCTCTTCTCCAGTAAGACTATTCTCCATAAGGAAATTGTTGACCCACTCCACTGATGGACTGTGATAACCTAATCCAGAGTATGCTGCAGCTCAGGAATTCTTGAAATAAACTTATTTCTTCATATAGAGATAAATTCCATATGAAGATTAAATGGTCACATGGCAAAGAACATACGATTTCATGTTAGATTTCCTACCTTTGCTTAGGCCAGATTTGACTCTAAAAGCCCCAACTCCTTGGCATGGCATCCAGATTCTCTGGTAAGATTGGACCTAGTCTATCTTTATTACCTTTACCTTTTTAATTCTTGCGACCTCCTGACTTACTGCTTTAAAGATTTAAGCACTAAACTTGGAGCTAGCAAGCGGCTTAGATTTTAGATAATGGGAACAATCAGCCTAAGAGAATAAATCAACATAAAAAAAAGTCAGGATGTGTGTGTGTGTGTGTGTGCGCGCGCGCATGTGCATGTGTGCACGTGTGCGCTCATGCACAAATGTGCATGTGTGTGGTAGGTAAAGAACAATGACAGCTTTTCGGTTTTTTGGTCATTCTTGAGGCCATTCTGCCACTGATTTTTCTGGGATTATGTTAGGTAAGCAATAAATGATCAGTAAATTGAGCTGCTTTCACTTGCAGTTGAGAATACTAAATAGCAACGTTTCTTTCAGCCGAACATTCTCAGTGCATTTTCTGAACTTGCTACCTCCAGAACTATCAGTGGCCATTTCTTAGCCAAAATCAGACTTTTGCTCCTCTGGGGTTTTATTGGGAGAGTGTGCCCATCAGGAGGCTGCATCTGCTCAGCTCCTTTTCCTCTAGGGATAACTTATGTCCCTCCTTTTTCTGTGGTGCTTCCGCTGATTTATGCACAGGACCATGATCTCACTCTTCTCTGAATTCCCACAGTAATTTTGGACGATAGCAGTGGTCGCACAGGCTTACAAGTTGAATTTTAGTGTTAATTTATTGAGAAACTTTTAATAAAAAAGCCTACTGTATGAGTAAGTCTTTAAACTAGGAATTTGCATTTTATTACCCAGAACAGCTTCTTTATACTTTTGAAATATCACAGTGTATTTAATATATGGAATGACTTACATACGTATTTGTGGTTTCTTCTTATTTCCTCTGTGGCCCACTACACATCCGTGGCCTCTCATGCTTAGGTGGAAAGGAGGCAGGAGAAGGTTTGGCTTCCTCATGGGCACCCTCTCCAAATAAAACATCACAGGAGACGTGGTTGATTTTAGCTAGACTACTGCTCTATACATTGTGAACCTAAGTTATTCTTATTAAACATTTGCTTAAGTATGTAGGAACATAAATACAGTGCTTTTTACGAATTATAAAAACAAAAACCAGTGAGCGAATATTAAGTGTGTATAGTAAAACCGATGAAATTACTTTGCCCATGTAGGGTTTAAGAGTGTGAAGACGTAGCCTCAGATCTTGCTCTTATTTAATCTGTTTCTGTGTTTCATAGTAATAGAAATGCAGAAAGCATCCTTCTAAAAAGTAGATTTAATGAAAACGATATTAACTTGAGGTCTTTGTTTGCTGGTTCGGGGTAATCAGACTTCATACATGACCAAAATCTACCAGTAAATAATCTTCAAATGTCAGCTTCAGTGAGATGTCACCTGAGAACTCTAACATCTTTTTGATCTCTTAAAGATGTGATTAGCATTGTGAAGTTATTGAATTCTGAATCAAATGCGTAAGCCGTATCCAAAGATGGCAGGAATGGAGAGAACAGATTGGGCAGAAACTGCACAGAGATTGGTTGCACGCATCAGCTTCACTTTCAGACGATGATGATTTTAACCATACAGTGCAGGTGCTTTTGGTTGCCTATGTTCCCATGTGTTCTATAATGACTCCATTCATCTTCACCTTTTTTTCTAATCAGGCTTTATTTATTTAGCAAATTATATGTTATTGGGCCTTCACCTAGTAATGCGTGATTGAGAACACCAACAGCAAACACCGGAATGAAAATTTGGGGGCCATATTTAGCTTTAAGATGATTATTCAGATATTAATTATAATACGTTTGTACATTTTTTATTTTTCTGGATTATCATCTCAGTGCAAACCTAAAATGGGAAAAAAATTCTCATGGATCTCTGTTTGAAGTACATAGTCCCAAATATTAATCGCTACTTAAAACATTTTACATCTTACTGTGCATTGTATGTCATTAACTAGGTTGTAAGCCCTTTGATGGCTGAGAGAACTTGCTTACTATTTTTTATTTTCTTCCACAGCACTAAGTGCATTTCAGGTAGTTGGTACCCAGGAAGTGTTTGCTGATTGGCCAAACTGTTTATATGTCATTATTTCCTATTGCACTATGAGCTCCTCGTTTTAATCTGTGGACCCTGAATACCTAGCATAGCAACTTTTACATGAGAAATACTCAGTAAATGTTCTGCAAGAAAAAAAATGGGTGAATCATAAGCTTTATATGTGTGTGCACATGTGTGTGTCTTCTTTTAGATCATATCTTTTAAATACAAGGCACTTCTAACAGTTGTATAAATCAGTGCTGTCCAATGGAATTTTCTGTTATGATGGAAATATTCTATATCTGTGTTCTCCAATAGCACAGTCACTAGGCACATGTGACCTTTGTAGGTAGTCAGGCCAAGTGCCTGAATTTTATTTAATTTCATCATAAAATAGTGTTATGTGGCTGGTAGGCAGCCCAGGTCCAGATATAATGACTCTATTCTCAAATTTATTCGCCCACACACATCTCCAACATTACTACATTTTTGGTTGTAATTGGATGTTGTTATTGGATGGATAAAGTGAGTTATCTCACTTTATACACAGAGCAACATATTCCACCAAATTGGTTTCATTCTTCTCCCAAATGACCAACAATATTGTATATCATCCCCTTACTCATCCCACCATCCGGTTTTTTAAAACACTCATTTTCTTATTAGTCTAGAGGCCTGCCACTGACTACTTTCTCAGGGAAGTTTTACATACACTTTTAAAAAAAAATTGCCTAGGTTTTCTGGTGTTTTTTCCACCATTTCAATCTTTTTCTCTTCAAATAAGCCATTTAAACTTGGGTTCTCTATGTCATCATCATCATCATCATCATCATCATCATCATCATCACATAAAATGGGGTTTATGCTATGCTAGCGGTATACAATGCACTAATGTCTACTGATATTGTGAACAGATTTCAGATTCACTATATTCTTAAAATGCCTTTGAATTTTCCTTTTTTTCTATTCATTTTTTCTTTCTTTCTTCTTCTTTTTTTTTTTTTTTTTTTTTTTTTTTTTTTTTTTTGCTTTTCTTGTCTTTGTACTTTTTCCGGTGCAGGAGAAGAATGAAGACACATTATATACATTTAAACATATGATAACTCAATCCGTATGTAAGATGTAACCCTGCCATAACAAGTTTCACAGCTGGTGTCAAATGCATGAAATCAATACAACAGGATTTTCCATTTAGAAAGGCAAGAATTGCTTCCTATAAGTGGCCAAGTCTTTTATGCAACTTGTAGCACTTCCAGAGCAAGACGTAGATTAAAATCCACCATACATTTATTGAGTCCTGGTGTTGTGTATATTCACATGTATTGTCTCATTTCTTTCAAGAATGCTGAATCTAGTAATATGTAATGGTTATAGAGACTATTCAATAAATTGGAATAAACTCTGCTGACAAGCAGAATACTTTAGCATTTTCCACTCATTCTCTACTGCTGGAAATCATTGTTTTCTTAAATGGAAGAATTCGAATGGACAGATTTCAGCATGGAGACTTACTTGCCTTTTCACTTTTTTAGTCTAGTGCGTAGTTCCCAAACTTGAATGTGCATCAGGATTTCTCTTCAGGGCTATACACACAAAGGTCTGTAAACTATACTTTACTATACTTTATGGCTGAGTTAACTCCTTTTCCAAGGCAGTTTTGTCTATAGTAGAATTTCATCTTGGAATCTACTTTTCTCTGACCCAAAAGGTGCATCTCCTCAGTATTTCTTTATTGTCACTTTCATTCCAGCACAGGGCTTGAGAACTTGCAGAGATGCTTTCGAATAGATTTCACAAAATAGGAGAAAAAATAACAATATATAGAATTTTGCACTCGCGAATCAACAGTTGTGCTTTGGTCTTATGATTGCTTTTATCTGCTTCTTAATGGCAAGGCACTAATACTGCTGCTTATCTTCCCCTAACCTTCCTAAAATCCCTAATGATGCACATTAGCATAATTTTCATTTTAGGCAGGTTGCAGGAGTGAGGGGAAACTGTCTTTTGTGACTTGTGCTATAAATATGTTTTTAAATCTCCTTATTATCTGTTTGACCCACATTTTAAAAGTTACCTACATTAAGTAAATATTTGTTGAGTTTATTAGCATTGTAGTGAAACAGTAAGTGTTTGCTTTTATTGTAAAGTTCAGCAAAAGCCACTCTCAAACCTTGTGAGCTAACTTGTTTACTAACAAGAACACCCTTTTAGAGTCACTACTTTTTCTCTGTGAAAACAAATTTAATAAATTCAACTTAAGTTATGTTTTTGAAAGTATAATGCTGAGACTACTCAAGCCAAATGGGAAAGTATGGGCCAAATGGAGTGGGTTTTCAGAATAATGGTTACAGTTTTAATTTCTCTAGAATAGCAAATCTGAAATATTCTTGTGCGAATTTATAATTTTCAAGTAGTTACTGAAAACACATTAAAATTTATTTCATACCCTATTCTGTTTTTCTTACATATCTTATAATCCCCATACTATATTACTAGTTTTGCTTGAACAGCAAATAATCTTTTAGAGATAGTCATAATAAAAACAAATCTTTTGTATTTACATTAGTCTCCCCCTTATCTCTGAGGGATACAGTCCAATACCTCCAGTGGATGTCTGAAACCACAGATAGTTCCGGTACCTAATTTTACTGTGCTTCCTATACGTACATACTTAAGATAAAGTTTAATTTATAAGTTAGGCACAGTAAGAGATTAACAACAGTAACAATAAAATAGAACGATTATAATAATAATATAGTGTAATAAAGTTATGTGAATATGGTTTCTTCTCTCAAAATATGCTTGTACTGTACTCACCCTTCCGGTGATGATGTGAGATGGTAAAATACCTTATTAAGTCAAGAACCTTCATCTTTTCACTTACAAGAAGTACTTTATGGCTTCTTTTTGGTGTATTTAAATTGGCAGCATTAATTCTCTTGAGCCTTGGGGCCATTATTTAGTAAAATGAGAGTTACTTGAACCCCAGTACTGTGATACTTTGACAGTTTGTATGATTACCAAGATACAACCTAGTAAATGGCCGATGGGCAGGTTCCATGTACAGCGTGGACACTGCTACATTCATGTAGTTTTTGTCATTTTCAGTTCTTTCCTTTACCTTTATTTCTTTTCAGGTTTTTCATACCATTTCCATCTGGTATCATTTTTCTTCTGCCTGAAGAGCTTCCTTTAACATTTCTTATAGCACAGGCCGCTGGTGATGAATGCTTTCAGCTTTTGTATGTCTGAAAATGTCTTTATTTACCTTCATTTTATAAGATCTTTTGGGATGTGGAATTCTAGATTGACAGTTTTTTTTTCTTTTAATACTTTAAAAGATGTTGCTCTACTATTTTTCTCACTTATTTTTTATATAAGAAATCTGCTGTCATCTTTATTTTTGGTCCTTTTTATATACACTATGTCCT
The DNA here is from genome assembly GCA_003508835.1 of Eonycteris spelaea. Lineage (NCBI taxonomy): Eukaryota > Metazoa > Chordata > Mammalia > Chiroptera > Pteropodidae > Eonycteris > Eonycteris spelaea. Next base: position 12,227,363 of record PUFA01000027.1, read on the forward strand.
TAAAGATCTTCCCTTTTTTACTGGTTTTGAACAATTTGATTATGATGTGTCTTGGCATAATTATATTCATGTTTCTTATATTTTGGTTCACCGAGCTTCATGGACCTGTGAATTTATAATTTCCATCAAATTTGAAAAATATTAGTCATTATTTCTTCAAAATTTTTTGGTTTCCATCCTTTCTTTTCTTTTCTGTTCACTAATTACATGTGTATTAGAATCACTGATGCTCTGTTTACTTATTTTATTCTTTTTTTCTCCGTGTTTCATTTTGGATAGTTTCTATTGTTGTGTCTTCAAGTTCACTACCAGTTTGTTTTTCAACTCTGTATTGTAGTTTTCATCTTTTGAAGTTCAATTTGAGTGTTTTAAAAATCTTCCATGTCTCTGTGGAACTTTTTTGAAGATATCGAGTACATTGATAATAACTGCTTAAATGACTTTGTCTGCAAATTCTAACATCTTTTTTAGTTCTTAGTCAGTTTTGTTTGGTTGATTTTTTTCTTCTCGGTATGGGTTATATTTTCCTACTTCTTTAAATGCCTGGTAGGTTTTGATGGATACCAGACATTGTGAATTTTACCTTGTAGGGTATTGGATATTTTTATATCCCTAGAAATCTTTTTTAATGGGATGCAGTTAGATACTTGGAAACAATTTGATCCTTTCAGTCTTATTTTTAAGATTAGTTTCTGAGTACTCTACGCAAAACCCCATAAATTATAAGTTTCCCTGTTTGGCTGGTGGGACCAGGCACAATTCTCAGCCTTGTGTGAGTGCAACGTACTGTTTCCTCTAATCCTTTCAGGTGGTTCTTTTTCTGGTCTTGGGTTGTTTCCTCAGACATGTGCTCAGCAGTACTCTGCTGAATGTATATAAGGGGTGTTTACAGATCTCTGGAGATCACTCTTGCTCAGGCCTCTTCCCTTTGGTACTCTGTCTTGAGATTTCTAGCTGCTCTTCTCTCTTCCCTCATTTCTCAGATGCATCTCTTCAATCCAGGGATTGTGCTGGCCTCTTCCTTGGTTTTCTTTCCTAGTGCCATGGGTCTGGAAGCTGGGACAGTCACAGGGTTCATGCCATCAGTTTCCCATTTCTTAGGATTTGCCTGATGTTGCCTACTTCTCACTGGTATTCAGTGTCTTGAAAACTGTCGTTTCACATATTTTGCATAGCACTTTCATTTTTTCAGGCAGGAGGCAAGTCCCATCCCTATTACTCTATCTTGACTGGAAGTGGGTATCCTCATTCTTTTTCTCTTCCATGTAAACTCTTGTTGGTCAAGATAATTTTGGAGACTATTTAAGAATTTAATACTCAATGTGATGCAGTTCAGTGTGATATTCTATTTCTTCAGTAGTTTCCAAACTTCCTATAATGAATATTTTGTACTGTAAATATATTTTCAAAATTTTAGTTTTAACGTCAGGGATGTCCTAAATTATGCCTGAGGATTTTAATTATCACCCTAGCCATTCAAAACCATTTTTAAAGGCAAGCCAGTCACAAATCAATACATTAAGGTTGTTATATATAATAAATTACATACTTTTAAGTGGATAAAAGGTGCTACTATGGTGAAGTGCTGCATTCCCATTAGCTTGTTTTTTAGAAGGATCGAAGCCAAGTAGTTTTGAAATAATATACTCTTGAATTTGTAGATGTGAATGATTATAAAACAGCTAATAAACTACTGTCTTTTAAAATGTATCACTTTTGTGGAGTTCCTTTTTATGTTTACTTAGGAGATTCTAGAGTTCATGCCTGGGTTTTTTGAATGTGCACATATCAAGCAGCAGTGAACTATGTGCTGGTGAACTTTTATTTTTAGTCTCTCTACTATTTGAATGATAAAAGATAGTACTGCGAACTAATATGAGAATAAAGTGTCAAAATTCAGGAGCCCATCTTGCTCTACTGCATATATCATGTTGCTTCAAGAGTTTTCTGGCAGTAAGGGCACAATTGACTGTTAATTTAAAAGGATCCTTGAGGTGGTATAGTTCCATATGCTGTAGGAATATGTCAATGATTTTTTTTTTTTTTAATTTGAGTTTTTAATGTAGTCTTTTGAAAGCTAGTTGTTAAGCATGGCAAGAAGACTGGAGTTGCTTTAGCATTCTTAGGAAAATAATTTTGTAAGAACAAATTAAAATTAACTTTAACTTTCTTCAGCACTGTCATAAATACCAGCATGCTGAAGCCAAAATTACAGCAATGTTACATTGCTATGTTTCCAATATTTAAGCATAAAGGTTAGGCCAGATTTATAGTATCTTTTAAAATTGAACCAAAATATAAATTATTTATAGAATTTTAAGAACGGAATCTTAAAAAATTCAGTAACACTCTAGAGTGGTAGAGACTGCTAGTTCTCCCCTGATATCCCTTTCTTCATCATCCTCAGACATATTTCCCCTGATTTTTCAGTGGGGACAGACCCCTACAGAATAAAGATGACATTTCTCAGCCTCTCTTGCAGCTAGGCATTATACCATGTGACAGAGTACTGGCCGTAGGATGTAATCAGAGTGATTTTTGCAACGTCCACATGGGCCATGAAAGGACAGGGGTGCACTCTCTTCTTCTCCATTGCTGGACTGCGGGTATGGTGGTATACTCTCTTCGAGCTTGCTTAACAGGCCAGCATCCTGGAATGGAAGAGTAACATGATTTTTTAAAAAATGGTCTGGGACAATGTTGATGACTTCTTGAAGCAGAGCTGCCATAACAGCTTGGAGTTTTCTGTGAGCAAGTAAGAAACTTCTATCTTGTCTGAGCCACTGTTATTTTGGGCCTCTGTCACATAACAGGCAAAGCTATATACACTGTTCCCACATTTTTTTGTTTATAGATAAGTTAGTAGTTGCTTTTTATAACTGCAAGCTTGAAAGGACCAAGTGATCGTGCATCACAGAGATCTAAACTTCTTCAAAGGACCTCATTTAAAAAAATTAGACTGACCCATTATTATTAGCAGAAGAGGACAATACAATTAATCCCATCTGGCTCTTCTCTGAGAAATTTGAGGATTTAAGGCTCATAGTCCTTATACTGACTTTTGAAGAAAACAAAGTTTGGAAAAAAGAAAATTAAATTATTCAGCTTTCCACTTTGCTGCCAGTCACCAAATATTTTTTCATTTTCCCTATATTTTGGGTTTCATAGTTGTCAAATCCCATAGTTCACTTTTCAGTTCCCAGTGTGAAGGGGCCTGTGCCATTTTACTGTTTACTACTCCCACTTCTGGAAACTATTATCCCTGAGCCTCTGGGATGTCACACCTGTACAGTTTCTTCCTCTGCCTCTGCTCTCCTTTCGGTTTTCCTCATGGAATCTTCTTCCATCCACCTCTTCCTTGCGTGTACTCTGATTCGTGGTTCATTCCTTTTACTTTAGGGAGATCACAAATCGGCAGTTCATAGCCATGTTTTGTTGCTGCTGCATAGAATTGAAAGAAATACTGCAGTAATTGGCAATATTTAAAAATCAGGCTATTTAACATGAAATTTCGATTTTGGCTCTTCTTGACCGAAAAAGTGACCTGACAACACTGCACCTAACTTCCCCATAGCATTAGGTGGTTGGAGCTGAGTCGCACCTGCTTCCCTTAGATGGGTGTGTTCTTCCTTCTTTGTCATAGTCCCCACCACTCCCTCTCGTTTATGTCTTGTTTTATTTATTTATTTTTATTACTTGCCTGATCATTTAGGCATTCAGGTTCAGGATGCTCATATTCTTGGGTTATTTAAGTTTTAAGTTAATCTTTTCTAAGAGCAACTTCCCTTTTCTTCGCCTGTCTTTTCAATGCCAATTCCTCCTCCCCATTCCTACTACTATTATCCTAATTAGACCTTGTTTATTGTCTCTTCTAGCTTACTAGCAGTAGAATCTTAACTGAATTTTATGCCTCTTGCCTTATCCAGATCCTCTAATCCTCCTCTAACACTGCTTCTAGAGTAACAGTTCTAAAATTAAATTTTTATATGACTCTATCCAGCCGGAAGACTTTGAGTGACTCACCTGCCTTCTAGATGACTTCAGACTCCTTGGCATTAATGTAAATATAAAATAGTGCAGCCACTTTGGAAAACAGTTTGGCAGTTCCTCAAAAAGTTAAATGCAGAGTTACCGTATTACCCATCAATTCCTCTCTCAGGTATATGCCCAAGAAAATTGAAAACATATTTCTAGACAAAAATATGTACATGAATGCTCATAGATATTTATAATAGCCAGAAACTGGAAACAACCCAAATGTTCACCAACTGATGAATAAACAAAATGTGGTATACTCACACAATGGAATATTACTGGGCCATAAAAAAGAATGAAGTACTGATTCATGCTACAATATGGATACACCTTGAAAACTTTATGCCAAGTGAAAGAAGCCTGATTTGTACAGCCTTTTGTAAGGTCACAGATTGTAGGAAGCATATATATGAAACATCAGAGATGAAAATGGAGTAGTGGTCACCAGGGGCTGGGGGAAGAAGAAATGGGACGTGGCTGCTGGTGGATATGCGTTTTGTTTTCTGGGGCGATGATAATGTTCCAGAATTAGATAGGGCTGATGGTTGCACGACTCTGTGAATATACTTTTAAAAATCACTGAATTATACAATTTAAAGGTGAATTCTAGGATATGTGAATTATATCTCAAAAAAAAAATATCAAAGAACAAAATGGATCTGACTTTTGCGGATCTCTCCAGTCTCCTCTCCTGGAACTTCAGTCTTCCCGCAGCCCCTCTCTGCCTTGCGCTGGGGCCCCGATCTCCTAAGTGCTTTAAGAGTTCCGTGCCATGGCTCAGTGTCCATTTACACATTTCTGCCAGAGGAATTTCTGCCACTCTCTCTTCCCTATTTCCGATTTCCCTTCAAGTTTTAGTTTGGATCTCACCTCCTCTGGAATTCCTTCTCTTCCACCAGTGCTGACTTACTTAAGTCAGGGATCTGATGATTCTCCAGAGCCAAGCAGGGACCCCCTACAAAATGAAAAGAGATTCATCTTGATATGCGTATTCACATTTTGCAATCATAAAATCTAAAGAGGCTGGAAGTGTTCATGTTTTATAGTTTTTAATTTTAAATAAAATATGGTGGGCTCAGTGTGGGGAACCATATTTTATTTTATTTTTTAATTAAATTTATTGGAGTGACGTTGGTTAATAAAATTATATAGGTGTCAAATGTACAATTTTATAATATACCATCTGTATATTGCATTGTGTGTTTACCACCCAAAGTCAAATCTCCTTCCATTACCATGTGTTTGACTCCCTTTACCCTTCTCTGTCTCCCCCCATCTCCTTTTTCCTTCTGGTAACCACTATACTGTTTGTTATCTGTATCTGTGAGTTTTTGTTAGTTTGTCTGTTCATTTGTTACTTTCAGTTTTATATCTCACATGTGAGTGAAACCATATGGTTCTTGCCTTTTTCTGTCTGACTTATTTCACTTAGGATGATATTCTCAGGATTCATCCACATTGTTATAAATGGCAGTATGTCATCTCTTCTTCTGGCTGAGTAATATTCCGTTGTATGTATGTACCACACGTTCTTTATCCAATCGTCTACCGCAGGGCACTTTCATTTCCATGTTACTTCCACCTCCCTCCCCTCTGTCCCGTATAGGTTAGGAGCATCTATTTTGTGACCCCCAAACATGCTGGGTACCTTTTGTCACCCTGAATGGTTACCTGTTTATTTTTCTGTCTCCCCATCTAGATTGGGGACTCCTTGGGGATAGCTCTTCTGTCTTTTATTTCTTTATCTGTGCAAGCAAATCCTAGTAATTCTCCAAAGAAGTTTGGCAGATTTTGAATGTATGAAAAGATATTCTCAGTGACATCAAATGTAGCCATGTGGGAGAGAGAGCTTGCATTTGCTTTACTGAAGATTAGAGATGTGAGGACTGTTTAAGAAATGCTATGTGATTAGAAGACTTCATTAAAATACAACGTGATCTCTGCTTTTCTCTCTCCTTCCCTCCTCCCTCTCTCTCACACCACCTCTTTCTCACACATGCATTGTTTAAAAAGCTGTTTCAAAAAGAGTAGAATAAAAAAAGTGAGAATTTTCACTTTTCTCAACCTATGCACCTGAGAGGTGTTAGATTTAAGGCCTAAAGTGGGTATTAAAATGGCACTTTCCCCAACATATTTTTAAAGTGTTTTGTGTACTTTTCAAAGCAGTCTTTCCTCTTCATGTCAGAAAATTACCAAGTTAAAATTCATGTACTAACATTAACTCCTATTTTGAATCTTTTCACTATGTGGCGACAAAGAGTGGCTAGTTAAGGTTTTTTCTTTGAGAGCTGTGATTATACTTAATTGTTTATAAACCATCTCTCACTTTTTTAACCTTTGGTTTTTAAATCTAGAAATTTCTTCTCTATTCTGTAGTATCTTATTTGGGTTCCCAGAGTCAGACCAAGAGATAAAGGTTTGAGTGCAGGTAGTTTATTTAGGAGGCAGAGAACACGTAAATAGGGAAGGTAGTTGGTAAAAGGTATGTATTAATCCAGCTACCATTTTGGTCAAATGGAGCTTAATTCTTCAGGGGAACTGCAGGAGGCACCCCTTAGAATGGTCTATCGGAAAAGCAAGGGAGCTGGGGTATTTATTATACAGTGGAACCATTGCTCCTTTGTTGAGGGCTGCTTCCATTCTGCTCTGCAGGTCCAGAGAAAACCCTTGGGCAATGAAATGAAAGTCATGGCACTTAGAAGTCTGTGAGCATATGTTTGAGTTGTAATGGTTAGGGAATGTGTGTGGGCATCAATGGTGTCCACTATGTATGGAGATGGCACACCATAGTGACAGGAGTGCGAAAGTATGAAAATATCAAGAGATAAGTTAGCCTTACTCAAGCATTCACTCAACTATCAGATAAGTACCTACTAAATACAGTGTGCTAAATACTGTGCTAGGTGATGGGATATACCGACTCGCTTGTTGAAGCACTTAGCTTTTTAAATCTCAGGTTAATCATTTATTAAAGGTAACATTTTCTTCCTTTCAAAAATTAAGACATCAATGACATGATATTCCCCCAAATACTTTGGAATGTTTAAAACAGTATTTCAAATTTATTAGTATGATATTTACACAAATTTACCCTAAGAAAGCAGTAGAGATGTGCTTAGGCCATAAATTCATCCTTTATTAGGAATATGTTAGCCAGTCGAAAGCATTTTTTAAAATTTAGGCTGCGTGCATCTGGCTTCTCTGTGCAGTTTATATAAGATAGTAAATTTATAAGCTCTATGAAAGGAATAAGGTACCACAGGGATGGTTATTTTTAGCCAGTTGGCAGTAAAGGGATCCCAGAAAAAGTGGATAAAATGAACCTTAAAGTAATAGGTAGGTATTCACTATGTGAAAATAGAGAATTTATGAAGGAACAGTGCATCCCAGGAGAACCTTGGCTAAGTCCAAGAAGCAGAGCAGGTAAGAACCCACTCAATGTCCAGGTTAAGCTTTCATGCCCATGTCTTGACCAGGACATCTGTCTCCATTGTGAACTAGCTATATGGTATCTGACTAGTTACTAGAGTTTTCCTAGGCTTTCATTCCTTAACTATAAAGTAGGGGTACTAGTACTACTTGTAAGGATAAATAAGATATGTTCTGTAAGGCAATTAGAATGAGGAAAATTCTCAATAGCATCATTGGTAGCTTTTGGTATCAGCATAGTTTCAGATTGCAAATCATATTGCCCTAAGATGTATCCGGCCCACACAACACAAAGTTTTCCGAAGTATATGGAACATTAGTCCCAAACATTTGCAAGAAAAAAGGATTATGAAGTTAAAAGAATTTAAGAAACCTTATGTACCATACATAGACTTCATGGAGAGTCACATTAAGATATACACAGCGCTGAGATGTCTGGGAAACTTTTTTGACTTTAATACTGTGTATTAAATTTCTTTAATCACCAGTTTCTTCCTCTCGTCCTCCAATGTAATACCTATTCACATTGGATACTCTTTGGGACATACTAATTTGAAGAGCTTCATGAGTTGGACCAAGTAAGTTATTCACATTATACATCCACATTAATATTGTCTATCAAAGTAATCATCTTAAGGACTCGTAAATGTCTTTCAGTAAAATGGCCTTTGCTCAGAACAGTTTTTTCTGATTCTCTCTTTAGGTGTGCCTCTGCGTTTATTAGTCCCTCCACATCAGTCATTACATGATTACTTACCGTTCCTCATTTTCTATACAGAATTTTATCACTTGTCCTATGATCCTTTCTAGGCCTCAGACCCGTTCAAAATGATGTTTTTCAGTCTCACTTGAAGTAATTTAAAGAACACTCCTAGGACCATTTTGAAAGTCAACTTCCAAAAATTCTTGGAGTAATGCTACTGTCATTAAAGTAAGTCATAACTTTCAAGGTGAATGGTTTTAAAAGGGATGGAAGCAACTTCGGAATGCGTATTTTCTCTGCAGAATAAAATGGTTTGTCATTTTATAGGCATACCAAGATTGCTGCGTTCTTACTATATGCTTGACCCTGTGGTAGATATAGTTGATTCGGGGAAGATGTTCATAGTTTAAATATTCAAAAGTAATCATGATAGAAGGGGATAAATACGGTCATAGAAAGATTAGAGTGTTAGGAAAGTTTGGAGGAGGGGTCAAGCCCAGGGGTCAAATAAAGTTTCCCAACAGCCAGCGTATTTATGAAGAGCCTTAACTAACATGAGAAAGGATATTCCAGGCTGGGAGAAATAAATTCAGGGAGGCTCAGAGATGAGAATGGGGGGGGGGGTGGGGAACCACAGCCATGAGGGTGTAAGTGGAGTGTAGGCTTCGCTCGAGAAAGTGGGTAGTGATGAGGCTGGGGAGCCAGGTGGAGTCCTGACCACAAAGGGCTTTGTAAGTGCTGGAGTCTAGAGTTTGGGGTTTATTCTCTAGCTGGTTGAGCACCATGGATAGATTATTAACCAGATGGCCATAGTCATAGTTTTAAAATGATGGTTTGGGTAGCACTCTGCAGTTGAGTTGGAGTGGGGAGGGAGAGACAGGGGTCAAGGAGCTCAAGAAGGTACTGTATTGGTTCAAGCAAGAGTGAGTTTAAACCAAGGTAGTAGGAGTGATGATGGGGAGGAGGAAGAGCTTTGAAGGATATTTAGGAGAAGAGGAGGTAGATAGTCATGATCGACTGGGTAAAAAGAATGAGGGGAAGGAGAAGTTGGGGATTCTCTCAGATGGGTGGGTTGTGTATTGGTACCATTCACTGTGTTTGGGATTCAAGAGAGAAACACATTTGGGGGGAAAATTTGATGAGTTTTGTTTTGTACTTGTTGAATTCGAAATGCTTATTGGGTATTCATTTGTACCTTCATTGATTCCTAGAGTAACTGCTCTGTGCTAGATAATGTGCTAGACTCACAGGATAAGGCAAGAAAAGTCACAATGTCTCATGTCCCCATGAAGTTTACAGTCTAGTGGGAGAGACAGCACATAAGCAAATAATTACCAAACTAACTACTTATTTAGTAGGTAAATTAGAAGGAGACCCAACTTATAAAGCAGTTTGCAATCTATTCTGAAATGTAGCAAAACAGCATGGTCTCCTAAGTGATAGAGATTTGGAGGTCATTGGTGGATAGTAGCTGACTGAAGCCATTAGTGAAATTGCCTAGACTGGATTTGCAAAATGAGCAGGAAAGCAGACTGAGGTTAGAATAATAACATTTAAGGAGCATTGTGGATGAATAAAGTCATTAAATGAATCTGAAAAAAGAATGGCAGGGTAATGAAACGGCATGTGGAAAGGATTGGGAATGTGGCAGAGAGGTCAGAAAAGATAGGTGTGCAAAAATTCAATGGCTTTGGAACTGCATGTCCATGTTGGCTCTATGAAGAACAACTACAGTACTGTGGTAGGTCTACAAGCCATATTTCCATGAAGCGGTGTGCTGAAGCTGGCGTACACTAAGATATGAGAGCCAGATTGTTAAATTTTCAGGAATTGTGATAACTGGCTATTAAACATTACCATTATTTAAAACTGAACTATTTTGCACTGTAAAGAAAACCATCAATAAAACAAAAAGACAACCTACTGGATAAGAGATAATATATCTGATAAGGTGTTTATATATCCAAAATATATAAAGAATTCACACAACTCAACATCAAAAATAAACAATCTGATTTAAAAAAATGGGCAGAGGACCTGAATAGACAGATCTTCAAAAAGGACGTACAGATGGCCAACAGACCCCTGAAAAGATGTTCAATATCACTAATCTTCAGAGAAATGCAAATCGAAACCACAGTGAGCTATCACCTCACACTTGTCACAATGGCTATTAATAAATCTACAAAGAAGTGTTGGCAAGGACATGGAGAAAAGGGAACCGTCTTGTACTGTTGATGGGATTGTAAATCCAGCCACTATGGAAAACAGAGTGGAGGGGCCTCAAGAAATTAAAAATAAAACTGCAGTATGATCCAGTAATTCCACATCTGGGTATTTATCCGAAGAAATCCAAAACATTAATTCAAAAAGATAAATGCACCCCTATGTTCATTGCAGCATTATTTATAATAGCCAAGATATGGAATCCACCTAAGTGCCCCTCGATAGATGAATGGATAAAGAAGTGGTACATACATACAAAGGAATATTACTCAGCCATAAAAAGGATGAAACTTTTCATGTGACAACATGGATGGACCTAAAGGATATTATTCTAAGTGAAATAAGTCAGAGAATAACAAATGCCATATGATTTCACTTATGTGTGGAATCTAAAAAATAAAATAAATGAACAAACAAAACAGAAATAAACTCAGATATAGAGAACAAAGTAATAGTTGCCAGATGGGATGAGATTTGGGGGCTAGACAAAAAGGTGAAAAGAATTAAGAAGTACAATTGCCAGTTATAAAAATAGTCATGGGGAGGTGAAGTACGGCGTTAGGAATATAGTCAATAATATTGTAATAACTTTGTATGGTATCCAATGGGTACTAGACTTACCATGGTGATTGCTTCATGAGGTATATAAATATCTATTCACTACGCTGTGTACCTAAAACTAATATAACATTGTACGTCAACTTGTAATTGAAAAATAAAATTTAGAAATAGTAAAAAGTTAAATTATGTACCCTAAAAAATAAATTACATTAAAAGTGAGTGTTATAAATATTCAAAATTTATCCTCCCTAATTATTTTACTATATTTTTCTACTATCTATGTTCTTAAGGTCACTTATGGCTATTTTGTCTAAAGGTATTCTATAACAGTGGTCTGCTACACATCTCTTCTGAACTCTATGTTTGTTGACTTCACTTTGGTATCTAGAATTAGAGTATTTACACTAGGGAAATTGACAAATACTATAAATCAGATTTTATTTCATTTATCATCTAGACTTAAGAAAGTGTGAGATATTGTTAATGCAGACTAAACTCGAGTATGTTGGATATGTAGTGATTACATTGTGAATGGCAAAGAAATTAAGGAAATGTCCTTCCAGATAATTCTCCAAATACGTAAACTATTGTCCAGTTCAACAAAGAAATTGCTCCCATTATTGATGAGCAAGAGGAGTTCTGAAATACTGATTAATTATTTCATTTTCATCTAAGTAAAACAAAGGAAAATATCAGCCAACATTCATGTCAGAATATACCAGATTTGGTAAATATCATGGAAAGCATTTTGTAAGAAACAGTTGACTTTACTTTATAGTAAAGAATATGGTGTGTTTTGTTATTATGTGTAAATTGTTGTATGCTACATCTCTGTTATGTCAGTGAAATTTATAATAAACATATGTATATACATACATATACCCATATTGATTTTTATGAGAGCCACTTGCTAAACACTAGCACACAATGGCTGTATATATGGGTGTGAGGAAGCAAGGTGGGTTTACTCCTTTGAAAAGCATGGCAGAGGAAGGGCATTCCTTGAGTACTGTGTGTATAGGTAGCCATAAGACACTTGCAAGACTGAGGATTGTGTGTGTGTGTGTGTGTGTGTGTGTTTACTCGGATGAATTTATAGCCTGAAGGAGAGGAGCGCTTAGAGAGGGAGAAATTGATGGTACTGAAAAAGAGAGAAATAAATGTTGGAAGAAGGTGACAAAGAAAAGGGAGGAAGTAAGAGCACAGGCCATTGTGAAAAAATTAACCTTGAACACAGAGAGCACCCATGTTCCCGTAAGGATGAGGAATGGTAATGTAAGATGTGATAAATTCAAGTACATGTACATTAAAGTCATTTACACCAATGAATTGTAATTTAAGAAGTGGACAGGATGAACTCAAGACAATAAATCCAGAAAGATATTGTTAATTTAGAAATAAATTATATAATAAGAGGTGAATACAGTGGTTGACCAGAGCAAGTTTTCTTGATGATTTAATCTCTGAAATATTGTATTTTTAGTCTCTCTTTCTGGGTGGAGAATTTTAAGTAAAAAAGAGGCAATTCAAAGGCACCTCATTCATTTAAATGCCAGCTCTTATTTCTTTTTCTTAGCCCTGCAATGTATTGCTAAATTTCCATGGACACAGGTTGTTTCTACACGATGATCAGAAATGGAGTATAATTTGAGGTTGACAAAAATGCATCCATGGATAGTTTGAACACAAGGTAAAATGTTATCCAGACTGCTGAAGAAAACAAGTCTTATTTTGGAACATGACTTTCTTCAGCATTATAATTTATGACTTTTCACTTGGATTCTTGCTTTTAACACACTCATAGTTATATATATGCTTCAATCAAAGAAATGCATAACATTTTGCTTACACTGTCTCAGCTCTATTAGTTTTCCGCTATTGAAACTTAGAATCTTTAGTTTTTCTCTCAGTTGAAATATAGTAAAATAAAGAACTATTTTATATTTTCACAGTACTTTAACATTTCAAGTTTTTTCAGGATTATTTTCAAGATATATTATGTTAAATAATTATCCTAAATATTGAGGGATACTGACACTGATTATGCTAACTATGGGTGTTGGTATTGAATATTACATGCAACTGGACCTAAGTTGCCGGTAATAGCTCTCATTTTTCGAGCCTAACATTGTTGGCTCCTTTGCATTCTAATAGCACCTCATCCATCTGGCTGAGGTTCTCAAGGCCTTAGCCTTGACTTTGGGAAGAATAATCCCTCACTCTGTTCTGGTGCTGTTAGAACATGTCATGGCTCTGCTCAGGCAGCTAGCCCTTGTGTTTATTGATTGATTTGTGGTTGTAAGATGCTGCTGCTGGTCAAAAATCACATTCATGCTTAAGGTAGAAAAAAAGGGGGATGAGTCAGGGAAAGGACAGTGCCAGGCACATGTGTGTCATGAAGGCAAAAGCTTTAGACACACTTCCTCGGCAGAGTTCCACATAAATCTTATTGGCCATCCCTGGGTATATGAGCATTCAGAAAATATTAGCTTCCCAACATCTGTAGTGGGACACAGCAAAGGGAGAGTTGGTAGAGAACGGCTTGGGTTAGTCAATGAGGGATGTTTACCAAAGGAGAGGATTTCAAGTCCTGTGTAGGTCTAACCTTTGCATTTCTATAACTTATCAATTTAAGGCTGTCTTACCTAGAAAAGCCTTTTTAGTCTTATTTGCAGGCCCAAGAGACACTTTGCTGGCCCCCTTTTAAACTTTACTTTTAATTAGTAAGTAAAGCCATGAGATCATCCCTTCTGGAGGAGAGGATTCGTTCTTTAATATCGGTCTAGATAGAACGTCCAGGAATTAAGACACAACCCTGAAATTGAAAGGGAACCTCTGTTAATAGATCTCAACGCCAAGTGTGGCTGCTAGGGAAGGCTCTTATAAAAAAGATCGGTAAGAAAGAAAGTATTCTGACAATCTGCCTGATAATACTTTTCTATCTGAGTAATTTGAATGAGTGTAACTGCATATGTTACTGGTTGTTTTCTGCTTGGTGTGGGACCGTACATCAAGACTTCTTGTTTGAAATACGTTAATTTCTTTCTTTGCAGCTAAAATTATTAGAAAAGAGCGAAATTTGAGTAAACTGTTCATGGGCTACTTGGGAGCATGGAGAATGGATCTGAAGTGAATATTTTCTAAAATTCATGTCTTGATCATGTACAGATCTTGCACTATTCACACCTGCAAAAATAAAATATTTCTGACTCTCTAGGTGCAGAATGATTTTTTGTTTTGGATTTATGAGAATAATTTTTAAATGACAACACAAATTTGCAGTACATGTAAATGAAAGCCAATTATTAAATTGTTTGCAAAATTAAATTCCATCATAAAGACATAATGAGATATACATTTTTTTTTCCTGAGATCTTAGTGTATTTCACTATTAGGCTAAGTGATTCATATATATTATTTTATATCCTTGAAGTAGAATTATTTTCTCCTTTTGAAGAATCTGATACTCATAGAGGTTAAGTTACTTGCCCAAGGTTATAATGCCAGTAATTCCTGGCAGCTGTGATTTGAAACCAGGCAGTCTGCCAGACCTTCCAGGTGTGGACCTGTGCTCTTAATAGTAATAACAATTAGGCACTATGCCAAAGATTTTATTTGCATTTCATCTATTATTCATTAAAACCCTAGACTTTGGTGCTGTTATTGTCATCCATGGTTTATAGCTGAGAATACAGAGCGTTAGAGAGATTCAGTAGTTGTGACAATTTTTCACAACATCCCTGGCATGGCTTTCAACCCAGGCAATCTGACCTGACCCCACGTGGACCCTAACCATTGTACTACACTGCTTGTATGTAGTTATTCACATGTTGACTTATAGCTCTACAGTTTTCTATAAAATGTAATGTTTATTTCTAAAGAGAAATTTTTGTCTGTGTTGTAAAATTCCAGAAAAGCCTTATTTTGCAGTGGTTTCATGCTGAGAGACAGCTCTCATCTTCTTAGATCAAATTCGACAGCTGTTTTTCTGGTGTATGTTAACAAGAATTTGATAACGATTGCTTTGTGCCCTACATATATGACCAGAGTTTGGATTGGTTTCAGTTCTTAGATGCCTGAATGAATTTCTCTTTATCAACAGTAACTAAATTTATATTAGAAAAAAATCTAGGCTGAGAAAATCTGACATCAGAATCAGCAGTGATGAAAGATTATGCCTGACTGGAAAAGTTGTGTTTTATGTTAATTGCTGATGTTTTATGATAAGGGAAAAGCGATCATTTTTATTCAAATACCACTTTGCTTAACGGATATTAATAGAAAGTAATATCCACTTCCTTATACTGTGAATTGTGATTGGAAAGAAAATGTGATTGCTATTCAGTCCCAAGAAATAATCTACTTCATTACAGAAACATTCATATGAAATTATAGTTCATTCTAGACCAACGATGCTTTGATTTTGGTTCAAATGTATCTAAAATAAAATATAATAAAAATTGTTATGTGAAAAAAAATCAACTCTGTATTATTCCAGGCATATTTCATCACCTGATTCCCTTTCACCCAAATTCAGTGCTATATTTTATAGTGATTGACTTATAGGAGAAAGATCTATGACTTCTATCTTGCTGTATGACCTTGGGGAAAATTAGCTTAAATGTATGAAAGGATATTTCAGGCATTGACTCAGACTAAATAAATACTAAATTTGATACAGTGAGTGGGAAATTTTTCTCACCACGAGGAACCACTAATGAGCTTGGGAAGTAAACACGTTAAGTAACATAGTTGCCTTTTCGTTATAATAATTCCGTATGGCCTATTAGCATGCATATCATTTCAGTGACCTTCACATTTGTAGCTTTGGACCAAGAAAACCAGGCCAAACAAACAACAAAAACTTAAATGTCTACAGATGAGAGAGCTATTGTGGATTGAATTGTGTTCCTCAAAAAGATATGTTTAAGTCCTAACCCCTGGTACCTGTGAGAGTAACTTTATTTGGGAAAAGGGGTCTTTGTAGATATAATCAGGTTAAAGTGAGATCATACTGGATTAGGATGGGCCATTAATCCAATATGACTGGTGTTCTTACAAGAAGAAGAGGAGAAATAGGCACTCAGGGAGAATGACAGTGATGACAAGGGTAGAGGGGGTGTGATGCCAGCAGCAAGTCATAGAGTGCTAAGGATTGCCAGCCACCATCAGAAGCTAGGAAAAGGCAAAGAAGTATTTTTCCTAGAGTCTCAGGAGGAGCATGGCCTTGCTGACACATTGATCTCAGACTTCTAGTGTCTAGAACTGAGAGAAGAAATATCTGTTGTTTTAAGACACTTAGTCTGTAGTAGTTATAGCAATGCTTGGAAATTAATACAGAGGTAAGAATGGAGTGATGATGGACAGAGTCAGTCGTAGCGCTTTGTGGACTTGCTCTTTCTCCTGTAGTTCCTCATTTTCCTCCTCCCCCTGTTATTATAAACGTCTGAACACTGGCTTCTGTTTCTCTCTTCATCACGTGCCTTGCAATGTTATTTGATCTCTGTTGGTCTCATTTGCTCATGGTGAAGCGAGGATCTCCCACCCTTCTGAGTAATAATAGTGGTCAACATTTATGAGACTTTTCCCCATCCAGGCCCAGGGTCAGTGCTTAACAGGAATTATTTCATTTACTTCTAGAAAATCCTATGAGGAATCTGTTATCCGTACTTTGTAAATGAGCCAAATAACGTTTGTGTCTTCTCACTTTTTCCTGTATTGTCCCCTCAGTGACTTGAATATGGGAATCAGAGCTGAAATCGTATATTTATGTTTCCTTGATGAGACAGGTAATAGCAGATACCTAACTTGACTTAATCTGAGTAGAAAGGGGGTGAAAACCATTGGAAAAGGTTGTTACACCATCAAGATACTGTCACTTTGGCCATGTCACAGATTTTTCATGTGCAGAATAGAGAGTTCATATTTTAAAAACTTTCTTTGTTATACTTTAACCCTTTTTTATTTGAAAATATTTTAATATAGGTTCTTTATTTTATAGCTTGCTTGAAAATTTCATTATTGGAGGTACTTCAAGTTAGGATGTAATAGGGGAATTTGATGAGCTGATCCGAGACCGTTGATACTCGCCGTGTGCTAGACACTGCTTTATGTACAGCAACCTGTCAGATAGATGATATTATTCCACAGCTTACAGACTGAAGCTTTGAAAAGTAACTTGGTCAAAGTGACTAGTCTTCAAATCCTTGTCTGTTTTGCTTCCGGAGTCTATTTTTGTATGTTTTTGTTAGAGAAGGCCATTTACACAGTGACATGGATTAATTTATTAGATTAATGATCAACTGGGAAGCTAGTCATATGGGCCCTAAGACAATACTGGCCAAGATATGTACGTATGGGAAATCCAGAAACATCTGAAAAGTGGTGTGCAGAATGCAGAGTAGCTTACACCTGGGATGGGATACAACATAAGGACCCCAGGTGTGTCAGCATGGGGACATGAAAGGTGAACTTGGCTTCTTTCAGAATGCTTAATCTAAGCAATTCTAGAATCAGCCCAATTTGTCCTTAATTACCATAATTAGGGTCAAGCCGAAATGGAATGTTTCCTACTTCACTTTCTTGTTGTTTGTATCCTCCCATTTAAGAACGTGGTAACACAACTTTACTCTCTATCCTTAACACGGACCTTTTAGTGCATGGTAGGTTGCAACCCTATAATAGAAAATATCTTATGTTTCAAATTAGGGTGCAAATTAAGTCCATTCCATGCTGTTTCTGTCATGGACACTTTATCACATGCCTCTAATACTAAAAATTCTTAGAAAATAGAGTAAGCATTAATATTTGAGTAGGTCTTAGAGGCAAAACTGATCTGACCAAGCAATGCACATTGGTTAAGTGAAATATGAAAGACTGTCTGTTCTATCTCAGCTGAGGATGTCTGCCATAGAAAATGTTTGTTATGGCACAGCATAGAGACTGAAGCTACCGGAGTCTTGTTACCCAAACTTGCCTTGGTTAAATTTGTCTTCTGTCTTCTAGACGTTAGAGAACTGTCAGTCTGCTGAAGAACTGGGCACTATAGTGTAGGAAACAGGAAGAGAGTTTGAGGAGCTTAGCCAGTTTACCAGGAGGATTTTCTGGGAAAATGCACTTGGATAGTGAATAGACACTGGAAAGTCTGACTGTCTAATTTGGATTTTCCCTCTATACCTGTCATGGTGAAGTGAAATATCTGTTGGACTGGGAGTAAGTTTGGCAGTATTTTGGTCACAGTTCTGCTGCAAATTAACGTTAGGACTAGAAAGTGGTGCTTCGCACAATAACTTTCATTTGTCAAAGCTTGTGTTTTTACCTTTAACTTCCCTGAACTTCTTTTTCTACCTACAAAAAACCATAGGTGTCAGATTGAGAATGCATTTCACCAAGTGCTGATCAACCCCTCGGATGTTGACCATGACCTTGCCGTGCTTGCCATCTCTGTCACCAAAGAACATTTTCAGGGGAAACATATCAGAAGTTTGAAATGTGGATGATACCACAGTTTTTATCTGGAAACCAATCTAATGGCTAATGATAGTGATGAGACTACCATTAATGAAGTGAGCATTTATTATAGGCCACATAACTCACTGTTACGTCACAGGGGAAGGCTTTGCCCCCAGGGATTTATGACCATGTCTGGGGACCTTATGGGCTATCACAACAGAAGGGAGGAGTGCTACTGGCATCTAATGAATAGAGGCCAGGGGCACTGCTAAATGTGCAGGATGGCCCTCACTACAAAGAATGATCTGGCCCAAAATGCCAGCAGTAGTGCCAAAGCCGAGAAACCCTGCTTTATAGCCAATCTTTAATTTATATACATGATGATTATAGAAGATGTTAAGCCCATTTTACAACTGAGGTTCAAAAAGGTCAAGTCAATTTGTCAATGTTAAGCAATTCATTAGAGACAGAGCCAGTATCCCATCTCAGTCTCTAAAACCTTTCCTCTTAAGCTAAGAGATGGTACCCAAACACAGTCCCCTTTGTTACCCTATGTTGGGAAATGTCCTTCACCTCAGTTTCTTCACCTTTAATATGAGAAGAGTCTCTGTCCTTTACCTAGAAGTCTGTAGTAATATATTTTGGTTAGGGGTAGGTAGTGGGGAGGAAAGTTAGGGGGTTTGGAGATTTTCAAAAAGTTGAGGTATTATAACTTAAATGTAATATTTTTGGCAAAAATCTGTAGTCATAAGTAGTGTGGGTGAAATACAAAATATATATTTAGAGTTTAGTGTTGCTCATACATATGCATTGTTTTTAGATTAAGAATGAGAGCTTTTAGTTTCTGCTTCTCTTTGTATCTTTCAAAAGCAATTTGATTTGCTCTTCTCTTGGGTGTGGTGGTGATTTGTAGAGTTTGCTTATTGTTGAGGAGTCGGAGACTCTTTGTGGGTACATAAAGATGAGCGTTTACTTCTTCCATGAGACATTAAGGTAGATTTTGAGTTTTTTGGAATTAAAGCATAACAGAAGTTACAGAGATGTGAGAAAGGCCAAATTGCACTTTGGGGAAAGAAGTGTGGAGAGCCCCATGAGGAAACTAAGTTTTATTTACTTCTCTGGTCACCGATAAATCTCAATTTTAGGATAAAGCCTGATAGATAGATAAAGTTACTGGTGTAGGAGGTGGAGAAAAGTTGAATTATTTTATTTGAAAACTTAACATTTTATGAGTGAGAAGCATAGCTTAGGAGATTGACGAGACATCCCTCTACAATATTAATTTTCTTGTCTAAATATTAAATTGCCTTTTACATAGTACATTTGGAAACTTGTACATTGAACTTATAGACAGGTGTCCTGGGTAGGGTTATCCTTGCCCCTAGAGTTTTATACCTGCACAGAGAGTTGGGTTTTCTTCTGGAGACTTGTAGGAGCAGTTTCAGTTGCTTTGCACAATTATCACATAGAACAAAGGCACCTCTTTGATTTACCTGGTGTTCATTCTGTCAATTGGTAGATTTAATAAATAGAGAAAAGACAGGGCATGTAGCCAAGGTAAGGCAAGCTCTCTAACAATATGCAGATAATACTTCAAAATTTTCCATAGAAGAGTTGAAAATCTTCTAATCAGCATCTGAAAATTGAACATTTTAAGGGAGCAATACACAGAGATATGCTCAGTGTGGCAGTCACGTTAACTGTAAGAATGAATTCCAGCTTTTCAGAATTAATTTCAAAGCTTTAAGAATACAGGTCTAATCTTTACTGTCTTATATTAACTACAGACATCATTATTTTTACAGGCATTCACCGATCATTGCAATTTATTTTTAAGTAAAAAAAGGTTACCATATTTATTGAGAATAGTTTTGGATACCCTGAAACATAATAGTTCACAGGGATAAGATAAGAAGATCTTGAAAAGATGAGATTTTCTGTATTATATCAAACCTTGATATGAATTTCAGTTATTACTTTGTTTCTTTTTAATGCTTTTATGAAACAAAGCTACCCCTGTGTTTCTTCATCATGCTGATTCCCCAGAGGCCAACATCAAGATCCATGGTTTCAGCAGAATTTAAATATATTATAGTAATTACAGTATCAAAAAGTCCCCATAGCATTCCATCATAATATTTTATATAAGGCAGAGAGAAACATTAATTCATTTTCACGTACAGTTGAAAGATTATGTTAGACTTAATTTTCTTTAGAGACCATGTGCATATTTATCAGTAGATTAAACTCATTGCTAGGTATGCGTGTCAGTTGCTGAGAATTTGGATATGTTATTGCGGGCATTATTCTCGTTGGGAGAGGGAAGGATAGAAATGAGTGGAACTGATACTTACCGAAGTACTAACTAGGTTCCAGGCATAGCACTGGGGATGCTAAGTCGTGTAAATATCCTAACAGCTCCGAGACCTAGATGGTATTATTTTCCTTTTACAGTTGAGGAAATAGAGACAAAAAGTTACAATAACTAGGAAGTACTTTTTCTACTATACCCAGTTCCATCTCTAATATCTGGACCAAAAAATGGAGATTTTTTCCGAGACGTGGGGTGCGGGGATCAAGTTATAGTTGTTGGTTGACTTGAACACAAGCCTCTAAGGGTTTGGATTTTTTCTTAAATCCAAAGATTTCTGCCATATTTTTTTCTTTAATTTTGGGCGAGGGGGTGAAGATTTTTATGTACTCATTCAAATTACTGCTTAAAATATTTCCGAATGGTCCTAAAGACACATTGGTTACAATGACAGATTTTGGCACAATGGGCACTATTTAATTTGGAAGGTAACCCCCTCCTCCAGCAGAAATTTACTTCAAAATGGAATCTGTTAGATTATCTTAGTTCTGATTTGCATTGTTACTTGGTACTGCGAGATGTCACGACCTCTTTTTATTCATAGCTATTTTGTCCAAAATGGCAAAGGGACATTGGTCAGTTTAAAGCTAGAAGTCCAAATGTGATTTTTGCAGCTGATAATTCAGTTTCATCCCTGTATATTTTAATTATAAATAAATATGCAACCCCCAATTTAAAACAGGTTGCATTCAAAAGTTCATTTGGAACAGAGTGGTTTGGAGTTTGAAACATTTTTCCATAGAAACAATGTTAGGTTTCCAGGCCAACCCACAAAAACCTACTTAAACCATATTGTACAGTTTCTGCTCTAAAATCATCATGGGGCCCACACAACATATATAATAATATTTCACTGGGAAAATGCAATTGGAGTTTGTCTTAGAATAGACTAGAGCTTTACTGGAGTAGAAGACTTCAAGCTGGGCACTTGACGTCTTCCTGACAGCTTGGCAATGAGAATTAGCATTCTTTTTGTACGATGGTGTCTATAGTTCCCATGACCTTCGGCGGGATGCAGGCGAAGGCAGGAAATGGGGTACCTTCTAAAAGTAGTTAAAGGATTCAACATGCTTTTGGCTACAAGCAAGAGACTACTCAACTTAAATAATAGGGTTTATTCTCTTATATAAGAAGTCAGAACAGGCAGGTTCAACATCAATTATTCAACAGCTCAGTAAAGTCAAGGTTCTAGTTATGTTAGTTCTTTGAAATCTTTATAACCTCATGGTTATATATAAGCATAAGAATCTTATCTTCGCACCACAACAAACAGCTAAAGATGAAAGAATAAGGAGTGATCTCTTAATCTTATTAAGTAGGAAAATATCTCCCAGAAGGCACTCCTCTTAGCAGAGTTCCCTTTACATACCATTGGCCAGAACTCTGAGTCAGAGGCCAGTTCCTAAACCAATCATGGGCCACTGACAATCAGATTGCTGCAACTAGCTTAGAGTCTATGCCTTGTAAGAATTACAGTTTTCCTCTTCTGTCCCATGGGGCAGATGCCCACCTTCTCTGAGCTCATTGCCAAACTCATCTGGAAATCTGCAGACCACGAAGAAGGTGGAATATCTTCTGGGTGAATGTCATCTGTCTTCCACACTGTCTGCCAGCGGGGAACAAAGGCTCGGGGCAAGGAGAAGTTCATAAAATCTAAGTTTTTGTTTTAGTGCTCTCCAACCAGCTGTGCGATATTGAAAAAATCGTGTGATTTCCTTCCCCTGACTCCGGTTCCTATGAAATAAAGAGGTAGGATAGATTCATTTATCCTTCAGTTCATGCGTTCAGCAAATGTTCATTGAGCACCTACTTTGTTACAAGCAGCATTTTAGGCACCGAAGATGTAACAGTTATGAATCTTCAACAGTCCTTCTCTGCTCTCTTACGTTTCTGTGTGATTCTGTGTCATAAGCTGTTGTGGTAAAGCTTTGGGGATCAGGGTAGGCTAGTGTAGATACATAAAGCTGTCTGATAGTGTAAATTCTAGGAGGAGTTTCATGGCTCATTCTAAAACAAACCCAATTCTTAATGAATTTTTCTTATATTTCTGTACCCAAAGGAACAGATAACTTGATAGACATTTTCTATTATTATTTTTTTAAATATGCTTTTAGCAAGAGAGGAAATAGATGGTGATGATGGTGTGAAGGGGACTTCTTCACCTTCCTCACTTTTTTCTCTTAGACCTGTAGAGATAGTTAAAAAGCATAAAGATAATAATAGTGCTTTCTTCGATCCAAAGTACTGAAGGAAGATTTACTCATGTGTCCAAGAAATATCTGGATTTGGTGAGGAAGAAGGAGAAGAATGTGTTGGAGACTGGCTGGTGACTGCTAAGGGCTGCAGGAGCACCGAAGAATGAGGTCACCCTCTGGCTTCTGTCCTTTTTCTCGGCCATATTTAGTCCTGCAGCCCAGGACACTGCCCTGCCTGGCTTCAGTGTGGGTGGGGATCAAGGCCTGGGGAAGGGAAGGCGCTGTGCAGGCAACATCAGAGAACGTGGGCAGTGAAGGAATGGGAGGGAGGACAGAAATCCTCTGTTCAGAGTAGCAGAAGTCTTGCTGCACCCCAAGTTTCTGGATCTTTCCTGCAAGTCCCTAGCCCCAGTGAAAGTATATGTGTAATCAAATGCAGCAATATGATGAGCACTTGCTCATAACAAATATATATATTTTTAAGTGTGATAAAATACTTTCTAAAATAATATGGTGATTTTAATTACTATGTATTGTAATTCCAGTCAAACCTTTTGGGATGTGTAGATAGTAGAGGATTATACTTTGTGTTCCCTCTCTACGCATCTGTCCTCCTCAGGACTCAGCATTCTTCTCTGCAAAGGACGAGAAAGTAAATGTTTTACTCTCTGTGGGCCATGTGGTCTGTGTCCTAAGTTCTCTGCTCTGCTGTGGCACCACAAAAACACCATAGACAATAGGTAAACAGATGGATGAGGCTATTTATTTATTTTTTTTTATGGACAACTTCCTTGTGTTTTCTTCAATTCACATAATTGTCATGTGTCATGAAATACTTTTCTTTTTTCTTCATTTCGTTCAATTATTTAAAAATGTAAAAGCCACTCTCACGTTGGGGGCTGTGCTAAGACAGGGCAAAGGCAGATTTGGCCCTCGGGCTATAGTCTATCCACTGCAGTCTGTCGATCTGTTTATCTGTCTGTCTGTCTACTATCTATATTCCTTCTTTCCTCTTTCATCTGTGAGCAAGAATCTGACTCCGTTAAATTCTATGCAAGGAATGCTTACATATTCGTATAGTAAACTGCTCTGAACACTTAGAGAATAGCTGATCATTTGGATCTCTGGTATTATTGATTCATTTCTGTCTTCCACGGTTGAAATTGCTGTACAATCTTTATTGTGATTTTAAAATACTGCATTTAGCGTGGTTATAACAATTTGGAGTAATTCCTTTGTTAAAGGTCCTTAAGGAAGTACGTTATGTCTAATAATAAATGATCTCGGACCTTGTTGAGACTTGAAAACCACAGGTACATGATAGTATCACGTCAGTTTTTACATCCTGAATAGGGCACTTGTTTTTTCTGAGTCAGATGGGCAAGACTTGGATAGCTGCATATTACTGTTTATGAGCCTTATCCTTTACTGTAAATCAAGTGTTTATTCCACTCCTGAACTTAATTAGCAGCTAAGAGCCTTTGTGCTTTGTATTTTAAGGAAGCATGTGATTTGTTTATTAGTTCAAAAGCAGATTAATTATTATATCTTTAGTCACCATCTGTAAACACATCTATATTGGTGAGCTCTCTCCCGCTGAGTTACCTTGAAATGCCCTGTGGTGTTTTATTAGCTTTCAATTCTGTGTTTATTACAGTTGGCTGGAGATTTTTCAATTTAGTTTATTGGCCACAGAAAGTCCAATTCTTCTGTGGAAACTACCAGTTTCTGAGGGTGAGGGATTTATTAATGCTGGCTATGAATTTACTATAAACATTTTCCCTAAGTCATACTTGTATTTTGCTTTGGATTAAAGATATTAAGTACTTTATGTACTATCTGGGTTCAAGGAAGAGCAATTAGGAATAAAATTAGTAACCTCTGTAAAAAGTCTTCTAAGTCTAGGTCAGCCCCAGACAGAATTATTAAGTACATGAAGGCAAGAGGATCAATGAATAGTTATTGATGCATTGGCATTTTAATGTTTTTTAATTTTGGTGTGGCAGAAACTTTCAAGTTCCAAGTATGCTACAAGAGTTTAAAGAGAGCATAAGGGCAGCCATGAATCTGGGATATGAACCAAAGTCATATGGCTTGTGAGTTTATGATCCTCTTTATCAGTGTCGAGGTTGCCAGATAAAATACAGGATGCCCAATTAAATTAGAATTTTATCTTAACGATTTTTTTTTTTTTGGTATAAGTATGTCCCAAATATTGCACAGGGCATATTTGTATTGCAAATATTTGTTGTTTATCTAAAATTTAAATTTAATTAGGCATCCCATATTATCATCATTTGCTAAATCTGGCAACCCTAGTCATGTCCCGTTCTCCTCTGCTCTTCTTTAGGCATTCTGGCTGTCCAGGGGCCCCCACTATGTTGTTAACTTTGGTTTATTAACTCTGTCTTAGTCCATTCAGACTGCTATAACACAATATTGCAGGCTGGGTAGCTTATAAACAACATATTTATTTCTCAGAGTTCTGGAGTCTCAATAATTCAAGATCAAGACCTCAGCAGATTTGGCATCTGGGCTAGGGACCTCTCTGGGGCCTCTTTTGTAAGGGCACCGATCCTGTTCATTAGGGCTCCACCCTCATGACCTAATCATCTCCCAAAGGCCCTCACTTCCTAATACCATCGTCATAGGGGTTAGGACTTAAACATATGAATTTTGGGGGAACAGAAACATTCAGACAATAGCAAACTCTATTTGCTTTTTTAGTTTGTAGTTTACCTGCTCATTAAACAAAGACCTTATTCTTGCTGATTTTCAAAGTGTCCAGTGACTAATCCGATGAAGTAATGTGGGTTAAACAGGGTCTGTTTTTCAGAGCTAATGGCTTCATGCATTATTTCCTCCAGATATGCATTTTATTTAATACAAACTGCTATAGCTAATACTTTAACACATAGTTACTCCAGAGGCCAGAATTTCAGACCCCTTGCAAAGAAAATGGAGATGAGTTTTGAAACTATCTTTTATTTATTCTGGCAGTGTGTTTTTCCTCACAGAACCTCAATTAGTGGCTTTGACTATATTTTTAATTTCATCTAAAATTTGATTAAAATAGTTGTTTGTTTTTTTGCTTATGATTCCTGTGTACTTCACACATTTTAAAGACAATTTTGGTCCATTTTTTAAAAGAACAAACTGTGTTATAAAATACTTTTTGAAAATTTAGTGGATGATTAAGATCTCTAAACAATTCTGAAACTATATTTTCACTTTTAGTAAAAGGTAGTGTTTTATAGTAAATCTTTTATTTCTTCAGCTGACAGTTAGAGTTCTCAGCATCTAACTGCTTAGCCATAAACCAAAGTGGGAGAGACCAGGAGGTTCTCAGTGCAGCTAATTCAAGCCAGGGTCTTACATACTCTGCCCAAACTCTAGGAAACATATCTTTACTGAGAAATCTCAGAGATTGGACTAGAAAACCACTAGGTCTATTAGGGAGGGAGATGATTTTATTATCTAGTTACCATGAAGAATTTTATTTCAGACCACTAAGCAGAAATAGTGTGCTGTTAACCATAATATGGATCAACTAATTTTATCTCTCTGGCTATTGGCTTTTTCATCAGTAAAATAAAGTGTGGGTGGGACTAGGTGACCTCTGAGGTCTTTATTACTTTAGTACCGGCTCCAACCGACTTGGGAAGCCGAAGACATATGAAGCTTTTCCAGAGCTTCTTCTCAAGATACCTTAGGATGGTTAAATGAGTGCAAGAACCACCTCGACCGTGCTCTATTGGAATAGAAACAGTGGGTCGGAAAAGGCTGTTCTGCCCGGTCTCTGTAGGCAGTGATGTACTTAGATTTAATTACAGACAGGGCAGGAATATTCACGAAGTTGAATGACGTCTTTCATCTAAATGATGGGAGTTGAGTAAAAAAATATCTTCTTAATGGCCCTTTAATTGTGCCATGCCTCTTTCCCCTTATAATTAATGCATCTGAATCCTGATTCTCTTCCCCTTTCATCTCTTTTTCCCTTTTCTCTATCTCTCCTTCCCTCCCTTCTTCCCTCTCAGAGCCTTCTTTCTTTTTCTTCCCTTTTCTTCCTTTCTTGCCGTTTTAGCAATGATGAAAACAGGACTTTTAGAAGAGTGTCTTCCAGAAATAGTTGTATTTATTACCTATCTGGAGTAACAGCTTATTTCTCTCCATGTGCTTTCTAACCAGAGAGAAGAGAGAACACAAGCTCCTAAGCCTTTCAAATATGTTGAAGAGAATGATGCTGTAATTAGAGCAAGAAGATTGGGCTTTGAATCCTACGTCCTCCTATTATTTACTGTTTTATGACTATTGGAGGAGTGGCGGCATACATTTTCTTTTATCTAAAATGTAAACATGATCCTACTGCACTAGTAGGGTTTCTTTAAGCACTTTTTAAACTGGTGTATATCATACACATTGTTTCCTCATGTGCCTAGGTAGAATTCTTTTTTTTTTCTCTGTAATACTAGACTTATTATAAATATCTTTCTTTCATGCTAGATTTTAAGTTCTTGAGGGGGAACTTTGTTTTATTCATCTTTTAAACTCAAATAAATCTATGGAAGCTATAAAATAGATATTTAGTAGGTTTTTATTGTACTGTTTACAATACTTATAGATATAGCGGTGAACATAAATTTAACTATATTTCATTTGATGTAAGGTTCTGTCAAATTTTTAAATATAATATTGAAATATGAGGAAATTGAATTTTTAAATTTATTGTTTAATCAAATGCTTTACTTTCTGTTTCTCTATTTTTGCAGTTATTTATAACTTGTGAAGTCTTGTAAGGCATTGATTGTGATATCCACTCACCCATTCTTAATTTATTCATTTCTCTAAGTTCTTACCTTTTTCTATAAGCTGTCCACTGAACTGTGCTAGGCACAAAGTGGACATGGTCCCTGTTATCATGATGCTTATAGTCAATGGAGGAGAAGGAAATGAAGTAAATATAAAGGCATACAGAATTGCAAATTGAGATAAGTGTTAAGGACAACGTCAGGGTTCCAATAAGAGAATTATAGTGGCGTCCTCTCTAGCTCGGATGTATGTAAGCTCTTTGAAAAAGTGCCATTTAAGCTCAGAGAGATCTACTCTTGAGGATGAATAATCCTTGGCTAGATAAAAATGAAGCAAAACAACTGGTATAGAGTGCTTCAGACACATTACATTGTATATGTAAAGGCCTTGAGGTGGGAGAGACACGTGGGCTCAAACAATTGAAAATTAAGCGTGAGAATTAGTGGCATGATGGGCCCTGTTTCCTAGATGTTTTATTTCCTTACTAAATGACTCCCTTGCAGTTGCTTCTCTTGGTGTTCCCTCATGGGCTACGTTGTTTTGATAAGAGCATTATTGAGATATAAATTGCATATCATACAGTTCGCCCATTTAAAGCATACAATTCAGTGGTCTATAGAATACATCCACAGAGCTTTGCAAACATCACCACGGCCAATTTTAGAATATTTTCATCACCCCCAAAAGACACTCCATATTCTTTAGCTGTCACCCCTCAATCTCTCCATCCCCCCAGCCCTAGGCAATCAGTAGTTCACTTTTTGCCTTTATAGATTTATCTATTCTGGACATTTCATATATATGGAATCATAAGATGCGATCATCTGTGTCATGCCTCTTTTTGAAATTTGCTGTTGCATGTTTATTGCTTCCCTTTTTCTGCCTCCAGGTCATCACAATTACAGGCTTTTTCTTGTCTTCAATGTGTCAGCTTGTTCCAGTGATGTGATTTTCTTTCTTTCTTTTTTTTAGACCATCAGCAACTTCCAAATTCAGAACAATTTCCAGATTTCTAAGTGCAGTAATAAAATTTGCATTGTTGAAGAGTTGTTGTTCTTCTTGCTCATTATTTTTCAATGTTTAGAAATCTTTACAGATCATCAATTGGTCTTCTGTTTCTGTTACCTATCTGACCTCTTTCACTTAGAAGTGTTAGGAATTTGTAATGAATCTTTGTAGTGTAATAGACATATTACACAAAGCTTCCTTGCCTCTCTAAATAAGAGAAAAACTTGGGGAGTATGCTTTTTTTGAGTTTTGGATGATGTATGTAAGGGAAACTACTAAAAAGAGTCTATTGCAATTATATGTTAAAAGTGAACTCTGTCCTAAAGATAGTAGAGTGATAATTCTGTGCTCAATACTTGATTGATTGATAGCGAAATACACTATTCGGTTGCTGGTTAGATATCCACAGTTGGCTGAACATCAGAATGTTATGGTTGAAAAACCGTAGTAGCACCAATCGGAATTCCGTGGTTTCTGAAAAATTAGGAGGTTGTGTCTTTTATGCTTAGGAAGAGAAATTAAGAAGTATTACTCTTCATTTATTTTTGAGTGGACCATTTGTGGGATGTTGTGGAGAGGTACAGTGTATGCAGTGAAACCAGTCCCTGAAGTCAGTTATAGAAGACATCTTTTGAAGGCAGAAAAGGAAGAGTCATTATCTTTACTGGGCCAAAGCTTTGGCCATTGGCACCCTACCTTCACAGAGAAGGAAAAAATCTCTACTGTTACATAAAGCAAAGGGCGGGGGGAGGTGAGAGTGAACAGTGCCTTTGTAAGGTAGTGAGTGACTCAGTCTTAACAAAGGACTGTAGACCTTGTCCTCAGTGCTCACTCATCTTTTGTCTTTGCAATCCGAGCAATACAAAATTTAAAAATTATGATGTAATGATGGATAATTGGAGTCAAAATTTAAGACAAACCCTTCTCCAGTTTGTTTTAGGCAAATTGAGGAAGAGGCTGACGTCAGGTATTTAAGAGCTATTTCAACTAATGGCAACAGATAGATTATGGAGAATCACTGCTTGTTCTTTGGGCCAGGTGGTAATTACAGACTTAGAGAAAAAAGAGTTGAATGTGTTCCATTCTCTAACTCCTTCAACGCCTCTTTTTAAAAAATTTTCTATTGCGTGTTCATTTGCTTTCCTCTCTTCGCTCCCAAGTTACAGCAATTAAAGGCTTTTTCTTGCCTTCAGTGTGCCAGCATGTCCCAGTGACGTTATTTCTCTTTTCTTCAGACAATTAGTAGCTTCCAAAATCCACAATGGTCTTTAAATTGCTAATGACAGAAGTAAAATGTAACTGCATTCAGGGTGTTTAGAAACTCATAAGATTGCAGTAATAGGAATAATAGGCAAAATATTTTGTCATGTCTGAGCACACTCAAAAATTGTGATTGAAGTTCGTAGCCTACTCTTTATGGGTCGAAAAACTTGATATTACCTTCTGAATTAAGTGGAAGAAATTAAAAATTTCCAAAGGACAGTATGTTCTTTCAGATAAGGTTATTCAAAAAATGTCATAAAATGATTAAATGACCTTGGTTGAGTTCTTTGGACCTGTGAAGACTGAGTTTTATTGTCTGTAAAATCTTCATTTTAGCCTAAATTGGTCTTTAGTGAGGTGGGTCTTGCAAGGCTGACAATGAGGAACAGCTTTTTTGAGTGATATTGTTTCTTTATATCAGATTCTCGGTGTGTTCTGCTTCCCCTCTCCTGAATAAGATGACTTTATCTTTTAGTTTATTATGTGAAACATTCAAAAGTTAACAAATATTTAAAAATAACTCTCAGAATTAAATCAACTGGCTATGAACTTTAGGCTCTGGCCTAACTGTATCTTTCCACCTTTAAACAGATAAAAATGCTCACCCTGCTTACAATGGAAGCAGTTGGTACAGATGACTTTATCAAAGAAAGCCAATCGTGATTCGTACTTCTGCTCTTTACTCCACAACTTATCATCCTTAGCTTCTGTCATAAAGTGCATTGAAAATTAATGACAAAAGAAAATCCAATGATATGAACTTCAGTTCAAAGCAGAACAAATTCCTCCCAAATAACCCATGGCATGCCAGTAAAAAATAGGATTAATCACAGAAAATAATTGTTGTCTTTGAATATGTCAAAAGCTTAATGTATGTAGAGCTGTTCATTCCTCATATCACCCTCTTAAGAAAAAAAAAAAATCCGCTGGGCTTTTAGTTAAGGGATGGTGATATTCTAAATGACATATGAGAAGACTTGTCAAATATCCGTGACTTGAAACTAGAACAGCGTGACTTCTTGTCATTTTAGGGAGACTTAGGAGCGGGGTCTGGTAGCTTTGGCATCAGCTTATTTTTAGCAGCATGTGATATCTGTTTTTTCTGGTTATTATCTCTGGTTTTAATTTTGCAGATATAGGGTACACATGCTGCTCAGCAGATATGAACATTTTCACTTAGTATATCCTGTATATGTGAAAGCCTTTTTAATGAGTTAATGGGCTCAGTTTTCACTGGTTGTTTTGCATTGAAAATGGCACTTGAGTCAGATAACCAAAAGCATCAAGTGGAAAAAATGATTATTGTAGAAAAATAGGGATAGCAGCATGTTTCTGTAAATGCTTTGATGCTGCTTACTCAGAAAACCGTTTGGCTATTGGAAGTTGTCATGGGAAGCATGTAACATTCCTGTGGCATTACATTTTATGTTCTTGTTTGCTTGTTTGATATTATTCTTTAAAAAATCTACATCTATATATCTGTATATGTATACATATACAGATATACAGACATATATCTGTGTGTATACATGCAACACACATATGTGTGTGAGTGCATATATATATATATATTTTAAATCTTGCTTTTAAATGCCTGTGCGCCTCTTTTCAGACAGGACCGACAGAATAAGATTTAGCTTTGATTATAATGTTCACCTGTTGGAATGGGTCCATTGCAACCTCTGTGTGAATACCCTTGTGGAGGTTCCCTCTAACTGTGCTGGTCTCTTGGCACCATAGCATTCTCTGTATTAGAGCTGTGGGTCTGCTTTAGAGTTCAGGTCTCCTGACCAGGAGACTTGGTATTTCAGAGACGAAACTCTCTTTTGGTTGAGCAATACAAAATTGACCACTTTTATTCCTAATTGTGCTAGATAGTATATTATTTTTTTCCTGATGTCTTAATATGTATTTATTAAAAAATGTTATTAAAGGACTGCTAGTGAAAGAAATGAGCCTTTGGGTGGCCATATAAATTTCTTTATAACTCTGATGGATCAAAACCAGTGAAACTAGTGGTGAATTTCCACCATTAGCTGAGCTTACACCACCAGTCTTTATCAAAATTCATGGATTGACTGAGCTTAGTGATTCTTGTGCATAGCCCTATTTGAGGCAGTAGAAATTGGATATGATTCTTTAAAGGCAAAAATTAATTATAGGGACTGCATAAAAGGAAAAGAGAAGAGGATCAGTTGTAAATTGTCAACATTAGTGAGCAACCTTATTGCTCACTCTTAAACACTGAGAGTGACTCTGAAACAGGTTCAGGTTTCTCGTGCTCAGCCTTACCTCCATGCCCATTCCCACCCTCAACCCAAATAATATTTGACTAACATCAGAAATATACCTCTCTCTTTATTTGCCACATTAGGGATTTCAGAGGAAATTCTGTTCACCCAGGGAAAAGAAAATCAGGCCAGTTCTGTGAAACTAAAAATAAAGCTATGCAAAATTGTTTTCAAAATGGAATTCATTGGCATTTGTTTTTATGCATGACAAGCCTTTAGAATATAGCGTTGAATCAAACTGTGATTCTGACTTCAATGATTTTTGTAGTTAGTTTAAGAATATTGGCTATAGATTTTCTTATATGGTTTATCTCTATACAGATTTAATTTAAATTCCTATAGCATAATGGTAATATTAATGATGATAGCAATAATACTTACTGAGTTCATCACATATACCTGACAGTGTGATAATTATTTTACAACTGTTTTCTTTTAATTCTCACCAGTATCTTTTCAAGTGGGTACTTTTAGCTCCATTGAAAGTGTAACAAGGTGGAGAAAATGTCTTATCAGTTTGACAAAGATAAAAATTTCTCTTAGGAAGAGAAATGTGTTAGTCTGCAGTCTTGATAAGAGTTCTGAAGAGACTATGAGCTTCTGACCTACCTGATGCCTTCTCTGTGTCTCTCCTTTCAAGGGCCTCTCTTCTTGTCACTAGTGCCAAGATTTCAGAGTGAGAACTGGACGGTGCAGTAGCATGAGAGGGCTTTGGACTTTCTGTTTATCTGAGATGGTGGGAGCGTGAAATAGAGATGAGAGGAGGAGAAAAAAGGGAACCAAAGAGAAAGATGGTGGGAAGGTTTTGGAGAGTTATTGTTATTATTATGATGCAAATTTTGACTCTTGGCTTAAGTAGACACAGTGGTTGAGAGAGCCCAAGCAGCAGAGACGCGAAAGGCTGTAACCTTTCCAGGAAATGGTAGCAAGAGAGACAGGATTACTTTGGACTTGCACCAGCCAAAGAATTAGAGGCTCAAGACTCTTTCTTTAGGGAGTTGCCCAGGGACATCCCTTGCTTCACAGATTAGCAAACTGCAGTAAGTGCTTGCCTGAAGTCACCTTGTCAGGGGCAAGGCAGGGTTGCAGATCCGGGACTCTCTCAATTCGGAGTGTTTGAATTCTCTTTGTTCTACTTTCCTGGCACTCTAAATAATGTTTTCTATCATGAGACATGGTAGAGTCCCAACAAATAAGTGACATGATTGTATCTGTGGTTACTGGCAGTTCTAGTAATCTTCCATTTCTAAAGTTGGAAATCAGATGTGTTTAAAAATTTTTAATGTATCTTAGAGGGTGAAGAGTTTGCTTAGGAATATTAAATATTTAATTTTATTGGTTATCATCATCATATTGTAATCTGGACTTCTTATAACATTTAGTTTTACCCTCACACACCAAGAAATTATAGAGTGTTGGATACCTTACTTACAATTTATACATATTATGTTTGGTTATTCTTTTGGTTTCTGAGCCATGGAGAAGAAAATTGGCAGGTTTTATAGATGGCTTTGTAATATATTAGATTGTACAAGATACTCATCTGAATAATGGCACCCCATAAGATATTTACATTACATTCCTTGGAACCTGAAATTGTCACTTTGTATGGCCAAAAATAGACTTGGCAGATATGATAAATGTAAGGAACTTAAGATTATTCTGATTATCCTGTATTGTCCAGGTGGGCCCTAAATGCAATCACATATATCCTTAGAAGAGGGAGGCAGAGGGATGTTTGGCACATACTGTGGCATTGAGAAGGCAGTGTGACCATGCAGGCAGATTGCAGTGATGCCACCAACCAAAGAATAGTAGCAGCTATCAGAAACTGGAAACAATAAGCAACAGGTTCTCTGGAGCCTCTGGTGGGACTTTGGCCCTGCCGACACCTTGATTTCGTCCAGTGAAATTGATGTTGGACTTCTGCCCTACAGAACGTCTGTGAGAGAATAAATGCTATTGCTTTAAGGCACCAGTTTGTGATCATCTGTTGCGGTAGCCCTGGGCAGTGAATACGACAGCATAGAGAAGGCCAAACCCTCAGCCAGTCTCGGTCCATGAGAAAAAGGAAAGGCAGGATGCAGGTGTTTTTCCTCAGAGACAGGACGCTCATTGCCTAGGTAAAATACACATCTTGCCAAAGTGAAATCTCCAAACAAACAGGAACCCTTCCACCTGCGGAAAGGAGGCTCTGGTGAGAAACCAGTGGCAGCAGGATGGTCCCCTGCTTAGGGATCCGTGGCATCAAGGACAGCATTGCTCTAAAGAAGAGAATAAATGTTACGGATTTGGTTGTATTTTCCTTTAAAATGAAATAACAGAATACAACTTATTTCACAGGTTTTTCTCTTTGAGCATACAAAAAAAAGAAAAATAATATATCATCTTCCCCAGAACTTAGAAAAAATGGTATTCACTCTTTGACAAGATCCAGATTTCATCTTACCTCTTATTGTTATTTTAACTCTACTAAACAAAATTAGAGAACTGCCTCAAAACTGTATTGTGTAGGAAAAATTGTTAGTAATTATATTTAGACAATTGTTCAAGATTTTCTTTTTATTTAGCTCTGCAAATAACTAGATCCAAATAGCTATAATAACATAATTTTTTAAAGTTATTGCTTGATATGCAATACTTAAAAATTAAATTATTTTTTTTTCTTTTCAGTACCCAAAATTTTAATCCATATGCCTATGACATTGAATATTTTATATGTATAGATTGATAGTTACAGATATATAAATAGATATATCCTTGATATTCCTCTTTCTGTAAATTCCTCTAGTCGTAAATATCAAATTAAAAACAAAGCCATTATTTTTGACACAGTATTTAATTTGGAGGTCACTCATAACTTGAATGGGAAATCAAATTGTGAGTTTTTCAGTGGCTACAGCAGAATTCAACTTCCTGTCCCTTCATTAAATTAAAATTCTCAATGAGCAGCATTTTTCTTTAGAATAACCCAGCCACCATGAAAACAAGCTTCTTCAGCTGTTGAGAAGTTTTGTGGCCTGATTAGCAAGGAAGCGACATGGGACTTCAAGTATTTTAAAATTGAACGGAGGGCCCTGCTGAAACTCAAGTTCTATTGTCTGGTAATGAATATTTTGCAAGAGTCCTTTCAAAAGTAAACCATATTGTTCTCTTGCCAGTTACAGTACATCTGAGTGAGGTGATTATGGTTTCTTAAAAGCACTTTCAAGACTGAAAAAATATTATCTATTTGAAAAAAGAGATTTCTTTCCTCTCATGTCTGGTGACAAATTTAAAAACCTGAAACATTTCTTGAGCATCTGAGCAAGGGCTTTAAAATTATCTGAAAAGCCTGCCTTTGATCCCAGGTATTGGGAATCTGAAAACCCACCAGAGCCCACAGGCAGGGCTCTGCTTCCTGAGCTGCTGGTTGGGTAGGAAATTTTGCATAGTAAATACTTTAAAACTTTGGTGTTCAGAAAGTCCAGGGGAGGGCTAAGATCTCTGAATAAATAGAGCAAATTTTCGTGATGACGAGGTACTTGTGGTGTTGGTACTGAGGCAGCCCTGTTCACTGTATACGTTACACTGCGAGGGCACTCGGAGCTCATTCCTATTTTCTGGTGGCATGTCAGTGGGGCTCTCAGAGTAGTTGGGGGAGAGGTGGCGGAGGGGCGGATTGGAACTCGATTTTCACCTCTGCACTTTTATATATTCTTTCTTCTTACTTACATCACTTCGTTATTAACAGGTTGACATAACCACAGTTTTGTTCCTGTTTGTTCTAAGGTATTATTTATTAAAATGTTTGCTTTATAGATTTTAAATATCTTAGTGTAAGCAGAGTTTGCAATACAGGAGGTATATATTGAAGAGAGTCTAGAACACTCTATCAGTTCATTGCATCATGATTTACCCACACAAATCCTTGGGTTCTCAATGTATTGAGCGGACCCTAGTTCTTGATTGCCTCAGGACTTTTCCCTGAATCCTAATTGAGTAAAAAGTCCTACCCGAAAAATTTCTGCCCCAACTGCTGTCTGTTTAGGAGTTATTCTTCTGTCTCTTAGAGCAGAGTAACCCCGTGAGGGGACCCCTCACTTCTATTCATTCTTCCCACGTTACTGGCAGGTCTCATTCTTATCCCTGAGATTCTTCTCTTCGTTCAAAATAACACGTTTGAAGTTTAAGTACACTGGAGTCTTACTATAGAAACATCAGTTCTGTTGTTACAGGGATGAGGTCAAAGTCACCACATAGAATTTTGCTGTCTGTAATTTCATTACGCAAGACCATTGGTCAGAGTTCTGTTAATTCCCTTGCTGTTTCTTCATTTCTAGCAGAAGGGGCAAGCAGCCATATTAGTTCTTTATCCTTTCTGGGACCAGCGCATCTAACCAGAATGCTTCCAGCCTGCCCTATCCTGGGACCTCTTTCCCTGGTGGCGCATAGGGTGGCAGATTTTTACCTCCCTTGAAGAGGAACTCAGTCAATCCTTGTCCCAGGGAGTTGGGCATGTCAAGAGTATTCAGTTTTATGTTAACATCTTGTGACTCTAGCTCTTCCTGCCCCTAAGTCTGCGGAGCATACTTAGAGTAGCACACGTGGCACCTGCTGAGGGGGGCCCTTTTCCCTTAAAATCTTCCATTATATCAGCAGCATCCACAGAAGCACTGGATTTAGTTGTTAGGTGCATTTGGTTCCACCAATGTCCTTTAATCTCACTTTTTTTTTCACTACAGCACCTGGTCTTCCTAGGTGGTCTCCCATCCAAGTACTAACAGCCCAGCTCTGACCCTGCTTAGCTTCCGAGATCAGACAAGATCGGGCACATTCAAGGTGTATGGCCGTAGACGAATCTCATTTTTTAGATCCCATAGGTTTATGGCAACCTAGTGGAAATACTTCCAAAACTCTGTCCCCTGCTTTTTCCTCACCCAAATGAAAGCTACAAGAAGTCAGAGAGTTGTTTCCACCCCCTTTTGTAAACTGGTGTGTTCTGTGCACCTAGACCTGTTGTTGAATGAATAAATCTCTGCAATGCCTATTTGCATTTTCTAGCAAATACTACTAATAATTCTTTCTAAAACCGATAAAAAAAAATTCCTCAAAGAAATCAGGAGTTGGAGTTATCATACTTGTTAACCCTTATCACACAACTGACTACATTAAGATGCTTTTGACCAAACTCTGCGTAATGCTTGTGGTCAGTCCGCTTATGAAGATGATGTGTTAAATAAGGTCTGTTTGTTGGCAGAATGGTAGAATCTGTTTAAATTGCCATGTCAAGATGTTAAGTAGGTAAGGTGAGTTGTTGCTGTAACAAAGTAAAAAATTGTAAGCAATGTAATTAGTTTATGGGAAGTTCATGTTCTTTTTGTTTTCCATATTAATTTGGTGCAGAGTGTGGCTGTGCATGACATGTCCTAGCAGAACGCATTACACAAAAATCTGTGGCATGTGGCGGCAGATGACCTATTTGAAGAAGAGAAAAAGCCCAAGTTGACAAGGATCACCTGGTAGTGTCATAGCTGGTTAAAGCTTATGCAAGAGAAAGAGAAGAAAGAGTAGAGAGAGAGAGAGAGAGAGAGAGAGAGAGAGAGAGAGAAATCTCCTAACCCCTAAATCTATTTACACATCATACCCAGTTTTGATCATAAAGACTTTTATACTTTTCAATCGGATATAACAAAATAATAGAATTGACAAAAATTGGAAAAAAAACATTTTCTAATTAAGGATAACACATTTTTTAAAGAAAACTTGGAAATTAAAAAAAAAAAAGCGTAAAGAAGATAAATCACCTTAAATACCAGTTCTCAGAGGGGACTATTAACATATTGATTGATGTATTTCCTTCCCCCATTCAGGGAAATTAAAGGCTTCTGAGTAGCCTATTTCTCATTCTTTATTCCTGATTTCTGTGTTTGTGACTGGGACCTCCTTCTGATCCACCAAATCAGAAATCTGGATGGCACGGGGGGGGGGGGGCGGGGGGGAGAGGTAAGGGTGGGGTAGTGGGTAAAGGTGGGCAGGGGGGCTCATCTTTGATTTAGCCTTTTACTCAACCATTTATCATTCGACCCTGTTGGTCCTACCTCCTTGAATTTCCCTGTGCACCGTTCTCTCTGGTCCACCCCACTCTCAGTATCCTTGTTTAGTTTCCCCTTCATCTCATGCGTGGAACGCTGTTGCTGCTTCCCACCCAGTCTTTCTGCCCTTGATCGTACCCTCCTCTGCGATGTTGCATCGTTATGAGGCTAGCTTATTCTTTTTTCCTATTAGCCTCATTAGCTCATACTCTTGTTTAAACCCTTCCAGTGGCTTCCATTGCCCTCCTTTTTGTGATCTGCACTGGTAACGCCGCAGCCTCCCTCCTTGTCTTTTTCCTCCTGGTCTTCTCCACCATCATCTCAGCCAACAGCAGTTGCTACAGTATCCTTTTTCTTCCATGATGTTCACACAATCTGTTCCCTGCATCTATAGGATGTTTTGTCCAACCCCCTTGAAGTTCCAAACCTCAAAAAAAGTGAAATGGGAAGACAATGTGGTAATGCATGTTTATTATAAATATGACATCTTCCTGTGGTGCCTCTAGATCTCAGGTTATAACCCTGGGAATACTTCCTATCCTCAAAGTTTCACTAATTTGGTTTCTGTGATTTATGGCCAGCAGTTAGGCATTGTATTTTTTAGATCAGTAAATGATCCTGAACATATGTCAGGCAAAAATATTGAGAGGCAATATTGAGAAGCAATATTTTCAGTAGATTTTATTTGAACAGTCAACAGTATATATAGACTATCTATTACATGCAGGCACTGTTCTCTGATTCCTCTAAATTATACAGACATCATCTTTAATTTCAAGGAGTTTGTGGTCTGGCGATAGAGACAGAAGCAACACTTAGCAGAAGCAATGCATAAGCAAAATAATTTCACGTGGAGATAAATAATTTGAAGTAAGCCAGGGTGATGAGATGATGGAATTGGGTACAGTAGGATGACTGAAGTGGTAAGGGATTTGTTATTTCATATACGCCAATGTATTATCCAGGCACATGCCAATCATATCTTTGATTAATATCAGTTGGTAGTGAGAACTGCATATTGATAGGGCTAAAGGTGAAGAGAGGTAATAATTAAGATTTGAAGGAACTATAATGCTTTTCAAATAATTGAATGAATGTACAACATAACAGAGACTCTAGATCACCCACAGAAGACTGAAGTAGACCAATAAATAGAACTACAGAGAGGTGTATCTCAACCTAATGTGGAGAACATCTTTACAATTTTTGCAGTTTACTCATCAAGAGAATGAATTTTGTGAGTCTTTGACAGGGGCTTTGTTCAGGTGGAGGCGACAAAGGTCAGTGGGGGATTTCCTTGAAAGGCTTGAAAATCAGCCAAAATGGTTTCAGTGATCCCTATAGTGTTATGTTGGGAGCTTGACCTAGAAGGAATAGAAATAGATGCTTGAAGAAGAAATGTTCCAACCAAGAGAAGGAAGACCTCTTAGAAAAACTGAATGGAACAAGAGATGACATTTCTCTGGAGAAGAGACACATAGAAAATATGTAAGAATGTAGATCTATCAACTAAAGACGCTTCATGCTGATTGGTTGGAGAAAAAGGAAACAGAAAAAAAAAAAGATCAAAAAAGGGAGAAGGTATTTTTGAGGAAGAAAGGCTATAAAATGATTCTGGAATGCTAAATGGAGTAATGCTTTGCATAAATGCATAGCATCAATTAAAGGGACAAGCTTTGATTATAAGATCACATCTGGCTGGGATATTTCTTGTCATTATTTCTTAGGTTCTTAGTCCATTAGTACCCTAAGTAGTGTTATGTAAATTAAAGAAAACTAGAATAGTATGCTTATATTTTTTTGTTTAAACAGAGTAATATGGCAATCCTTATTTTTATATTCTGAATTGTTGATTGAGGCATACACTTATTTGGGTTCGGGTTTGGCTTGGACAGGAAAACAACAAAGAAACATGATTTTCTTTAGAGCTGCTATTATTGCCTTTTAGTAGTGGTTGGTATTTCGGCAGGCACAAGTATTAAATTATGTGCCACCCAGAACTAAGTATAATCAATTTGTTTTCTAAGGCTTAAAAGTAAGGGACTTTGGCTTTTTAAGAGATGAAGTGAGCTTTATTTGAATAACAATGAGTTGCAATACAATGCTTCTACTTTATCCATGCCATACTACCCATGTCCTATGTTTAAGTTATACATTATTCTTAGATTATTCTTGTGTTTATTTTTCCCTTCTAGCAAAAAGAGTTTAGTGCCAGTATTTTAGGTTATGAATGCTTCCTAGAGCAAGAGTTGAAGTTTTCCATTCAGAGTGAAAAATCCCCGCATTTTTTTTTTTACATTTCCCTAGAAGCAGAATAGTCATTTCCTAATCTTCTCATTATGTCCTTGGGGCATTAGACAGACATTGCCACTTAAAGAAGAGGAAAATAGGAATCGGAATATATTTGATGGAAGTATAAATAATACAGGAAAAATATTAAATCACAAAAAGTACATTTATATTTTTTCCTCAATATTTGTGTCTTTAGCTAATAGGCTATTAATCCTTATTGATGGAGGATTTTGACAATAGTAAGCAGAATGTTATTTTGTCTATTTAACAACTTATTTAAACACTGTATTTCTAAATGGACAATCTCACTTTTTTGTTTGAAAGGTGACAGCATATTTATTATGGTCCATTTTATAAATATCTACTTACAAATAGA
Source organism: Eonycteris spelaea (assembly GCA_003508835.1). Lineage (NCBI taxonomy): Eukaryota > Metazoa > Chordata > Mammalia > Chiroptera > Pteropodidae > Eonycteris > Eonycteris spelaea. The sequence continues at coordinate 12,268,448 of PUFA01000027.1, forward strand.
CTCTTCACAGCTGGGTGTGCCTATTTGGAGACATGCAGAAAAAATCCTCTCAATGTGAATTACTTTTTGACTTTGAGACAGAAGATGAAATTGCTTAAAATAAATGGAAAAATAAAAATATGCTTGTTTCAGTGTACATTGGAAGGTTACAAAAATTGGGTCAAATATTGATATTTGCTTTTTGATATTTTTGTCTTTTAATTGGCAAGTTCATAGGGATACTTCCTGGGGTGAGATCATTTTCTGTGAACTTGGGAAGCATCAGTTGTCTGTTTGCCAGTGGAACCTGGAAAATACATCATTGTAGCATATGTTGTTTATTTTTTTAATTATGAAATATTTCAGTAGAACAGAAAATATGGATAATAAATTTAATATTCATCTCCTCACTATGGACTTGACAGATCTTAATATATTGTCTTACTTACCTTAGGGTTTTTTTTTGTTTGTTTGTTTCATGAAATAAATAAAGCATTTAAGATTGAAGCACTCTGTAAATTCACTCACTCCTTTAAGGGAGCCACTATCCTGAAGATGGTGTTTTATTGTTCCCATCCATTTATTTATTCTTCAACCACAATATATTTATCCACAAATATCATCATATCATTTTGTATGTTTTTTAATCTTATATAAATGGTATATTATGAAAATTATACTTTAGCTTATTATTTAATTAATTTACCATAAGTTTTGAGATGTATCATGTTGATATGTATAGCTCCAGGTCTTATATATTAATTACTATATCCTATTCTATTAAATAGATTACCACAGTATTCATATAGCTATCCTTCTGTTGATGAAGATTGGTTCCACGATTTCTATTCTAAATAGTTTTGCTATGAACATTCTCATGTTTGCCCGTGGGAGAATTTTACTAGGAATAGAATTTCTGGGACGCTTATTGGTTTCCTATTGCTTCTGAAATGAATTTTCCCCAAACTGCTGGCTGAAAACAACACAAATTTATGATCTTACATTTATGGAGATTAGAAGTCTGACATAGTCTTAATGAGCTAAAATCTAGGTGTTGGCAGGGCTGTTTCTCATGGATCCTTTAGGAGAGAATTCAATTTTTGCATTTTGAAGCTCCTAGAGAATGCTCACATTCTTTGGATTGTGGCTCCATTCCTCTGTCTTCAAAGCCGGCAATGCTGCATCTCTCTGATTATTATTCCTTAGTCACATCTCCATCCCACTCTCTTCTGCCTCTTTCACTTTTAAGAACTCTCTTGAATACCTAGGCCCACTTGAATCATCCAGGATAATTTCCCCATTTTAAGGTCATTTAGTAGCAACCCAAATTTCATCCGCAACCTTAATTCCCTTTTGTTATGTAAGGTAACGTAGTCACAGATTCTGGGGATTAGGTCATGAACATCTGTAGGGGGACCATTATTCTGCCTACCACAGGTCATGGGGTATTCTAAATCTTCTTTCATTTGACTAGATAGCTTCAAATTGCTATTTTAAATGGTGGATGCTTTTACACTCTCTCTGAAAGTGAATGACAATTTCGATTGTTCCCTATTCTTGCCAACATTAGGATTATAAGATTTTTAAAAGATATTCAATCCGATGGGTGTAATTGGTATCTCATTGAGCATCTTTTTATATAATTATTGACTGCTGAATTTTTCCTTTTAGGTCAGTGTTCATTCCTTTCCTTTCCCTATTTCTAAATTGTTCTTTTTTTTTGTTTTCTTAATAATTTATGGGGTGTTCTAAAAATATTACCATTATTAATTATTTGTTGGTTATTTGCATCACACTATTTTTTCCTTGCATTTTACCTTTACATTTTATTTGAGAATTTGTTTTATTGAACAAAGGTTTTAATTTCAAAGTTGACAAATCTGTGTTTAAAAAATAATATCCTACGTGAAGTCATAAAGATATCCCTCTTTAGTTTTTAAATAAAATTATACATTTTAATAATTTTCTTTGTCTCTACATGTATATATGACATGTAGCAACACAAACAAGTCTGATTTATTGGGTTGGCTCAGTTTTATATAGGCTGCACCTGAGAACTGTATAATTTAAAGATTGATGGCTTTATGAAGTATTATTGCTGGGAAGAACTTTAGAGGTGATGTGGTCCAAAATTGAGTCCCAGAGAGACAGGAGGCAGCAGTTCGAGAACTACTTGTATTGACAGAGTAAACTGCTTAAATACTGCATTATATTATTTTCATGGCTGAGGAGCTTGCCTTATCCTGAAGAGAAATTTTATACTACTGGTAGATAACAACTCTTGGACTGAGTAACATGATGGATGCTGATTTACATCCAAGAAAATAAAGCAACACTTACATAGTAGAAATTTTTATGAGATGGTAGCAGATCACTTTGTTTCTAACTATCCAGGAAACAAATAGGTGGTATCTGAAGCAAGGAATAGTTGATTATTGCAACTATAACACTTATTCATCCTTCAGTGATGGTCACATGCTTACAAAAATAATTAGACATCGGTTTTGTTGAGAATCAACCTCCCCCGCCCCCCACTCCAGAGTGTGTATTTTCTTTTGGAAGGCTTCTGTCACAAACATTAACTTCGGCAAATTCCCTCAACTTTTCTATCTCAGTATTCACCCACATCACTACCTGTTATCATACGCTGCCCCTCCTCCAATTCACTCAACATGTTTATTTTCTCATGTTATCACTCAATTCTCAGACTCTCTAAGCTGAGGGATAAAGTTAAGTACATTTCTTATGCTCAAAATAAGCATCTCAATAATGTTCACTATTTTTTTTTTTTTTTCTCAAAGGAGTATTGCAGAAGAACTTAAGAGTGAATGACAGTTGACAGGAGAAGTGGTTGCCCAGCAACTGGCAATTTAAATAACTAGGAGCTGATATGATTTACCAACCTGATGAACAGCAAGAACTTTAATACAATCTTAAGGACTGCTACAGATGTTGCATTGAGCTATTTATATGTGTTGATCTGTCTCAGTCTATTTTAATATATATGTATATATGCATATTTTTTTTTCCTGCAGAACTGGAATATGAAAGCAAAGGCTGTATCTCTTCCCTTATGTAACATTAATAGCAGTTGCCTGCAATAAAATGAGTTGTTTTAGCCCCCTTTGTTTTTATAGTTACTCAGTTTTAAAGGAGGCTTTCTCACTTAGAGGAAATAAATGACCTGTGGATTGAGTGCTGAGCCGGTTTTGAGTTGAGATTATATTTTTGTACTCAGTAATTGTTGTTACCTGATTTTACAGATTTTATCATTTGAAATTTCTCTCCATTTTTTTAAAATGGAGTATTCGTTGTTCTTTATTCTTCAGGAGAATAATGAGGTTTAATAGGATTGGCTCTGAGTTGCTTTAAACGATTAGTGTGTTTTGCTAATGGGATCAAGAGGCTTGATCCCATCATGAGCCAGTTAGCTTCCTGGAGCAGATGAATTTTCATCTTTGCTAAAGGCAGCCTTCCTGACTCTCAGTGGACACCTTTTCACATGGTTTTTCCAAGAGATGATAGAAAAGCTGCAACCCATCAGTAATAGTAGTATAGTGATCCAAAGAGTTCCCCCTCCTGGCTGGAGGTCAGCATTATCATTTTTGTATATAAGAACATGGTATACTTGAGAAGCAGTCTCTATAAAAATTCTACCATCTTGTTGGAAAATGGAGTGTGTGACATAAAACAAACTACTAACATCCTGTTCTGGCATGGAGCTTAGAGTAATTTTAAGGATAATCTTAACACTGAACATATTTTATGATATGGGAGTACAAAAATAAATCATTTTAATCATGAAATAGTTGAAGGACCCAGCAAGGCAATTTTACAATTGTTTCTTGAAACTATTCACAAATCGTTGAGGTTAGGACTTCAGGAAGTTCCAGGACTTTTTCTTTGCCAATCATGCATGTTTCAATAAAATTCAGTACCCTAAAGCTGCATGCCAGCTCTTCCATAGTATCTTTCCCTTCCACTTCTAATTACAATGAAAAATCTCTCCTCCAAATCCCTACAGCACTTGTGCTATCCTGTCTCTTTTAAGAAATAATACCTTTAAGAGCTGCATTGTTTCACCATTCCGAGGGGCGGGGGGCGCGGGGGGGGCAATTTGCAACACAAGGGCTCTGACAATCCTAATATCTCACATTTATTGAGCACCATGCTAAGTATTTTAAATATATTGTCATTTGTCCCTAATGGTCCTGCAAGGAGGTGTTAAAGCCAGCAACTACCTGCAAGCAGACTGAAAGAGTGGTGATTCGCCTGTGAAAATATAGCAAGAAATCAAAAGTGGAATTTGTATTAAGGTCTGTCAGACTCCAAAATCAGTGTACTTTTTTTTCACTGTGTTACTATCTCTGTATGCTTTGTTATTTTGTTTTTATACTTTAGCCCAGTTATCGAGGGTGGTGGGGGGGGCGCATCTTAGATAAGACTGCATTTTCAGAGGAGTCCTTGGACCAAACTCTGAGAAATTCCTGGTGTGAAATCTGAGGCAGGCTCTATCTGAGCTACCCTCTCACCTTTGTACTGAACATTCTCGTAAGCACTCAATAAGCTAGTATGTGTTAAATTCACGCATGATCAAAACTTGCCCCTGTGCTAAATATAGCCCACAAAGTTCCATAGCATGAACCTCAGTTGATCATAACCTGAATATAAATATTAAAGGTTATGCAGGTTAGAAAAATCACTACTTATTGGTAGGGTGAAATTCAAAGATTCATTTCTTATGTATCAATGTATTCTGGAAATTTAGGTGTATCCTAAAATGTTGGTGTGTGTTCAAAAGAAGCCTGTGTAGAGAAAGGAAAAGTATAGATGAGTAAAGAATCAGAGAGGGATGGAGCTGAGATGAATCTTTGGTATAAAAGAGAATTCTTTGCAGTGGGTGAGAAGGAGGTGGAGATGGAAGATGGGAGGTTGGTTCAACTCATCAGTCAAGGGGAGGTTCTTTGGAAAGGTCTGAAAGAGTTAAGTGACTTATTCAATTGGAAGAGATCCTGGAGAAGGCTACTGGAAAAGAAGGTCAAAGATAAGAGGGATGTGGAGTAAAAGGAGCCAGTGATAATGTGGGTATTGGTTGTGGGAGGTGGGGTTCCAGGAGGGGGCATCCCATGCACCTCGCATCTTTTGTCAGTGGCTTTGGGAGCTCTTGGCTTATCCTGTTTCCTTCTTCATCATGTGGGTGCCCTGCTATTGTCATTTCTTCACTTGAGGTGTATCTTTATCCATGTTTGGAGATGTCTCTTAGCTTGCTTAAAATTGGACTGACCACTAGCAATAAATAGAGGAGTAAGTAAAATTGTGAGTGAAATTGTCCTCAAGATAGATGCCTTAGTCTATTGAAATTTTCAAGGTGTTCTATTAAAACATAGGAAAGTTATTTATAGAAGGATTTTTACAGTACTCAGGGATATACTTCATGTTTTTCTGCAAATTCCTACAAACTGGTAGTTATTCCTAACTTACTGTTTTTGATATTCTTGTTTTTCTTTCCATCAATTCCCAAGTGATTTTTTTTAATAGTAGTAATTTTACTGAAATATTAGGGTAATTGTGGTATGTTCACAAGCAAATGATCATAGAGTATATTTCCTTAGAGTATACACTGCCTTCTAAAAGAATGAAGCAAAGCAAGGAAAAAGCTGTGGTGATTAGGTCCTTGTTGTAACCCAGGTGGAGTGGGGAAGTTGATAGCTGTGTGGCAGAACTCCGTTTCAGGGTGAGAGGTACCGGGTGACACTGCTTTCTCCAGGGATGGAAGTTGGCCTGACGGAAACACAGTTTCTATACTAATAATGACAGTAACAGCCAACGTTTTTGAACATCTTCTCCTTACTGATGACATTTTTTTTTTTTTCCTCCAAGTCTCAGAATGACCCGGTAAGTGAAATACTTCATGTTTAAGCCACCGAAGCGCAGAGAGGTTAATTGACTTCTGGACCCCGGCTAGCGAGACGTTTCACATGGGCATTTTGCTAGCGTGAAGGGATTATCGGATTTTCAAGAGGCGGGTTGCAGCATTAACAACATCACAGACGTTCCACATGTATGTATTCAATACTGAAGTTTGAAGAAGAGAACCGCGTGCATCTCAATTGCAGTGAAGACCTTTTGTTTTTGCTAGCTGATCGTAGCCCAGGTCTCCACACTAGCAGTGTAGCAGACCCGGAGGCGAGTTCTTTTAAGCATGTCTGACCAGGCAGTTTTCCACAGGGGAGGTTACAGTGTACAAGTGACAAAGGCCTCCTGCTGCGGAGGCATCAGAGGTTGTCTGTTACAAGTTTCTTCACTTCGGACTATTACTGCCTTTTTACAATTCTATTTTGGACTTCTTTATCGTGTGTATTTACAGGCAGACAAAGATTTTTTTTTTTTTTTAACAACCCCTTTGCCACGACTGAAAGGAGCCTTGTAATGTCCTGCAGTTCTTGGGCATTGTGAATCTCATTTTAAATACAAACTAATGACAACGGTGGCTGTGACTCCCTGATCCCTACTGTTCAAGCAGGGAAGTTGTGGGTAGGGGCCTTCGAAAATGATCCAATAAACATCAGTGAGGAAGGCTTTTTAATAAAATGCTCTTTATTATATAGAAACTGTTTGGGATATGACTTGGACTCTGGAGACCCTGGGGCTAAGCCCAGTGTTTTAAAAATCAAGGTTTACCATGGAAAGGTCTATTTTTATTAGCATAGGTACTGTAGTTGGCAGAATTTTTTCTTATGAAATAAAATATCCAGCAGACCATTCCTGATTATGTTACGTATTTTTAGATGTTACCATTGAGTTATATTTTATAGTATAGACTACTGAATCCTATCTTAAATATGCAAAATATATGCATAACTAACCTCCCAAGCTGCGTTCCCTACTCTATATTGCACCCTACAATGTAGCCTGTACTTAAATATTTCTGCTGAAAATCTTATAAGGGAGCTTATTATTTGATTTTAAAATATGAGCATGGAAAATACTTACAGGACATGTACTTTTCAGGGAGACGCATTCTGCTCTTAGCTATACTCTAAGGGTGAAAGCAGCAAGTATCTGGCAAGTGGACGGGGATCAAAATTAATAGTACTTATTAGGTAACTGCCTGGAGACCAGTCTGAGCCTAAAGGAGCTGATGTGCCAGTTTTGCTAGGTGTTTAGTCTGAGTACCAGGTGTCTGCTTTGGTATTAGGGAAGGTTAAACCACTGACCGTATCATTGATGTGGCTGGCTCCTGTCTGTGCCCATTAGTTTCCCAGTGTGTGTTGCTTAGGATAAGTTAAATATTGTCAGGAGCATTATTTGCATAGTCCTGCTTCTACTACTAAAGTTGAAGGAAACAAGGATCCTTAAATCTCTGTATCCTATTCTCCTGTGTCTTGATGAATAGCGGTTTGATTATTTTGATGTAATCGTGAGGTTGTAGAGCTTGTCTAATAAAGAAGTAGATTTCTTTGGAGGAGAAAAACTGAAGCTAATCAGAAGGTGAGAAGCTGAACCCTTCCAATGATCAGAGAAATCACTTCAGTTTCAAAGCCTAGAGAATAATAGTATCTTGAACAACATAGTTCAGGGGCAAATTTGTTTCTGGGTGTCCAGTGTCTTTCCCTGATCCAGAAAGTTCCAATCCCTCCTGAATCCACTCTTTCTATATGGTAGCCCAAACTCTAGGGTATTTTTCTTTCTTTCTTTGATCTAAATCAAAGAACTCTGTTCTAGTCCTTCAAAATGCTATACTACAAGTTGGATAGATGATTCTGACCCAGAGGCAACTACAGAGTTGTTGGCTTAGCCCTTCCCCTTTGTTGACTTATTCATCCATCAAGAATTTATTCTGTACCTACATGTACTAGACATTGAGCTAGGTGTGGGAATTACTGAGATGAATATAGTGCAATCCTTGAACAGAGGAATGTAGTTTCATGGCGAATAGAAGCACTTCACAAACATACAAGGTATTATTATTATTATCTAACATTAGGGATGGTAATTTAAGTAGGTACAGTGCAAGACAAAGCAGGAACATAGATGAGGAAGCTGACCTTTTACTTGGAGTATTGGTTAAGAATTCCTATTTGAACATGGCCTTAAAAAATTTGAGCTGGGAGATAGAGAAGAAGTGACAGTATCCTATGCAGAAAAAGGAACAAAAGCATGGAAATGTGAATGTGAATGATACTATACAGGAATAATCAGGACTCGGTCAGCTGCTGTATGCAGCCTTAGTACAGTGTTTATTCTGATTTATTTGTGCCTGTACCTCAGCAGTAGTTAATGATGTTGATTATCACTCTAGGAATAATGAGATTGCCTGGAACCATAGGAGTTATATGGGAGGAAAAGAAGGAAGGAGAGAAAAATGGGGTGGGAGGAAACAACTTATGAAGAAACTTGAATGCCAGTTAAGGAGTCTGCAGGTCACCAGATTTTATTTACTTACTCATTCATTCAGACATTCCCTAGAGGCAGGGATACCAGATAGAAGGCTAGATAAAGAATCTAATCAAGAACGAATGATTGCTTGAGCCAAGACAGCATTCATTGAAATGGAAAGGAGGGCCCAGATATGAAAGGTATTTTTTTTCAGACATCAGTGTACTGGCTTTGGTGACTATGTATGGGGAATGGAAGAAAGAGAGAAATGAAATAGAATCTGAGGTTTCCATATGGGTAACAGAATGTCTTAGATGTAGCCAATAAAAGTTTGTTGAATTGAATAGAATGTTAAGAGCAATTTTCTAGTATTTTCTCTAAAGATGAAATTATGGCAGAATCTCAGGTTTTGAGGCATAAGAGAGAGACTGGGTCTGCTGAATCTCTTGATACTCAGTGAACTGGCACAGTAGGCTTATTCTACCAATAAACTATATGTATAGTGGATGATATGAATTGAGTCAGCTCATGAAGTCTGTTCCATAAAGGATAAATTGGGGCTGATGACTTAGATCTTGGGGCTGATGACTCCATCTAAGAAGAGAAAGACCCGCAGATGAGTGTGAATGGCTTTGTAGACTGAACTGTGCATTATGACTTGCCCTAAGTCTGAGAAAGATATAATAGAGATACACAGTTTTGTTAGCTTCATAGACTACAAAGTACTCTGCTTTTTTAGTAGCACACTGTCCGAGATAACACCAATTGCCCAAAAGAAAAAAAAACTGTAATAAGAAGCTTAGATTATAGTTAAAAAACCAACAGACAGCTTGTAGTAGGAACATGAAGTCTAAGTGAGATTTGAAAGCTTATACTGTGAGAATTCTTGTAGATATTTGTTCCAACTTTTTTGATTTGTTTTATTATCTTTTGTAACTGAGTTCAGTCTATTCACTGGCTAAGCTCTCTCATTTACCACCAACATGTCTGTGAACAATTCCTGAAACTCTCCAAGCCTCAAATTCCTCATCTGTAAAATATGAATAATAATGGCTTACTCAGTATACTCCAAAGGGCTGTTGTGAAGATCAGGGGTGATAATCCTTGTGCAAATTCTTTGTGAGTTGTAAGTTCTGCTGATTTTCCACTTATTACTATGGAACAGGCCATGCAGGTGGAATGCTTAAAGGACTTATGGATTCACCACCCCAATCATGTTAATGAGAGCAATGTGGGCTGGGGGAATGTAATGTGATACTGCCTTCTTTCCTTGGCTGCAAGGGCAAGCTAAGACTTTGCAAGATGTCACTCCCTTGGGCTGTTGTTATATCCCAGGATATTATAGCAGCAACTTACTTGCAGGCAGCTGATGAACTGGTAGTCAGAAGTGATCATTTTGAAGCAAAGATTCTCAGTCACTTATTGTGGATCCATGTAGCTCAAGGAAAATGCAAAAATATGGATGGATCTTGAGAAAATCATGCTAAACGAAATAAGTCAGATGGAAAGGGTTGAGAGCCATATGATTCACTCATATGTGGGATATGAAATTGAAAGCAACAAAGAAGACAAAAACTCATAGACATAGGCAATAGTTTAGAGAGAAAGGGGATGGAGTCGATAGGGTAAAGGGGGCCAAATATATGGTGACAGAAGGTGATTTGCCTTTGGGTGGTGAAGACACAATGCAGTATACATATGATGTATTATTGAATCCTATACTTGAAACCTATGTAATTTTATTAACCAATGTCACCCCTATAAATTTCGTTTAAAAAAGAGCCCAAACAACAATTCTTAGATCTCAATAGGTAAAAGACTCAGAGTAGCAACTTTGCTCTTGCTGTGCTTGTGCTTATCCCCTTAAATGTGCACATATACATTTTTACGGAATAGGCAAATTAATGTGCAAAGTAGTTGAAACTGTTAATGAAAGCAGAGCTAATTCTATATCTGTTTTGGTAATCCGTATTCACAATCAGCATCCTCCCCCCTTTTCATTCATTTACCCACTTGAAGGCCAGTTTCTTATATCTAGTTCAAGCTTCTTGTAAGGATGACTAATATACTAGGGGAAAACATCCCTATTCTAAGAAAATAGTCTGTTTCTCTGAAACCCATTTGTATAACGAAGTGTGGAAATATTTAAGAATAAACTGTTTATGCTCATTGACAGGTGTTCCTCCACTGGCCCCTCTTTCTTTTCTGAGTAGCTAAAACATGGTCTTCATTTGCGTAAAATCCTGTATCAATTTTGTCCCTTAAAGATGTGAACAAGGCCGATAATCTGTTGATTTTATTGGCCACTAGGAAAGGGATGTAGTGCTGTGATGTGCATGTGCACAACACAACACAGTCACACACACACACACACAAAATGTGCACGTATGTGTAGAGGCTGATACCCCTGAAACATTTTAGGAGAGCTCTTCAAATGACCATATTTCAGTTATGCAACTATAGTTGTGATAACTTTCGTTTAATGTGGCTCATTAGAAATGGTGATGCAATAACTGGAAACTAGTACATAGCAACATAGTGATGCATATTAATTTTCTTCATAACTGTTCAGATAACAAGGCTTTTATAATGTTTGAAGAATATATTAGTGTTAAGAAGTTATTAAAAAGATTGAATGGCAAAGAGAGTAGTTTAAATTTTAAGAAAGTATTTAATGATGATATTTTGGAAGCCAAGTCATATGTTCATCTGAGATTCACTTTGCCACTCAAGTCTAGAGCTATGAAGGAAAACCCAATAATTAGGTAAGTAGCCATGAATCAACATGTTATGGACCGTTGTTATGTGCATTGGTGAAAATAAATGGCAGAAATGTGTGAAAATAGAAACATCTTTTTAATTTTAGATTTTGCGACAAGTAGCAAAGCCTTGCTGTAATATTACCCCTGTTAACAGTTAGACATAATTCCATTTAAATTGGGTTGTATTTGTAAAAAATACAATATCAATTGTACAAAGTGACATTATAGATTAAAATTTTCTCTTTAAACACAGAGTAATTGTGCCCCTAATTGAAGGCATCTTTCAGTGCTGCTCTACTTATATTCTCTTAAGGTTTCCTGTCCTTTGCTTTCTGTTATTCTGAACTTAAAATCAAACTGTGCCTTGAGAATCAAGAAAGTAGCATGAGCATTTGTGAAATATTTCAGACTGCAATGTAAAAAAGTAAAAATACCCAAATCTCAAAGTCCACGTTCATTAATTTTAGATAGTCTGTAGATTTAAATCTCACCCAATTTTAGTTTTGATTTTGCTTTATTACCTTTTAATTATGAAGCAGATGACATCTCAATTTTCTCACCTGTGAGTGGGGGGCAGTGAGAGTTACAAGTATCAGTGTGGTTGATGTGAAAATAATATAAAAAATGATATGTCTAAAAGTACTTTGTTACTATTAAGAACTATGCAAATGACTTTTTACTTTAAAATATGACACTGACATATTTTTACTTAGAAGCCAATATCTAAATGTCTGTTTGCTGATACAGACATAAAAAGTATTTTCTGCTCTTCATTTTTCATTTTTTAAAGAAATGTTGCTTTCTCATCAACATGGACATTAAGATTCTTTAAATAATGCTAATAAAATAAACACATTAGTATAATTTTTGAAGGAGATTCATAAAAATATACATTTATTGTCACTAAATCTTGACATATATTCAGCACTAAAGATGTGATAAGGAGTAGCCTGCTATAATTTATGACTGTTTTAATTAGCAAAATTCCATTTAAAGACCATTTGAAGTATTATAGGTATTATTTGTGAGGTTATATAGTTCTTCAAAGGAAATACATATTTAAATCCAGCTGTATACATATCGGCAAAAAATAGCAATAACACTTTCAAAATACTGTCGGGAAAAGGAATCACAATAAATATGTTGGGTTCTCCAGATAAAGAGATGTATAATTCTCAGAGTTACAGCATTCTGTGTGTAAAAATAGTGCAATCGGGCTATACTATTTTAGTAAGAAACTCATTAAGTGCAACTTTAAAAGCTTCTCTTCTTCCTCTTCTTTTTTTAAACTTTGACAAATTCCAGTAAACTGTGAGGAAAATGTCCTTTCAAATGCTTTTCCTTTGCCAAAATGTCTAGAAGTTAGAGTACATTCAAATTAAAAGCAGAAAGTCCCTTAAATTCCCTGCAAGAAGTCCATTCGATAAGTGCCACTCCTGGAAAGACTATGGCTGTTAGTACTTTTGGCTGGAATGGGATTGCAAAAGACTTCAAGAAGAAACGAAAATTGTAATGGGAGTTTTCTGTCACTCTTATAGTTTATGGCTTATTTGTTCTTTTTTTTAATCCTTTAAAATTCTTTCCCCAAGAGGTCTTATCTCGAGAAGGAAATCGTTGACATGATAAAAATACTATGTAATGAGATACTTAGATCCAAAATTCCAAAAATATTTTAAATTTCTATAATAATGATAACAGCAAACAAATTATAGTGACTAGTAAATAGAAAACGAATTATAATTATGCGAAATCCTTTTCTGCTAACACATTTCTTCCACACCTATTATTTTATTTTAGTGTTCACAATATTCCTGCACTTTAAGCATGACTGGTAAATTTGCTCTTTCATAGATAAAATTATAACATATATAAAATTAACTGTACACCTCTATGCAGTATCTGTTTGTCTATAATGGATTAAAAAATACAAACATAATTATAGATGAAGACTTAAGACACTTGCAAGGTTGATGTGACGCCTTACAGACACACAGTTGAGCTGTGGCTGAACTGAGACTCTGTGTTTCTTTTCCTTTGTGGCTTGACACAACTTATGTCATACACATCCATTTTTATTGCATTCCAGGTTTCTCTTCTACCAGCCTCTTGTGGACCAACATCGCCAGCCTAAGGAAAGCTGCGAATCCACATCCCGGCCCATCCGTCCTTCTCCTGGTTCCCATGATGAGCTCACCAGTGCAGCCCGGTCAGTCTGATTTTTTTTTTAATCGTTGAAAGACTTTATATGAAAGATGTTGCTTTGTGTAACTTCAGACAAAAAATTTAAGCCATGAAAGGACTTTTTTTTTTTTTTTCTGATGAGGATTGGTTGATACAATGAATTTTGAAGTCAGTATTCTACAGCCAGTCTTCTATTACATAACCCTGTTTGCTTTCCAGGTAACTAATTTCATTTGCATGGCTACCTGACCACTGGGCTTTAATTCTTCTGCTTCTAATGTAACATTTGGGTTAAATTTTATAAAGTTATAAATATTTATGAAATATGATGTGGACATCTAGTTCACACCCTAGGCTTTCTGTCCTAACATATGTCTGTCTGCTTTTAAACTGTGCTGTACGTATTGGAAATTAGCTTGTGGATTCACTCCTTCTTCATCTCTTGACACACAGGAAAAATATTTCTTCACCCCACCCTTCTTTGCTGTCACTCCTGTTTCCTTTGTACGTTTTTAATTATAATCTCAGCACCTGCTTCCTCTAAATCCAGTGTAAGGTGTGGCTCTTGCAATGTTGTGATCGGCATTGCCAACACCCATTCCTGCAGGACAGAGTGTCACTTTTGGAACAAACACATCCAAGTCTTTAGAACGATGAAGTCGGGGCAGATATCACGTGTTTAGGATAAACAAATTTAAAAAGAATTTTTTGTTTGGATTATTATAGGAGCATTTATTCCTATATATTCTTTAGAAACTCTTTCAGCATATTAATAGTCTAGAGTTATCCAACATCCAAGGTTGAAGCTAATGTAACATTATATTCAGAGTTTATAAAAAGAAATCTTTTGCCAAGATTTTGACTCTGTGGAGTGCCACACACAGATTAGCTGCTCTGAAATTTCGCTGTCTCATCAGTCTGACCCCATTGCCCCAATAGGCCACCGCTTGTATGTTGAATTTTAAAATGAAATTATTGGTTAGTATAACTGTGATTGTTGATTCTACATGACATACTAAAGCTATTCCAGAGTCTTTAGTCAAAGTCATGATTCATAATTGGCATTGTCATCTGGATAAGCAGATGAAGAGTTACCTAGGCTGCTTATCTCTGAGTCCCTGTAGTCCCCTGATGCTCAAACTTCAGCATGCATTAGCATCATTAGGAGGGCTTCTTAAAAGAAGCTCCATCTCCATAGTTTTTGACTCAGAAGGGCTGAGGTGGGGCCCAATAATTGCAATTATTACAGGTTGATGCTTCTGTTGCCTGGGGACTACACTTTGGGAACTTCTGGTCTGCCCACTGACCCTGTTCTTTCACTGACCCCTGCCTGCTGCCCATTCCCTCTGCTCACAGACAGAGCCCTGTATGTGAGCTGTATTGCTCATCACAATTGTACTATGGTATTCTTATCCTTTCTATTGACATGAACTTAAAATCATGTTTGCATTTTATATATGTATATATTGCATTTTAAATATATATATTCATTTATAAATAAATTTAATGTTTCAAAATCGCATAATTTAACAGAGACATTTAATTTAGAACAACCATAGTCAATTTTTTTTTCTTATGGTAGAATGTGTTGGAATCACTAAAAAAATATACTAAAAGAAATAGGAACAAATTGGCTGAGTACGGAAGTGGCACCAAAGTTTCTCCATTTCTAGAAGTTACTGTCTAGAATTTAAATACATGCTTTTATTTCATTCTCAGGACCAGAAACCAGACTTTTTATTCAGTCCCTCTGTGGTCTTTATTTACCATCTTTCTTACAGGCACAGACTTGGACTCACTTTTTTTTTTTTTTAATGAGAAACACATAATTCCATTAGAACAGTATTATAAGTGGTTAGATTTCCAGTTTAGCTCATCGAGGAATGTTTAAAGTAATGAGCATGCAATGAATGAATACAGAAATATTCTGACAACCTTAGTTGAAAAAGAATCAATGCAATGTAATAAGAAATATTTTAAAATTTTACATGCTTAAAGAAAAGTGTATCAAAAGCAGAAAAGGTAAAAAAAATTTGGTGATTCTTAGTGTGAGATATGGGCACCTAACAGAAATTTTTAGGTAGGCCTATATTACATCTAATTTCATTCTAAAAGTAATGTTTTGGGGGAGGTCTGTGTAAGGATGATGTCATTCTTAGTTTTCTCATCTTATGTGTGGAACAGAGGATAGAGGTGAGTTTTTTTGTTATTATTGGTTTTGAGGTTACTACTTAAGAAGTAAAGTATATTGGGCAAGAAAACTATAGAAATGTAAGGAACAGATGGTTAGAAGCAGCACTTATTGAACTTTGTGAGGCAAAAGAGAAGGAAAACAAATGAATGCATGTGCCTAACTCTTTCGAGGGAGAAGAAACAGACATGATTTAGGGAGTTTGAGGTTAAATAGGAGTGTCATTGTCCACCTAGCATAAGTTGTCAGTTATGTAGAAAGTGGATGTGAATGAATCCATGCTTCAAGGTACATATGGAGAAGGAGGGGATACTGTGCATAGCTCAGCTTCTTATACTCAGACGATATCAACTTGTAGCATGTTCGTTTAAACTCAGGGTTCCTAAATGTCAATGTATTGTAATGAATGAGATGGTCAAATACATTGGACTCTCTTTCAAAGAATAAAGTGAGATCATACCACATACTTTGATGAGTTCCAAATATACTGACACTGCCTTACAACTGATAATATTTGACTATTGAAATAAACATACCCTGGCCCCCGAGAGAATATTGACTTTATAATATGAAACTATTCTTTGAGGCTGCTGTTTCTGTGAGGAAGTTCTGCCAGCCATGATAATTGTTCAGTTAAGAGAAGGGAAAAAAGGGTGATAAATGAGACAGCTGTTGAATGAAGCTCATTCTACGTCGAGTCCTTAATTTCTTTGTGTACTTTCTTTCTTAGAAATACTTCTGCTTTATTGAGGACAGCATTATACAGAGGTCTTAATCAATTCTGTTTGGAAATTTTTATGAATGAAATCTGAATATAGGAAAGTCATAGCAAATAGGCCAGGTGGGTGGGAGTCTTTTCTATTTATTGCAAGTGAAAATTATAATTAGAGACTTGAAATGCACCTTGCATATATAAAGGAAAATGTTCAGTCACAAACATAAACACATTAGTCTGTTGTGGTGCCATATATATTCTACTAGGGAGAAATAACCTAATCGTTTGACTTAGAAAAAAGTGTTTTTCTTACGTCTCTCTCTCTCTTTTTTAACTATCTAAAAAGAGAATTAAATTGGTCTTATGCAATTGCCATTCATTTATTTTGCTTTAGTTCCACTAAGGGCTCTAAGGATTGTGCACCAGAAAAATACGCCAGTTAAGGAATTCTTTAATAGTCAGTTTCTCGAACAGAGTATTTATGTTTGTTTTGAAAATTCATTCTGGGATAGTGTGAATTCTGATTTTCCCCATGCGCTGACACCATTCTCATTAAAGTTTTCCATACATATTCCAGTGTAGTCGATATCAAGTACTAAATATTACTGTCTTGATCATACATTCAGTCCAACAATAAGTGCTGATTTTCGAATATAGAAACACTAGTTATTATTTTAATCTTGCTGCCCAATAACGTTCTGAGTTGGGGCACTGGGTATTGCTTTTCAACACTGAGGATCTTGAATGGAGGGAAGACCATCTGGATAAGATTGACAGTTCGCTGCTGCAGTCAAGATAGTCATTCATTCAAAACTTGTTAAACATCTGTTTCGTTCCAGGCAGTGTTAGATAGTGGAGAAACACAGAATACTGAAACCTGGTTTCTACCCTTATGGACAGCACCCTTCCGTGGGAGAAACAGGAGTGTAAATAGTTTTGGTCCATTCAGTGTGTTAAGTATTTTTTAAAAATATATATGAGCAGAAATTAATTTCTTCTGTGCAGGAATATAGATGCTATTTCTAGTAATTTAACTGTAATCAGGATTGCCAATCTCAGAAGGAAAGACTTTGGGGCTCATTTAAAGTTTTCCAAACATGTCCAATAATAAGAATCACCTGGGGCTCTTGTTAAAAATACAGATTCTCAGACCTCTCCACTAAAGAGACTAATGCCATAGATCTGGAGTGGGGTGCTCGATAACATAAGCATAGTACTCTTCACTGTGACTTGGTGAAGTACAGAAATGTTCTTTAATTTAACAAACACTAATATTTCTTATTTTGGGACTCTAGAAAAAAAATGCATCATTAATATAGGTATTTTGTCCTGAGAGCTAAGGTATAATTCAGTCTTTCTGCTTTCTAAAAAATAAAGATCTAGTGCTGTTGAAAACTAGAGGAGGTAGTCATTTGTGGAGAAATTTTAATGGCTTATATATTCTGCTCTACCTAGGGCATCCTGTTGTGATTTGGAGGTGAACAAAGGTGATTCCTAGAGTACTTCCCCCCTCCTCAAAACAAGTTTCTACCTATTTTAACTCAGATTAGATTTTTAGTAGGTAGCAAGATTATAGAAAACATGATTTGAGCCTGGACATTTTTAAGAGTAAACAAATTAGGCTGCATCAACTTTAGAATAATTCCAGTATGACTTTTAATCTTGATTGATCTAATTTATATAATGTATATTGATGAAAATGAATTTTCCAAACATAGAACACAAGGTACAGAATGCTCTCTGGAATTATGCAATGATGTGGCCTTGTGAACTTCTAGGTGACTTTGGATGATGGAGTTGCTATAGCAGTTATAAAGTCCTATGACATCAGTTTTTAAAGCTCATTGCATAAGAGTAGCTAATTTCCCTTTTTCTTCACCATGGTGGGAACATATAACAACTATTCCACCAATATGGAATGAGAAGGCCAGGCCATTTATATAAGTTATAGGTTTGTGGCAAGATCTTATATTCCATTCCTTTCCTTTTCTCATTTGGCAAATCTTCCGCAGTAGTTAGTTAAGAGTTTTCCCTTTGTGCCTCTGTTTTGCTAAACAGCTGAATTCTCTCATAGAAATGTAGAGTAGGTTTAGCTAATGATCAAAAAGTTTTGGGGAATGTAAAATTGTTATGGAAATGCTAAGTAGTATAAACAATTCGAAGGCAAGCATTAATAAAAGCTTCACTGCAAGCATTTTTGAAGAGGACTAATAAAAGCTTTACAGTTCAATTAATACAGCACAACATTGTGTTTTCTAGAAGCAGATGGGGCCCAGAAGGCCTGCCCCTGTTTTCAAAATTTACGAACTCTTTAATGATTCACCACTTTTACACCAGTGCATTACCCACTATGGTGCCATTTAGTCATTAAGTAGGAAACAGAAATCAGGACAAAGCTGCAAACAAATATCATAACGTCCAAATGGGATTTTTTTTCCCTTCAGTTTGTTCACAATATGTTGCCATAAAAAATGAATGGTAAATGAAATAGGGTCATAGGACAAGTCAAGTAGATCATGGCTTCCCGAGATTAGTCTGATCAGTTGACTTTTTAATGAAATACAGATACAGGTCATACCTCATCACAATAAGCTCTGTGTAACTAAAATATTTTCAGGTTCCTGGCTAATTATCTATTTCAAGTGGTGTTCAAGAAAAAAATTCTAAGATAATCAAATAAATTAGTACTCTGAAGGTTTTTGTAATAGAATTTGAGCACAGAGTATGGCATTTGTGGGAAACGTTGAGTATTAAATTTATTAAATATTGTTTTGGATTTTTTTTTTTTTACTGATGTAACTTCATAGTTAAGCGATTCATTCGTTTGCTGTTGTCAAGTCCAAACTTCTCAATCTGATATTCAGTTTGAAACATAAACCAGAGAGAGCATTTTATTCACTCTCCAGTTCCTGAAAGACAGCGCTTTAAAAGTGAGGCACTTCTAAAATGTTCAGTTTAAATTTATTCACATTTATTGTTTTCAACTTTGCCTTTCACAATGAATTTTGGTGGGTAATTCAGTTACATATTTCTTATGGTGTTCATTATCATCAACACTACCAAAACCCCCATAATGTAGTTCAAAAAGAAAAGGGTATTTCTCATTTACCTAAGGACTAAAGAGGTTTCCCTCAGTAGTGCACTATTCTTTTCCTAGTGATTATTCGGGTTCCCAGATAGCTTCTAACATGTGGCTGATGCTTCTTCAGTGATAAATTCTAAGATCAGTGTGCATCTCTACATCAAGCTGATACAAGGGGAATGGAAGAAAGTGGGTGTTTGCACATCGCTTCTGTTCACAGTGTGTTGGGTAGTATTTAGGTACCTGGCCACACCTAATTGCAAAGGAGGCTGGGAAATGTAGTCTAGCAGTAGTCCAGGAAGAGATGGAAGCAGGTTTGGTGACTCGCTGGCCAGTCTGTACAACATTTTTCTTAAACGTTTATACCTGGGAGTGCAAATATAGTATTGCTTACAAGAGGTAGAGTATTTCATAATGTATTCTTGATTAAGCCAGTTATTAAGGAGTTAAGTAAGATTCCTTTAAAGAGATAGTAGCATGTTGAAATCAGGGCAGATCAGCTTATCTGCATTTTCTAAAACCTGCTTAAAAACTTTTCTTTATAAATAATGCTAAATACTGAAGCAGTTTAGTTTTAGAAAATTCAAGTTTTTGTTAGTGGAAACTACAGAAAATGAGAATAATATGTATAATGTAGAATGTTATGTATTTATTTTTCATTAGTGTATAATAGTCATGTCAGTGACAGCTGAAGACTATCTGAAAAAAAAGGTCATGTCAGTTTATCTGAAATTATAGTTGCATATATGCTGAGGAAGAAGTCATTAATATTTACAATTTTATGGTTCTTTATCATCTATTGACATCACATTTTTAAACACCTTCATAGTTTTAAATATTACAGTGAAAATCTAGGCCAAATATACAGTGGTTGTTTTACACTGATCTTTTCATAAACATAGTTATAAAACAATGATAGGCTTTATATTTTTTTTTTCAGAAGGTCCATGAGCAAATTTTGGTGATTCTGCAAAATACGCATGGACAGCCTTTATGGCATTATGTGGGACTTTTAGAATTATAATAATAATTATTATTTTTGCTATATACTTTAGAGTTTGCACTGAAGAGTACCAAAAGTTTGTGTGTGTATGTGTGTGTGTGTGTATGTATACACACACACATATACACACACACATGTTGTGTGGTATGTATTTGTTTTTTTCTGTTTGTGTTGCAATACTATATTAACTCTGAGGAAATACAGAGGTATTTGGGGCCATATACCCTCCACTAAATAACACTCAAATGCTTTACTTTCTGTGGTTTTCTGTTGATTTCTTCATTTTTGTTTGTCATCATTTGAGAATTTCAATATGTAGCAGTATTCTCCATTAATAATATATTGCCACTAATTTGTTGTAAGGTTAGAAAGCAAAGAACTTAAATAAACCTTTTAGTAAGATAAAAATAAGATCTCTAATTTTTGAAGAAAAGCACAAAGGTCTCTTTTATGAGCAAAATACATGTTTGCTTTTTCTTACACATAGTAATAATATTTAAACTGTCTTCTAATACCCTTTATTTTCTTGGTTCTGTCTTTGCTATGTAGATTTGCAAAATTCTGAGTTTTTAATTAGGCAAGGCATTATCATGGTTTTAATTTTGCCATGCGTGTCCTTGCAAATTATGATCGATAAGTTTTATCATTGTATACTCGTGTGTTGACTTGTGTTACTTTGGGGTTACTTTAATATCCAAAATGAAGGATTCATGACTAAATTATGGGTAGTTTTTCTTTAAAATCTGTACCAGTTTATAGAAAATAGAATACATGAGATAGTATGCAAAATTATTTTGTCTTTTATGACAACACTCTGGCATTTGATTATGTAAGCCTCTTTCCTTTCATAATAGATGGTTGCTCCTTGGATAGTGCTGCATAATTAACCTTTTCTCCCCAGACTCTTAACTTCCAAGAAGACTTTCTCTTCATATTGATATTATAGTTCCATTGGTAGCTAGCTGGGCTGGGGAGTTTCCTTTGGAATTTGCCCTAGTAATTTCACCCTCTTTGGAATTGTGTGAATCCTGAGAGAGGGTAGATAATCACAGCAGCACATACATGGGCATGAGTCTTTTATCATTCACTCTTAGAGGAAATCGCTTTTCAGAAAGAAATGCTGAAATGACATATGAACAAATTATTAATAAGAAAAACTAGTTACAAAGTTTAGACCCTGGGAATGTATGCATGCTTAATAAAAACTGGCGACACTTTCTGGGTCTACTTTTGTTGGAAAGGCTACCCTTGTTGACCAGACCTGTCTTTCTGATCTTGAGATTTCAAGTGTTTTCCAGAAATTGAAGACTGCTGTGCAGAGGGGCTAAGTCAGAACTTCATCCCAAGCTCCTCTTTTAAAAATCTCTTATATGATTGAAAAAAAAAAAACAAAAAAACATGACAAGTCATTGTACTTACTTGTTTGGTTTGTCACTGGGATCCCAGATATCTGACCAATGAGTTTGTTAACATGGGCCTTTGGGGACTGTTACTGTGTTCAGAGTGTACTGCATTGAAGTAAATTATTAACCCAGTGATTGTGAAATGATTCTTCCTGAAACCCTATCTCTTCTTGAAATATGCTGTATTAGAAGAAATATAATTAGAGATATTTTAAAAACTACTTTAAGAAAGTAAAAGCATATGGCTATGAAAATTCTTTTTGGGTGGTTTTTTGTTGTTTTTAAATGTATTTGTATTTTTATGCCTATATGTGGTGCTTCATTTCTTTAATGAAGGAGAATTGAGTGTATCTTACTTTGGCTTTATGTTTAAACTGAAACAATAAATTGGACAACAGATTTTAAAGGTAAAAGTATATCAGTGAAAGGACCTAGGAGTTAGCAGAAAAGGTCAGGAACCAATTATAGAAAGAAGGAAAATAATACATAACTTGTGTTAGGCGGTGTGTACTCTTAAATTTCTGAATTTCAATAAAATATATCAAACTAGAGTTCATCTTCCCTTCTGTCGGGAGAACAGATAATCCTCCCACCCATCTGCTCTCTTACCTTTCTCAGTTTTCTTTCTTTCTTTTACTTTTATCCTGCCTAACTTGAAAAAGGATTTAAAAAATTATTATTTTAAAGGATTTAAAATATTAAGATTTTAAAAATAAAATACACGAGGAAGAAAGAAAATAGAGGAAGGAAAAATTAGATGAAGCAAATATCCTTAGTACCTACATTCTAGTTCTATAAAGTTGCTAGAAGAGGAATAGATTTAGCTCTGAGCTCCTGGTTGCAATGTTTTCTATGATGAGGTTATTCTTTGTTCAGCCTAAATATGATAAAGCTACTGCCCTGTTTAAGAAGTGTCAGTGGCTTTTCATCACCTCTACCTGAAGTACACAAGGACCCCACACCTTTCAGGTTTATCTTCTTTTTTGTTCCCTGTGTGGTCACTACATTTTGCTGTGTGCCTTCTCTGGGTCCTGCTTTCCTTTGGACTTGAATGCATCTTTCTCACTGCTGGGAATGTCTTCTTTCTACCCCACCCCCATCCCGCCCCATGTCTACATCCTACCACCCCTCACTCCTGTTCCTGAGGAAATTTTTTATTTATCTTCAAAATGTGACTTCAATTTTATTCCTCTGAGAAGCCTTCCTGGGTGATGCTGGGCTTTGAATCGCTTACCTCTGTTGATTATGGAATTTATCTTAGTGCTGGGGATTATCTTAGTCATAGACTAAGCTTTTTGAGAGCAAGGGACATCTCTCGAAGATGTGTGTGTGTGCGCACACGTGCGTGAGTGAAGCAATTGGCTATTTTACTCACAATTGCTTGCTTAGTTAAGCAATACACTACCTAGCACATAAAAGGAGCCAAATAAGTGAGGGGGGTGGGGGAAAGGACACTGAGGAGGCTGATGATGTTAGTGGTGCTATCATTGGAGAGTGGGGAGGCGGATGACAATATCTGAGCAAAACCAAATGCTTGATCTCTGTGGTAAATCATGTCCCTTCCCCTTTGCTTTTTCCTATGCTCATTTGTTGACTTCCTTTTCTTTTCACTTTTTCTGAATGACAGTTTCGAGCTGTTCTTTTACCTCTATTTAGTGCTACCCACTGAAGTGTGGGATTTTTTTTTTTCTTCATAGTTTTAGGGTAGCTTGCCCAGTCCTTGAACAATTAGCATTGCAATAGGGTGGTTATTGTTTGCAAGACTTGTGGCGAAATACTGAGTTTCCTAAATGTGGAGAAGTCTCTAAATTTGGAACTGCTTTAGCTAGCAGAGTGGTGGAGAAGCATCCCTACCAGCCTTTTTTCTTTTAGTAACTTGGACTTCTCTCTGTTCCAACACGTACAAGCTACCTCCCTCCCCATAAAAAATACACACTATAGTTAAGAATAGAGAAAAGAGTAAAAGGATTTTGAATCGCAGTTTAGTAGGAAATTATTTTTAGTTTAGAATTTGTTAGTCCAACATCCTTTAAACTTTTGAAAATTAATACCTTTTTGCATCCTCTATTATTAACAGTAACTTTTTTATATACTATGTTTCTGTGGACCTGCAATAAAATATGTATAAAAATCTGGTTTAAAATTTGTGACTTTTCAATCTGTATATGTTTTCAATTCCTCTTATTTAAAACATGAGCTTATAAGCACTTTAACATAATAAAGTCTCAGAAAGATTCAATTAGGATCTTAAATTTTCTGTGTGTTTCCATTAAAAGATGTACTTTTGAGAGTGTTGCCGTATGATTTTGATAGGCAGGTGATCTCTTTCTTTGTGGATCTAGTCAACTGGGGTTCCTGTTCTATTTGGCCAGGAAGTTCATTTTCCCAAAGATCATGGGAAGAACAGATGTGGAACAGGCAGCCCGCGCATGTCTTTCACACAGAGCTCTCTGGGGAGCCTCTTCGGGTAGGCTTTTGTTTGTCACCTGCATAACAAGTATGTCTTTACCCTGCATGATGCAATGGCCCAACCTCCTATGGGGTAACATCCACTGACAATAACGCCATCGCCCATTAGTTGATCACAAACTCCCTGATTCCGTAGGGATTTGCCCCAATCTAAATGAGTGACTAATTCTTAAACTACAAGGTCAACCTGAGGTCCTTGGGGACTAGGGACATGTTAAGGCTAGATTGTTTATTTTGCTTGATATAACTGTTGGATCATTAAGGAAATGTTTACGTCCTGTTGTGGTTATATGTTTTTTTTTTTTTTAACCAATATATAAGGTGGAGCGGTTTGATCTCTATACTTCTGCGTCCTTTATATTCCTTATTATTCTCTATCCCCCACCCCATGAGAAAAAGTGTTCACACTTATGAGGTCTAAATAAACCCATATCTTTTGCTTTGACTACTTTGTTATCTTATCTGTTTATTAATGAGAAGTTATATGAATGCATATTTAGAGTTATCAGTAAAAGCTCAAGGATTTAAACATAAGCTTTGGAAACAAGTGTTACCTGTCATCTCTCTGTTATTCACTAAATCTCCCTTTGCCCAGTTTTCTTATTTGGAAAACAGGTCATGAATTTGTTTTATGGGGACATAAAAGGTCTAATTATAAAAAAAAATTGTGAAGAATCTAGTATTCATTTAGAATTACTACACATGAGTATATATATTGATTTCTCAACTGCAACCTGTAACTCTTCTTTTGTGAATATCCGAAGCTCCAAGGTCATTACGACTTTTTTCCATGATGAGAAAGACCATCATATCCAGGTCTACCAGAATGAACAGTTTCGTCTCTCTCAAATTTGCTCACTTTTGAGCAAATGGAATCATTCCATTCCTCTTATTGTACGCCAGCTCTCCACTTTAACCCTATGCTGAATCGTGAGTGACTTTTTTTTGCCTTGCTTTATCTCTTTCATGTGTTTTTACAGTGTTTGCCATGCCAGCATTTCTCGTGAGCACTCCTTACCACCCCTTGCCCTTGGGACATTTGCCGTTGGACACTGATTTCATGTTGTTAATGAAAATTTTGTTCCTGTGTATCTTTCTGGACCGTAGACTCACAACATCGCTATGTCATTTTTGTGAAATGATTTTTTTTTTTTTAGGTCACATTAGGTGAGTATGAGGGATTTATCAGTTTTAGTTTCCGTCTCATGGCCGTAGAAGAGGTTACGTGTGGTACCCAGGTTTAGATCACAGAATTGTAGCCCTCGTATTCTGTAGCAGGCAGCAGAGTTGCATGGAAAGAGTAAGTACACCAGAGTCAGGGAATCTCTATTCGAACCCGGCTCTGCCTCGACTAACTTGGGGCTTCAGAAAAGTTATTTTAACTCCCCTGGACATCAGTTTTCAATCTTATATCAGCTTCCTGTGGCTACTGTAACACGTCACCACGAATATGATCGCTTGAAACAACAGACATTTATTCTCACAGTTCGGGAAGTCAGAAGTCCGAAATCAGTTGCACTGGGCCGACAGCAAGGCATGGGCAGGGCGGTGCCCGCCCCAGAAGCTCTCAGGGCAGACCCATTCCTTGCCTCTTCCAGCTTCCGGTGGCTGCCAGCAGAACACATGTGACTGAGTTCGGGGCCCACCTGGATAAGCCAGGACATTCTCTCCATCTCAAGATTTTAAATCACATCGGCAAAGTCCTTTTTTTTTTTTTTTTTTTTTTTTTCCACCTTGTGAGGTAATATTTGCAGGCTCCAGGGATAAGGATGTGGACATTTTGGGGGGGGGGTGGGCTGGAGGTCATTATTCAGCTATCAACCACCTGAAATAATTTCTGAAGTCCTGCTGGCTTGTAATTTCTTTTCATGCATTTACACATTCATTCACCCACTCACGAATCTTTTATTTCATGCCCACTATATGCCAGATACTGGGCTAGGTATTGAGAATAGCACACTGACTATACTTTTAATAAGGTCATTGTGTTATCAATGTACCGTATAGATAAATGCAGAGATAAAGGTAAGACAGACAACTTGATCCAGACTATAAGATTAATTCTTTGTATGCCTCTAGAACATAAGCCATTATGTTCATAAATTACTTCAGTAACTATAGCTATAGGGGTAACATATGGACCAGAAGATGTTTTTCAGTGGGGGAGCATATATCAACTTAAATTAAATTCAGAAGAATGTGTTGCCTACAAAATAAAGCATCGACCTGTCCCCCAAGGGATTTATAATTTTATATAATTATTATCAACCATGACTGCACATCAACAACAGCAGAGCTTTAAAAGATATGCATGTCTGCTCCCTTATCCCACATTGTCACATTGTACTTGGTTCTGGGTGAATTTTTTTTTTTTTTTTTTTGAAGCTCACATCATCTTTTCTTTCATGCTGCTAGCATTGAGCATAGAGAATCTTGGATACAGTAGAAGTTACCTGTAACTAGCAAAACAAATACACAGATACCGATAAAAATGCGACAAAATACTGTCAAATTTATTAAGATATGTAGGAACAAAATAATTTGAGTACTCAGAGGATGAGAACATACCTGGCTGGAGGGAAATTTGTAGAAGGAAGTATTGAGTGTCCTTGATGGATAGGTCAGGTTTCAAAGGACATTGGGAAGAGAATCCAGACGTGTGGAAGTGTGGAAAGGAGGTGTTACATGGCTGGAGGCAGGGCCCAGGGGCCAAAATATGTGCAAGAATTCTCCTTTTGCTCAGACTTTCTAGTCTGGAACCCAGAGGAGTCTGGGAAATCTAAATTCAAACTTGGTCTTTTAGGGCATTTTCAAGGTATAGTTCTTCAAGATAGGAGGGTGGAATATAGTTTAAACAGCTAACAGGTTGAGTTATTCTTTTAACAAATTCAGAAACATGGCAAACTATGCTTTTGTTTGTCCTCTTGCTATAGGTCCTATAAATATTAGGAGCAGCTTTTGTTGAGAGATATAAAAATGGAGAAAATTTTATGTAAAACATTTCAAAAGAAGAATGATCAGGATATGGTAACTGAGTAGAAGACAGGAAAACACAGTAGGAAGGAACAAAAGTAGTTCTGAAGTTCAAGAAGGATGCTAAACTTAGTGAAATTGAGGGACATTGACAGAGAAGATAGCTAATATTTGCTGAGTTCTTTCCAAAAGCCAGGGGCTTTACTGCTGTGGTTTCTTTATCTCGTGGAATTCTTTTCACAACTCTTGAGGTAGATTCTATTCTTATTCCTGTTTTACAGAATTAGAAATTGAAACTCTGAGAGGCTAAATATCTTGCTCTCTCAAGGACTCAGTGAATTGAATGGAACGTCTGGGACTCAGATCCAGATACCTAATTCTCAAGTTTGTATCATTACCCATCGTTCTGCTCATTATGAGGAGGCTAGCTTAAGAGTAAAGTTGATGAAGAGAAGTTGGACCAAAGATAGGGATTTAAGGATCATCTGAGGAGGTCGCAGGTGGAAACACGGGTAGCTTCAAATTAGCAAATATCACCTTACCAATTAAAAGGTGGAAGAAAGCAAAAAGAGTAGAGGGTCAAAGACCAAGCCTCACTGAAACTTTCAAGGAGAGTATCTTGTCCCTCTTTAAGGCTGCCAGTCACTTAACACATGATTCATTTTTTAAAAAATGTTCTTGAATATTTAAAAAAACAAATACACCAATCTTTTGATCCTGAATTTTTATACCTATGCTTAAGATTCTACTTAACTTCAGTGGCTCAAAAGAGACAAGTCTAAGCACTTCTTAACGTCTGTTACCTGTGTTTGTGAAACCTAATTCAAGTTTCAAATCCTTGGGGCTTTTGTTGGATTCCATTTTCCCACCTTACCCCATGCTTTCCCTGGCTGATAGGGCTAGTCTGTAGGGAGGTTTTGCTAGGGTAAGAGGATTAGCAGAGTAGTTCAATATTTTTGTCAGTTTAAAACTTTATAAACTAAGTTATTTAAAGGACAAATAACACATAAGAGGTGTCTTAGCTGTTGAATGTCTTTTTCCTCTAGCTCTTCTCAGAATATCTAAAACTTCATTTTATTCTATCATTCTCATGGAATATGCATAAAAACGCACTATTAAATAACCCAGAAAAACAAAATTGTTACCTTTGAAATATGTTATATTCTTTTTGTTACCTGTGCATAACCAGATCAAATTTTCTATTCTTGTCCTTATTCTTTTACCCACCTCCCCCATTGTTCCACAGTCTGAGTTCAGCACAGTCATCAGAAGAATTGCAGGTACTGAATAAAAAGGATTTCAGAATAAGGTATATGGCTGTCACATATTTTAATGTTACAATGCCGCGTTTCTTGTGCTGGTTGGTTTTCTTGGAATCGCATTTTTCTCATTCATTTATAATTTCAAGTATTACAAAATTAATATAATACCTAAACTCTTTTTGAAAATACCTCAGAGCTATAATCCTGCATGTCCTATTTTTCTAGTATATTAATTGAGTGCTCTGTATAATGTGGGCTTCTTATATAACTCATCCCACCTTACTTTATTAGGAAAATTAATGGAATGAGACTCTCACCAGTTTGATTAGAATCAAGGGAAATCAAGCTAACTTATATTAAAGGTAAGATTTACTTTCAGAGTAAGCAGTTTTGGAGTAAAACAACTCTGTTTACAGACAGCAATCAGTAAGACAAAAGAGTCTAACATTTTGTTGTTTAAAAGATTTGAGGAAGGCAATGATTCTCCATTTGGGCTATGCATTAAAACCATCTGTAGAGCTTAAAAACAAAAACATAAACAAAAACAAATCTGAACTACGACCCCCATCCTCAGTGACGCTGACTTAATTGGGCTTCCAGAGGCCTCGGCCTGGGTATTCATTAAACCTCCATAGTGATTGTAATATGCAACCACTGTTGAAAACTGCTATTAAAAGAATCACCAGGGAAGTACAAAAGAGCAGGAGAATGTAAATATGAAATTCTTACATTTAGGTGATGACATATACTTTCTAAAAAAGGAAATGCTGTCTAATTAGGTATAAAAACTAAACTCAGTGCTTCTATTTCGAAAGGAGGCACATTAATCCAATTTAGATATTAATTGCTGCAGGATATGTGCGAGTACATATTTATCTGTTTAAAAAAGCCCTTTTTTTTTTCCCTAGGTGTTTGAACTCACTTATTTTCTTATGTTTAAGATTATTGAATCTCAACTATAGGTCTAGTCCCCCACACCCATTATTACAGTTTGTGAACTGTAAATGGATATTAATTTACAAATGAATTATTTAAAATCAGTGGAGTGTGACACTTGGAGTCAATGGAAAATTATCTTAGGTGATTTTTCTCCAGAAAGAAAACATGGTTACTGTTACAAAGCATTGTTTCATCACTTTGTGCAAAATATCTTCTTCATTTTGGGCCTGAGTAACTTTCTCTAAGATTGTATCACACATTGCTGAACAGCAATGAGCATTTATTGAGTGTTCATTCTATTTCAGGTTCTAAGTGTGCCAAGTGCTTTCTGTGTGGTTTATCATTTAATCATAGTGAAAACCTTATGGAATCAGTGCTATGTGCTATTTTCTAAACCCACCCCCCTCCCCTCCCATTTAAAGATGAAAAACCAGTCTCAAAGACATAACACGTCCAAAGCAGTGCATCTAGTTAGGGATAGGGCCAGGATGTGAACTCAAGCAGTCCATTGCCTTGGGTGGTAGTACAAAGTAATGATAATAACCCAACATGAAGACAAACTTTCCTGCTTAACCTATTAGTTAAGGTCAGAAATTAATGCTTGTACCTTCTTTACAGGAAAGCTTTTCAGCAGACAGTCCCAATATTTCCCAAGAGAACAGCAGAGTTTTCTGCTGAAGCTAACAAGGAACAGGTGAACATCTGCCACTGGCCCTGGACTTGCGGGGAATGGGTGCTCTCTGGTGCTGGCTAGTTTTGAGGGAGGAGCAGTGCTCTCAAACTCCCTGAAGTCCGTGAGGCTCGGCCCTACCCTGCACTTCCAAATTTTAGGAGGGAAAACTTAGGGTGGAAGGAAACAGAAGAGAACTCATCCAGAATAACATAGGGAGTGTGGGTGGTGGGAAGCTTAGCAAACTTGTGTTCAAAAGACCTCAGATTCCTGGCCCTGACACTGATGCTCTAAAAGTCACTCAGATTTTCTGAATCTCAGTTGTCTCATCTGTGAAATAGAAATGTTGATGTAGTAACCAAATTCAACTTAACTCAACAGGCTAAAAATCAAATGAGATACTGTCAGAATTCTAAATAAAGTACATGGTGTTTTAAAAACTAGTTAATGTTAATAAATTAGATTTATTAACATTAATAAATATTAACATTAATAAATGTTAATGGAAATGCTTATTTCTTTAACATGCAGAATAAAAACAAACCATAAAACTCATGAAAACTTTCTTTTAACATTTTTAAAAATTTATTTTCAATTATAGTTGATATTCAATATTATTTTATATTAGTCTCGGGTGTACAGCATAGTGATGCGACTTTTATATAATTTACTAAGTGACCCCCCCCATTACTCTACTATGCATATGGCACTATACATAGTTATTACAATACTATTGACCATATTCCCTATGCTGTATTTTATATTCCCTTGACTATTTTATAACTACCAATTTGTACTTCTTAATCTCTTCACCTTTTTTACCCAGTTCTCTGGCCTCCCTTACATCTAGCAACCATCAGTTTTTCTCTGTTTCTATGAGTCAGTTTCTGTTTTGCTTGTTTATTTTGTTCTTTAGATTCTATATGAGATCATATGGTATTTGTGTTTCTCTGTTTGACTTAGTTCACTAATATATATTTCATGTCCATCTGTTTTGTTGCAAATGGTAAGATTTCATTCTTTTTTATGGCCAAGTAATATTGCATTGTGTATATGCACCACTTCTTCTTTACCCAATGGTCTAATGATGGGCACTTGGGTCGCTTCCATATCTTAGCTATTGTAAATAATGCTGCAATGAACATAGAGGTGCATATATCTTTTTGAATTTGTATTTTGGCTTTCTCCAGATAAATAAATACTCTGAAGTGGAAATGCTAGGTCATAAAATAGTCCTATATTTAATTTTTTTGAAGAATCTCTATACTGTTTTCTACAGTGGTTGCACCAATTTGCAATCCCACTGACAGTCCCACAAGGGTTTCCTTTTTCCCACATCCTCGCCAACACTTGTTATTTGTTGACTTATTAATGATAGCCATTCTGACAGGTGTGAGGTGATTTCTCATTGTGGTTTTAAGTTGCATATCTCTGATAATTAGTGGCATTGAGCATATTTTCATGTCTATTGGCCATCTCTATGTCCTCTTTGGAGAAATGTCTATTGAGGTCCTCTGCCCATTTTTAAATTGGATTGTTAATTTTTTTGATGTTGAGTTGGGTGAGTTCTCTATAAATTTTGGGCATTAACCTTTTATTAGATG
The DNA here is from genome assembly GCA_003508835.1 of Eonycteris spelaea. NCBI lineage: Eukaryota > Metazoa > Chordata > Mammalia > Chiroptera > Pteropodidae > Eonycteris > Eonycteris spelaea. The sequence continues at coordinate 12,300,060 of PUFA01000027.1, forward strand.
TATCATTGGCAAATATTATCTCATTTAGTAGATTGCCTTTTTTTTTTTTTTTTGATGGTTTCTTTTTCGAGGTAGTCTCACTTGTTTATTTTTTTCTTTGTTTCCCTTGCCCAAGGAGGTATATCAGAAAAAATATTACTAATAGCAATGTCAGAGAGTTTACTGCCTAGGTTTTCTTAATGGAGTTTTATGGTTTAGGGTCTTGTATTTAAGCCTTTAATCCATTTAGAAATCATGAAAACTTTTACTTTACAATAATACTGTATTTAGAATATCCTCACCAAAACACTAGGTAGAAATTTTTCTTCACCCAAGTGTTCCAAACCCCTAGGCATTTAAGCAATCTCTCTAAGTGTACCAATTACTGTCTAATGGGCAAATCCCATGATCTTTTCTCAGTCTTCAATAGAATTGTAATAGCAATTATAATTCATTCATTCAACAGCTGTATTTTGAGTGCCTACTGTGTGTCTGGAATGGTTTTAAGTCATTGAAAGTAAAAGCCAGTTGAAATAAAAACAGGCAAAAATGAAATTGTTTATTAAGCACCTATGATGGATTGAGTATTACATTTAATCACATTTAATCTTCACAGCAATTCTGAAAAATAGGTTTTACTAGCATTACTAGCTTAGGAGATGTGCCCAGCGTCTCCTAGCAAGGAGTTGGTAGAAGAGGGATTAAAACCCCATTTTTTCTCCCAGAAAAGTCTTTATTGTGACCATTCTGTTATTAATTCATTTACTCATACTTTACCCAGTCTAAATCCTTTTGACCTTTTTTTCTTTCCATGACTATCACAGATATCTTCTTAGCCCCCTGTGCTTAAAAAAAAAATGGTGCCATTTTTGAAATTCTTATTCCGCTCCCTTTGTATCAGGTTGGCTTGTATCTTGCTTGCTTTATCTTCCATTTTGTTGCCAACTTTAACACTCATTATTTCTTGCTACAACTATTGTAGCAGGCTTCCAACTAGTTCAGCCTAATTGCACAATGCTGCTTAGTGACTGACTCCTACTAAAGCACAAATCTATTATTTTCTTTTTTTCAAAAATCTTCCGTGGCTTGCCATGGTCTACAAAAATTGCCAATACCCATGGGATTTTCCTAGTGCCCAGGGTATAGGGCAAACCACATTTCTAGCCTTTTCCCTCAATGAACTCCTTCCTATACATAATATCAGTGCTTTTCTAGCTTGTCTAATAAGAATCGCATGGGGTTTATTAATACACAAGTTCCCAGATCCCACTTGAATCACTGAGCCAGAATCATCAGGGATTCACAAAGCCTTGCAGGACGTGGCAAGACCTGGTGGTCCTGTGAGAGGCTCAGAGCACAGTTCAGGTGTGACCTCTGTAGAACTCTGTTGCCACTATGTGTTGGGGAAAATCGACCAGTACTGCCTGACAATATTACACTGAGTCATACCTGAATTCTCCTGGCCACCCTTTCACACACATCACTGAGGTGCAAACCAAGTGCTGAAAAACCCAAAGACACATTAATTAAGGTAAATTCTCGAAAGAGGTGATTTTCTCACATTTGTATGAGATATTTTTATGTGAGTACATATGAAATACTTAAAGGAATTTAACTTGTAAATGTTTAGCTAACACATGAATTATTACATTTCTAAATTTTACATATATATATATAGAGAGAGAGCAAGACATAGATATATATTGTATGTAATGAATATATATGTAAATGACTATAGGCATACATATGTATGTGTGTAGATACATGTGTGTCTAAATACATGTACATATATGGGTTGTTGTCCCTAATAATGATATAACTGGCTTTTGAAAAGACTTTCAGTATTGAAAGATAAAAGACATTAACAATAAGATTATGAAATAAAAGAAAAATGATGACCAAGAAGTAAGATGAAATAAGGCATTTTTCTATAAAACTTTCTATATTATCATCGACGTAAAAATCATTGCTTCTCTTTTTCTTTTATCTTCCTCAATTTGCAACACTAATCAAAATTACATAGTCTAAAAAAAACTCATTATTATCACACTACATATATATAGATTTTTTATTTTCAGTAATTTCTATTTTCCAAAATTTCTTTTAAATATAGTATGTTTAATAACCCCCAGATTTTAAAATTGTAAGTAAAATTGTAGCATATAATTTTTTTGTTTCTGAAAACAAAAAAGTTCTAGACCCTTTGGCTATCATACAAATTAGGTTTAGACATAAATATGGATAGATGTTTAACTGGAAGGTAAGGAAATCATTTTTAAAAACCCAAGTAAAATGAGATATTTAATTATACATTCTGAATATGACCAATTAATGTGAATACTAATTAATTCTCTCCTGTATCCATCCATTTATCCACAGTGTATTTATTAAGTTCCTACTATGCCAAGTGTCAGAATGAGGTATACCCTTAAAATTTTGCTACAGCTTTGATATACACTAACGTTGGCCTTCTCAGAGCTGAAGAAAGATAAATGAGATCTGTGTCACCATCCCAGGTTGATTTTCTCCAACATTAAAATACTGCTTAAAATAGTGACTTAATATTTCAAATATGTATGCATCTTTAGTCTCCATTACTCAGCTTTTGAAATATTTTTAGAGAATTATAGTCATATTATATTTGGCCATGAAATCGGTGGCTCAACTAGCTTACCGGATGGAATGTTCTCTCTTCCAGGTAGAGCAGGCTAGTCTAGGAAGTGTGCTCTGAATTAGTTCTTTGACCTGCTCTAGTGTACCAGCTTTGAAGCTTTAGTTACCCCTGAAACAGAGGGATTGCATATGTTCTGTGTGTTTGCATCTGGCTCTTGGGGCAGCTGTCTTTCTTGATAGGGAGAGCCATGCTCTGCACACCTGAGAAGAAGCAGCGAGGGAGGCTGTTGTCGCCCTTGGTTACAGCTCTCCTATTCCAGAGGAAAGAGGCTGGGCTTTGAAGCTAGGTAGATACATGTTAAAATCCAGTACCCATCATTCTGTCACTTTTTGATCTTGGACAAATGATCATCTCTGAGACTCAGTTTTCTCCTATGTAAAGTGTGGAGAATATTGTCTATATCGTGGATTTCATTCACTATCAAAAATTTACTTGTATTATCAATAAATAGTTGTTTAATCAATTAAGTGATAACAGTTTTTGGAATTATATGCATCAAGCTAACTGTGATTATTTGTTCTACCTTTTGGGTTTCTGTTATGGGCTCAATGTATATATCACTCTAAAATTTATATTTTGAAGCACTAGCCCCAAATGTGATGGTATTTGGTGATGAGGCCTTTGACAGATGATTAGGTTTAGTTTAGGCCATACAGGTAGGACCTTCATTATGGATTACTGTCCTTACAAGAAGAGGAAGAGACAGAGATCTGTCTCTCCATGAGCATGCACCCAAGAAAGACCATGTGAACATACAGCAAGAAGGCTACCATCTGCGAACCAGGAAGAGGGTCCTCACCAGATGTTCAATCTGCCAACACCTTCGTCTTGAACGTACCAGCTTCTAGAATTGAGAAATAAATGTCTGTCATTTAAACTACTAGTCTATGTGATATTTTGTTATAGCAGCCTGAGTAGACTGAGACTTTGTCTATAAAATTCCCACATGGTCCACAAAAGTAAAGAAAGCAACATATGAAGTAATAAAAGGGCAAAATGTATTGGAAATTTTTTTTCTATATTTCTTACTAACTCCTTAGGGTAAGAGCTATAACTTGCACATTTGTTTAGGATCCCCAGTATTTGGTGTGTTATTTAGTACTTAGGACTCAAAAAATAACTGTTGAACACAACTTAAGATATAGAGTGATAAATCCATCCTCATATGTTCTGATCACCTACAGCCTCCATTGATCAATCTCCTTATTGCCCATACTCAAAAACCCATGGTGGTTTAGACAAATAGGCTAAAATAAAAACATTTGATCAAAAGACTCATAGGGAAAAGTGCGCTATAGTTTCCACCATGAGTTTGGGTACGAAACAGAATGGATTTAAATTCTAACTTTGCTGTGTCAATGAAGAAAAGTTATTTGACTTGACCAACTCAGTTTATTCATCAAATAATCTTGGCAAACCTGTTTTGAGCATCACATGATATCGTGTATTAAAAAACATGAAGGTTTTCTGAGTAGTTTTATCACTCTGTATCCTTATTTAAATGTTTATACTGTTTCTTGAGAATGGTTTTAGAGTCACCCAGAGAACTCTCTTTTGAATATCATTCTTTGTTTCAAATGTATTTCCTTGTGGCAGGAAGCGATAAAAACACATGGCACAGACAGCTAGTGACTGAAGAGGAAGTTAATGGTGTTTGTTTTTCCTCCAGCATTAGTAGTTCAAAAATTAAAAATAAAAATATGTCTTGCCAAGTTTGGGAAACACACAGAATGCTTTGATTCTAGGATTACAATGGACCTAATTTTTTTGACATTAGTATTTCTTTTATATTTATGAATTGAAGTGCTTCTTAAAGTCAAAACTTTGAGGTTTCATGTTTTATAAACTGTAATGATTAAAATATTCAAGTGCCATTTATTACATGTGGAATTTATTTCTTATTTACACTGTAGACCTAGAAACCAAGAGGAGGTTTAGAGTAAAGCATTTGAGATCATTGACTAACACAATGATACTGTTAGGATTCCATGTGAAGATTGTAATGCCCTTGAGAAGACAATGCTTTAGGTGATTTTTAAGCTCTAACGGGAAGAAATAAATAAGGACTTTCCCCAACTATGTACTGAAAAAACCCCAGTTGTGATTGGAAAGTATTGTTTGGCTCAGAGCCTGCTCATTTTTTCACCAGAGATTCCTGCACAAGTTTGGGGGCATTATGGAAGATGATGGAAATGCAGTGGGATGCGGAGAGGGGCGTTGCAGCAGAAGGCAGCCGATTGAGAAAATCTACAAAAGTGACATAGATGCTATTCTAGAAAGTTAAAATATTTTTATTTCGGGGAACAAATTTTATAGTTTGGAGGGCAGGATGCATCTACTTTGAAATATCTTTTATTTAATTAAAATCAAAATGTATGTGTTTTCCTCCAGCCACCTGAAAATCATTTTGATATTGAAAGAGGCTGACCCACAGTTTATTTGAGTGGGTCACTTTGAGGTGGCTTATCTATTATCAGGTCGTTTCTCCTGTTAGGACCTTTGTTTTGATCACCTTTGGATCTTTTACTTTTTCACCTCATGCTTTAAAATTTCTGTATTTTTATCGCCAGGAATTGGGTCAAAGATACTGATTCTGGGGAGATGAAACTTCACCAAGCCTCTGGGCACCGTGAGGGGTGGGTGGTTGGTACTTGTGATCCCACGTGGAAAAGAACAGAACTTTTACAGCTTTCTCTATAGATAAGGTCAGTTATTTTCACAGGTTAAGTCAGGTAGAAAGTTGGAACCATAATAAATTTCATCAACAAATGCAGGTAATCTTGATTCACTTCTACTATTTGATTAATTTCAGTTGAACAAATATTTATTTAGCTCCTGTTTTGTGTCAGGTATTCAGCCAGCCACTTCCTTCTGTATGAATATTCAGGCAATGAATATTCAGGTAATTAAATCAATCCCTCACTTTGCTTGTGAGATATCTTAGAGGATTTACCGATGTAGAGGCGTTTCAGGGTTATTTGTCAAAGATAATAGAGATGCATGTAGCTCCATGTTTTGTAACACAATATGCCACTTTGGAACTGGTTATCCTTTACTTAGAAATCTTCCTGATCCCTTGAACTCAAACTTTCACTCATTAGGAAGCTGTGCAGTGATAAAGTTCACGTAGAGTTTCTTTTTAAAAATTTTTACTTTCATAACACATTGATTTTTATTGAATTTTCGCCCTGTCACTATTTATACAGTGTCAGTTCTGTACTAAGAACTGACGGAGGTTTTTAATTTTTCTCTGACAACCTGAGAGGCAGCAAGACCAAGGCGGCTGATCGTCTGGATGCCATGCGGGGTTTTGTTTTTCCCACACTGTTATTGCTTCTTGCTTGCCTTTCTTGAAGGTGGTGTCTGTTTTCGGTATCTTCTTTTGCTTTTCAAGTGTTTGTGCAAAGTGTATTATTCTGTTTAGTTTGATTATTAGTTGAATACTGGCCACACAAGTCATTGCCTGAAGCAGTTACAGCATCAGAAAGTAGTCCTCAGATGGCACCATGAGTCTGTTTTTTCTTGATGGCTGTCGGCACAGAGAGGGATATGCACTAGGTACAAGCCAACAGAGGGAGATGTAGACAAAGAGCCTGATCTTGTCGGTGGGTAGAGAAAAGTGCTTATTTTTTTTTTTTAAATATTTCCAATCTTTTAAATCTTTCCTAATTTGAATGATTAAACATGATACTTCAGCCATTTTTACTTTCATTCTTGATTATTAATGGTTTTATACATTTTTTCCATATATTTATTGGCCTTTCCACCCGTTTTAAATTTCTGTTTGTGCCCTTTGCCCAATTTTCTTTTAGACTGTTCCATTTTGTTATTGAGTTATGAGAGTTTTTGGTATATTATTCAAATTATTTTTTCTGATAAAATTTAGATAACATCAGATTTAACATTTTAAACCTTTTGAGTGTACATTTTAATGGCATTAAATACATTCACATTACAACTCTCACCCAAACCCCTCTTTAGGAAGATGGTGAAAAACAAACGTGTTTAGATGCCGTGAAGTAGGTGGCTGTGTCCTAACCGTGTATGTGTTTTGGAAGCTTAAGTATCTCACCCTGTCAAGGGGAGTGGTTTCATACAACACTAGAAAAACTTGTTGAATGATATTATCCCCTCATTGTTTCTTGGGATCGAAATCTTCCTTGATTGTTGCTTCTTCACTTTAAAAGACATAGTCATATGTTCAATAAACAAGCAAAAAGCTGTTTTCATATAACCATCTTACTGAACAAGTTTTATTTTGTTGAGTCTTTGTAGTTCCTCCACTTTTTATTTAATCTACTGGTGTTTGATGTTTTCCTTGCTTGCCAATGTGGTATTTCCAGCTGTGCATGGAAATTAATTTTCTATTTGAATAGACAATTCCAGGAAACTATCTATTAAGGTTATAGGAGGCAAAGAGAATGTTGTTTTACAGTTTTTTTTTTCCTGGTGTTCTTGGCATTATAAGAGGAGGAAAAAGGTTGATTTAAAAGTCTGTGATTAGCGATTTATTTTTTTGTTTCTAACTAATATTATTTAAATAAAATAAACTTTGCCATGGCTCACAAAGATGGTCAATAATTGAATGTTTTTGGCACTGAAAACTTCTCCATTTAGCAAAATAATTCCAAATGGTTCTTCCATGGATTCTGAAACTTTTTTTTTGCTCAGTAGAGTTCTTTGTGTCTCTGATTCCATGGAACATCAGAATCTATAGACGCTTACCTAAAACCCTAGGGGCCAGGTACGTTTTGTAATTTAGAATTTATTAGATTTTACATGTCATGTCACCTTTAATGGAGTCTGGAGTGTTCCTGTGTAAATTAGTGAACGTAATTAAAATTAATATTTTTCTGTAGTGAAATTCATAGATATTAATACTAAAGGAGATAAAGAATAAATAGCCCCATATTTGTTTAGGCCAGTTTTTGTTACCAGACGTGCTTAGATTTGTCACCAAATGATTTAAGAAAAATCTTTGTTTTTTAAGATTATGAATAAGGGACAAACAAAATTTCATCTGTTCTTCAGGATGCCCAGTTCTCTTGGTTAGAGATGGCCCGGCTCCATGCTTTAGCCATGCCCGCTCCCCCTCAGCTCCACAGAAGTCGTGATTTGCATTCCTGATGTTACTGACAGTATTGTTTCTGGGGCTTTGTACCTATTTCTCAATGATACTTTTGCTGAATTAAATCTCCTTTCAGCAAGTCTGTGCCTGGGTTCCGATCCCTTATACTTAGTATTATTTTCGTTGTGGTAAATATCTCATTATACCTTAAACTATGTGTATATTCTTCATGGCCTCTATTGCTTTGCACTGGTTATTCTCAATATTTGAAATGTCTTTTCCTCTCCTCCTTTAAATTTATTCCCTACCACATCATTCTAATAATGGCAGTCAAAGAAATGGGGAAATTGAAATAGGCATCCCATTTTGAGGAAGGATATGTTTGGTTTTGGTTTTCGTTGACTCTGAAATGATACTGGGGATTCAAGTGAAATGAATTCAGGCAGCTGCAGTAAGTAGATAGCCTATGTGGGTGAGGCTGGATGTGGCATCTTGAAATCATCTGTGAGCAGGTGAACAGGTCACTTGACAGAACAAAGTCCACGGGGAAGTAGAGAGAGGAGCAGAGGGTAAAGATTTCATAGAGTTTTTCCTGGTGGGAATTATGGGGCTAGAGACGAAAGCTTAGTCAGTGCACAAAAAACTAGCTGGTGGCAGAGCTCACAGTCTTGACACTGTCGGTCTCCTGCACGACACTCTCAGCTCCACGAACGCAGCGGCTTACCTGTTCCTGTTTCTCCAGCTCTCAGCATTGTGCTTCTTCCTTTATTTGGGGGTCCTGCTTTTCCTTTAATTTGTCACTTTAAATGAAAACTGAAACAGGAATTAAAATTCCTTTGCTCTGTGGCTTAGTATGTAAGTAGATGTATAAAATCAGAGTCGACATTTTAATTCGTAGGCCTTTGATTCCTTTCCCAAAATGTGCAGGTTGGATTAATTTTAGGATTCCTTACAGCTGAAAAAAATACTGAGAAAAATATCTCTATGTCAAAAAAAAAATTGTTCTAAGCTGTAAAAGTAGCCTTGAATAAGTACAGAAAATAAAAAATCAAAATGTATAGGAAATCTTCTTCCTCATCTCTTTTTTGAAGTTTTATTAATTTAATATCAGTCAAAACATTGTACTATATTAAGTAAATCAAAGCTTTTCTATAACCTTGTCTAAAGATTTGTTCTTAAATATTAAAGATATTAACACGACTTTATATAGCTTTAAATTAATACAGCTGTAAGAAAAAAGAAAACAAAAAACATGCAAGCAGCATATTTTCCTTAAATTTTAACACTGTAAAGAAATTTTGATTCTTATGTAATTTTTACTCTGTTATAGTCTTCTCTTAAAATCTTCTCATGTAATCAGTTTATGTAATTTTTTAAAAAAACAGATCATTGGTTAAAATGATTCTATGTGTTTGCCATATTTCATTCAAAATCATATTGTACATCTTCATATGTTTCTAGGTCTTTATTTTCATCATATACACTCACAATGCCCATTTTTAGTTTACTTTGAAAGAATACTTTTTGTTCTGAATAAAACATTCTCCTAAGACATATGTAATATTAGTTTTGGGTATTTGATCAATGTGTGATGTTTAAATTGTCATCTATACCCTTTAATAATTTTTTTCTGACTGTACAATTTGAAATATGGTGAATTTCTAAAGATAGTTTTGAAACAATATAACCTCTCTGTTTTAAAAATTTACGTGTATGTTTGATATATTTGACACAGAAACTATTGAACAGTTGGGTAATAGATACCATAAACTTTAATCCAAAGGCATTAAAGTACTAGCATTAAAATCCAACATTTATTAAATGGAACTTATCCTGTTCCCATGTAATCTGTTGTGTGTTAGATATTGTTTATCATTCTAACTATCTGCCTTCTCACTTTCTGGTATGCAAAAACGCTCTCCATGACATTTGTGCTCAGTGACCATCTATAATATACAACTTCCCTCTGGAAATAATCTGCCTTGAACTCACAAAGTGCTGATATTGCTTTTTCGTGTCATTCAATGTCTCTTTTATTTGATTTGGTGCTCTTTAAGTGAGGACAATTAACAGTTAAGAATTCTCTCGGGGAATAAACAGTATCACAACAGTAATCAGATATGTACTTTTCTGAATCAATTCCTCTATCTACAGAGTAAAAAGTAGAGATACTATTTATTTCCAATAGCGATACTTTACTTAATTTTACTTTCCACAGATCTCAAATATATGGATTTCCTTTGAAGGCAAATAATTTATCCTTGAATTGATTTTATTTTTGTGTATATTTATAGACAAGTCATTTAGTCATTCATGTTGGTCAGCTGATGTAGTTCTGTTTGTATTATATATAAGCACAAGGATCTGTTTTTACTATTTGCTCTGTAAATCAGATATGTAATAGATTAAAAAATAAGATCTACATATTCTGGAACATTAAACAAATTAGTAAAACTTTTGTGACATCTTTCTTCCATTTATAAGTCACACTAATGACTGCTTTGCTTCTTAGTAATTTTCCATTTGTAACATTTTATACCTGGATACACAAATGTAATGCAATTGAACAAGAAAACAATTATCTGTCTGGTGGAAATAATGTACTTATCTCATTGAAACAATCCACTTACTTAAAAATACACAGAAGTTCTAGTTCTGCTCAGACTGTAGTTACCTGTAATTTGTAAAGAATTTCCAGGAAAAATTAAAATCCTCTGATGTAATGGGATAAGTAACTGAATCCACTGGTCGTGAATAATAAATTTCCATGCATAATTCCCTTCTAATACAAACCTCTATTTGGAACCATTTTGGGGTTGAGAGCTTTTTTCAGTAATTTCCGAGTTTTGGCTGGATCCCTGGAAAACTCCAAAGCCGTATCTGCCAGTGAAAGCTTCATGTTGACTTGTGGGTTCTATGTCAGTGGAACATTTCAGCGCTTTTCGGCCTGATTCAAATATTTCTTGGCATTTCTGAGGACGTTGGCTCATCCCATCTATAGGGTCACATTGGATTCTGGATAAACCCTAAAAGCCATTAATTCATCTGCAAGGTAATTTGGGATTTTATTGAGTTTTGTAGTGAGCTAACACCATTAGGCAATTACAGTTGAAATATTTTAAGATTTTTAAGGACATCCCTTCTTTAAAAATACCAAAGAGAGACAACAACATTATAACAAAACTACAGAGTAACCAGTACATGGAGTCATCAGAGGTCTGGCTGAACAGAAGTCTTACGACTAGGTCACCTCAAATACTAGGTCACCTCAAAATGGTAGGAGGGGTGGAGATGCAAAACGCTCCTGCCCCCCAACTGTGTGGAAGAATCAAGAGGGCTATCTTGGCTGCAGAGCCACCTCCCCCACCTGAGGAGTGAGGGGTCCTGGCCCCACACTGGGCTCCTTGGCCCAGGGCTCCAGTGCCAGGAGGAGAAGTCCCCCCAACCTTTGGCTGTGAAAGCCAGCAGAGGTAGTGGGTGAGTGAGACGGTGGCCTGTGGGAAGCAGAGACCTTCCTCTTAAAGTCCATGCTCGGACTTCCTCACAGACGGATTTGCTCACTCTGAGTTCCAGAGCTGGGACAGCTGCTCCAGGGGTGCCAGGGACACACGGGAGGCACTGATCTATCGTGCTTCAGGGCTAGGGATGGAGGGGCAGCTTGCCCCTGGACAGAGGTGCAGGCAGAAACCTTGATTCCTTTGTTGAGCCTCCCCATGGCCATCCTGCAGACACAGTTGCCATCAACCTGGATAATAGGGCACTCCACCCAGGGGATTCCCTGAGACTCTGCCTCTCCCAACTTGTGGGCCTACCCAAGCCACTTCTCATGGTTTATGCCATACCAATGGGCTCTTGGCTCCTGCTGTGTACTCTCATAAACTCTCGAAGGCTCCAAAAACCCCAAGAAGCAGCACTTGGCCTTGGCGTGCCCTGTACTTCATGCTGAGCAGTCCCAAGCCCAACACTAGTGGCTGCTGGCCTTGTTTTCTAACTTGGCCCCTCGAGACTCCTATAAGCCCAGCATGGGTGGCAGCCATATGTGGATTCCTTAGTGATTCTTACCAGGTGGCCCTAGAGGTGCGCAGGCTGCAGCGAAACTTGGCCTGCAGCCGGACCCCTCCCAGGTCTGTGCCACAAGCCCCAAAGCACACCTACTATATAAAACCACTCTACTAAGACCAGGACACTTAGGAGCCTTACCTAAGACATAGAAACAGATATGGAGAGGTAGCTGAACTGGGGAGACAGAGAAGCATATCTCACTTGAAAGAACAGAACGGAGCTCCAGAAAAAGAATTCACCAAAATGGAGAAAAGCAATCTACCAGATGCAAAGTTCAAAACACTGGTTATAAGGTGCTCATGATCTCAGTGAGAACTTCAACAAAGAGACAGGAAACATAAAAATGGAGGTAGAACACATGAAAAAGAACCAGTCAGAAGTGAAGAATACAATAACTGAAATGAAAAATACATTAGAGGTATCAACAGTTGATTCGATGAAGCAGAGATGTATCAGTGATATAGAGGATAGGGTAGCAGATGACACCCAGTCAGAAAAAGAAAAAAAGAATCCAAATAATGAGCATAGTTCAAGGCACCTCTGGAACAACGTCAAGTTAACAACATTCGTATTGTGGGGGTACCAGGAGAAGATAGAGAGCAAGGAATTGAAAACCTATTTGAAGAAATAATGATGGAAAACTTCCCTAACCTGGCGAGGGAAATAGACATACAACAACCCCAGGAAGTTCAGAGAGACCCAAACAAGATGATCCCAAAGAGGCCCACACCAGAACACGTAATTAAAATGCCAAAGGTTAAATTCAAAGAAAGAATCTTAAAAGCAGCAAGAGAAAAGTATTTAGTTATGTACAAGGGAGCTCCCATAAAACTGTCAGCCAGTTTCTCAACAGAGACTTTATAGGCCAGAAGGGCTTGGCACAAAGTATTCAAAGTGATGAAAACTCAGGACCCACAACCAAGATTGCTTTACCCAGCACAGTTATCATTTAGAATTGAAGGATAGGTAAAGAGCTTCCCAGACCAAAAAAAAAAAATCTAAAGGAGTTGATCACCACCAAGCCAGTATTACAAGAAATGTTGGAGAGACTTCTTTAAGAATAAGAAAAAAATATGTATCTTAGGTCTAAAGAAAGAATGTCAATAACTGTGCATCAATAATTAGTTCAAATGAAAAAGAATTAAATGCTCCAATCCAAAGATAGCATGGCTGAATGGATAAGAAGATAAGACCCTTAAATATACTGCCTACGAGAGACTGACTTCAGATTAAAAGACACACGCAGATTAAAAGTAAAAGATGGAAAAAGATATTTCATGATGGACTTAGAGGTTAGTGTGCTGAGTGAAATCAGGTATGTAGAATCTAAAAATTAAACAAACGAAATGAAAAAAACTCAGAGAACATTTTGATGATGACCAAATGGGAAGGGGAATTGGTGGTGGTGGTGGGGGGGTTGGTTAAAGAGGGGAAGGGATTAAATGCAAATTGGTAGTCACAAAATAGTCATGGGGATATAAAATATAAGGAATATAGCCAATAATATTGTAATAACTATATCCAGTGTCAGAGGGACACTAAATTTATTGGGGTGATTACTTTATCAGTTACGTAGATGTCTAATCACTATGTTGTACACCTGAAACTAATATAGTATTATATGCCAACTATAACTGAAACACAAAAATTATTATTAATTAAAATAGAAAAAAGTGTTTTTTAAAAAAAGTCAAAAATAATATAAGGAGAGATTATTTTTCCTTTAGCCCAGTGTTATTCTTATATCCAGTCTTTTTACAGAAGTTAATGTTCTGTTTTAATTCCTTATTGTGATTTTCGTCCTCCTCAGCAGTTTCTAAAGCTAATGCAGATCAACAGTTTTTTTCTTTTTTTTTTCTTAAAGAGAGATTGCTCTGGCTCTTGGCAGACTTCAGCCTTGTGATGTGGGACCGATGTGGGTTTTCGTTTATCACTTTAAAGGTGCTGCCAAAGCTAGTTCATTTTAGTTATAACGTCAAGGAGGGTTGGTGCCTGTAGATTCTCCACAGATGGTTTCGTTCAGCCCTCTCGTTTTACACACAAGGGGGCAAGGCCCCGTTCCTTAGTTGTCACGGAAAGCTATGGTGTTGTTAGGCTGGAAGGTGTGACCACCTTGCTACAGAGCTAGTCTGTGGAAGTCCCCAGTACTGCTCAAAGATCCACCCCCATTCACCAGCTCAGATTCTGTATCTTTAGGTAGTTTTCCTTAGCACTTTTTAAATTTAGCTCTCCATACTTCATATTAATTTGGAAAACCAACCAAAAATTTCATTTTATGTTTGGTCGGGATTCCACAGTTTTATGTACTACTCCATTCTTCTCGTGTTCTTAGCCACAAAGAAATAAATATAAGAAAGTGAATGAGATCCACATAACTGTTTTATTACAAAGAATGTGGGGTTTTAGAACACATAGTGGACCTAAGACTGAACCTGGCTTCTTCTGCCTCCCACAACCCCCTACTGAATTTAGCCACTGTTAAACAAAAAACTTTCACAGCCGAAAGCTTTTCTTAAAGAAAGGACTTATGAGCCAAATGCTATCTAGAAAAGGACCAGGCCCTGGGGTATGCGATCTGAGTCACAAGCAGCATGGCTAGGTGGAAAAGGAAAACATGTCCTCCATCCTGGAGTTGACAGGCTTTTTGATACATTATATTTTAGGCAAGGAAGATGTAAGTTGTTTTGAAAGAATTTACACTGGCCACAAAAAAGAGAAGGCGAGCAGGAAAAGATGAAGCAGGAGCAGTTCTAGAAAGGTGCACAGCCCGTAAGGAAGACATATTTATTACTTTGATTGGTTGTAGGCAGCGGTCCAGAAAGTTCATGCATATACGGGATGCGGTGGCATCAGGTGGCCACTACAGAAGTTAATTCAATGCTCCAACTTACATTCAGGGTGTGAGCTGCCTGTTGTTAGTTGGCCCACAGCTATTAACTAGTAACTACTCTTGTCTCTTTCTCTTACTCTCTTTAGGGCATCTCAGAGCTTTTCTCTTGTCATCACGCAGTTATATAGATGGGAAAGTATGAGAACAGCAGGTTTCCATCCAACTTCCATGCAAGGTGATCCTCAGAGGGACTGTCAGGCCTGTGCCTCTGAGAGACCACAGGAGCTAAAGGCCCTAGGCCAGGGCCCTTTCTAGGACTGCCGCCCATCAGAACAGCCCTGGCTGACTCAGAGGAAGCAGTTCCTTTCAGGAAGCTCACCTTCTGTGAATATCTTTATCTTCGTTTCTTTTCTCCTGCTTTTCCCACATGCATTCTGACACCAATGCAATTTACATCCCCTCCCCCCCCCCCCCCCAAAGAAAACATGAGTTATTTTTCCATTATTGTTTTTAATAGAGTAAAAAAAAACAACAACAACAACAAAAACAAAGGTAGTGAAGTCAGCCTAGGTAACTGTTGAGGAAAATAAATGAGGATTAAGCAGCTGGAAATGAGAGTTAACATCTTATACATAGGTTCAGAATACTTCACAGAAATGGAAAATGAATAACTTCTCTACTATCAACACCAGGTCCTCTTCTGACATTTTTAAGACAGGAATGCTGGTGAAGACTTTTACCTTTCTATTTACCATCCTTGTTTAAGCTCTAGGCCCCTGCTCACATCTACCATTATATTTTAATAAATATATTCCTACCAATCTATAGGCAGATTCAAATCTTTTGCTTTTCTCTGAGCCAGTTGAACTAAGTAAAATTTCAGGTTACAGAACTCTAGGAATTTTTAGTTTTGTGTACGTAGGTTTCTAGTGGATTTCACTACTTCATTTCCCGCTCCCCCCCCAGGTATTTTTGAATGATTATCTTGTTTCTTTGCCTTCTATGCTTAAAGTCTTTTAGTTACCTATGACACAGCTCGGAGGACATTTAACAGTTTCATTCCTGTTAAGGAATTTTTTCCTTAGTTTTTTTTTTTTTTTTTTTTTTTTTTTTTTTTTGCCTTGTGAGTATGTGAAGGAAGATACTTGTCCTTAATTCAGAGTTAAATTAAAAGTAACTTAATATTTGAAAACATGGATACTCATGGCTTCTGCCCCACTGTTATTCTTATGCTTCCTAGGCTTTTGCTTCTTTTAGTAGGCTCATGGCCATTTTGATAAAAAGATACTGAATTGCGATGAGTAGATTTAAGATTTTATGTTTTCAGATATTAAGATGTTCCAACACTGTTCTTGGAATTGAAGCCATCATCTCTAAGATGAATTGTTTCAGAGGAAATGGTTTAGCTGATGTCTCTTCAGTCATGTTTTTGCTTAGTGAGCATGTCCAGTATCTGTTACAGTAGAAACTAAGAGATGACCCACAGGAAATAGCACAGAGGTAGGCATGGTCCACAGTAGATGTGCCTAGGCAGTAGAAGGTAGTGGTGGAAACCATGGGCCCCAGAGCTGTGTACCTGGGTTGAAACTCAGTTCCAATACTGACTTTCATAATCTCTTTCAGTTGGCTCATCTGTTCAGTGGGCAGACTGGTTAATGGTGTCTACCTCAAAAGTTCTTGTGAGGAATTAAATGAATATAATATATATATATAAAGCACTTTAGAACAGTATCCGAAACATCATATGTGCTTTATAAATGTTAGCTAGCTGTTAAACAGTCTTCACATTCCTAACCCGTTAATGCATCAAGAGTCATCTGCATTTTCAAGTGTTTTTCTCAGCATGCGATTATTTAGAAAAATGAGACTAGAATGATCTTTTTCTGAGGTGTTTCTAGTTTGTATTTTAAAGATGAAGTGTGCATCGGAAAATTGTAAGCCTTAATTTTGTATAATATGATATTAATAAGAATCTAGGCTCTTTGTTGTCTGCGTGAAATTATTTGATGCTTTCGGCAATTTATTTCTTTCTGCCAAAGTGTATTGTTTTCACCATTGGCATCGGTTTCGGTGCTAAAATTGCCTTGTATTCACAGTTGCTCATAATAGAAGTTAAATATTGAGGAAGTAGTTCTGCCGTTATTGGCAGATCTCACTTAATACACATAAAATAGTCGGGTATTTTGGAGGAATGTAGGATAATGTAACACGCACCAGCATAATACCCCAAGTAGAAAATTTCATAATATAACGTATATGTGTTTCTGTGTATAGGGTGTTATGTGGTTTTGCCAGTTTCATCATGTAGGGAATAATGAAGAAAAAGTTTTGGGGAAACCTAAAATTTTTATTTTATTTGCATAATAATTAACTAACACGTTATGTTGAATGCCTAAAGAAATATGTTTGACAACTTTTAATTTTCTTTCCTCCCACACACCACTTCCTAGTTTGTTTCTGACACACCAGATGTGTCTCAACACAGTGGCTGTTCTGAGTTTTATGAATACTGGTGATTGCAGCGTAACAAATTTTCTCATTTTGGTTACATTTAATCAAACTAGAAGTAGAAGGACACTGTATTTTGCAGGTAAAGTTATACAGATTTAAGGTGTAACCTTCCCTTTCTCCAAACCTCTGCATCCATGTTCTTTTTTAAAGTTGATATTAAAGTTTGTGTTCACACAGTAAATATGCACAAACAAATGCTGATTGTAACCTTTTTGCTTTTCATCGTTAGATATCAATGGGCTGTTGGGGCACAGGTGCACAGAGGGATGATCTGTGGGAAAAGTGAAAAACATTGGTAACATGGAAAGATTTTTTAAAATAATACTCCTTTACCTGTTTTCTAGCTTCTTTGAATGGACCAATAAACTTGCTGTTTTTTTAAGCTAAAACCAGCTTTAGTTCTTGACTTCCATAGAAAAACTACTTTCTGTGGGCATTTTTATTCTGTCTTTCATTTATTTACTGTATTATTTTCTTATTATTGCTAGCCTTTTTTAAAATTTACATGCTGGGGTAAATACTACTTCCCAGAAATTGTAATTTTTTTCAAAGGAATTAGTTTTGTTATTAGCTTAGGCCTCTTACGTGATCCTTCTGTATGTCCCTAATCTTGAGTATCTACTATTAATTTATGTAATAACTTTTCCTCTCAATTTTAATTATAGAATAAACAATATTATAATCAGAAATGAACTGTGCCTCAACATACCAGCTTGTGCAATTCGTCTCTTTCCTTTTCGTTTCAGATCATACTCAATTTCAATTTACACTGCCTTTTACATGTATTATATATACTCTTTAATGAGCAGTTTCTAGGAGCAGTTTTTGGATAATCAGAGGTTTACTTAATTATTCCTCTGATAGAGGTCTAGATTTGTAATGTTTTGCTATTATAAATTATACCACCACAAAAATCTATTTGAATATGTATTCGCTTTCTTTCTTTCATTTATTTATTTGCAGTTATTCACTCAGTTTAAACTTTCTGATCTTTAAGTTAAAGGTTTTGAATAGTTTATGGGTCAAACAATATATTTAAAAAATAGTTTTGAAGTATGTTGTATTGTCAAATTGCTTTCTAATATTCATTGCCAACAATAATGCATGGTTTTATCAGTTTTATTGTTCCGAGAATCTGGACAGTTATAAATATTGTTTCCTAGAATTTTCGTATTAATTAAAAATGAGGTATTTCAGTGTTCTTTTAATTTACATTGGTTTGATAAATAAAATGCTCGAATGCTCTTTTTGTGTGTGTGTGTGCTTAGTAATTTGATTTCCCCTGTGCATGTCCTTATTATTGACTTATGTTTCTTCTAGATTTTACGTTTTTTTATAAGATCGTGTATTGTCTTTTATAACATAGAAATCAACCTTTTATCTCCTGTATTTGATAAAGATATTTAGATATTTCTGCAATATGTTGTTTTTCTGTTACCATGACTGTTATTTTTCTTAACATTAAAAATCAAACTGTTACACAAAGTTTACACTTCTTTGTCTATTTTATTCACTCAAGGAAGGTCTAGAAAGCTACCATTTTTTTCAAAAATACTTAATTCTATTTTATGGTAATTTTTATGAGCTAAATTATATATACATATTTATACAGATACACACACAGACACACACATAGAGAGAAGCGAGATTAGTATTATAATTATAAAGTGTGGTACAAAGTTTGCTCTGTTTTCCTTCAAAGCATCAACTAGTTATCTTGATGTCATTTATTAAATGGCTTTCTTCTCTCCTACTCCCACCATTGTTTTGAATCTCCTTTTATATTATTATCTTCCTACATATAATTAGATATTATACTGGATTTTAATTCCTATTTATTGATTTATTTCAAATCAGATAACAAAACTACGTTATTTAAATGACAAGTGCCTAATGATATGTTTAAAAATCTAGTAGGTTCACCTTTTCTTTTTGAACAGCATTGAGCTTCTATTATGTGCCAAAAAAGCAGATATAGAATTAAAATAACTCAGTTTTCCCACCCCTTGTAATCAAAGTTCTGCCAGGAAAACAAACATGTAAAACGTATTCATACTCTAACGGGATAAAAACCACAAAAGAGAGATGAATACAGATATGTGGTAGCACAGAGAATAGTATATTTTCATCTGTTTATTTTTCCAGATTATATTTTCTAGTTCTAATGAAAGTTCTGTTTTAATTATGATTGCTATTTTATTATGTCCACAAAATAAAATGGGAAAATTTGATTTTTCTAATCTTATAATCTTCTCACTCAGGGTTATTATTGTCTGTGTCATCTTTCTTACCTACCAATTAAGTTCTGTAGTTTTCTATAATATGAATTATTGCTTAGAAAAATTTTAAGTTAAACATGTACATGTTAGGAATATTATTTGTGGCAATGCCCAGATAATTCTATGTTCGATTTGTTTCTTTTAAAAAGCCTTTATATTGGGTTTAATACTCACAGGGAAATTGAAACACAAACTCCTTCTTTTTTTATTGGGGAGTGCTCAAACATTTACTAATAACATTTCTGAGATTTGATAAGATTTAGCATATACATAAGACACAAATGTAGAGGTGTTGATGTTTACTGATAGTTAATTTTTGCAGCCAACAATAGGGCAATGAGAAATTTGTGTTGTATAGCTGTGGAAACTTTAAACTGAACATTTTTGGCATGTGAATTATCGCTTCTATCACGGCAGCTGTTAACTGGTGACAAAGAGGGGATAAAAGGTATAAGGCGTTTTAGAAAATAAAATGTAAACACATCAAATAGTAATCATTTCTGGAATGCCACTTATATCAGTTGTTTAAACCCTACTTTTAAAATGCAGAAAAAAGTTTATTTCACTTTCAGTTTTCTAAATAATTATTTCTACTCATTTAAAAATACTTTCGTATTTGCAAATTAGGTCAGGAATAAGCAGGACCTCAGTGACGTAAATACACAAATCTCAATGGAAGATTGTCTTTGGAGTTTCTTTTTGGTAGTTTTTTTAAAATACAAGGACACTTCTGTTGGCCAAGATCCCACTTTTTTTTTTTTTTTTAAAGGAGGGTATGGGGAGATAAATATTCCCAGAGAGACTCCTTGAATTTTAGCCTTTCAATTACTCAGTTATTCTTGGGGCTATTGGAGATGAAAGAATAATGAGGAGTTCATTTCCAATATGAATCATAACAAATAATTTGTTTATGCACAGGGCCATTGATGTGAATAAATGGATGGCCATTTAAAAATTATCTTTTTGGTGAGCACAGTGCTTTTGGGGGGCACACTAAAATTGTTTAGCGATCCAAGTTCTGTGACTTCAAAGTAAGTTCAAGTGTGGGAGAGGAGTGGCTGGCACCTGGTAATAAATTTAGTCCAAGTGTTTATTTTATTTAATATATTTACTGCCTCATTCAAAAAATTATTTGAGATGTCTTATAAGGACATATTTAACTTAATAATGAGGAAAAGTATGGAAAAGGAGAAATTTTTATTAGGAAAGTATAAGTAGGAAATCCTAACTATAAAAAAGAAAATAAATATTTTATTTAAAATACATGTCATATCTCTTACTACATGCACTTTTTATTATACATGGAATATCTCTTTATAAGAAAAAAACTTATTTGTTTTATATACATTAAATCTTTATATTTGTGTTATTTAAAGCAAAAGCAAATTGCATTCATATGCCTTAAGGGAAGTACAGCTATGTGAATCTCTACTCTCTAAAAGAAATGCTTATATATACCTTTATAAAGCATGTACCTAGTGATGTGCTGGTAGTACTGTTATGTGCATCTCTTTAAAAGAATTGTGGGTGATTTCAGATCAACCTATTTAGTTCCTAATTTAAGAGTAGAGAGGAGTAAGAAATGTTAGGGAGGGGAAAGCTGGCCTGATAAACATGATATAGAAAGTCATTGAATCCTCATTGAGAGACAACTTCAAATATTTTATTAGTCATTCATATCACAACCTTTTGCATTCTTTATCTCATCATCTTGCTCCCTCTTCTATCTTAACATCACCTGCAACAAACAAAAATTCATTCCTCAATCTGAAACCTTTTTTAACTTGCGGGATGGGCTTAGTCTTTGTATTCAGTGCCTAGTGTATTCATTCTAATTGTAGCAAAGTCATCATTGAAAGCATAGAGTATAGGAAGAAAATTGCAAAATTTTTTTGATTTAGCTGTCATGAGAATAGAAAGTTGGATAATAAAATTAAAGTAGCATGAGGAAATGAAAAACGATGAGGCTGGAAGATACCATATAAATTATGTGGCATGTAAGGCCTGAGTAAGAGTCTTGAAATAATACTGAGTCAGAAAAGGACCCCTGCCTTACTCAGTTGTGCATTTCCTGCACTTGTTTTTTGTTGCATACATCTTAATTGCCAGTTAGTTAAGTCTTAATTCATTACATAACAAAAATAGCTGTTAACGTATTGTATTTAGCAGCTTTCCTTTTGTTAAAATATTATTTTCTTTATTTATCATGTCATTATTTCCAAGCCCCTTTAGCCCTTTAGGTCTGCTGTCATCCACATACCATTGTAGGCATGGATGAGCTAGCGACTTCTGATTTTGTGACCTTTACATTCTGATTGGAGAAAACTTAATTGATAACCTTCTTATATAACAGGCAAATATTAGGAGCTTTTTCATATTTTATTGCAGATTAATTCCCATAATAACTCCATGAGGTAAGCACTTCATGGTCCTCATTTAATATAGGAGAATGCTAATCATAGGTGGAAATTAGTCCAAGTTCACATTGTTAATAATTGCTGGATTTTGGCTTAAAGCCAAGTCTTTGACCTTGAAAATAGTATTCTTTCCAGCTCCGTTTTTGCTCAGCACTTCTGACTTTTACCTACATACACTTTGCTCTCTGTTAATTAATTATGTTTGCGTGACCTGTAACCTAATAAGGAAGCTAACTAAGGCTGCTGTTGTTATCTGGGCCAAATTATGGGGTTGAAGCATTGAGATGCAGATACAGTTGTTGTTGACTGTACAACAATCAGAAGAGTCATATCAAATTTCCCTTGGTTGAAATCAGAGTGGTTGGAGTTGAAAAGAAGGAGGAAGATCTCTTAAAGGGAAAAAAGAGTATGTAATTTTTTTGACACTGATGTTTGTGCTCTTTTTAACTATGAGGGCAACTACAAACAATATATAGTATGTTATAAACTTTCTATTTGATATGAGGAAAGTGAGCCACATATAAAGAATCCTTTCAGATTTAGTTGGGTTCATTAGAAATTTATTGAACACCTACTGTAATCCAGATATTCTGCTAGTTCAGTGATACAACCTTAAGTAGGACATAGATCTGACTCTCAAGGAACTTATAGTCTAGTGGGGAAATTTTGAATTTATAATGTGATTGCTAATTTTCAAAGAATACGAATTCAGTAAGTTTCACTAGAATCATCAGCTTTGGGCATTTCTTGCTTACATAATAAAGAATATAAGTTCTGTCTTAGTTTCTTATTTCAGACAACATAAGGTAAATCAGCTTGTACCATGATATTAAGTCCTTTTCAAGTATAACTCATATTTTACCTTTAGAACTAAAAGATGCTGAAAAGGGCTCATTATAATGTAACTGAATCACTTACCAGGACTATTTTAAACCAGTCACTTCCTTTTCTTTCTTTGTACCCTGTGACACAGAAACTTCAGAATCAGGAAAGTATTGTTTTGTTTTTAGGGAGTTGCTATATTACACGGAACCAAAACTAAGTTAATAATGAATAGTGTTTCGTTTAAGACAGCAAATTAAATTGAAATTTTCTTCTTTCCCCCTCTAATTTGGGCATGAAGTAGTTTCTCATGTTAAAAATCGACAATTTTCACTTATTTATAATGAAATAAATTCCTTTTATTTATAGCCAAGCTCATCATTTTAACACTTAATCCTCCATGACAGTCTGGAGGAGAGGAAACTTGGCAACCGTTCATTATTATCTGTTTTTACCATCAGAAGGTATTTATTTGTAAGGAGAGCGTGGCAATGACGTCAAGGATAGGAATGAAATACTCCCTAACGCTTTTATACAGGGTGGCCTTTCCTCTGGAGTCATAAATGTAAATATGACCATAATTACTTAAAATGCATGCAAGGTCCCCTGGAAACACAAAAGCGAGTAATTATAGCTGTGAAAGGAAAATGTCTAATAATAAGAGGAGAAAATGTCAGTTTTAGATTAGTGATTTGGGAATCCCTTAAGTGACCATCTACACAATGACATTTCATCTACATTTTAAGGCAGTTTACAGAGCTCTCACTTTAGCACTTTTATGCTTGTGTAAAAATCCACTCATCAGAGAAGCCCATGAACTCACAGTTTCAATTATAAATCTAAGAGCTTTAAAAAAGTTAGATTTTCAGGCCCCGACACGATGTTTTGAATATAAATATGACACTCAGTGTGTGAGTTTCTGATGTTTGCTTGATCTATGGTGCTCTAGTATATTGAGGGAAGTCCAATGTCAAGGATATCTGAAATGATTTGACTTTTGCCTTTGCATGTGAGAATGATGACCATCTATGAAAGGCCACTATCTTCATGATTTTCTTCTGACACAGTTGCAATGTTCTATGGCTCTTCTTTGACAGTCCTTATGCCATTGTTACATAGGAGTTCCCTGCTGTCTACTTAATTGATGATGAATAGGGAGAAAACTCTAATCTGAAGAAAACTGAGGATACTGGATATTTTAAATCTACCTGGAAAGAATGACTTGTGGTTATGAATTTGGCAGGCACTTCTAAGTGCTGGTTCTTGTGCTCAGCTCTGAGGCTGAAAAATGTTCAGTGAAGACCTAGACATTGCACTCTAGCTGGAAAGATGTAAATAATTAATTTTAAAGCAATATATTCCGTAGATTTGTTCATGCAAAGTATGGTCACTGTGATTTTTTTCTGTTATAGCAAGAACAGAGTGTTGTGTGCGTATACCGTGGGGAAGGGAAGAGAAAAGTGAAAGGGGCATTTAGCTGAGAAAGAGGAGTGAAGAGTTAGGGGAAGACTTGGAAGGGTGTGAGGAATTATGGAGGGAAGAGGGAGAGTGGGTGTTTGAAGGGCAAACGATCACTGTGGGGAATTGAGCAGAGGGGAAAGTGGCCTGAGGCAAACAAAGGTAAGATTCAAGGATTCTCTTGGGAGAGAATTCTTTAGTTACTAAAAGATCAAGCTGTTCACAGAGATCAGTGATTCATTGACTGTTTCTTTGGGCAGAGGTCTATGAAAATTAAAATGCCATGTCTTTTTAGTAATCTAAATGATTTTCACATGTTTCTATCTAGCAACCAAGTTTGACTTCATCCTAATTTGATGATTAGGCTGATGATGAATAGGATGATAAATGATGGCGCTATAGAGATTTAAATTAGAAGGAAAAAGTTTTGCTATTTTGTATTCATCATTTTCATAAGCTTTTAGTTCTAGAGTGTTCTAATGTTTCTTCCATCAGAATTTATAATTACTTCTTCATATAATATTATTAAATTTTACTGTGATAAAATGAATTATTAAAATTCATTATTGACTCAATTAGTGGTGAGACAGCATAAGCTCACAGTTAATAGCTTAGGCTCCAGAGCCAGGAGACATGGCTGTGAATCCTGGTTGCATCATTCACTGCCTTTTTTACATTGAGCATGTTATTTAGCCTCTCTAAACCATTGTTTTCTCATCTGATAATGGGCTAATAATTGTACCAGCCTCCGAAAATGGATAAAATAATACAGTCATGTTTCTTGTTGAGCTGTCTTCTCTTGATTATGTGTAAGACAGAGGGGGTGACTTTTCGCGACCCTCCCCTGCAACACTGAAGCATCCAGAGAGGAGCAGGTTCTCAGATTCGGTTTTAGACTGTTGTATCCAACTTGCAGTCCATCGTGTACAGCTGAAGACCAAACTACAGTTTTACATAAACCTTTTCCTAATCAAAGATAGTTGTTCACTTATTAATGCCAGTGCCTTGTGCCTTGCATGTGCGAGCCCTAAAAATACACTTCTAGGGATAAAAATAGACCTCTCAGAGTTTTGAGTTGCTGCTTAATCAGAACCAGCTGCAAGCTGTCTAGAAAATGCAAGTTATATGAGCCAGATGGCTTTTGCCCTTTTTGCTTTAGACAGCATGTAATTTGGATAACTACAGCTACAGTAATACATTTTGCCAGTCACACTGTTTGATAAACATATTTGTTGAGAACAGCCACTTCCAATTAGAGACCCAGTAGAATGTTAATTTATTTTAATAATTTTTCCCTCTAGGGTAAGACAATACTTTTAACAGGTTACAGAAATATCTGTTCACAGGAAAGAGTACTATTCTAGAGTTATTGTATAGCAGCGGTTAATTTTTAGGTTTGACATTTAAGTAATGATGGGTATTCATGACCTATCCTTCCATTTTCCTTCTTAAAATCTAGTGTGTTTATGAGAGACCATGATTTTTCATATTTTAAAATCATGTTTGCTTTACTGGTAGAAGGATGGTTTTGCTACTTTTTTTGGTTTCTTCTATAAAGCTCTAATTACTATAAATCTGATAATAGTATTGAATTATTGTTTATCCATAGACCATTATTAATGCGCACTTCTTGGGATTTTAATTTTATGACCCTGGTCTTTGAGAATGAATTTTTTTATCAGCCTGATGTGACCATGACTGAGTTTCACCTACTGAAGATGACTGCAAACATAGCTGCTGATATTAGCTGAATTTTAATTTCATTCAGCTCTCAAAAGACTCAGATAAAACAGCAAAGCTGAATGTTTGGGCCATTCACACCCTAAGACCTAAGCTCAGATACAACCTGTTTTTAAGAGATGGGAAACTACTAGTTCTATTTTCAATGGTGGCACCACTTTTTGGAAATGTATGTTGAAGCTCTCGTCTCTCATTACATGTGATGAAGTATTTGCTACTTTATTTCTTGAGACATCGACGGCAGCAAATAATAGATTGCTAAATACTTCTGAAGGACCTCTTGTGTCAGAATTTTTCCACAGCATTGTAAGTTTAGCAACTCAGTAGTTGTTTTTATTTCTTACCCAATTTAAACAGGAGCAGATATTTCATCTACTGGATGAATGATGTTAGAACCTAAACGTCACTATAATGATAGCTATAGGTTTATTTACTCTCCTCATAATACCGGGAACTCTACTAATCATACTGTACATTACTGCATCTGAGCCCCATGCCAACATAACAACATTATATGGTGTATATTTTTATCCTGTTTTACAGATAAAGAAGCAGTGGATATGGAGTATAATTATTCAACATCATACGGAAAGTGTCAGAGTCAGAATTGGATGCTACTGTTGTTTTAATGGTCTGTCTGACTCATGTTCTTTAATTCCACCCATTAAGCTATGAAAAGTGGCATTTGACTTACCCAGAGCTTTTTTATTTTTCAGAGATAAACACATGCCTCTGTCCATCCTTGTATAACAGTAGTGCTTTGGGGAATTTATTTTAAGCTCAGATTAATATAGGGAAGGATCTAATCTGTCTCAATTTACTTCATTACATACATTAAAACTGACGTACTTTAAAAGTAAAAGTCCTATAAATGGAGAAAATCTCATTTTGGTGATTCTCCAATGTGCACATAAGAATTATACTGAAAGTGCTTGGAGAGACTGGTAAACACTTGTGTGACACGAAACAGCATAAGAAGCTAATGTTCACAAGTTTATGAAATCTAAATCCTACTTTTATGCCTTCACTAACTAAGTAAAAAGATAAAGAAGTTTAGTAGTGAATGCAGCAGGTTGTACCTACACATTGTGTCACAGGCAGCAGGACATAGAGCAAGCACTGTACGCACAACTTAGCTGGGGTCTGTCTACCGGAAGCAAACTGTTACGTCATGGAAAAGAATTTGTTATTTCTGAATATTTGGGGAGATTATGTTGTTGTGATTATTTTCATATGGAACCATAAAATGCTGCTCCTTGAAAGATAATATAAAATCATGGAAAATCTTGTACTTAAGTACTATCGTTTAATAATGGACTTATGCTGTCTCTTAGTCAATAGTTACTTTGTTGGTTCCTGGCAATGAAAGGGAGAAATGGATAGAAAATCTTACTTTCTAGTAAGAATTGTATAAAATATATTTACATTCTATTATACATTTTATTTAAACAACTGTTTAACTCCTTTTTTTCATATCTCACACAGTCGCACTCAAGATACGGATTCAGATATGAAATCTGATACCGACTTGGCCAATTGCACATTTTTATGTCATTAATGAGAGACATTATAAATGGCCTAGAGAAGATCTCAGTCCTTTCTTTATGTTGAGAGATGTAACTTGAAATGACACAAAAGGCTGATTTAGTCAATAAGTATCAGTTTACTTATTAATATATGAGGTGTTGTCATTGGTGCTACGAAAAGAAAAAGGGGACATGAAAATCAGTTTCTACCAGATTTATTCATGTTTATGCTAATTTGGGTGAATCTTATTTCACTGTATTAAGGTTTAGTGGCTTAATAATTAGTCAGCTTTGTTTAAATGATTAAATAAGAAAATATTAAGCATCAAAAGAAGTGATTTTGTCTTTGTCTTTAAAGAGCTTTTGGCACTTCACACCCAAAAGCACCATTGTTCTTATGTGACTTAAAAGAAGGAGTCCCAGAATACTGTAACCTTTGAAGGTTAGTGACTGCAAACAAAATAGGATGGATGAAAGGAAACATTTTATTGTCTTCATCCCATGGAGGACTTTATTGTCTTTGTCTCCCTGAAGAAAAGACAAGTACTGACCTGAAAGTGTATGTTTTGTATACTTGGAGCCCAACAATGGAGTCCATCAGTATATTTCAAGTTGTTATTGTCAATCATATAAAATCACATTTAGACAATTTCTCGAATACTATTCATTTTTTGAAAAGAGAGAAGTCATCTTGGTATATCAGATTGACATATGAAATGGCTTGCTAGAGTTCTGTCATTTTTTCACTGTGGCTTCTCTGGTCCTGTACCTCTTCAGAAAGCCGTCCCCCCGTTTCTTTTTATTAGATAACCATAATTTTCTTTCTAGTTGTGAAGCAGTATGAGATATGTAAGTGTGTGTGTGTGTGTGTGTGTGTGTGTGTGTGTGTGTGAGCGAGAGAGAGAGAGAGAGAGAGAGAGAGAGAGAGAGAGAAGACAAAGAAAGGAAATTGAATTATTGGTTGATTGTATGTGATTGAAGCTTTTTCCTAAAAACTTTTCATCTGTTGGTGCTAGACTGAAAAAACTAACACAATCTTATTACTTTTCATGGATTTCAGTTAAGTTTTTTTGTTTTAAAGGTAAGCAGCCATATTATATGCACTTATAATGTGCCATTGCAGTATTTACAAATCTTAGTTCTTTTTCTTTTGTATTGGTAAGAATGTCACTATTTTATCCTAATGTTAGTGAAGGGCATATGTACATCTGTCATTATCGAAAATGACACTGCTCAGTGTTTAATAGGGTGCCGACTCTAATTCAAAGATAGACTCTATCATATTATTGAACTATCCTGGGTTAAGAGCCTATGGACATGTAACCAGGTGACTAGATTTTTTTTTGAGGGAGTGATTCTATTTTAATTGCTTTTGACCTATTGACCTGGTAAGTTTATTAGTAGACTTCCCATTATTAAATCATTTTGGGGTTCCTGAAATAAACCTAACTGAACATGTTTTATTATTATTTTAATATGCTGCTGGGTTTGAAGTGTACTTTAACATTTTTGCTTCCTGTTTTGTCAGCTGTTTTTCAGGTTTTAGTGTGAGGGTTACTGGCACCATCAATTGTGATTGAACTTTGTCACTTATTTTATCGTAATTTGTATAGCTATGGCAGTTTTACAGTTGAATGCAGTGAAGTTTCTTGAGGAGGGGACCTTTTTCTAACAGGTCCCTTAGCTAGCAGAAAGGTAAGGGTTACTTTAACATCCTCAAATATATTTTTAAAAACATCTCATATTTTTCTGTTCCTTCAGTATTTAAAAGAACTAACACATAATACCATCCTGGTCTGAAAACTTTAATTGGCAATAGCCGTTTAGCTTTATTTCTTTGAGAACTCTTGATCTGTTTATGTATATATTCTACCTCTGGGAGAATCTTTTAATTTCATTGAAATTTAAAAATTTTTTACCAATCAGCCATAGAGGGCACTCTTTATAATTCTTTTAATCTCTTCTGTGTTAGTGATTTTATCTCTCTTTTATTTTATTTTACTTTTTGGATCCTTTCTTGAGTGGAGGTTTGCCTTTTTTCTTTTTCTTTCCCTTTCCAAATACCTTTGGCTTTATATACCAGATTTTACATGTTTTACTGTTTTTTAAAAGTTAATAATTGTTTTTGTCTTTAGTATTTTTTTCCTGCTTTCCTTAGATATGGCTTGTTCTTTTTTAAAAATTAATTTGCCTATTTGCACTCACTGTTAATTTATTTTTATTCCTTATTTGTAAAGTACCTTTCCAGGTACTTTTTAGGCCTTCTAATTTACTATAATTGAAGAATTCAATTTATAATTGATGTAGAACCTCTCTACAGCTGGACTAGCACATGTATATTATCTAGTGAGAGTTCTTTACACATTTAGCTCAAAAAATGACTCTGGAGTTAATCTTAAAAATCTGTACCAGTATTACATTGATAAACAACATCTAATATTTTGAAATGACATTTTGTTCTCTAATTCTAAAAGCAGTACAAGATATCCATAGAAATTTGGAATATGCGGAGAAATATTTTATTAGTTATCACTGCTATATAACAAGTTACTCTAAAATTTAATAACTTAAAACAATGAAAGTTTATTTTCTGAGAGTCAGATATCTACAAGCGACTTAGCTGAACTCTTCTGGCTCAATGTCTCTCATGAAGCTGCAGTCAAATTGTTGGCCAGGGCTATTGTCATCTGAAGATGTGAATGGGGCTGGAGGACCCATTTCGAAGATGGTTTCCTCCCATGGCTATGGGTTGGAGGCCTCAGTTGCTCAATGACTGTTGCTCAATGTAGTTTCTTGCAATATAGGTGTCTCCACAGGGCAGCTTGCTTTTGCCCCAGAGTGAGTAATCTAAGAGTGAGTAGAAGCTACAGTGTCTTTTATGAAATACCCTCAGAAGTGACATATTATTCCTTCTGTTGTATTCTATTGATTCCACCTATCGACTGTGATACAGTGTGGGAGAGTATGACACAAGGGAGTAACTTAGTACCTAAGGATATGAAAATTATCTTAGGTACATCATCCACACGTAGTGGATCTTCCAGGGTGTTTTTTTGATTTTGTTTTTCTTTTAATGCAGGTATAACCTTGAACATTAAAAAAAAATAAGGCATATATATATTTTTAATCTTTTTCACAAAACAACAAATCATAAACATTTTTCATATTATTACATATAGTATTCTAAAGTAGGATTTTTATATGCAAGCTTAACATCCATTATGTGGGCATGCCAATTTTTTTTTTTTTTTTTTTTTTTTTTTTTTTTTTTTTTTTACCAATCTACCAATGTTGTTATATAATTAGGTTGTTTTGGATATTTTACTATTATAAATTGTTATTATTTTTTTTTGCCCATAATCCTTAAGCACATCTTCTACCATTTACCTACAGTAAATTCATAGAAATTATTTTCTGGGGCAAGGCATATAAACATTTTAAG
Organism: Eonycteris spelaea; assembly: GCA_003508835.1. Lineage (NCBI taxonomy): Eukaryota > Metazoa > Chordata > Mammalia > Chiroptera > Pteropodidae > Eonycteris > Eonycteris spelaea. The sequence continues at coordinate 12,330,868 of PUFA01000027.1, forward strand.
GCTTTATGCACATATTGCCAAAATAGTCTCTGGAAATTTGTATCAAATTTATACTCCCATTGACATAATAAAAGAGTGTCTAGTTTCTTATTTGCTTATCAATATTAGGTACTATATTTTAAAAATAAAAAGAACATGTTAGGGGACATCGTATCTAATTGTAGTTTTGATTTTGATTTTTTGATTACTAATAAGGTAAGGGAATTACTTGAAAAGTCTTATGCCTGGATACGTATAGTATTTTTCTTCTTGATTTTTAAACATATACTTTCCTCATAATTACTTTTAAAGGTGTAAGTAGTTCTTTTTGAAAATTGTTATGTTTTGCTTTCTCTGAAACTATATTTCATCGGACTCTTTCATTAAAGCTACACAGTGGAAATGTTCTCTAGTGAACGTGGAAATAATGGAAAAAAACTGAATAACTGAAACACTTTCAAAATATTCATCAATTAGTTTGATAGTTACTAAGGTTTCCCTAACTTATATTTTATTGTTTGAACATGTGCTAGAATTGTGGGTTGAAATTGAGAAGATGCTTTTTTTGTTGTTGTTGTCAGCCATCTGCCAAAATTTGTTGAGTGTTGAAGAACATTTGTCCAGGGCTAAAAAAGCATAATTGAGAGTCGTCTAGTCTTAAAAAAAAAAAAAAAAATCCTCAATGTTCCCATGTGATAGAATGACTGTCATTACTTGATAAGTGTTCCTGTTCAGCATTTTCATATCACTAGTGTCCCTAGTATTGTGTGTGTGTGTAACTTTCTTAATGGTTTTCTGTATTACAACAAATTTAACTTTATATTTTGATAATAATTGACTTTAAATTTTAAATGTCATTAAGAGCCTGAGATATCGGGCAGGGATAGAATATGAGAAGACACTGTCTGGTGAGGCAGGAGGGCAGGATAGCAGAGGGGCCTTAGCATCCAAAGGTCCTTAGTTGACTGTCAGCTCTTGCTTACCTGCTTTGTGACCTTGGCCTTTTCTGTCTCTGTTATTTCACCTGTAAAAAAAAAAAAGGGGGAATAAAAATGCCTACTTGGCTACATTGTTTTCAAAAATATGTAATATACACATAGTGCTTGGCTTACACAAGTGCACACGATATGTGTATGAAGCAGAAAGAATAAATGGAAATGTATACTATTCTTGGAAGTCAATATCTTTGTAAGACCCAAAGAAAATGAAAAATTCAATGATTTGTATGTGAATATTAAATTTATGCTGTAATTCTGACCAAGAATTTGTGTGACAGGGAGAAGTCATACATACTTATTTTTGCCCCATCAAAGAATTTTACTGTTGTTATACTTATGTAAAAGTTTTTTAAAAGATTAAAAATAGAATGTTAGTCATGACTCTCTATTCTGAACTGAGGACCATCCCAGGCAAAGAAAGCCATAGACTGGTAATGAACAGAAAAATGAAACAGATGTGATAAATTTTGTGGAACTAGCTCTAAATGTATAAGTACATATGCATTCATGGTTTCACTGAGGGAAGGGTAGGTCTTGAACTAGATTTGAAGAATGGATTGACTTATACAAAAGCAAGGGGAGAAGGAGTGTCCCTAAGTCTGTGGATGGTCTGAACATTTGCTCAGAAACTGACATCCATGTGGTGTTTGCCGTGAGTACACCGACTTTAACCTAGAGTAGAGAATCCATGTTTGGGATTCAGTATGGATAGGAAAGGTTGATTGATTATTAGGCAGAAGAGATTAAGCAGACAGTCATGATTCTAGTGTTTGAGGGACTATAATGCAGAAGTGAAGCAGTGCCTCTGTCATGATCCTGATGTGAAGATGCACACTGAAAGTCGGCTCAGTAACAGAGGAATTGAAGTGATCAGATTCTAAACACTGGAACTGTAACTTCTGCCTTGCTCAAGAAGCTTCTGGTATGTGCTCTTGTTCTTGTTCTCTTATGAATATGTTGTTTTTAAAAAAGGGAAATTAAAATGTGACATAGTTGGTTAGTGGTCACTTAATCTGGTTGACTTAGTTTTTTTGTATTTTTTTATTTTAGCGCTTTATATTTTAAGTAGGGCAAGAAAACACATACTTTGAAATTGTAGAAATGCGACTATACAATTATAATTACTGTAGTATTTCACAATTTTGTTGTGTCTTAGTGCACTCATTTTGAATTATCTTGGCTACAGACAAACTGGAAAGGAAGTCACTTTTTTTTTTAACTTTGAACCCCGATGTTGTATCATGCATATTAACGTCAACATCTCATTTTGTCTTCACACATCTTATAAAGCAAGTGATGTTATTTCCATTTTACAGATGTGTTCACTAAACTTTCTCAAAATTAGGCATCTGGTGAAAGTTGTGAAAGCTGTTCTACTTTGTAACATGATGCTTCCTAAGAGAAGCTAGGGGACACATGAGTTTTGGCAGGAGGAATGGGAACTAAACTAAGAACAGTAATGTTCACCATCTACGCAATAGAGATAGGGAAGTTAGTCTCTCTTGGAGGAATCCAACTTAATTCTTTCTGAGGGATATACTATCTAGTCAGAGAGCTGTTCTTCTGCTTCCTGAGGAAGTGAAATTCTTCACTAAATTGGGTGGTAGCTTTCCATATTTAAATTTAGTTAGAGCTTGCTTTAGTAAAAATGTTAAAAACTATGGAAAACGCAAAGTACTTAAATCTCAAGAAGATTCTAATACTCTTCATTGATGAAAAAGAATATCATGTTTTGTTTCTAATCATGAATTTTCCATGTAACTATAGTTTCTGGAAGGAATGAATTAGTTTACCATTAATGATAAGAAATAACTTTCTCTTAGAAATTATGATGAAAGGTACTGGTTTTATAGGATGTAGGGAACCTCTTAGTTTCTAAAATATAAAAAACACTTTGAAAGTCAAATTAAATTGGACCCATTCCTGTTATTAAGATTTCTTTAAATGTTCTGCCTGCTATGGGTTATAATTTTTGGTTTCAAGTACTAAAGAAGATGTTACTTACAAGTTAAACTCTGAACTGAGAAACATGCTTGTGAATTCCTTTATAAATGGCTCTTTTAATTGTAGTTCTTTTTAAAAAAAGAAGTTAATACTTAAGTATATATTAATTCTTGACAAGGGCCTTATTGAACCCAAGCAAAAGTGTTTTAAAAAGGCAGGTAGCTGTTAGCGTTATGTGAGAATCTGAAACTAAGAAAGTAATTATTATGAATTTCTTAATCTTTTATTTTTTCCAAAATGAAAAAGTCTTTCTTTTTTTTATTATAAAAGCAATTCTTAACATTAAAAAGTATTCAAACAGTACTCAACAGTATAAATTAAAAAGTGAAAACTTCCTGTACTCTTATTCCATTGAGATGACCACTGATTATAGTTTAATATATATTCTAGAACTTCCTCTTTGCAAATATAAGCCTCCATTGCTATCTACATATGTTTTGAATAGGATTGTTTATACTAGATATACTATTCTTTAATTTGCTTTTTCTTATTGAATATTGGTCTATTGATCTGTTGATCTATCTTCTTCAGTAATTACAGATCTACCTGAGGTTATTGATTTGTTTATTTTACTATTTTAACAACAGCGTAAAAGAATACCCATTTTGTATGTTTTTGCACAGTTCTCTATTTCCTCAGGTTAAATTCATACCAATAGAATTAAGAGAAAGGTAATGCATATTTAAATTTAAATATATCTTCATACAGTGCTCTCTAAAAAATTTTACCAATTTATTTTCCAAGTATTATATAGGAAAGTCTTTTTGCCTTACTTTTTTACAATACTGTGGATAATCACTATTTGATAATCAGAAATGGAAAAGAAATGTATTTCTTAGATTATTAATTAGGCTGAAAAAATGTCATGTTTGTGGCCTTCATATTTCTCTTGGGAATAGCTCATTTATGACATTTGTCACATTTTCTTATGGTATTTGTTTTTCATATTGATTTAAAGACCTTTTAATAGATCCTTGATAGATACTATAAATATTTACGTACTTATTTCTTTTACCTTTATTGTGATGGTATTTGTTGCAAAAAATAATTTAAAATTGGATATATTCACATCATTTTTTTTTTTTTTTTGCTTGTGGTTCTGGATTTTGTTCCATGCTAAGAATAAAAAGCACAGCAATGTTTCTTGGGCACCAAAGCGCTGTATATGCATGCTCTCATTGACTCCTCACAACAAACCTGTGAATAGGATATTATTAACATTTCTTTTATAGATGATGGGTAAATGACTTATCCAGGGTTACATAGTTCTAAATGATACTGTTACAGTTCAAATACAGGTAGTTAGATACCTAGCTAACTCCAAGATTACTGATACAAACAAATGCTAAAAGCTCTGGTATTGTTTTTACTTTTTATTTTCTTCAAAAATTTTAAATACAATAATTTCTATGGAATTCATTGTTTTTTAACAGTGTGAGGTAAGAATCTTTTGAATTTTATTTTCATTTTATACTAAATTTTTATGTACCTGGGTCTGTATATAGACTCTCATTTTATATAATAATGACATTACCTCTTTGCTACTATCATACTACTTAAATTATTCTAGTTTTAGTTTCTAAGTCTTTAGTTTTAGTTTCTAAACCTAAGAAAAAGTCTCCATCATTATTTTTTAAAAACTCCTCTTGACTATTTTTACATACTTTTTCTTTCAGAATATGTTAAATTCGATTTGCAAATGCTCTCTTCAAAATAGTTTGTAATTGCACTAATTGTAATTGCACAATTAACATCTTTACAATATTGATCATCCTATTCAGAAAAATAGTATGTTTTTTAATTAACATTTTCAATAAAGTTGTACAATTGACTTCCTGTAGATTTTAGACATTTTATATCAAATATGTTTCTGGGTTAAATCTTGATTGTGTTGATAGCTGTTCAAATTTATAACTGAGAGCCACTTTGACAGTGGGTGTATGTTAATTGTCATTAATATTTACCAAGTTAATTTTCATTTGATGATGATTATTGCTAGTTTATGTCCTTTATTTTTTGTATACAAGTGTCAGAAAATAGGGAATGATTTCAGTTTCTTGATGGCTAAAGACTCTACTTAATGAACAATTGCTATCTGAAAATTCATTTTCCTTTAGATGATATGATTTGTTCATATGCTCATAATATTAGCTGATTTGAATCCTGAATATCTGTTTAAAATTATATTTGAAACTGTAATGGTCTTTAGGGACCAAAATTCTTTTATTTTTTAATTTGTTTTTTATTTTATTTTTTTAACTTAAAGCTATACTCTACATCCTTGTGACTGTTTTGTAGCTACTAATTTGTACTTCTTTAATCCCTTCACCTTTTCACCCAGCCCCTTAAACCCTCTGGCAATCACCAGTTTGTTCTCTGTATCTGAGTCTGTTTTCGTTTAGTTTGTTCGTTTCTTTTGTTCCTTAGATTCTGCATAGAAGTGAAATCATATGGTATTTATCTTTCTCTGTCAGACTTATTTAACTCAGGTCTCTAGGTCCATCCGTGACATTGTAGATGGTAAGATTTCAGTTTCTTTTTTAATGGCTGAGTAGTATACCGTTGTTTGTATGTACCACTTCTTTACCCAGTCATCTACTGATGGCCCTTAGGTTGTTTCCGTACTTGGCTACTGTGAATAGTGCTGTCGTGAACATAGAGGTGCACAGATCTTGTAAATTCTTGAAAATTGAACTGAAAATCACATGACACCTTTGAAATAGAATGTCACATTTAAATTGTTAGCACAAATAGTTCTATTGAACAGATTTGATCTTTTTCTTAGTTGTGGATGCTTTTGTAGTGCATGTAGGGTAAGAAGAATTTGGTATTCCCTTGAAATTGAGGGCCCAAATGACATCACACTGGTCACACATAGAAACTTTTTGCTATTTCATCTCTTGCTGCTCTTTCTCAGATAACTGAGAGAAAAAAGGCCTTCGTTTATATTTTCTTTAAAAAGGCTGACCAAGGACAGTAGAATTAAAAGTAAATTGAGTGTCTTAGAAATTAAATTTCTGAAAGAAATATTGGGCTGGAAAGTAATTACAGTAGTGAAAGGCCAGAGGGAGCCAGAAAAAAAAATAAAAGATAATAGAAGAGATTAAATGGAAAAAGATGAAGGACATTAAGACCTTAAATAAAAATAAGAAGAAAAAGAAGCTTGAGAGAAAGTTGGAGAATATGGGGGATAAAAAAGAAAGAAGAGGCCATGGCAGTATGAAATAAATGCAACGAAGTAGAGATGATAAAAATTTAGTAAAACTGACTGATCTTTGTAGATATAGTTAGCTTAAAAAAAAAAACCCTACCAGTCTTGTCTTTTCCTTTAAACTGCTTAGTATCTAAATAAAGAAGTTGTTGATTTCTCTTTAGCAGGCTGTTTTGGTAGTGTATTTTGAAGATTTCTTCATGGAACATTAGGATATTTTACTACCTAACTAAAAGTGAATAAACAGTGCTTGAGGATTTCTGCTTTGCACATTTCTGAAGCTTTATTATATCCTTATATAGGTAAAGAGAGACGTTATACACAGAGTATGCCAAAATGACCACATGCTTCACACTTGCACTACCTCTTTTTATGAAGCTAAATTTGGCATTTTCAAAACCTCCTGTTTAAAAATACATCCCCAAAGACTTCTGCTTATTGCACATTTTTTTTCCTGTCCTGTAGAACTTAGATCTTCATTTATAATTCTTTTTAGCAATGTTTTCCTTTTTGTCATAAGTACAAAAGGAAGATATTGACATGTAATCCTTCACTTATATTTCATGCAATACCATCATAATTCTCAAATTTTGAGAATATATATATATATATATATATTTTTTCTTCAAGTCTACAGACACATCTTACAAGAATGTTTAATTATGTATTCATGCATATACATGGACTTTTAAATATAATTGAATGAATAAAAATGAAGTTGCCACAAAATAGTTCGTGCAGGCATTCTTCACTTAAAATAACACAAATTTTACAAGAAAAAAAATATTCTCTGACAGATATTTCTATTATATGATTTATATTTTCCTGTTAGATTTTATCATAAAATTATAGATTTATTTTATCAAAGGAAAAAACTTGTTTCTTGATTTTAAATAAGAAATCACAAAACATATTCAGGAATATATCCATTCTTTTAAACTAATATATTTAAACAAAATAGTAATTTTATAAAATTTATTAGGAGACATTTAGAACATTAACATCTGTTCTTATGCTTAATAAAAAATTTTAAATTAAAGATGAGGGTTCCAGAAACTCTCAGAATATAATAATTAATCTGTCTTTTCTAACTTTACTCATAATGTAATTTATTAACTCATTAGTTCTTTCCAAAATGCTAACTTGCTTGTTTTCAACTTCTTAAACTATAACATGTCTACACTTTGTTGTATGTTTCTGGATAAGATAAATTAAGAATATGTGAAGTTTAAGGCTGAAATGTTAGTGAAATTTCTGTTTGAACATTTTTCTAAATATATAATTTCCCTACAATAAACTATGGATGAAAATGATATGCAAATTAGTGAATTCTTAATGTGCTAGCTCATTTGTTTCCAATTTAGGGCTTATTTATATGAAGTGCTATTAATAGGAATTTAAAAAGTATATTGGATTTATGTCGAGTCTAAAATTTATCAGATAAAAAATATTGGAAGGAGATTGAAGTAAGAAATATATTAAGAGTAGGTATGACTTAACTGGTGGTAATAGCAGTGCCAGAATAGTAGATAAGCTGGAAGAATGACATCTAATTTTTTAGTCATTTATTCAATAAACAACAATTTATTAAGCACCTCCAATTGGCCAGACACTTGCTAGGTTACCGGGATTTCAATAGTAAACCAGATATACATTCCCTGAATTTCAGAATTTAGAGATTACCACCAAAGATAGTAAAGAATTATTATAATTTGGGGGTTTGAGAATTCCTAATAAAAATCACTCTGTTTTTGCCTGGGTTCTGAACGAGGCGAGAAATGAAAGAAGAGAGTTTGGTTGATGTGAAACAAAAATATCAGCTTTATATTGATGTGTAACTTGTATCAAGAAGCAAGTGGTCTTTCTAATACTGAACTTTCTAATACTGTAAGAGGAGTGCTCATAGTGTTTCAAGAGAGGTGGACAACTATAGGCTCCTCTGCAGAAAGAAGGGAAGTTTAAGCTGAAGGAATAGAGGGCGGTATTAGGGAAAATTGGGGGGGGGGTGAGGTGAGAGACATCTTGATACATTTATGAAATTCGGAGGACTTGAATGTGACTGATTATTGACTAGAGTATTGACTAGAGTGGAGAGTGATACAGCAGTTATGTGAGCTATGACCAAATCTCAGATTGTGTTGTGAGCCAAATTCAAGTGAATGAAGGGAAATTGGAAACCTTTGGAGAGTTTCAAATAGAGCAATGACGTAATTAATTTGTGTTTCAGGGGGGAAGATCATTCTGGCTATAGCTTGGAGGGAAGCAAAGTTGAAGAGAGGGAAACTTGTTAGCAGTATGCAAGGAAAGGAGGTTTTATAGCAGGGGATGTGTCGGAGATGATATAATTTTCTATATTTTGCCCTTGAATGGCAAGACATTTAAGTAAAGGTATTTAGAAGGGTAGTTGAGTGCACATGTGCAAATCCGTTATGAATGTCTTATATTTGAAATATTGATCAGTGAAATTATGTGAAGCTAGGGCAGCTGTAAATTCTTCTGACCTTCTGATAGAAACTTTCTAATACTTTTGAATGTTTTCTTTAGTTTTCTGGCGAATCCAATTATTTGAATAATATTATGTGAGAAAATTTTGAAAAAAACATGAAAATTCACCGTTTACTACTGATGTTTACTACAAGCTGCTGTTGATGTGTTGTTAAGTGTTCTGGTTTATGGGAGAACAAAGGAAAGTTTGAGTTCATTGTTGGTAAGGCATATTTTCCTTAAAATTGAAATTGCTAAAAGTGCCTAATCATACACGAAATGCATTGTACGGACAGTTATTTTTTTTTTAGATGCTACAAAAATAAAACAATTTAAAGACTGTACTATTTCAAAAGTTAATAATTTATCATCATTCTCCTTAGGTGCAAATAAAGAGCCTAGAACTGTTATCTGATAAAGCTTCCAAATTTATACAAGAAAGTCCTTTGCAAAGATAATCTTGTGCTACCTAGCGAAGGTCTCTCATAATCAACTAACAAGGCAGCCTGTTGCCCGCTATCGTTTTTCCTCTATTAAAAAGTATTATCATACTGTTATTTTTACAGCTTTTGTATAATTTTATAATAGCTTCCTAAGAATTTTTCCTAATATTTTGAGAACTTTGGTTTTCACTTTTGAATTGGAACAGTGTGACCTGTTAGTGCTTATCAGATGAATTATATGCTTTGAATGTCTCTTTTCTAAGCCACTGTGCTAATACATTTTTATTCACTTTCTCTTGTGTTATAATAATTATATTTAAGTCTCATAGCAATCTTCTTTAGTCTACATGTGCTCAAAAGATTTTTTTTTTGCATTTCTATCCAGAAGAAATCAAAATAAATTTTTTCTGGAAATGGCGTCATGTGAATTGACTTTCTTTAGCTTGCAATTCCTAATCACTGTGCTTTATCTGGTGGAAAATTCATGTTTGGTGGCAAAAGAATTGCAGCCACCTTTAAACCCACCTTCAGTGACATGCTCTTTCACAGTGAAAAGATGATCGCTTAATGTTCCAAGGATTCACTCCTTCTATTTTGATTTTAATTATTGCCAAATGTTTTCTTAAATAAAGAAAAAATATATCTATAAATAACTTCATTGTTGTTTATAAATAACTTCATTGTTAAAACAGATGAACTTACTGAAAATGAAACTCCATTTTTGTGATGAGTACATACTCCTTTGATTAAAAACCAACTTAAAACACCACATACCCTAAAACACAGTTTCACTCATACAACAATTCTGATGTTCTCCTTCATGGTTACAAAGGAAATCTGTGACATTAGAGGGAAATATTTCTGGAGAAAAATAGGTAAATTATCTTTCCTTTCCTCCAGTGAGGGTGTCCAGAAAGCTAAGCAGGCTGTGGGGTGGGACTGAAAAGTGAGAAATTCTAATTCACACAAGGAGATACTAATGACTCTTTCCTTCCCAGAACACTTTTCTTTCCTTCCTTCCTTCCTTTCTTCCTTCCTTCCTTCCTTCCTTCCTTCCTTCCTTCCTTCCTTCCTTCCTTCCTTCCTTCCTTCCTTCCTTCCTTCCTCCCTCCTCCCTCCCCCTCCCTCCTCCCTCTCTCCCTCCCTTCCTCCCTTCCTCCCTTCCTCCCTTCCTCTCTTTCCTTTGTTTGAGGATCAGCGTTAAAGTGCCTGCATCTTCTTGCTCTTTACTTTTAGTAGTAGGAAGGCTGGAATTAGTACTATTACTCTGAGTTCAGGAAGACAGTAGTCTGAGCATATTAGGCTGAGTAGAATCAAGTTTGCAGCCTTCTAAACTAATCCTGTTATCTTGATAAGTCCACAAGGTTAAGATGGAACTAACATTAGCTAACAACATACAGCTGTGCGGGCCTGACGTTCTGAAAGTGACTTTGGGAGAGGTCAAAAGTCGGTATGACTTGTGCAGAGGAGGGTCCAAGTTTTGTGGTTTGTGCATCTTGTACCGTTTGGGGGTGGTCTGTAAGCAAAAGAATATAGTGTTATAAATACAAAATTCGTAAAAAAAAAAAAAAAAAGTCTCAGAAGGTGCCTATGCAGATAAAGAACCCTGAACTTAATTTCAGTAATTCACAGTAAGTCTACCTCTAGCCTCATACATATACCTTCACCTATTAAATTAAATTCTGAATCAATAATAAAACTGACTATCTTAAAACAAATTTGAATGCCATATTCTAGGGGAACTTTCCCTGATTCCTCCCTTTGTAATTCCACCACGTCACATATATGCAGTATGGTAATTATCTGCTTACTCGACTCTATTGCCCACTAGAGTCTAAGCTACAGACAGGCTGAGATGTTTTGCCCATTGATGTATCTGTTGTGCCTAGCACTGTGCTAGGATGATTGTAGTTTAAATGAGAATGGAGGGATGCTGGGATCATGATACCTTCAAGAAACATCTAACAGCAGCTCTGGTACTGCACTCAATGTGCTCACAGAGGTCTCTGTTGTGATTACATGCAGAAGCAGCCTTCATCAATCATGTGGTCAACAGCTGCCAAGTTTTATTTAACTTAGGATGTTACATATGGGAAAGCTGTCTTTCAACTATGTGCAAAAATTCATAAAGAACAGGCTAGGGGTCCATCCATCTGGTAAGAGGGATAATTAGAATAGATCTGAGGGCAGAGTAAGGTGCAAAATGCCCTCTGAGAATTTTTACTTCTCTTTGAACACATTTAAAATTCTATTTCTTAAGACAAAAGGATCAAAGGAAAACATCATGAATGGTATAATTCAGAAATCAAATTGTTCATTTTGATGAAGTAATACTTAATCAAACTGGGTAATTGAGTTTAAACCAGAAATCTATTTAAAGATTTTACAGCTAAGACATCTAACTATATTTTTAAAATATCATAATACATGTTATTTCTGATGAAATGTGTCTTGAGCTTAAATATAGTAAGGAAAACAAATAATGGCTTTTCTTTTTTCTACAATAAAAATTCTGTTGCTTATGTTTAGTATTTACGAGATTGGTGGGTTTGGCAGAAGGTGTTTATATATCCATGGTGAATTATTTTTAATACTCGGAAAAATATAGGATAAATTCTGCAAATACTATGCTTGATATTGCTAAAGGAGAAGCATCCTAAAACAAGAAATTTAGGTCTGGTATAAGAACTAGCTGTATGAAAGAGGACAGGATTGACTATGTAATTTGCAGTGCCCATTGCTAAAAGAAAAAATGGGGACCCTTATTAAAAAAATAATTAAAGATTTCAAGATAACAATAGCAGAGCATTAAACCATGTGGGGCTCTTCTACCTTAAGGCACTGTGTAACTGTATAGATCTTACAGCCACTAAGCTGACGAATAAGATGCCTTTTGCATGGTTTATCAAAGGTGCTATTAAAGACCTTACTCATTATGTTCCATGGTGAATTATAAAGAAAGATTCATGTGATAAATTCCTCTTTGATCACAGCACCAGAATAGGGTTTATCACTCTAAATGACCTATTAGGCTCCTTTGAGCTACCAGAGTTAAATCTTGTGCTCAAATAGGGTTCCTTAGTCTGGGTTTCTGATGCCATTTCTTCTTTATTATTTAACTTTGTTTTCATATGCATTGTTAATGGGTTTTGGTCTTTTGTGTTTTAAGCCACCACAAATCCTCTAGAAGTAGGTAAAGCAGATAAATAAAGCTCTTAAAAGTGGTTTTGAAACTTGATTTAGAAAGCCTATCACCATCTACATTATTTACTAGGTGCAATAATAACTCTATTAATGAAATTAAAGCATTCCAACGACATAACTATTTGTGAGAGATTTAATAAGCTCAGGCAGAAATAATCTGGGGAAGCAGAAGGGTACATCCAGATAAGCAAGAGTACACCACAGAAATTCCAAATGGTAATACAAACATCTTAGTCTTAAACAAAAGCAAGAGTTAAAGAAGACAATGGCTGTGGTTTGGTTTATATTTGGGAAAGGAAACTCCATGGGGGACAAGTTTAGAGGGAAGGGACCTGCTGGCAGACTGCCCTTTGCTGGGGTGATATAGGCTCACTCCAGATGTAACATATGCTCTTCTATCCCCTAGAGTTTCTAGCAGCCTTAACCAGCTTCCCGCAAGAACAAGGAGCCAGTCTGGTTTATGGAGCCCTGCGTGTGCCTCCTTCCCCAAGTCCTCCCACAGGAATTAAACTCGATCATCCTTGAAACAGGGCCACCCGTGTTCATTTGTGCAGGATTTTTCACTGCACAGATCCACTGGGTGATAGGCAAGTGACATCTGAATTCCTCCCACTCTGATGATCGGGCTATTTCTCTTCACATGAGGCCGTGCCCCACTCAAGAAGGGACAATCTATGGACTAGTGCTTAGGACAATTTAAGAACCAGCTAAGTAGGCTTAATAAAGTATTCAGGAGTCATTTAAAGTGAGAAAGTGCCTTTCCTTATTAAGAACAAAAATTTTTATTTACAATTAGAGAGCTCTAAAAATAAAAAAAAAATACACATATCTACTTTCAGTTAATTTCAGTAGGGATAAGTAAGTACTGGTTAAAATGGAATGGTAAGAATAGTGATTCTTCCCCCTTTTTTTATAGTACTATGGAACGTGAAGAGACAGAGCTTCTAGATGAATTGGCAGCTAGGAAATGGGAGAAGTGGATGCAGAAGGAAATGTTTCCAGTGGTTTCCTAGGTATTGGCTTTGGTTTAGGTATTGTTTTCCAAGGGTATTGGTTGAACTATTTGTTATTGTAGTGTTGTTGATTTGAGTGTAAAATTCTCTAAGTTTTTCTGATCCTTTAGGAAGCAAAGAAATTATATTCATATTCCTCCCCTGTTAAAACTAATGAAAACATGTACAAAATCATGTACGAACATATGGAAAGATACACACTGATAAATTAGATAATATTTTTTTATAATAGCAAAATGAGAGCAACTTAATTTCCGTTGAAAATAAAATAATGAGCAAGTTTGTGATTTGTGCTACTTTGCTCATCATAATTATGAGACATGACATTTAAGCACACAAAATAATGAGACTTAGCCTGCACTTTCACATATAAACCACTAGTTATCTTCTAGGTAGAATCTTACATTTATGTCGAGTATTTTCCTCCATGATATCCACGGGGTTGCCTGCCTTCTTCAACACTATGTTGAGTGCCTGCTCTGTGCCAAGCGAGCTACTAGGGATACAAAATCCAAAGCCCCTGGGGTTGCGTATAATTAGTATGAGGTATGGTTAGGGCCTTTCTTCATTGTTTCTCTCTCCTTGATACTAAAGTCCTCAGGACTTCCAAGATGCACCTTTCAACTACTATTGCATTGCCTCTACTTCTTAGGAAATTATAGGCTCTTCTGTTGCTATATACATATACATATATGATGTATATATGTGTGTGTATGTATATATATACACAAAAATATATATGTGTGTGTGTGTACACATATATATATACACACGCACACATATATATATATATTTTTTTTTCTGTAAAATCTTTGCCTATTTTCCTATTTGGTGTGGATATATATATGTGTGTATGTATATAAATACACACGTGTGTGTGTGTATTTTGTAAAATCTTTGCCTATTTTCCTATTTGGTGCTAATTACTTCCTCCCTAGTGCTCCTTATTTCCGGAGCACTTCATATTTTACTTTTCTATTGTAGTTATTTCTATTTATGTCTTAATTCATTACTAGATTTTGTTTTCTGATGACATGGATTCTAATGCATCCTTGACACTCTTTTCCTCATGATATTAGCAAATTGTCTTTCTCACAGTGGGGGCCCAACAATAGTTTATTGCATTAAATCGATTAGATTAAAATGATAGTTTATCTGCTAACCATTCAGCGACACAGATTGTTGACCAGTATACTGTATGTAGAGTGAAGGTGAATTACTGTCAGCATTCTTAGTTTGTATTTATTGCACAACAGAAAATTTAATGCCCAATCTCTTATCCTTGAACAAGTCAACTATTGTCATCTTTTCTGATGCCTTTTTCAGTTTGGTATATTTGCAAATATAATTTCTATGATTCTGTGAGCATAGCCTCTTAATATAGATTCAGTTTTTTGTTCTGTACTGTTCTTTCAGATATGAAGGGGGCTCTTAATTAAACTAGAGAAACAAGCAATTTTATTGATAAGTATAAAACTTTTTGAAAGATTGTTGCCCCAAAGCCTTTTAATTCTGAGAGAAGCATGTGAGCCTTCTTATCAAGCTTTCTTTCAAACACTTCTAATGGCAATGTCATAAATGGTGCCCACAGAGATCCGAGGATCACCCCAGATTGGACTTTTCCTCCGATGAAGCTTAATGTTTAATAATTCGAGATAACGTTCTAATTATTTTAATGGGATTATTCTGATTCTTGGTATATCAAGCAATTTGTTTTACACCTTTACTCATTATTTTTCATTTTTGAAGACTTAAATAGAGGAGACATGACAGAACAGGAGTCCTGTTTCATCTCCTGGACCATTAATTATGCCATGGCGGTTTCAGTTCTGATGAGACCCCAGGAGAAATGAATCTTATCGGTCTTACTTGGTTTAACAGATTTCATTCTTTATACTTCAAACAGTTTTCTTAGAAAACCATTAATCACTAACCTATGGATTAAATAGTGACAATAATGGAAATATAACCAACAACAAATTGTTCATGGTTGGCTTCTCCAAGGATTTGACAGCTAATTTATTAAACAAGTTATTTTTGTATAGGAAAGACTTTTGTGACTAAAGTGAAATTGCTTTGGCAAAATGCTCAGCATTTTTCTGCAGTCCGTGGGGGGATGAGGCGGACCCGCATCCTTATCTCTTGATCCCCCATCCTTGCCACTTTTCCCAAGATTTAAGTTAGTCCTGACTCATTGCCAGCATGTGCCCTTGAAACAGTTACCAAGTTTGCTTGTATAAAAGGCTATGGAATTTATTTTATCTTGTCAGCTTAGGGTCCACACTGGAGAGCTCTCAATCCATAATATAGGAAACTTGGCAAATGGGGTAAAAGAAAATTCCAAGGATTCTGTTGCCTGAGAGTGATGGTAGCTTCTCAATTCAGGACAGGCACATGCTGGGGAGCAGTTGGAGATGGGGAGAAAGAATTCTGTTACCAGGTTGTAGGAGACTTTGAAAGCCAGAATGAGTTTTATGTTTTATCCATAGAGCAACACTTTATCTTAGGACCTCCTGTTTGGAATATTCCTAGAGACTGTAAAGAGAATGCCCCTTTGGGATTCTTCCTCAGACCTCTAATTCAGATTCTTAGGGGTATGGCCTTGAAATCTGGATTTTAAACAAGTGCTCAAGTGGTTCTTTTCCCATTTTAGATTGAGTATTAGTGGTACAGACAAATGAGAGAATTGGGCAAAACACCATATTTGTATGTATTTAAGTATGTTTTGTTTAAATGACATTTTTGTATAGTATAAAAGGAAAAAATATATATATGTTTATCACTATCAAAAACTGACACTGGAAATATACCTCTCAAAGACCCAGTATGTAGTATAAGCAGTGGTATCCTGGTAAATTTTTAACTAGCTGTCTGAAAATAAACAAACCACATACAAGTCCTGATTAGTAGCCTTTGTTGATTTCAAGCTACCAACTTAATGTCATTAAGAGTGGAGTTGGGAAGCAATGTGCACCATTGGCATATTGCATTCATATATATATGGTTTTGCCATATATATAAGTTTTTGTAAAGTTAACTAGTCTGACAGAAATTTATGTGCATGATAACAGATTCTTTATCTTAAATATAACCATTAAATATTTTCAAAGCACGTTCTGAAACATTACCTTTTAGTCCTGCAAATATTCTCTGACGTCACCATGGCAGGGAAATAATATCAGTCTTATTTTATAGATGAGAAAACTGAGACATGATAAATTTAAAGAACTTATTCAAGGTCAGGCTATTAAGAGACAAAGCTTGACTTAGAAGTTTCTAGACTATGGTCAAGTCATTTTCCTTTACTCTACACCACTACTTACCAAGCTTTAAGAAATATCCAAGTGGAGCTGTGTATACTCATGAGAGAATGATGCCGGACTTAGCAAAATCGTAATTCTGAGCTATTAGTTGAAATGCTTCTGCAACCCCTACTGTTTCTCTGTATTACACTGTTCGACCCAGTCTAGGCAGCTGAGACATTCCTTCCACCCTCACTGACAATTGTGTTCTTGCCGCTTGAAGAGGTCAGAAGCTTGAGGGAGACAATTCAGAGCATGGAAGAAAACTAATGAGGAGCTAAAGGCACCTCGAAGAGCTCTAAATTTATGCCAGTGGTGCTCAAAGTGTGGCCCCTGAGAACAACAGCATCACCATCACCTAGGAACTTATTAGAAGTGCCAACTCTTGGTTCTCCCTCCTCAGACTTGAATCTGAAACTGTGGGGCTTATTGCTAGTGATCGGTAATCAGAAATCCCTCCAGGCAATTCTGATGCTTGATAAAATTTCAGGCCTTCCTCTTCCCCAGAGCCAGAAACTCTGGAGAGGTGGGGGATCTTAAAGAAGAGAAGACCTGAGCGTCTCATCCCAAGTCGACAGAATTTAAATCAGATATAACTGAATAATCGCAAATTTGATTGCATTTATTTGAAGTGACTCAATTAAGTTGCCTACTGTTAGCTGGAATTGGGGATTTAAAATAGATATTAAGTTCAGTTTAAGGGAAATTAAGATAGTTAACACAGCCTACACACCCAGGTTTGTGGCATATCAATCGTATTTTCTATGTACACTTCAGATGTTCTTGGAATTTTGACCTGGAATGAACCAAACATGAACACACAGAATTTGGTAGTGTCAGATGGCAGTTCATATACTTGACTGAATTAAGATTCATTATGTACAGCTGTGGGGCGGTAAATCATTTCAAATAGTAAGCAAAATATGGTCCGTGTGACTTTTCCCTGGCCCTTGGCACTGTGAACTCTGGCCCCCATCTCACGACTTTGATTTTCCCCACCTGACCGATGATGATTTGTACTCCTCCTTCTGCTGGACGAGCTTGCCGTGGTCTTAACTACAGTGACCAACTCATCCCAGTTTGCTGAGTTTTCCCCAGTTTTAAAATGGAAAGCTCCATGTCCTGGGAACCTCCTAGTCCTGGGCAAACTGGCACAGTTGGTCACCATAACCTTCACCCACTTAGGACCATATCTAGGAATTTCCTTTGTTTCTTTCACTGGTGCAGGTTGATCCCACATGCCTGACAGACTGGCAGTCCCGCCTTGTGCTGCTCTTGGGAAACTCCAGGGCAACTGGCTAGTAAGAGTTCCTGTAAAACAGTCATTTACTTCTTGCACACATAACTAATATTTGTAGAAGGCATGATTAGTAGTTATTTTTAGCACTGTGTCAGTATTTCTTACTGATTTGGAAATATCTACTCACATATTACCGACACAGCCAGATTACTAACTGCAATTTATTAAAGTTTGGAAACATTTTGCTGTTGAGTGACTTCATTAAGGAAAACACTCAGGGTGGAATTTAAAAATTTAAAAGTCGGGCACTGGGTACTGGTTATTTGGGTGATAGCTGAAAGTAGGATTTTAAGAAAATTAATCCTGCCATTTGTGGAGCAGAGAGTGCAGGGGTTCTGAGGTATAGAAGGTATTGATATAATAAAGGCACCCTAGGGAGTTAATGCTCAGAAGGACAGAAAATAATTCTTGAAAGATATTTTGAAGGAAGAAGCAATGAAATGCTAAGCTGGGTGATTGAGAGGTTGATGATGCCATTGATGAAAAAGTAGGCAAGTCTAAATTTAGACCATAGAAGCGAATTCAGTTTTAGGACTGGACCTCGGATGATTCTCAGTTGTCAGAGATTTGGGGTAAGGCCTAGGAAAAAGGAGTGGCCGGCAGGTGGCTATTCGAGGTCTCTTATTAGAGGGGATGGTAGAAACCTTGGTGGTGGCATAATGTCCTTGCATTGGTGTGGCACATGGTTGTCCAGTGCAGACAGCTGAGTTGAGTAGTGTCAGTGGCCATAGGTCTTTTGGTTCTTCTGTGATACATTTTGATGCTGTCTAATTAACATTTATTCAGGATTTCATGGTGGTTCCTTTCATATTGTTTTAGCAGTAGAAATTTCAGTGAACCAATTAGAACAGTGAACTTAATTGCACAGGCTAGTAAGGGGCTTCTTAATTAACTTTTTAATAATAAAGCATCATCAAGTTCTCAAGAGCTACTTACTGCCACAATAAAGAAATTAGAGTTCGAGAATACCAATAATAGTTTAATCCCTTCATGTCTATAGGATTTATAATTTGGAAAGCATTTCACCATTTATTATTTCATTTCTCTCTGATTAAAACTCTTTGAGGTTTAAACCCCCATTTGTAGATGAGTGAACTGAGGCTCATGATGGCACTGCCTGCAGACATGGTGAAATAAACTGCAGTCAAGTTGGGTCTTTCGGTTCTTTCATCAATACGCTTTCCACAGCTACTTGCCATACCGTAAGTCTGGTGCAGCCAGTGGTTCCTCTAGTTCCTCTAGCACAGTGTCAACTGCAGAAGCTTACCAAGATGTACCCTTCATAAATCATAAAAAGACAGACCTTCTAAATATAGGAGCTGTAGGTGGATAAATGTGTCTGACACTGCCGTAAGACTTTTTGGCGCCACAATTTTCAGATTCAGTCATCTTCACTGGAAACCCAAGAATAAAATCAGGCTGATCAAGGGCAGAAGAAGGCTGAGCCAATTAAAGAAGAACCCTGGGAAGCCAGGATTAAGTAGCACAAAGATGCAGATGAGTGAGCTGATGAAATTGCACCCCTGGCTGAAAAGCAGCACACTCACAGTAAAACTGTGGACTGCTCTGCTAACGTTCAGCAGCGGGAGTTACATAATGTAATAATTAATTGTCCGTAGCTTCCAGGCCTACTGGGGAGGTGTGGAACAGCCTCCAGAGGCGATTCACTGGCTTTTGAGGTGGTCAGGAACATTGCCGTAGGCACTCAGCCTCATAGTGATAATGCTTACCAGTTGGATTTCCCGATAGTTTTTAAAGCCTGGGTATAATCCTTCTCCTGCTAATGGGTATTTTAGGTGTGTCTTAAAGATTTTTCACTGGCTTTTCACTTATGGTTGGAAATTGTCTAGTTTATAACAATATTTCCAAGTGTCAAATTTGACACTTAGTATTTTTTCCCCCTGAAAGACAATGCCCCAAATAAAAGATGATGGAATCTCCCCGGCACACTAGAGAAAAACGCAGATCATGTGCAAACAGAAGGCTACATCCTTTTCAAATAGTTTACACTGCCATTAGAAATAGAAGGAACCCCATTTTATCTGGGTTACTTTGAATAGATCTTACTCTTACAGAGGGGGAATATGAATCCTGACTTAGAAAGGAAGAGCTCCTGTAACCACACAGCGTGAAGGGGAGGCTGGAGAGAGGCTGTGAGTGGATGAAGGCGTTCAGTCACCGGGGCCCATAGGTTTCATTTTGATGTACATGAAAGCTGACCAAGGACTTTGTGAAAACTTTGAGCTGCCTTCCTGACCGCCTTGGTTTCTTTCCTTCACCCATAGATCAGCGTCATTGACAACCCTGTGCTTTTCAAGTGGTAAAAGAAGTTAAAAATAAAGTTCTATTTTAGAGGCACCTTTGATTTTTTTTTTCAAAAACATTTCAGATGATAGGAAAGAGAAATACAGTGATAAATTTTAGCAGAAACCTGGCAGGGTTTTCCTATAGTTTAATCAAAAATGGGCTCGGCTTCAAATATATTAAGTTGCCACAGGAGAATGGGAGTGCCTTTTGGGAACAGTTAATAGTTCCTGGAATTTTAATCTTCTTTTATCATAATATAGAGTAAAAGTTCCAAGGTAAATAAAGACAAATAACATTTAAAGGAATATTGCATAAAAATGTAAGAGGCTACATATTTAGCAGGAATAATCATTGTATACTTTGTCTTTCCTATGGTTCATGCTACGTATTTTCTCCAGATAATTTGGACTTCATCCAGAATAGCAAATTCCAGTGTTCCTTCTGTTCTTTTTTTTTTTTTTGAGAGTTTTAATTTTATTTTATTAAGTTAAAGAAATTTTTAAATTACAGTTGACATTTAATATTATATCAGTTTCAGGTGTGTACAGCATAATGGTTAGACATTTATATAATTTATGAAGTGATCCCCCTGATAAGTCTATTACCCACCTGGCCCCATACATAGTTATTACAATTTTATTGACTACATTCCCTATGCTGTGCTTTACATCCGCATGACTATTTTGTAACTGTCAATTTGTATTTTTTAATCCCTTCACCTTTTCATCTACCCCCGACCTCCCCTCCCATCTTGCAACCATCAATTTGTTGTTTGTATCTATGAGTGTGTTTTCATTTTGTCTGTTCATTTTTTTTTTAAATTCCACATATATAAGTGAAGTCATATAGTATTGTGCTTTCTCTGTCTTATTTCACTTAGGATAATACCTTCTAGGTTCATCCATGTTGTCACAAATG
This sequence comes from Eonycteris spelaea, assembly GCA_003508835.1. Lineage (NCBI taxonomy): Eukaryota > Metazoa > Chordata > Mammalia > Chiroptera > Pteropodidae > Eonycteris > Eonycteris spelaea. The sequence goes on from PUFA01000027.1 coordinate 12,352,031, forward strand.
GTAAGATTTCATGTTTTTTATGGTCGAATGCTATTCCTTCCATCGTATATGTGTACCACTTCTTCATCCAATCATCTGTTGATAGACAGGTTGTTTCCATATCTTGGCTGTTATAAATAATGCTGCAGTGAACACAGGGATATGTATATCTTTTCAAATTAGTGTTTTGGATTTTATTGGATAAATACCCAGAAGTGGAATTGCTGGGTTATATGATAGTTCTATTTTTAATTTTTTGAAGAAACTCCATAGTTTTTGGGTTTTTTTTTTGTTTTTTTTTTCTGTTTTTCTGGCTGCACTAATTTGCAATCCCACCCACAGTGCACAAGGGTTCTCTTTTTCCCACATCCTTGCTCATACTTGTTTTTTTATTGATTTATTGAGAATAGCAATTTTGACAGGTATGAAGTAATATCTCATTATAGTTTTGATTTGTATTTCCCTGATGATTAGTGACACTGAGCATCTTTTTATATGTGTATTGGCTATCTGTGTCCTCTTTGGAGAAACATGTATTCATGCCCATGTTTTAATTGGAGTGTTTGGGTTTTTGATTGTTCAGTTGCGTGAGTTCGTTTTATATTTTGGACGTATCATTGATGTCACTGATGTCGTCTTTTTGTTTTGTTGATGCTTTCCTCTGCTGTGCAAAAGCTTTCTAGTTTGATGTAGTCCCGTTTGTTTACTTGTTTGTTTTTTGTTTCCCTTGTCCAAGGAAACATGTCTAAAAAAATATTACTAAGAGCAACATCAAAGAGTTTACTGTCTATGTTTTCTTCTAGGAATTTTATAGTTTGGGTCTTACATTTAAATCTTTAATCCAGCAAATTCTAGTGTTTTTATGTCCATATAGTTGGTCTCATCTCCTTAGCAATGTCAGAATAGATCTTTTAACTTGGAACATTATAAAGATAATAGAACATACTGTTTGAGACCTAAATGCAGGCATTTTGGAGTAAATATTTTAAAAATATCCTGCTGTTTTCTGGTATTTCCTACAAATACTATATAATCAAAACCACGGTGTTTTTACATTCTTCCTACTTAGGTATCAATGAAAGCCTTAACCAAAAATGACTAGATTGGAATGTTGGATTTTGGTCGTAATTTGGATTATTATCTTTTGTTGTGATGAATTCGCATTGCATGATGATTTCTGATTCTATATTGCATTTTCCTCTACTGAAGAATATGCCTTCCTTATATTGGTACTTATCAAAAGATTGCAGTTATTTGTAATTTGTAGTTCACCGTTTATTCCAGTTTCTATTTTTAATATAAAATGTGAAGAATATCTTATTGTATTCCCTAACAGCTGGTAGGAAAACTCCTCTGAGAAAAATGTTGCCTGAACTCTCTCAGTAGTGTCTTTGCTTTCTGTTCCTACCTAGCCCCCTGTGGTTAATTTTTTCACACAGTAGCCAGAGTGATCCTATTAAAAGTCATGTTATGTTACTCCTCTGCTCATAACTATCCAGTGGCTTCTCATCTTATCAAACAAAATCTAGAATCCTCACCTTCTTCTGTAGTGCTATAGTGATATGTGCCCCATATACTTTTCTGATTTCATCTTCAAAAGCCTCTGCCTGGCTCATATTACTCCGCCCTGGCCTCCTTGCTGGTCCTTGCATACAACATACTTCAAGGGCCTCTGCGTTTTCCTTTCCCTCCTTCGCCCAGATATTTACAATACTTGCTACTCCTCTTTTCTTTCCTCAGGTCTTGGCTCGTATGTCACCTTATCATTGAGACCTCCCCTGGCCATCTGAAATTCAGTAGCACCACCATCCCACGGGAATACAGGGTCGTGATCATGAAAGCTTGACTTTAGAAATTAGGAGATATTCTTAGGAGATTTAAGGCTCCCCAGGGCCTAGAATTGAGAAGGCAGATCTGTCTAGATCTTAGGGCCCAGAGAGACCTTAACCTGGGGCTAAAATGTGAGTGAGTTCAAAGTACAGATACTTTCTGCTAAAGCTATATTGTTTACCAGCTATGTTTCTTTGGCTATTTAGTTTGTTAACTGCTACTCTACGAAATTAAGTGTATATGGAAAATTCAGAGAGCACATCTCCTCTCAAATGAAAATGTGATCTGTTAATGTTTTCTTTGGTAATTCCTCCTGGAAAATGTCCCATTATTGCCATAGATGGGTTTATAGCTTTCCCTAGTGTTAAACACACACACAAAAGTATCTCCTCTTTCCAAAAAGCTCTTTTTTCCAGTATTGCTTCTGTTCTTTCTGACCCTTAGCTGTTTCAGGTATTTACAGCAGTTTCTGGGAAGTGAACTGTGAACTCCTCACGTTGCTGTATCTTTATGGTTTCCGCTATTGGTAAGCCACAGTGTCATAGTAAGACAAAAGAATAAAGACAATTTGTTTTTATTATTTTATTAATGATTTAAAGGGCAATACCATCATTCAGTTAAAAGCCCAAGTCAATAACATTTTAGTATAATTTAGCTAGAAGTTCTCTGGCCGCTTGGCTCACCTGTGGTTACATGCCAAGATAGTGTTTCCTAACCCTGAATTGCTGAGTACCAAAGTGGTTATACATCCGACTGGATGCTGTTGCTAATTACAGTGTAAGTCTCAACATGCCAGAGCTAATAAAATAGTAGGACTTGCTTCTTGGGCTAAGAGATGCAATAGCTTTTAAATATATGCCATATGGGGGTGCTATGATATAAAAGAGGGTAAGGCAGAGTACAAGTTATTTGGAGACTGGGCTGCTTCTATTATGTAACCAAACTTTTATCATGTAATGCCAGCTCACTTCTGGGATTTTAGGTAACCTTTGGGAATGAGTTTTAGACTATGGCCTTTGAAAAGCTTGCGTGCAACCACTAGGATATACTACCTGTTTCAGATCCTTTTGAATCTTGTGTTTTTCCCCAGTCCATGATAAGGAAGTCATTGGGGTATCTGCTTGTCATTCCTCAATACACAATGCTCTGTCACATTCTCTGACTTAGAATTTCCTGATTATTGTTTCTCCCTACTAGCTGTGGTTCTTTGAGGAGCTTTCTGGACATATAGACCAGCTTCTGCTATGTGTAGGCATTTGATACATCTTGATGAAGAATTGAATTCTGTGACTTATAGTTATTATTTTCTTATCATTAATCCTTGTACTATTTTTGCATGGGAAGAAGAATTTTATCAGATGTTATAAACCTTAAATTATAGGAAGAAACAAGAGTTTAATTGACTTCTTTTGGGGGAAAAAATGACTGGAAGGGAAAGTTAGGAATAGAAAGTTGAGTTTAAACCCTTGAGGTGATATAATATCACCATTAATCTATAATATTTCCTCATTTTTTTTCTAGCATTCTTAATCATTTTTTCATTAGAGAGAAATTTATAGCATTTTTTTTTATCATTCTCTAGTCTTAAGGATTAGGGTGAACATTAATTATTTTTTCTTTAATCTGTTTTTCAGCATAACCAGAATAAAAATTTACTATATTCGTGGGCTAATTATAGCTTTTTATGTTTTTATTTTTATGCCTTCTTTCCTTTATCGTTTTCACTTCAGATGTTCCTCTTACATTTTTCTTACAAGTTTCTGTTGGCTCCCAAGTCTGTACAGTTCAGTTTCTAAAAATCTCTTGGTCTATTCCATACCTTTAGATGGAAGAGTATCATTTAGGAAAATTAAGTTTATTTGCATCACATTTATTCACAGAGGAAAGCTTCATGCTCTATTGCTAAATAAATAAAGGAACAAAACAGTGAATGCTGGGTGGTTCAATTTTTTTAGAAAACAAATATTTTGTTTTAGACATTTATGTATGAAAAGATGTGTAAGGTTAGATACTAAACTATTAACTGTCATTTTTTGAGAGTGGTTGGAATTTTGGCAATTAAAGTTTTTTTTCTTTTTTTCACTATTTCATTCCTTCATATGTGTATTTTTAAATTCTAATTTTTTTGTATTATTAATGTTAAAAACAAACACTAAATGGGAAAATGTGGATAAAAAGAGAAGTTCTATAGACACAAAGACATAAATATAAACTCTGATGATTTGATTTCACTGATGGTGCTATAAAATTTTTAACTTCCTTTTCTCTGGTTGTAAGGACTAAAGTCCAGTGCCTACCTCTCTCTTTTAAGCTGTGACAGACATAGAGTTAGAATGGCCCAGTTTATATCAGAGTGGTCAAGGAAGGGACTCACTTTGGATGTCCCTTGGAACTTTACCTGTACATGGACCAGGCCCAGCTGAGCAGCGATGGCTTCCAGCCTCTGGGTAAATCTTGGAATGTCAGTGCTTCTTCCAAATTTCACTCAAGGTGGAGACAATTCTGTTGTTGACTGAGGAGTTCCCATTCAGAAGTGTCAGATTGAATTTGTCCTAAATAACATGACAAAAGCCAAAAAGATGAGATCGGGGAAGAAAACATGAACCTAGGCTAAGATCAACCCCTACTGCTACCCCCACATTTGTTTCTTTTACTTGAATGAAATATAAGCTACTTTAAATTCCTATATAACACAATGGTATCAATAAAATGTAGCCTAGTTAAACAATATATATTTTATTTTTCCATTTGCGATCGTATTAAGCTTCCGTGAAAATGGAACACACCAGTTTCACAGCGGGAGAAGATGGATATAGCAAGATTAGTAGGCAAGATATCCGTGATTGGAAGGATCTGTGTGGCTGGAAGTGAGGTAATGATAATGATTATGCGATAATAGTACTGTTGTGCTGTTTTATGAGGCGGTAATCCAGCTCCCAAAGCAGATTAACAATGGGGGTGAAGCCTGAGTTTATCCCGCGGAGGGGAATAGATTGTTGCTGAATAACCCAGCATGACAGTAAGGCTCTTTTCTTTATTGAGGCAAGAGCTTAAAAGTAAGTTTTAAAATAAAATGAGTAACTTCCCAAATATGAGCAAGTAAACAGCTGAGCAAGGGTAAAGGAAAAGCAAATGTGCAGGAGAGTTGGGGGGCTACAGGGGTGAGGGCAGGATTCTTTTTATGCAACGAGAACTGGAGTTCTAGTAACAGGAGCTGAAACTTCCAAAGACCCTAAACACAAACAAAACCCACTGCTGTACATATTGGCAGCTGAAATGAAGTGACATTTTTTTCTAGAAAAGTATTAAACTACTGCAAAATGCAAACAGATTTCCATTCATCTCATTTTCAGTAACTGTTCATTTCTTGACAAGATAGTCTGTGGAAGGAGCCACATTAGTTACAATGACAGTTACAGACAAATGGCATAAATATTCTTGCCTGCTATGAGCTTGTAGATCAGTATTGTTTAATACGATGTTGCAAAAAGCTCGGTCTTCAGTTTTCCTGTTTTAACCAAGGTTGACCAGAAAGCAAATATCACTCGGTCTTAGGGATTCCTCATTCCTCCTACATGTATGAACATCTCAAGGCCTATTTGGTTATTGGAAATGGAGGAGGGTTGGGACTGGATCTTCAGTCCATGTTAGTCACTGCTGGGCTCTTAGGCATGTGGCTCCACTGGCAGCTGGTTTCATTCTGGGACAGCTGGGCAATTTTTGCTTCAGCTCCCAAAGCTTTAGTGCTTAATACTAATTCTTTCTCCCTCACAGACTGCCAGCAGGCATTTCCTTGTGGTATTGTCACCTCAGATGGGATTGCATATCTTACGCCCTATAGAACAGCAATCCTTATCTTTTCTAAACACCCAAGGGATGCATCAACTTCTAACACTGAGACCTCATCTGCTCCTCAACTTTTAAACAAAAACTCTGGCCCAGTGGCCTTGGGGGCTTTGGCCTTCCAACGCAAAGGCCCACTTAGGATTTGTCGTGGGGCGTCCACCCGGCTGTACCTTCTCTTCAGACTAATCGCTGAAAAAGGCCAACATCAAGGATACTGAGATTGCTTTTAAAGTTGGTCTTCATCAACTTCATCCAATTTCCAGGGAATGTGAGGAAGAAAAAAGTAGCTTTTATTTTTCTTAGAGAAGCTAAATTAAAAAAAAAAAAAAAACAAGACAAACTTAAGTTCTCAGGAGGCTATTTTGCCACACTGAATTCTCCATAAAGTCCCTCCTATACTTGAGAAATGGGAGTGTTGTGACTTTGTTCACCACTGAATTCCTAACTACTAGCAAATTCTCTGACTGATGGTAGACTGACTATATATTTTTCACATAAATCTGCCTGTTGATTAGTTTCCAGAAGTTAGTCACCATGACTGGTTTAGCTCTTGGTCATGTCTGGGCACAACAAAGAGCTTTCAGTCACATATATTTACAGAGCGCTTATGTGTATTTGTAAATGCCCACTTACCTGGGTGTTTGGAATTCATCACTGAACAGACAAGGACCCCTGCCCTTCTGGAACTTTTGTTCTGGCAAAGGAGACAATAACAGTACATGTATTCAATAACTAAATTATCTAGTATATTAGAAAATAAGTGTTGTGGAAAAAAAATAAATGGATTGAGCAGGGTGAAGGAGATCCAGAGTGAAGAGCAGTTTTGGTGTTAAATAGTGTGGTCGAGGTCGGCCTCTTTGAGAACGTGGTATTGAGCAAAGACTGATTGATGGAAGGGATTTAGGCGAGTAGGTATTTGGGTCAACGACACTCTGTGGCAGAGGAAATAGCTATAGTAAAGGTTGGAAGTGTACTTGGCATTTTTTTAAAAAAAATCTTGTATAATACATATAACATAAAATGTACTATTTTAATCATTTTCAAGCATATAATTGAATGGCATTTAGTACATTCACAGTGCTGTGCAACCATCACTACTCTCTAGTTCTAGAACATTTTTCATCATCCCAAAAGGAGACCTATGTCCATTAAGCAGTCACCACACCCCACTTACTCCTCTCCCCCAGACCCTGGCAACCACTAATCTCTTTCTGCTTCTATAGATGTGCTTGACATTTTGATGAAGACCAAGAAGCTCTGTGGCCTGGAGCATAGTAAGTGAAAGGGGGGTTAGTAAGGGAGAACGTCAGTAAAGTGACAGAGAACCGAATCCCTTTTAAGCTATTCTAAAGATTGTGGCTTTTACTGTGAATAAAATTAAGAACCGTTCCAGTTTTAAATGGAGGGATGAAATGCTCCATGAGAGAGTAGGTAGATTTGGAGGGAGTGTATATCATAAGGGTAGAAAGAAGAAGATCGATTAAGAGCTAAGAGAAGATGATGGCTCAGGCAAGGCTAGCAGTAGTGAAAGTGCTTAGAAAGGTTGAATTCTAGAAATGTTTTCTAGCTATGGCCAACAACACTTGCTAAAAACTGGGTTTGAGGTGTGATACAAAAGTGACATAAAGGATTGCTCCAGTGATTCTGACTTTAGTGAGTAGAAGCATGAAGTTGCCATGAACTGAAATGAGGAAATAGCAGCATGTTTGGGGGAATATCAGTTTGGCAGGTTGAGTTTGAGATGTCCATTTATCCAAATGAAAACGTCAAGTAGATAGTTATATGTGTGTTGTGTATGGACTTCTAGAAAATTGTCTGGAGTAGAAATAAAATCGTGGGAGTCATTAGCAGAGAGGTGATATTTAAAGCCATGCCAACTGGGCAAGTCAACCGAGGGATTCGATGTGAACAGGTAATGAGAAGAAGCCGAGTGCAGAGTCCTGGGGGCTGATCCTCCTCAAATGATGTGGGCTACAGAAGGAACCAGAAAAGCAGGAAGCAAGGTAGATGGAAAATCATGGGTGTGTAGTGTTTTGGAAGCCACGTGAAGAAATTGAATCACAGAGGAGACAGTGGTCAGCTGAGACACTGCTGAATTGACTATGGGAGCTGGCTGGCCTTTTGTGGGGCAGTTTCAGTGGAGTAAGTAGGTCGTAGGGCAGACTAGAATAGGTTTAAGGGAAAATGGGGAAAGAGAAACTGGGAATGGTGAGTAGAGGCAACTACTTGGAAGATTTTCTTAGAAAAGAGCTGAAAGAAATGAGGGTCATACCCCTTCTTCAGCTCCTCACTTACACTAGAAATCTTATTTCTTACTTTATAATAAAATTATATAGTTAATTCATGTGAGTGATACATTTCTTTGCAAAGTATTGTTTCATTTTCTTTCCACAGATTCTAAGGCCAATCCCTGTCATTTAAAAAGAACTATAAATTTATTAGCAAGATAGCGAGAGATAAACAGATCAGAGAGAAGATTCTCTTTCTGAATCATTAATGGTAAACCTAGTGTTCTACAAAATAAAATGCCTTTAAAAACAATCTCATGAAAGTTGTGTCATGCCCTTCCTATAGGTTAGTTGATAAGTATTTTCACAAAAACTAAGGAAATTTGGAAAATTTAAAAGTCATGGAGAGAATCTAAATAGTCTTTTCTCCCAGCCCCTTGGAAAAAGAGGAAATTATATGCAGTGCTTATTTTAAGACTTTTACAATGCTGAATTTATTTAAGTACATAAAAATGCATTATGTATAACTTCACTAATAAAATTCTGTCTGAGATAATTAAATTTTTTAAATATGGGAGATTTAGAAAGCAATTACAAATTTACTAATTGAATTTGCTATTTGATGTTTTTAATTTTTAAAATCACCAATAGGGTTCTAAAATTGCTGAAGTGGAACGAATTTAACTTTTCCTCCATGTTCCAGTAATCAAGACGCAAATGGATACTGGACAACCATCAATGCCAGTATTACACATAAACAGATTCTATTTTAACTAGTTTTGTGCTCTTTGAAATGAAAAAGTTTTAGAGAATCGTTTTCTGAAAAGTAGCTATACAGTAAAGGGGAGGGAACCTTTGCATTCGTTGGACATGTGTTTTCGGAATGAAACTTGGTTAAAGTGTTTGCAGTTTTGAGCCATCCACAGCATCTTTGTTTCATGCCCAGCTTGATCCTTTACCGATGTAAGTGACAAATGAATGTTTACAAATGCTAACAGTTAATTTCAGGGGGTGCTTGAAAACGGAGCATTTTACTGGATGAGGCATGTTACTCTGCTCTTTCGTCTGATAATGGTTTGACAACCTAAATATTTCCAAATAAAGGTCAGTTCGTTTCATGTACTACATGAGATGGAGGAGGCAGAAATAGGAGATGCAAGAGAAATCTCAGAGAATTGGCTCTGCAAAAGTCTTCTCATCAGACTAGGGAACAGGAGTCGATTTCATGAACATTTATTGAGTACCTACTATGTGTCAAGCATTGCGTCAAATGCTGTGATGCAAAGATGAGAGCTAGATTCATTCATTCAATAATTAACTTATTCAATCAATATTAATCCAGTATCTTTTGGATTATTCAAACAAATATTTGAAGACAGTCTTCTGCAGCAATTAAAAATAGAAAAATACTTGGTTTTTTGCTTCACAATTTAATCAAATAAACTTGTGTGCTACCCGACATCACTTACGTTTCTAGTATTGAATCTAAGATTCAAACTTCTTGAAGCTAGAATCTTAGGTATCCGGTTGGGAAAAAAGTTATTACATCTGTTGTCACAAAGCTCATAAGAGAAATCTTAATTTGTTTTTGATATTTCGTATTCTTTTTATTTCACTGTTTCAGGATATATTTTTCTAAACAAGCAAAAATGTAATGAATTTCAAATAGAAAATAGAATATTTTATAAACTCTTTCCAAAGTATGTTTTTAAGTGGCTAGTTTTACAGGCGACAAGTTTCTTAAAGTTCCTTCAAGTGGGCAGACCTTTCAGTGTTTGCTGCCACCTACAGCCATGTGCCCTCCCACCCCAAATTAACTCTTCCTCATCAATGAATGATCTTTCTATTTTTCTGAAGAATGCATCAGTTAAGTAATCAAGTAATTAGATACCTAGTGTCTGTCACATCTCTTTTTAATCCTTGTTAATTTCCTCTTAATGACTAGGTTATAGTCCCTCTGCAAGTAGAAAACTAAGACAAGAAGTTGTAAATATTTTTAAAATAAGAATTTAATCCATTATAAATATGCCTGCTAATTTTAGGCACGATGCTGCTTAAGGGGCTGAAGAAATCCAAAAATATTAATGTTTTTTCAGCTCAGAAGTAACAATCTTGTGGGAACAAATAGGGAACCACATGTTTTTAGATGGAATTGCATTAAAAAGACCCTGTCAAAAAAATTTTTTTAAAATGGTAGCAGTGGTAGACTATCAAAATCAGAAGGAAAATCATACTGTATTTAGATACGATACTTGTGTAAAGATTGTGAAAATGCTTTTATCTCTCTGAATTATATTATTGCAGTTGAGACAAGCCTGTGTAAGATAATCAGAAGTAGAAGAGCAAACAGCACTGAGTTTAGAGGCAGCATCTAGAAGGAAGTGATTATTTTGCCCCTAACAGAAGCTAGTGTTTTAGTTAAAAGAGAATACATTTCCTGGGGGACCAAAACATACCCTGCATGTTCCTCCATTATAGTATGAATCCTCAGCAAAAGGCAAAGAGAACACTTCTCACTTGGCAACCTCTCTGCTTTTGTTCCTGAAACCTTCAGTCACTACTGCTGGTTGTTAACATTTGCCTTTCCATCATACCATTTTTCTCCATCATGATTATAAACTTAATGTGTGCATTCCTTGTTAATCTATCACCAACACGAGGACAAGATTAGTAGACCACCCTGTATCTTTGGCACTTAGCTAAGGGTGTAGCTAGCATAGTGTCAGTGCTCGGTAAATATTTTTTTTAGTGAATGAATGACCATTCAAATAGCAAAACCTTTACTATATTAATCTCTAGGGCAGAATTTGGGGCAGGTAGGGGCAGAAGGGTTCTAAGATAAAATTTTTGTGATACTAATAAAAACAGATGAAAGCAACCTTAGGAATTGATTCTTTCAGCCTTTTAAAGAAGAAATTTACCTGCAATTTAAAAAATGATGGACAGTTTTTAATATTGTATCAGATCAATGCTTTCACCTCATTCACAAAATTTTCATTTAATATGTGCTTTAACTAGCTGAATGATAACAGGTGAATGACTTTGTATATATGTGTATGGCTTTAATGTTTAGATGTTTCTCAAATCTGCAACTACTATGAAGTTAGCATACAAAATATTTTGTTAAGTTGAAGTATGAGTGAAAAGAAGGAAATTATGTGCTTATGTCTCTTGAGAGTACATTTTCCAAAAATGATGTATTGTATTTTTATATTTCTCAAGATTTTTACTTCTTTCACTCTCTTTCAAGAAAATATCTATGAAGAGTTTTACATGCCAGTAAGCTGGTGTCGAGACACTCAGCCTTTACCAGCACCGAGCAATATAAAATAAGTAAAAGATAGAATCTTCTACCTTCATGGAAGGTAACATTTCAGTAGAAGAAATTGGACAAAAAAATTATGAGGTATCTTTGCCCACCAACAAAAAAATGTGTGACGACAACCATTTGTGGTGATCCTCCTGTCCAGAGGCTTGGCCTGAGTGAGTGCGGGCACCGATTCCAGAAATGGTTTGGAGAGCCATTGACCAACTATCGGAAAGCTGGGGAGTGTGCTAGCCTACTCCAGTCTTCGTGGGTGACAGATAGTATTATCTGTGTCATTAAAATGTTAACATTATACATATAAATCTTAAACTTTTAATATTTTTATAACTATGCAAGAGCAGTTTAATTGTATAGCCTATATAATGAACCTATCATACTATATTTAGATATGATACTTGTGTGAAGATTGTGTGATACACACGCACACACACACACACATATGCATATATATGTATAGCCTATCCTATCCACATATATGCCCTGTGTATATATACTGTATATCCTAAAGTGCATAAAACATAGTCAGAAATGACTTTAAAAATACCCAAATTAAGAATACTTTACTATTGCCATGTTTCAAAAGAGCTATCTATCATCCCAACTTAACACCTTGAATTTCTTTATTTGTCTCAAGCCTACTGAACACCAAAAGCATGCTTAAAAGCAATTAATTGATTATGAAAGATAATAATAGCTGGAGAATCTGTACCTGAAATCACAGACTTCTATTTATAAAATGTTTATTAAAGGAGACATTAAGTTATTCATTCGTGTGTAAATTAGAGTAGGCAAATACATCTAACAAGCCCCACATCTCGATGGCTAATACAATAAAGGATTATTTCTCACCATGTTACCCATTTAAGTTAGTGGTGGTGGTAGAGGGGTCCGTATTGGGACCTTTGCTTTCCCCAGTCACTTAGGAATTCTGGCACCTTCCATTGAGTGGCATCATTGTCAATAAATACCTTACAGTCCCTGGTGGATCCACTGCATCTGGCCTGTAAAGAGAGGAAAGTGTGGAGAATTGCACTGAAGGGTATTTATTTTAGTCCAGATCTAGAGGTGCTATAAACATCTTTTTTGATCACCTTTCTTTGGCCATAGTTTAATCACATGGTTCCACTTAACTTAAGGGAGCCAGAGAAATGTAATCTAGTCCTGTGTTCTGAAGAAAAGGAATCAAAGTTTAGAATCATGCAGCACTGTCTCTGCCAACATGTTTAAACGTGGTGCATTGTTTTTAAAATTTTCCACCCTTTCAGTATACTTCAAAAATTTCCAATTTAGCACAAAAGCCAGGGATCAAATGAAGGGAATGACTGTTATGTTTTTAGAAGGACATATCAAATTAATTGGCCAATTCAGATGCAGCTATTTTTAAGCAAATGGCTATCCAAAGACAATCCAAACTGAAATGAAAGGTGACTACTTCGGTGCCTCAGATCTTAAAAAATGTGATCGTGTAACGAGTTAGATGTCTGGGCAACTCCATTAACCAGCTATGCATTCTTGAGCCACCCATTTATTCCACTTCTCTAAGATTTGATTATATCCTCTGAAAAATGGAGGTAATACCAACACTTGTTTTTATCTTTGCTGTGAAGCAGACAAAATCATGTGTATGAAAGGGTTTATAAAATGTTAATTGAAAAACAATTTTATTTCATCCTAGTTGTGAGGAAAAATTACCTCCAAGACTGCTCTGTCATTCACCCATGACTCATGAATTTTCAGTTGGCATACAGTAGCAGCAGAAAGCCTTTCACATACTGTAAAATCAAGGTTTATCTGAGGTAACCTTTGCTGTTTGTACGAAGTATTTGTGACTAATAGTTCAAAAATAGCAAGTTATTTTGAGGAAGAACATATGTTCTTTAACAAATAAAATAAGTGTTCTAAAGAATAATTTTATAGCATATTTAATCACACATTTAAAATAATTTGAATCCTGTAATTTAAAGTACTCTGTAGTACTTCGATATGCATTTTTAAGTGTTTTATTAAATACAATAGTACCAAGCCAAGTACTATTATATAGAGTTGCTTTTTTATGAGTAGCTCTTATCAACTCGGTGAAAGAAAACTATGCCATGAATAGTAAAAATGGGAATGCACAGACTAAACATTTCAGATATTTAATGTATGTTTCGCAAAACTATGAATGTTTGCTTACACTCACAAATACATACATACATATAAATGGTAAGTGCAATTAAAAGAGGATTGTTTCATAAGTCGAGCAAGTAAACAAACAACCCAACCCTCTCTTTGCATTGTAGTGATCTGTGAATGCATGTCTACCAGAAGTTCATTGATGGATTCATTCAACAGACATTGAAAGACTAAGCTGTAGGAAGTAAGGTAGATGTTTTCAGGGTATTAACAAAAAGTAGTCATAATATCCTTCAGGAGCTAAGAAGTTAGGAGGTATCATAAACAAAAGAAAAATGTAGTCAAAGGCCATATTTTGTAAGGAGTCAGGAGACAGGTTATAAGTGGTATAAATGTGGCAGAGTAAGATTTCTTTCAGGTTGGAGAACAGGAAACAAACACATATGATGAGCGAATATTTTCAATTGGTTCTTGGAGGGTGGATGGGATTTTGCTGTGTGACAGGCAGGGAGTATGGCATGAGCAAGACAAGAGGGTGATAGAGGAACCATTTGAGATGAGTAAAAGGATTGAATAAGATACATAAAAAAAAATTAGAAATTATTCCCATGGAAACAGGGTGTGGCCATATCCTTGACAGCCTTAAAAGCCAGGTGGCTTTATGAACAGCTTTGTTGAGACGTTGATGAGTTTGTACAAGGGAGTGAAATGATTAAGAGAGCTTTGATGGCATTATTAAAAAAAATTTTAGTGACTGAGATGACTTCACTATTAAACTTGGCTTTTCAGAAACCTCGCCATTCTAGCAGACCTTGGGTTTTTCTTAATAACTTTTCTCATATTTTTAGATTTTTCTTTCTTATCTTTCTGGTGAGTATTCAAGATTATTATGCAATGCCTCCTTCTATATGGTTGTTACATTAAAATGGTGATGCTGTTACTTAAAAAGCAGAAAGTAATATTGATTGTGAGTACTTGAAAAGTAGGATGCTGAGCGAAGTGATGCATGTACAAAAGTATTAAAACATGATATAATAACAACACTGCCTAGCATTTGTGGAGTGGAGTTAGTGAAGTAAAGCCATGTGGTTATGTGTAGGTTAATGACAGGGATACATTCCGAGAAATGCATTGTTAGGCGAGTTTGTTGTCATGTGAACATCAGAGAGTGCCCTTACATAAACCTAGATGATCGAGCCTACTACACACCTAAGCTATATGGTATAACCTGTTGCTTCTGGGTTACAAGCCTGTACAGCATGTGACTGTACTGATCACTGTAGGTAATTGGAACACAATGGTATTCGTGTAGCTAAACATATCTAAACAGAAAGAAAGGTACTGTAAAAATATATAAAAGATAGAGTGTGTGTGCACGTGTGTGCCTGTGTGCACACACGTTGGGAGGCAGGAAGAGACCCGTGGAGGAAGGCTTCAGAGGGAGGAGGGTGAGTAGACATCGGGAGGAGGGAGGTAGGAAGGGAGAGAGGGAAGGAAGTGAATGGGAGAGCAGAGATCCAGAGAGAAGCAGCGAGATAAGTCTTGAGATGAAAAATAATAAAAGGGAGAGGGGAATGGGGAGGGAGGAAGAGAGCACATGCTTTCAAGAGAGGAACAGGACTGGAGGAAAGAGATAAAGCGAAACGGAGGGAAAGGAAGTGGCTTTGTGCATGAATATGTCTGTATGTGTGTACGTGTGTGTGTGTGTGTGTGTGTGTGTGTGTGTGCACAGGTGAGTGTGGCTGGGCTTCCAGATGCCTCTCCATCCCAATCCACTCGTCTTGTTCCCTCACCAACTCCCAGGCCCATCCTCAGGCTGGGGCAGGGCAGGTGCACAGCATGCTGAGCCTCCTCATCTATTTAAACCACCCTGAGGTAGCAGCAAATTCAACATCAGGTCCAGCCTTTTATTTCAACATCTCAAGGATCTTTTTGCTTACATCCATTATAATTTTATGGTACCGCCATTGTATATTCTGTTAGTCATTGATCAGATGTCCTTATATGGCATGTGACTGTACTCTCTTAGTTTTTTTTTTTTTCTTATTGCCTAGGTAAAGTAGGGACACTTTAATGATTTTATGTATGCATTGTAGCTAGTTGTTTTAAAAATAAATGGTCATTTATTGATTTATTTTAATATAGTGATTTTCTACTTAATAACCTAATCTGGCAAAAAAAAAAAAAAAAAGATCTCTAGTTAAGCAGGTTGGCCTCAGCAAAATCCTCTAATGTATTCCCCTTACTAAGGTATTATTTTTAAAACCAACAAGGACCATATAAACATGAATAATACTAAATACTGTCAGTTGCTTTATTCTTTTAAAAAAAAACCAATAAAAGTAATTAAGTACAAAGTGCTCTTTCAGCCCAAAGATTGCATTTTTAAACATGGGGAAGTAAGAAAGTGTAGAAATTAAAGTCTCATAGAAACATTAACTCTTCTGCATTTCACCTGTGGTACATTAAAACACACATTTAATAGCCTAATTAAACACACAGTAAATTTAACATAGCTAAATGGTTGTTAACCTGAAGACCTTAACTTTTGCCTTTCTTGGCTTTTGTGCTTAAATTTGCACTTCGTACTTCATTAATAGATTTTCCCATTTATGATACTTTTTTCCTTTCAAAAGAGTTGAATATAGAATAGCATTATAATATCCTCTTTCCATAACTATCATTTCATAAGAATCAATTTACTTCAGAAAATTAAACCTGTTGCCAGGTTTAATAAAATTTTTTAGGAAGACCTGTTGTATCTAACCGTGGTCATCAGCCAGCTAATTTTTAGCCAGATATTATTTATTAACTAAAGACTTTCATATGCAAAATATCAACACATTAATTTTATCACCATGACATGAAATCCAAATGACTCATCTTAAAAGCAGATCCTCATTTTGTAGGAGTTCAGTCAGGTGGAACTTGTAAAATGTGTGAATTGATTTTGATATGTCTGGTTTCAAGCATAGTTTTCTTATTTGTCTAACCCCTTCTTACCTCTCTATATCTGGGGACAAAACGGAAAGATGACTGATTGATCTGAGAAATATGCTAGTACAGACTCTCTGGTGACTTGCAGTGAAAGAATTGGGTGTGTTTGATGTGTTGGTGTGCTCGTTCTCATCCTCATGGAGAGCACTGAGAAGATAATGGTCTCTGAATGAGAAAACCGTACTAGAAAAATTCAATTAGTACTTCACAGGAAGCCAATTAAGTCAAAGTCTTTGGTTATATAAGCTCTATCAGCTTATCTCTAGATAAGCCAAATGTGCTGAGAATGTGCGAAACCAGGAAACCTCTGGTTGAGAAGCATGCTACAGAAGAAAACGCTGATCTCAGGAGCTCTTCATATAAACTTTAGAATTTTAATTTGAAGGGAGAAGCCTTTGGCATTTTCTGGACACTAATATCTTCAAGGTTTTATTGAAATATGCAACCTTTGTAACATTTTGACTTTTCGTGCTTGGATCAAGTTCTGTTTTTTAAAATCATCTATAAAAATATGCAGAGATAAGTTTGTTCTGATGATCATAGGACCATGAGTCATTCAGAGACAGGCAGAAAAATATTAGCTAATGGAAAAGGACAGATCTAGAATAAATTAAGTTCCGTGTCATTTAATAACAACTCATATTGAAGATACATCAATGTCTTACTTTATAGAAAAAAAAAAAACTTTTATCAGGGTCTGCTTTAGGGGGTATGTGTAGAAATGTGCACCTACCCAGTAAAGGCCTGAGACATGCTGATCACTCACTTCTGCCTGACCATGAGCCTCTCTACAAGCAGGAAGTGAGGGCTAAGGTAGAGATATAAACTTCCCACCAGAACATTGAATCCATACCCTAGCATGTACACAGACCCCCTGGCAAAAGCTGGGAGACATATTCATTTAAGGCATTTAAGGAGATCTTTGTCTGATCATTAGCTGATCACAAACCTAAGTTAGGAGTGACTTCATGACCATACATAACAAAATATAAACTTCAGAGAATTCAGAAAAGTCACTAAGGAAACAAGAGTAGAAGTAGCAGCAGCAGCAACAACAAAAACAACAACAAATCGTCCAAACAATAAACCCTAGGATGAGAGAGAAATCTGATTTCCAGAATTGCCACATTATATTATTTAGCATGTCTATTTTTCCACAAGAAAGTTCAAGATACGCAAATATTAAAAAAAAAAAAAAAAAAAGAAAAAGAAAAGTATAGCCTGTAGACAGGGGAAAAAGTCAATAACAAATAAAAGCTTTCCCTAAGGAAGCCCAGTGATTGGACTTACTAGAGAAAAAAATTCAATCAGCTTATATATTCAAAAAACTGAAGGAAGCCATGTCTAAAGAACTAGAAGAAAGTATGAGAGCAATGTTTCACCAATTATAAAATATCAATAAATAGTTAGACATTATAAAAAAAGAACCAAATAGAATTTCTGAATTAGAAATGTATAATAACTAAAATAAAAAATTTACTAGAGCAGTTTAACAGCAGATTTTAGCTGGTAGAAGAAAAAAATAGTGAACTTTTATGATAGGTTAATTGAAATTATTGAGTCTGAGGAACAGAGAGGTAAAAGAATGAAGAAAAGTGAACAGAGCCTTAGAGATCTATGGGACCACATCGATTGTACCAATATGCATATAATGGAAGTCCCAAAAGGACAGAAGAGGGGAAAAAAAGGAGAAATTATATTTCAAGAAACAATGGCTGATCCCTACTCAAATTTGATGATAAACCTTAATTTACACATCCAAAAAGCTCAAAAAAACTCCATGTAGGAAAGACAAAGAGAACCACACTTTAATACCTCCTAGTCAAACCGGTGAAGAAAAACAAAGAGAGAATCTTGAAAACAGTAAAGTAACTCAAAATCTGGGGCCCTTAATAAGATTGACAGCTGATTTCTTTTCAGAAACCATGGAGACCAGAAGGCAGTGGGATACATATTCAAAGTGCTGGAAGACTATCAACCCAAACTTTTGTGTCCAAGAAAGCTCTCTTTCAAAATGAAAGGGAAATTAAAATATTCCAAGATAAACAAAAACTAATAGAATTTGTTGTTAGCAGACCCATCCTATAAGAAATACTAAAGCATTTCTTTTAGGCTGAGACGAAAGCTTATTAGACCATAATTCAAACTCACATGAAGAAATAAAAACACTAATAAAGGGAACTACATCGATAAATATGAGACAGTATAACTTTGTTTTGTTTATAACTTCTGATTTAAAAGAAAACCTCATAAAGCAATAACTATAAAACTATGTTAATGGTCTTAGTATATAAAGCAGTAATTTGTATGACAATACACAAGGGAGTGAGAAGGGAACAAAGCTATATAGTAGCAAACGTTTTGTATACTGAAATTCAGTTAGTACTAATCTGAATTAATTATTGTAAATTGAGATGATTTTAATACTCTGAGATTAAGAAAACAATTAAAAACTGTATTAAAAGAAATGGCAATAGAATTAACGTGGTACACTACAAACCATCTGTCTAACACAAAAGAAGAATAGAGGAACAAAAGACACGTGACATGGAAAACAAAGTGGCGGACTTAAATCCTATCTTAGTAATTTATTTAATATATATGGATTAAATAACCCAGTCAAAAGGCAGATATTTGCAGAATGGTTAAGAAATGTCATCTGTCTATATCCTGTATGCAAGAAACACATGTTAGATTCAAAGACACAAATAAGTTAACAGTAAAAGGATGGAAAAAATTATACGATGTGCAGTAACCTAACGAGAGCTGAAGTAGCAATCCGAGTTTCGGACACAACTGATTTAAAGACAAATTGTTACTGGAGACAAAAAAGTCCTTTTATAATGGTAAAAGGGTCAATTATGAAGAACACATAGACGTTATTAACATTTATGTACCCAATAATAGAGCTCTCAAATATATATTGCAAAAACTGACAGAATTAAAGGGAGAAAAAATAATTTAACTGTGATAGCTGGTGACTTCACCACCTACCTCACTTTTACTAATGGATAGAAAAACTAGATAAGAGATCTACAAGAAAATAGAAGACCTTAATAACACTGTAAACCAAGTAGACCTAAAAAACATCTTTAAACACTCCACTCAATGGCATAAGGATACATGTTCTTCTCAAGTGCACAAGGACTATTCTCTAGGAGTGTTCTCTAGGACTAGACTGTAGGAAGGATATGCTAGGCCAGAACACAAGTTTTAATACATTTAAAAGGACTGAGATGCAAAGTATATTCTCTGACCACAATAGATGAAGTTAGAAATTAAACACAGAAGGAGATTTGGTATATTCGCAAACATGTGGGAGTTAAACAGCACACTCCTAAATAACCAATGGATTAAAGAAGAACAAAATGGGGTGAACAAATTAGGGTAAATATACAGATATTAACGTTAATGTATTAATTTAAATTGTAGACACGTGTTTTTTTAAATTATTATGCTATTTTATAAGCAAAGTACTTTTAGCTGTAGTAAAATTAGGTATGAGAGATTTTAGCTTGCTAAAAAAAACCTGTACATATATTCATTATGTAAGAGGGACAGGGATGTAGAGGCCAGGAATTCATTTTGAAGGATTAACACATTTCTATTTTAGAAAGGATGATCCCTGTTAAGACAATCTTACCCATGTATGCTTGCTATATTACTTAGATCTTATGAAGAATAATTTACCATCTTATTGACATCTCAAAGCCCTTGCTTTAAACTTAGGTTTCAATTAAAGACAATTTTAAGTTGTAAGAAAGAATTGTTTACATAAGTGAATTTATTATATTATTATATATATCCATTAGAAATGTTGGCTACAATAAATGGTGTTAGATAAGCCACATCTTTTTTATTTGCTTTTTGTTGTGTACTTTAGTGCGGTTAGTGAAAACCATTTGCTCGCTCTATGGATATTTAAACATTGTGCCCAGAAGTATCTACGTGTATCCATCATGATGCATTGTTAAGTTCAGAGCACATGTGTTTAAGAGCCTTGATGCTTATCGAAGAGCAGCAAGGACTTTTATTATAAATGGTGCATTTGATTTAATTTCAGTCTAGATTAGGTGATGGAAGAAAAAATAGATCCTGCAAGTAGAAAAAGAAAACTTGTTCTTTCTTCAGAACAAGGAGAAATCAAATTGGGGTTTTCAATTGAATGATGTTTCACTTTTAATTATAATAATCTACATGATTATTTAAATAGGAGACCAAAGAAAAAATCACGATAAGCACAAAAATTGTGTTCTAAATATCTTATGAGCAATCCGCTTAGGCTATTTTCTTTACCAGAATTTTAAGTTTGGACATCAGACATTACTTTTTAAAAAGTCAAAATACCCACCAAAGAGGAATATTGTATCAGTTCACAAATAGTTTTGTTTTCTGTTGCATTCATGACTGGTAAATACTGAGAAATCAGAGTTAAGTCAGAAAGATAGTCTGAGAACAAACACTTCGTTAGCCCTGGGGCTTGTGTCTCCCATAATATCTAGTGTAGTTCTTTAAAGGGCTTTTCTGTCATTTATTTCCTTAACTAGATATATTTAGAGTCTCTGGTTCTGTCTTTTACATAGCTATGTTCTTGGTAGACTCTATTAGGTAGATACATAAATACTATGAAAATCTCAATAACAACGAAAAAACCTTGAAGCCATTTTTCTAGTAAATTTCCAATTCTCTTTTTCTGCTTAGCACTTGGTAGAATGCTGAGCACCATGAAAAAACACAGATCCTTTTTAATTGATGTTGGTGCTACTCACAGATATTGGAGTAATTTAAAATATACATTTCTTGATCAACTAATATTTTCATGAGAATTGGGGATATTTAATAGAGCTAATAACAACACCAAACCTATTAGATTACTCAGCAATAAAAGAGAACAGTAGAAAATCTCTTAAAAGTTTCTTCCAAAAACAATTATGTTGTGTACTTCACATTCTTTTCAAAAAAATTATTGTCGATTTCCCTGTTTCATTGACAACATACAATTGATATATAAATTGCTTGAGCTGATACTTTCTTTGATAACTATGTCTTATTTATCACAGACCTATAGTATTCTGCACAGTGAATTTTTTCCACAAAAGTTTGTTGAAAAACTTGAATTTTATCCCTCTCTTATTTATGGATATTTGAGTTACACAAACTACATTTCCAAATGAGGTGGAGCATTTTCAAATGTTAGAGATGTTGCCAGAACCAAAGTTAAAAAAAAAAAGTTGTTTCTGAAAAATTTTTTTTCTGAGGCTTAGGCTTCTCAATTTTCAAATGTGGTTGATTTTAATTAAAGTTTAAAGAGAAAAAGAAACCATTGGAAGGATATTGGAACTAAATAATTCACTTCTGGTGAATAGGGAGTTTGCAGTTTGAGTTAATGGTATTCATTACACTGATTAAAAGCAGTGAGCCATTTTGCCCTTGTTTATTTTCCAAACCAGTGTTTTCAGTAATGGGGGGTGATTGCCATTTGATGTTTTATGTGATGAGGTATTTACTGATGGGCTGCTTTGACTTCTTACCTAAATTGATAACCACTTGAAAGGAACAACTTCTTTTCTAGAGCTGGACCATTTATTCCAGGTTCAGACAGTGAGAAAACCATTGAGCAGCTTTTATTGCCACCAGCTGCGTTATGGTTATTTGAACAAATGGAAGACTAAAGGAATTGTACAATCTCATTACATACAGCATTACACAAAATCAGGACTCTTTTGCCTAATAAATATTGCATTCGTAATTGGAGAACTTATAATTACTTAGATTTTTATTGCTGTGATGAGTTTTCTGCCCTTTGATGGCTCATGTGGATCAAAATTGGGTCTTCTAGAATTTCAAAGAAAGGGATGCTGCAGGATTTGTAGCAAATTCATAAATATTTGTCCTGCAAATGTACATATGTATCTATATATACTATATATAGTATATGTATGAAATATATTTGGAATATATGGAATATGGAATATATAGGTATATATAGACACATAAAGAGCTTGAAAAATAAACAAACTGTCTTAACTTTGAAAAATTACGTTTCCTCATCAAGGAGCTCCAGTGATTACTATCACTTGGCTATTCTAGGGCTTTGGAAAAAATGAGAAGTAGGTGTTAAATGCTTTAAGAGGTAATTTTCTAAGCGATTGAACAGGTAGTTAAAAATACCTTGTTTTCATTTCCTTGCCTGAGAAAATCCTAAAATCTAAAGGATTAAAAGAGAATAGAAGCTGCACTGAATAGAGTCTGAAGTGTATGTCCCAGATGTAAATCCCCACGCTTGCCAGTCTCCAGAGTTCATTGAGCAGTATCTGGAGTGACTGTGTTTGAAATGTGAGTATGGGAACTGGGCCATTCTGTTGACCTACATATGTAGTTTCACGGAGATTATGGTTATACTTGTTCTTTACAGTTTATTAAATGTTATCATTGGGATAAGGAGATCTCTTGAGTTTGGTAGATGTGGGCAGACCACATAGAAGGGCTAGACCAGGGTTTCTCAATGCTAGCACCTTTTTTATTGACCTCTGAGGCTGGTTAATTCTTTGTCTCTGTGCATCGTAGGATGTTTAGCATCTCTGGGTTCTACCTATTAAACACCAATAGCACTCTCCCCCATGTTGTGACAACTGGAAATGTCCCCAGGTATTGCCAGATGTCCCCTGTGGGGCGATGTTGTTCCAGTTGAGAACTGCTGTGATAGACAGTGAGCTCCTGGCAAGTGAATATTGGTTCTCATTCTTCCCTGTGACCTTAGTGCTTATCCAAGGGCCTGGCATAGAGTTGGAGCTCAATAAATGTTTGCATAAATTTTTTTAAAAATGATTTAGAGGAGAAAGGTGATTTATTTTACTGTCATCTTCTCTGACATTGATCTCCCACATTATCAGTAGAATAGGCATAGGATAGAAAGGCTCAAATCTACATTATTTATGAAGAACAAAAAAAATCAGGAAAAAATTTAAATGCCTACTAATGAAGAAAACGGCCAAGTTAATATTGTGCATTGCTTTTGTGGAATATTATACATTTATATAAAATAGGTCTGCCAAATCATTTAAATGATATTATTTTTGTAAAATGTAGATAATAAATTTAAAGAATGATTTGTTTTTGAATATATATATATAATATATACATACAATATATATACATACAATTTTTAGGTAAAAAAAGAACAGGAGGAAAGATGCTAAATTATTAGTCATGGTTACTTCTGACATCATGATTATATTTTATTCATACCTCTGAATCACCCTCTTTTTCTTTGGTATTTAGAAAAGCCAAAAAATGAATAGAAAATCAGCTAAGTCTAGTGGATTTTCTATTGTCATTTGAAATGGCATTTTGTTTGTTTTTTAATGAAAAGACAAAAATAAATTACCAGCTCTACTTACTATTTTTGAAATTGTTACCTAAATTTTCCTATAGTTATAATACTTAATTTCTATTGTAACATTGTTATTTAGCAAGAACAAATGTAACATTAAAATTGATTTGGTATAAAACTTATAAAAAGGCATACTAACCTGGAAAGAATACTCAGTTGATTTAATAACTATTATATATTTTAACAACTTAAAATGTAGAAGAAATATTTTCTACAGTTTGTCTGAATTGCAAACATCCTGTGTGATATTAGTTATCTTTCACCATTATTCCTTGTTATTATCTTACAGTAAAATCTTGCAGAAACTATAATTAGGGGAGGCTATGTAGATGTTGCAAGTGTTCAGTGTGTGATTTTTAAATGAATTACACATTCTCGATTATTAGAGAGATTAGCATATGTGAGTATATATCTGCATGTGTACTCTATGTATAGATATGTGTATTGAAGTGAGGTTGTATAGGAGCTATGTGTGAATTAATCCTCTCTTGCCTAAGTACTTTTGAGGTACATACACATATTCTTAGAGATAGTCACAGAACATTAGGAATTCCCATTCTGCCTGTTCGTCATCATGTTGGACATGTTTGAGTAAGAAGTCAAAGATTAAACATTTGGCACCAGTTTCCTGTTGCTTTCCTTGATCCCACTCTATAGACTAACTGGATCCTGGAAATGCTGTGATCTTGCACCTCATGCACCCTGTGTCTTTCCCTCAGCCTGAACACTTTTTTCCCACCCTAATTTCTAAGTTTCCTTAAGCCTTGGTTTGAACAGCACTTTCTCAAGATAAACATTCCATGATGTCCACTCTCTCGATAAAACCACAACAGTGCTCACAGCACCCTGTATTTCCCTTGCCACAGCACTTTAATATAGAAATGGTGAATCTTCCTTTAATGCCTGTCTTCTCCAAGAGCCTGTAAGCTTCTGTGAGGCCAGAAATCAGGAACATTTTATTTATCATTGTATCTCTAGCATCTAACAAAGTGCCCAGCACATAGACAGAATTCATAAATGTTTGATGAATCAGTGCATGCCTGAATTAAAGTAGAAGTCATAATTCCAACCCCTTTGGAAAGAAAGAAAAGGATGTATCATAAACAATTCTCAAATAAAGTAGAGTAATACAACATTTGTGACCAATGTCAGAGTATTAGGTGCTCAGTTTTTCTTTTACCACCAAAAGTTCTGCTTTGCATTACATGGAACTTCAAAATGTGAATTTTAGTGACACAGTAAATTGTTATAGGATAATAATATTTCAGATGTTTACTTTTTTATTTATTTGCCTAAACTAACAATTATTTTCACATTTGGATCAAACATTTCCAGTTTAAAAAAAAATATTTTAAAATCCAAGTGTTAAAGAGGTGCTTTTCTTATCCGGAAAGTAATATACCTTTCAGTCTTGTAATTATATTCTAACTTTGTAAACATATTAATTCTTTCTTGATGGGAACATAAAGATTAAATATATATATGTATGTATATATGTATGTATGTATGTATGTATGTATGTATGTATGTATGTGGTGTACGTGTGTGTTAGTAAAACCCCTTCAAGGAGTCAGTGGGATGATTTTTTTTCTACAAAAAATAACTCTAGACTCTTTATGAGTCATTTCTTTTTTTAAAAAATGTTTAAAATTTGTTCTCTATTAGTTTTAGCTTTTTCTTCCCGATGTTGTCTGAAATGCAGCCTTCTACAACATTTGTTTCCCTTCCTTACAGTTTCTTTCCAAACTGGTCTCCAAAACCATGGGTAATTCTTGCCCAAATATTAACCTTAGCTCATTTGATATTAAAACAAAATAATACTCAATAGTATTTTTATAGTTTATCATCATAAAATAAAATAAAATTCTATAATTTTATTTCTCATTTAAATGTCACAATATTTTATAAAGAAGGGGATTAGTTTGTCATTCATTTATTTATGATCAATATGCATATAAAGAGAATTAAATATATTTGTGCTATGGATACAAAGATCAAGAAGATGTATTTCCACAGGTCGAAAATACAATTGAAGACATCTCTAATATTAGCAACAAAAGTAAGAGGAACATAAGAATAAATCTAATAATGGATACAAAATATATGTGTAGAAAAATGATCATTAATGAAAGTTATTTGGGAAGATTTAAGTAAATGGTAAAAGATACTATTCTCACAGGTTGTAGTACTTAATGTTTTTAAGTTGGTAATTCTCCCCAAATTGAGCCATGGATTCAATGGAATCCTAATCAAGACTCCAACAGATGTTTTTACGGAATTAGAGAAGCTAATTTTCAAATGTATGTGGAAAAGTTAAGGTCTGAGGAAAGAAAAGACAACGTTGAATAAAAAAACAAAGTGGGAAGAATGGCATTATAGTATATCTAGACTTCTTATGAAACCATAATATTACATTGTGCATAGCTAAATAGACAAGATTGTATTGCCCAGAAAGCACCAATTTATACATGGAAACCAGATATGACAGAGGAGGCATAGTTGACTATCAAAGGTATGAGTTATTTAATAAAGAGCACTGGGACAAAAAGTTGAAATTATATCCCTTCCTCATTAAAGCACAAAAGCAGTACCAGATGAATTAAGGATTTAAATTTGAAATGCAAATTGAAGAATATCTTTATGATATGGGGAATGGGAACATTTTCTAAGCAAAATACAAAGGCACTAATCTCAAAGGAACTTATGAACAGCAATTCTGAAAATTAAATTTAAAAGTTGTACAATGAAAGAGAAAAAGAAACAAGTCTAAGACCAGAGAAAGTTATGTGTGACATAAATATGACAAAGGATTAAGCACTCTGGATATCAAAAAGAAAGACAATTAACCCAGTGGAAAAAAGACAAATAAGAATAGTCATTTCTGATAAAATAAAATCCAAATGACCATTAAACAGCCAGAATAGTAATCAGGGAAATGCAAATTAAAACTACAACATCATATAATGTAATACAGCCATCAGATTGACAAAATGCAAAGTTCAACATCACCAAGTGTTGGTGAAGATATGGAGCAGTAGAAATTTCTCAATAATGGGGAGTGTAAATTAGTACCACTTAGGAGAGCAATTTATGCATACATACACAGTCAAATTATGTATCTTCTAAGGACACAGCAATTCCACTGGTTGTGTGTGTGTGTGTGTGTGTGTGTGTGTGTGTGTGTGTGATCCCATAGAGATACTCTCACATATATATAGAGGAGTGTTTATTTCAGCATTGTTCATAATAGTGAACAAACAGAATCAAACTAAATCTCCATCAGTAGGAAAATAGATAAATAATTTGAGGCATAGTCATGCAATGGAATATTATGTGGCTTTGATAATGAATGAACTAGGTATATATGTGTATGTACACAAATTAAATATATGTAAATATGTATAACAAAATATATAGAATCAGATAAATCTCAAAATATGTTGACAGTGCCATGGTGCTATGTATTATTTATGATTACACACATATGAAATAAAATCAAAGATGTACTAAGAGTGATAAACACTACATTCTTTGTGAAACTAGAAATGGAATTAAAGATAGGCATGTATATTGAATAGATAGCTCATAACAAAGGAGAATAAGGCAAGGGGGGACTCACCCAAGAGCAGGTGTGTGCTTTGCACAATATTTTGTCTAACAATACATTTTAAATGCTTATATGTAACCTTAGGAAAACACAAAGTCCTTTCCTGTTCTACAAATACTCTTTTGAATTTCTTGGGTAATACATTCAGCATATATTTGCTTTTTGATATTATTGTAACCTGTCTTTCTGTAATTGTTTTTTCAACGTGGCCCATG
This sequence comes from Eonycteris spelaea, assembly GCA_003508835.1. Taxonomy (NCBI): domain Eukaryota; kingdom Metazoa; phylum Chordata; class Mammalia; order Chiroptera; family Pteropodidae; genus Eonycteris; species Eonycteris spelaea. The sequence continues at coordinate 12,379,569 of PUFA01000027.1, forward strand.
AGTTTTCAGGAATTTGTTCTGAGTTATGATTGATCATTGTACGTGTATTTTGAATAGGGACACTTGTCGCTGCCGTCATATTATGTCTCCTGACATGCCATTTCTCAGCTTGACAGAGCACCTCTAGAGGGCATAGGTTTTAAGAAGAACGAATATATGATTTTTCTTCTTCCATTGAAAGTGGGTGGTGTTATATGTTATAACAAAATAATGAATAGTTGGAATGACAGCTTGTCCAATTTACTTTTATTCATGATCCAAATATAAAACTAGAAATAATGCTTATTCATTTTAGCTTTTATAATATTATAATATTCACTACAAAAAGTTTTAATAGTAGAAGTTTGCTTGCAGTCAGACAGTGACAAAAATGGCTTCTTTGTCTTTTTCTCCTTTGTGTGTGTGTGTGTGTGTGTGTGTGTGTGTGTTATCGCTTTTCTGTTCTCTAAATTTCTTCTTGCATTTTATGAACAAACTTACATTTTGAAACATGTTGAAACATTGTAATTTTTGAAACAGGTTACAGTTTTTCATTACTAATTTTAAATTCATTTTGATATGATTATTACGAGTCATTCAGGAACCATAGTGCCACTCTTAAAAACAAAAATGGAGATACAAAATAAATGAATGAGTTTTCTGTCAACACTATCCTAGAGGATGCCCCAGTGTAGTGTGAACTAGATAAAAACACCTTTATGATGACAAGATGTGAGCACTCACACAGAAGTAGGATGATGATGGCTGTTGCGTTGAAGAAGTGGTGACAGGTTCTGCCTGAGTGGGGGACACTGAGCAAGCTGACAGATAATACAGTTCATCCGAGTCTAAATAAGTGAATATGAATTTGCCAACAGAAAAGGAGAGGAGAAGGGCAGAGAGGTGGAACGGCAAGAGCCGAGGGGTAGAAGAGTGAGCGGTAGGTATTTGGGGAAATGGCAAATGAAACTGGAAATTGGTATTTTCATTTATATGTAGAATTCATAGTCCTTTTTTTTTTCTATTCTATTTTTATAGTTTCTACCTGGCTCCAATGTTATCTTGCACTACCCCCAGCTCAAATATTTCTTGGTCATTTGAGAAGACTCACTGATGGTTATTTTTCCTACTTCATTTCCTCATTTCCTAACAGCTTCTTTCAGCTCTCTTGGTTCGTTTCCAAATATTGAAATTAATTTTAGTTGCTATGTTCGAAAGCTTTTATTAAAAGGTCCTACCTTTGATCCAACTAAATGGTCAGCCAACTTATCAATTAAAATGAATGCTTATAGTTATAGTTTAACATGTTACCAGTTCAAATCAAATTGATTCCTCTCTTTACTTGGCTAATTTAATTGTTCCAGATGGTAAGTTTTAAAGAAATTTGTAGAATGCGTACCTTTATGCAACTAGTTAATATTAATCTTTTCCAGGTCTGTGTCACTGCACTTGCTTCATCCTTCAGTCAGGAAGAAATACCATCTTGATCTTTTGTAGAAATTTTGTAGAAATTTTTTAGATTTTGTAGAAATCTCTTCTCCTTTGAACTATTGCAATTATTACTTAATGAGCTATTTCCCATTTCTGGATGTTTTCAGAAATTTTCAGAGCATTTAGGAACCATATGATATTTCTTTCAGTTGCAGGGAATTATCTTTTTATTTCAGAATCCCATGATCTGTGAAATGGGTATTTAGTTACTTAAAGCACTTCAAGAGATTAGTTGCATGTACAGAATGTTTGCTCTAAGTTCGAAGGTAACTTTTGTTTGTTCTCATTTAGCAACGATTTTTTTTAAAAACTTTGAATGGGCTGCTTTATTAAAATAGTGGAAGAACTCGGTAGAGGAAGAACTCCCAGGGAAGAGGTTAAATAATATAAATAGCTCTGCTGAGAGTGCAACAAAGTTCTCTATTGTGCTGTTGCCACAGCAGCACCAATAATTCAAAACAAGGAAATGGAGTCTCATGTTTAATATAATACAGACTTTTCCCTAGAACTTCTGTGGTCTAGGGTTTTTCAGGGATAGCATGTTTATCTACATATGTCTAAATTTAGATATGCCTTTTATGTAACATGGTAAAAGAGAAGTACTTAAAATTCTGTAAGTCGCAGTTATTTCTTAAGCAATTTTTTGTTTGTTTTAAATTGACTTTAAACCATCAGGAATTTTCCTGCTGAAGTAATGCCCCGGGATATTGTGGATATGTGCATATGGTGAGAGACAATCTTTTATGCATTTCGCATTCAATTTTAAAAGGTCACTTTGAAAGAGTATAAAGAGGTGTTTGGTAATTCAAGAAAGAAAAATGATTATTTTTTTCTACGAACATTGAACCCCATAACAAGAGCTGCCTCTGCTATGGAAGAAGGTGTTCTCTTCTGAAAGTCCAAAGATGAAAACTCAATAACCTGGGTGTGGATGTTTGGGAATTTTAAAGTAAACTTTATGTCATTTTAGAAATAAATTTGAAAGATACTGAACTTCAGTTTCAGGCACATATAAAATTTAACTCCCCGTACAATAAAGCAGAACTCAGCTTCAGGGGAAAAAAAAGGAAGAAATTTCAATATATAGAGAAAGCGTATTTACAAATAAAGGTTTTAATTTAGCAAACTATTTTTTTATTAAATGTCTTGACACAAACAACACAGACTGGTTGGAAACCCCTTTAGGCTTTTGTGTCCCTGTGTTAGCTGCTTTGTCATGCTGCCTGCCCCCTTGGCTTTCATACCTCCGATTTTACTCTTGTTCTTACGAAAAAGTAAATGTGTAGGTAGGCCTGATTATGGGATGAAAATAAATGAAACGATTAGGGAAATTTTTATGTTCTGATCTTTTGTACCCAGTGACCTCATGATGAGGATGATGCAAAAAAAAATGGTCAAACGTATATTGGGTATGTATGAATGTTTGCATTTTATCTATTTAATAAGGACACATGTTGCCTAGAAACCAGTTTTCTCAAAGGCTTAATTCACGTACTATCTGTAAATTGGCCAAATATTATTTTTACATGAAAATTTCATTAAGGAATTTAATGACTCCATTTTTTACTTATCTCCATCTAGTGTTTAAAGGGGGAATTCTGGATGTAGAAAGGGGGAGTCTTAGAGGTTTAAGAAAATAATTTTGCATTACCATGAAAATGACTGAAAATTGAAAAGGAGATAAAAAGAAAATGAAAATGCATTCATTCATTCAGCAAATATTTGTTAAGAAACTACCTCTTTCGGGTGTATTTCTAGGCACTGGAGATAAAGTACTGAAAAAGACAGGATAGCCTCATGAAACTTAGATGTAATAAATATTTAAAGAAGGGTTTGGGATAATACAATAACCTATTGAGATTTCCTAATATTATTATGACTCCTTCCATTCATTCACTCATTCAGGCAAATATTCACTATGAGCACATCAAAATTTTTATTATGTACCCTAATTTTCCTTTCTTCATCCAATGTTCATTTTCAATTTCTCAAAAAAATTTTTTTTTAATTAAATGGACTTCACATGTCATTTGAAAACAGAGTTAGAATTACTCACTTCACATCTTTGTTTTATTTTGCTATTTCCACCCCAACCTTGATATTTTACTTTGGAAAGGTGTGTGAGGAAGACTAAGTTTGAGATTCAAGAACAGAGCTTTGTTTGTGAGTCCAAAATGGGATCAGGCAAAAGATATGTGTGTCTGGAGGATAATAACTTTCTACAAGATGAGCATATTTTATGTGGTATTAGTGAGCAACATAACTATTTATTGACTTCTATTAATAGTTTTTTTTTTTTTTTTTCTCAAGGGAAGGAAAATACTGCACGGGCTTTGTAGCCAGTCTTACTGTTCAGACTTAGCATGCTTTGCGGAGCATGCTTTTATAGGTGCTCTAAGAGAGAGGGGCTCACAAAGGTTTCCATGACTTGCAGTCTTCAGATGATGAAAATCAACGACCTGGTGAAGGATTTCAGGAAGCCACTTAATTGACTCTTTTTTTTTTTCAAGGAAAATGTATTTCAAATGATAATAGCCTAAGATGTGACTCCAAAGCTTCAGTGTAGATGAGAAATCCTTCTGGCTGAACTCTATAGCTAATGCTCAATTACCTTAGCTTCTATTGAACCATATTCTAAACACCTTCCTTTGTAACCATCACCTTGTGCAGAAGTCTGTATTTTTAGCCTTTAAGCAGAGCTCAAGCACTGTATTTAGACATCTGACTTGAAGACTAAAATTTGCTCAGTGAGCAGAACAAATGTTCAGAAAATAACATTTCAAGGTTAGAGTTAGTGTCCTGAATAAAATTCCTTTTCTTCTTTTTCTCCCTATTGAATATAACATAAATAATGTGCCCTGAAGGGCTTTCAAGATTAAAAAGTCGGAGAATAACAGTGAACTTGGAGAGGGAAGAGAGAGTAATTAAAACTTGAAGGGGCTTCTGTTGAACAATTGTTTGCCTGAAACTAAGTGCACGTTTTATTCCTGATTCAATAGGATTATGAATCTTAAAAAGATTTTAAAAGCTATATAGTAAAGCTTTTAGATAGAGGGCCAGAATAAGAGCCAACAGTCACCTTAAGAAATATTGAAAGAACACAAATACCACACACACCTAAAGTCATTGTAATATCCCTCTCAGAATGGAGAGAAGACTGTTTGAATGTTGTTTGTGATTAGTTGTAGTAATTATAGTTGTCAATTTTTGACCATTTATAATGGGCTAGTAATTGTGTGAAGGTCATTCATATAATTGATCTTATTTACTGTTCACAGTAATTCTATGAAATGGAGCATTTTTAGCCCCATTTTATAAATCGGAAAATAAAGGCCAGAATGTTTAATAACATTCCAAGGACTATTTAGTTGGTGAGTGGTAATTTATTATGGACATTTCTCAGGGACATCCCAAAATGGTGCCCAAGACACCCTCATGTACAGAAATAAAAACATTTTACTTTTTAGGAGTCTAGATGAGAGCGCTACCTCATGATTATTATTTGTAAACAAGATATTGCAAGGTTCCAGGACCCTTTCCAGAAAGGGAAGTCACATATTTGCACTGAGGGAGAGTGATTTTCACCTGGTGAAAACTTCTTTGAGAAACCAGTTTTTTTGGATTATGTGTGACTTGGTGAGGACCTTATCTCTTTGTATCCCAGGAAGCACAAGGATGTTGCAACTGCATTTCACAATGGGGCTGTAACTGAATGGGTCTGGGCACTTCCTCCTCTTTGCTGCCTGGTGCAGGGGATGGTCTTCACTTAGTGCAACCCAATCTCTACATGAACAGCACCAGTTGGAACCCTGGACTGTCAAACGATCAGAGATTCCCATCCTTGGAACTAGGGCTGAAAGAAATATTGGAAATTCTGAATAATATTATAGCACAGCATTTAGAAGGGAATAAGGAACACGTGAAACCCTTTGACCCCATTCTGATCCTTGCTGCCCTAATTCTTAAAGTAGTCAAGGAGATATTCCATAGAAGGGCTTAAGAATAGTGTAAGGGGTGTGTGTGTGTGTGTGTGTGTGTGTGTGTGTGTGTGTGTGTGTGTGTGTGGAGAGAGAGAGAGAGAGAGAGAGAGAGAGAGAGAGAGAGAGAGAGAAAGTTAATCAAAGGCGAGTTAGAGGTTTATTTTTAAACTTGGTAGAATACCAAGTTTATGCAGCAGAAAGTATAATAACAGGCTGTCTATTATTTGGTAAACTGATTATCATTCCTCTTTGCAGAATGGGCTGTCAGTACACATGGTCCAAAAGGTATCTTAATTCTTTATTTAAAATTGTAGAGGTTAGCATTACATTTTTATGGCAAGTGTGTTGTGTTGCTCTAAAACAGAGATTTTTAAAATACTAAGATACAATTCCATATAGTCACTGAGTCCATTGGCTTTTTCAGAATTCTTGTAAGTTATCATCATTATTCATAGATGGGAACATTCAGCTTGGGGGAAATTAAAGTGATTGCTTAAAGGGAAATAGGAGAAAATGGTAGAATCAGCTATCTGATACTTTGGGTTTTAGAAAAGTATTAAAATCAGACAAGTCGAAACAGCCACCCTCCTCCATTTGTGTATTTGTTGAGTGTCCCACCCACCCCTCTACCCCTGGCAAAATGAGGAGATAGAAAAAACAATAGAGCAATAGATGTCTGTTCAAACGCTGCCTCAATATGACTAACTGTACAACTTGGCCAACTTACCCAACTTTCCTTTTCTGAAGTACAGCAATGATTTTATGTACGTGAATAGAAGGAAGTCTGGAAGCACCACTCTAACAATGGCTATTTTTGTAATGTGGGACTATGAGGCAGCTTTTACTTTTGTCCTCACATATTTTTGTATTATTTGATTTTATGATCATATATTATTTCTTTAATAATGAAAATTTTCCCTTTAAAGTCAATAAACTAATTCTCAATTTTTTAGCGTTTACAAATAATACGTAAGATGTCAATTTAAATGCATACATTATATACGTATGTGAGTGTATATATATACACATATATATTTTTTCCTCATTCAATATTGGGCGTATGGTGGCTACAGGAATCATGAAACTCTGGAACCACTTCTGTTTCCCATGTGGGGTCATATTTCATGACTTTTGCTTCAGAAAACATGGCCTCAGTTGTATATTCAACTGTGTTCTTTTTTCCAGTTCTCAATGAGCTCTTATTTCATCTTCCACCACTGTAACTGCAGAGGGGAAAAGCATGTTCTGTCTCATTCTTAATCTCATTTATTTCATGATCTTCAAGAACTTTTTCTTCAAGAGGGCTGTAATTTTAAAACTCCCATAAACTATCCGGATCCCCAAAGAAACCTCTTTGTACTGGACATTGGTTTTGTAGTCAGAATTATCTGTATTCAGTTCTAGTTCTCCATTTACCAAATATGGGATTGTGGTCCATTTACCTAATCTTTGGGTAAATTAGTCTCCTCATCTGTAAAGCAGATGCAAGAAAAACCCCTCAGGATTGTTGTGATAATTAAATGAGTTAAAATTCTCAAGTGTCTGATATTACGGAGAGTAAACAAAGATAAATTTCCTTCTGCTGCACTTGACTTAAATCCAGTACTCACTGTAACTCTTGTCCCAGGTAAAAATTCTTATTTATTTTTTAAAAAATTGAATGTGGATTTTAACGATCCCTTTTTAAGAATACAGTATTTCCCCTTTATCCACAGTTTTACTTTCCACTGTTTGAGTTACACACAATCAACCACAGTTTAAAAATATTTAGTGGAAAAATCCAGAAATAAACATATCATAAGTTTTAAATTGCACGCCATTCTAAGTGATGCAATCTCATGCCTTTGTACTCTTCTGTCCTACCTGGAATGCGAATCATCCCTTTGTACAGTGTCTCCATGCCATGTACGCTCCTCGCCCCTTAGTCACCAAGTAGCCTTCTTGGTTATCAGATCTGCTGTCACAGTATCCCAGTAGTTGTATTCAAGTCACCCTTATTTTACTTAATAGTGGCCCCAAAGCACCAGCGTAGTGATGCTGGCAATTCAGACATGCCAAAGAGAAGTCATAGAATGTTTCCTTTAAGTGAAAACGTGAAAGTTCTTGACTTAATAAGGCATTTTATCATCTCTTATCATCTCAAGAAGGGTGAGTGCAGTACAATTAAGATATTTTAAGAGAGAGACCACATTCACATAATTTTTGTCACAGGATATTTTTATAATTGTTCTATTTTATTACCAGTTATTGTTAATCTTTTACTATGCCTAATTTACACATTTAACTTTATCATAGGTATGCTTGTATAGAATAAAAACATAGTATACATAGGCTTTGTTTCTACCCATGCTTTCAGGCGTCCATTGGGGAATCTCAGAATGAATCCCTGTGGATAAGAAGGGAATGCTGTGATTGAATCTCTTTGTGGACGAACTAAGATGACCAGCTGACAATCTTTTCTACTTTAACGTGAGGTTGATTTTACCCTAAATCATCTATGCTGCCAGGCAGCCTTCACTTATCAGGAGTAAAATTAAAAATCCACAAAGCCAAAAGCAATGAATTAAATTCCTTAAGCCACACGACAAGTGAAGGGCACTATGATATGTGAGAATATTCTGGCACTCATGAAAAGTACTACAAAATATTTTGATGTCTTCAGATTTATGAAGTACTTTTCCCTCCCCTAATGTTCAAAGTAGAAAACCTGGTCAAAAAGAAAAGGTAAAAAAGAAGAATATAAAATTTATCTATAATCACACCATTCAGAAGTAACCACTCTTCACATTTTGGGCTTTTCTTTCAGTCTGTTTTCTATTGAATACAACAGTCCTCAAATAAAGCCATTTCTAACGTTTATGAGAGAGAAAAAAAAATTGATTTCCTGCTGGGGCCACTGTCTGTGGGGAGTTTGTATGGTCTCCCCATGCCTGCATGAGTTTTCTCCCACCTCCCCAAGCTGTGCACTTAATTGACGGGTCTACACTGTCCCAGTCTGAGTGAGTTTGGGCGTGGTGTGAGTGCACCCTGCATGGAAGGGCGTCCTGTCCAGGGTGGCTCCCACCTTGTGCCCTGAGCTGCCCAGAGATGCTCTGGCCACCAGCAACCTTGAAATGGAATAAGCAGGTTAGAAAAGAATTCTCTTACTTGTTTTTATTCATCTTCCTTAAAGGTATGTATAACTCACATCTGTTTCGACATTTAATATTAGAGATGTCTTGGGTCTTAATTTAGAAGTTTGGTGATGTTTTTGTGACCAGAAATATGCAGTAGGTACTTAAACCTTGTTTATATTAATCAACATATGGTAAAATTGGCTTAAAGTCAAAGTTTCCAAGAACCTATTGATGATGTTGAGAACTTCCTGATGTAGGTATATTTTGTGTATGAGGTTTGAGGGTGTAAGTGGTGAGTGCAGTGTGTTTATGTTCCAAGATATAGGTAATAAAACATACATGTGTTTGTATCTTTTCTCCTTACTTAATGTTATATTATAAACATTTTTAGTGTCATGAAATATTTCCAACATCATGATTTATAGGTTATAATTCATCATGTAATTATGCCGTAATTTCTTCTATTGTTCCCCTTACATTGGGCACATAATCAATTTGCAGGTGTTCAACAACATTTTAAAATAAGAGTGTGATGGACTTTCATTTATGTAAATCACCATCCAAACATTTCTTTTAGAAACGTTTCCTGGAAATAGAGTCACTCTCAGAGTGTGAACTTTTTAAAAGATTCTTGATCACTGCACAATATTTTTTCCAGGAAAAGTGTACCATTTTATGTTCTATCAGTAGTATATGAGAGCATTTTCCACATTTTATGTCTGTCATCATCATATATTAGCATCAATTGATGGTAAAGATATTTGTCTTTCATAATTTGCATTTATTTTATTACTACTGAAGTTGAATACAGTGTTATGTTTACACACACACAGAATGGTCTCTCTCTCTTTTTTAGCAAATACTATATAAGTTTTATTGCAATAGCAGTTTTAAAAAAATTATTTGACTTTATGTCAATAGGCAAGATCTTGGCTAAAAACAATCACGTTAGCAGCATGATTAATCAAATGCTTAAAACATTGTCAAGACTACATTTGGCATACTTGCTTAGAAAGATGTGCTGCATGATACTACGTTATGAGACTTTCGTGTCTCCCTTTATGACAGGCAGTTGGTAATTTTGTTGTTTACCTTGGGTTCCCCAGCAATGTCGAACTAGCAACTTTCAAACCTGCATCATCTGCTTTTGTCATCAAAATTGAAAGATATAACTGAAAGGAATGACTTAGTTCACAAACTGTATAAACTCGTTCCGCAAAATCGAAATGACTAAACTTGAAAACAGTTTTTAAGGACTCAGGCTCTAGTCAGCATATAGTTTAAGATCGAAGAAGTGAATTTCCTTGAAAGTAAGCACTAGGACCATACGGCCTAACAAGAGGTAACACCTTCAAAGATTATATCATTGTTTCCACACTAATTACTGTGATTCTAAAAGTTCTTTTCTACACAGTCTGTTGGTACATTTTTATAAATTCCAAAAAAATCAGTAGTAATTGCAGTTTAGTGTGTATACATGTATATTTTAAATGGTCTTATTGTGTATGATTTTTCAAGATGTTAGCTTATTTTTCTGGGATGTCATGTTTTGTGCCTAGGACGATCAGCTTTGAAACATTTCAAATTAAATATTCCTAATTTGGGTAAAAACAACTTTTTATGGAGTAAAATATGGCTCAAGTCTTCAGCAGATTGAAGAGAGATTTTATAAAGTGTTTCTTAAACCTTAGAGGAAGTTCATAAAATAATTTTATTGAATTCAAACATGACTCAGCTTCTAAAATTAATTTCGTAAATAGGAAAAAAGTAATTAAATTATTAAAGCATCTTCATTTTAAAAGTTAAATTTATTATTATTTAGCTCATAGGAAAATTTATTTTTTACCTCTTTTAAAGCCCGAGGTCTTTTTCAATAGACACACAATTGTCTGAGTGCTTTCTAAGTCATGCATTTAGTCTTAGATCCTGCCTGTGTGGGCTCTAACTGTCTAGTCTAGTAAAGGGCATACAACAATGACCTATATACATCTGGACCACAAGGGTAATAAATCCAATTACTTGAGCACATCCATATTCTGATTTGTAGCAGCTTAATTTTTATATCTGATCTTTAGCCAGTGCTTGACATGGAACAGAATCGAGTATTTGAGAGGAATTTCATCCGTTTGTTCATTTTAACTGTGGTCCTTTCCGAATACATTCAAAGGGCTTTTCACAGCTACTATCTTCTAATTTTCAGAAACTCAATATACTTTCTGTTGATCATTTATCACTAAAAACCTTTTATGTTCAATTTAGAAAAATTAGAAAACACTGAAAAGTAAAATGAAAAAAATATACATCCATTCTGAATTCCTGTTAATAAGTTGGCAGATATGCCAGTCTAGTCTATATAATCCATATATAATCATTTTATCAAATTGAATCATAGCACTTGATCATCTACTTGTCACACTGAATATCATATCTTTGACATTACGAATTTATAAATTTGTTTGTTTTTTAAGCAACTAGCACAGCACCTAGGGCAAAGATCTTGTTAGCCTGCAGACAAATTTGGTATGGTCCAAAAAGTGTTCGCCAATCTTTTGAAAACAAGATTTCACATAAAATTCCAGATGTCTACTTTCTTTTGAAAGGTGGGAAGCTCTGCTCTGCTTACAATCTTGGCCACAGTTGGCAGGAGCCTATTGTGGCTGCCGACGGTGGCCCATCGGAGCTGAACCTGTGCTTTGCGTTCAATGCCAAAGTCCCCTGGTCTCCTTCCTCCTTCCTCCTTCATGTTTCTGCCTGAGTCCTGAAGGCAGTTGAGTTTGTCTAGTGTAGTGTTTTCCCCAAGGCTCTGCTGGCCCTAAGGCAAGGGTTGGAAATTTGTGGGAATGTTTTCTGGATGCTACAATGCTCAGAGGGTCCTGCTGGTATTTAGTGGGCTGGTCTCACGAATGTGAGCATTCTCATAATGAGAAGGACAGTGCTGCACCTGAAAAATTTTTTCTAGTGTCCTGCATTTTCAAATATCTCTTTCAATATTCATTTGGGTAAAACACCTGTTTATAATTATTTGAGCCCAGGAATAAAATCTGTTACACATATCAAAACTGTTTTTATTCAGTTTTAGTATACAGTGAATTTTCTAGGACTATGACTACCATATAATTTCAGGTTTTCTTTTTAGAAGCTTTACTGTGAATTGTCCACCATTTGGACCATGTTGTATGTCATTGACAACAACGTAGCTCATGGTGCCTGGATGACCAACACACAGCCCCATCAGTGTGCATTTGTAGTTTCCTTGTTCAATACAGAGAAAAAGGAAAGTTGAGACTCCTCAAAATCTTTTATGAATAAGGGATAATTCTCGGTTCCTATGGGAGAATATGAATCTTTTATCATGTTTTCTTTGCTTCCGTAGTCTGTAATTTGCCTTAGCATGTTATCTATATGATAATCTTATTTTCCTCTTATTTTAACGTGTGCCTGTAAGTCTGGTTTATTGTTTCTTATTTTAACAATAGATTTTTTCTAATGTTCTCTCAACCCTCTAATCTTTCACTTTCCTTTCCTTCTTGTAAGGTCTGGCTTCTTCTTACTTTGCTTCAATCCATATTCACTCATTGGTAGCAGGACAGGCATTGCAGGGATTCTTAAATGGGTAACTACGCATGCCTGTGAGCACTTTATTGATTTTTTAAAAATACGCCATGGAGATTGGGTCTAGAATCCAAAAGTTTCATTCTAGGTTAGCAAAAAAGGCATTGCAAATTACTTGTTTTAGAAGCAGGGCTTTGTGTTTGATAAGCTTAACATCTAGGTGAGCATCAAGGACGCATATTAAGTCCTAAAGAGGCTGACAGTCTTCTAGAAAGACAGACAACACAGAGGTATGTTATGGTTAGACTTAGAGGATGAAGAAATATGCTGTAGGATTTCAGAGAGAGGCAAGTTGGTATGTTTAGATGAGGGAGAAAGGCTTCTGGAGGGGATGAGAAGGTGTCATGCATGTAAATATTTGGGGAGGCTGAATAGAGTTTTAGAGGAGAGAGTGAGGGCAGCTCTCTCTCTTTCTTTTTCAGTTTTCCCTCCCTTCTTTCTGCTCTGGAACTCTGTATCTTTTCCTCTTCCTTCCTTGAAGATACAGAAGCTAATGGTGTGAGTGAGGGATAAAGCAACTTGGTCAAGAGTGTGAAGTATTGTTTTTAGGTATTTTTGTCTCACCTTAAAGTCAGACAAATATAAAGATGTGACCTGGAAGGCTTAGAACTATGCAGTTGTTGCGCTTCAAAGGAAATGTGGGTAGGATCTCAGAGTTAGGCATCACTTGTATTTTACTTCAGTATGCTGCATTTTCTTAGCTCTAATTAGAAAAACACTTAGAGAGATGGAAAATAAATTCAGTAGCTCTCCAGAGTTTTTCCTTTCTTTTATTAGGTGAGTAATATTGAGAGGGGGGATACTAAGAGTGACAGTAGTGAATTGCAAGTTTCCTTGGCTTGCCTCAATTTACTAAATTCATTTTTCAACACCATCACCACATGTGAATATATGAAAATTGCTCTGAAGGGACATTTTCTCAGCCAATCGGAGGAAAGGGTTAATGAGCCTTCATTGATGATTTGGTTTTCAGACATTCTTTTTTCGAATGCCATAATCCTTAGATATAGTGGGAAGTATACTTCAAAATGAATACTCCAGATGTAATTGAAATACTGTTCATTCAAGTAGCTCAGAAAATCATATGATGTAGGGTTCTGGGGGTTTTGTATGTTGCAATCTTTGCAGTTGTATCACCATTTCAAAAGTATTTTAATTTCATTAAAATCTGACTTAAGCTCTGTTTTCTTTTCCTTGATTACAGATCTTTACAGCTAGAAAACAGTTCATAGCTTCTTCAGAGGATGTGTATTTTTCCCTTATCCAGAGGCACATATCTACTACTTTGTCCTATGTTTTAATTGCTAAACTCCAGAGGAAGAGAATCATCTGAGCCAGGGCCCCAAGTTGTGGAAGTCTCTATATCCGGCAAACTGGTAAACTGGCTCCATTCCAGGGCAGAATAATTTATCAACAAATGAAACACCAGCTACTTCCCACACGTCCTCTGATTGCATTAAAAATCACTCCCCTTCCCACCCAGCTGACGGGGTTTGCTTAGAGCATGCAGCTGACATTCTCTTTCTTCCTCCTCATTTTGTTGAATCGCTGGTTTCTGTAGTCTCTTAGATTTCTTATTAATAGTAATAAAATCTTCATTCATTAACTGTCTAATGCCTAGGAACTAGATATTGTCACTCTCTTTCCCCACAAGTTATGCTGTTTTTATAAAGTTGTGCTGGAGCAGGAAAGTGAGCTGGAAAACGGACTTTGCGTCTGTAGCATCAGGTACTATTTAACCAGAGGGAGGGACTGATAAAATTAGCAAGTTGACTAACCACTTCCCTTCCTTGTGGCTCTTTAATATTATAACGGATACAGTAAAGTTCAGAAAGCCTGGGCTAGTTTTTGAAACCACGGCACACTTGGGCAGAGGGAATGCACAACAGGACGGGTAAGTTTCTTTCTTTTGATTTTTAAAGAGAACTGTGAAAAGGCTATCGGGGTGGGGATTTTAAGGGTTGGCTATGCAAATAGCCGTCAGTAATTTGCAGGCTGTGGAAAGATAAACCCATTGTGAGGAGGGAAGCCAAAGATTTTCCCATCTGCAGCAGTAGCTCCAGCAACAGCAAAAAACGTTCAAGTGAGAAAAAGATTCAACTCTGGGGCTGTCTTTACTGTTTCGGATAAACAAGGCGAAGACATCCGGAGGATAGGAGGGGAGGATTCTTGTATTAGGAGGATTTCTGATAAATAAGTTTCTACACTCTCAGTTCTTGAAATCCAGACTTTGGCATTATCAGCAGAACACTGCCTGAACCGGAATGTCCCTCTGGATCCCGAAACAGTTGAAGATCTTCCCTTATCTTGGTGGTTGAAATTTTTCTTACTTTCAGGTTTTTATTGTGGAAAATCTAAACACAAACAAAAGTAGAGTCAAGGTTCCCCGTGCAGCTATCACACAGCTTCAAGAGCCGTGAAGTCTCGGGGCTCCTGTTGGTTTGTTCACATCTCCGTGGCGCCCTCCCTCTCCTTAGATAAATCACAAGATTTGAAATGTGCCCATTGTGAATATTAAATGAAAGAGACCTAGGACCTCCCAAAGGCTCATTCCAGTTCAGTAATATAAGTTTTAGGGAAATATTATTACAGAAAATTCAATTAGGAGTCTGAGAAAGCAGGACCAAGTTACTAATAGTGGTTTTACCAGTGGAGTGAGAAGAGAGGGGAATAGTTAAGATCAGGGACTCTGGAGTCAGACTGTTTGGGGCCAGATTTTGATTCCATTGCAATCCGGTGTCCATGTAAAAGTTTCCTAACCTTTCTATGCCTCATAAATGAAAATAATAATACTGATCTTCCGAGAACAGGAGACAATGAGACCGTGCCTGTAAAGACTTCACCACTTGCTGAGAACAGAAGAGTGCTCACTGTAGGTTAGCCCCAGAATTGTTGCTGGAACTATTAGAATGATCATGGCAATGCGACGTGTTTAAGCAGAAAGCTTGGTTGTCTTATGTATGACCATTATTTTTCTCCTGGTTATTTATTTGGTGATGTGAAGGTAGGACATGTCTGCAGTGAGATCTCGTACTTGCTCCTGCATCCCTGGAAACTCTCTGCTCCTCCTCTTCCCCACCAGTTCTGAGTTAACTCTCTCTAACAACAAATAGTGTCAGAGAAAGACTTTGAGGAAGAGGGAATGGAAATTTGTCTAATCCCACAGAGCAAGGAGTGGATTTGTGGAAGAGTTATGGGCTCCTCTAATCCCTGTCAAGGGATGTGTTGTGGTTGGGTTTAGGCAAACCTCTTGGGCCTTCAAGGGTACCTTACATGGGAGTTCTTGTACCTTCTCTGAGACAGAAGTCTCCTGTCTTGCCTCAGCCTTCCAGGGTTGCAAGCTGCCCTGATATATATTTTTTTTTATTAGTAATAAAGATGGTGAAATTCTGAAGATGGCAGCTGGGGAAGTGAAGACCTTCCCTAGTTTATTATTTCTCTATCACACTGAGAAAAAAATACTAATGGCTGCTATTTACTGAGCATTTACTATGTGCCTAGAGCTATACTGAATGATGTTCTCATTTAATCTTCCTAAAATCCCTGTGTGACACTTACTGTTATTGTCTTCATTTTATAGATAGGAAACTGGGGCATGGAGAGATTAAGCAATTTACTTTGATTACCCAAGCTAATAAGAGAGAGCTAGGACTTCGTTCCAGGTCTCTTTAACTTAACCACTTCTTAGAGCATTTGTCCATGAGAAATCAGTTCATTCATCCATGTGCACTCAAAATGGATCCAGGATTTTGCTCTTAGACTTACTGAGGGTGAAATTCATCAATATTCCTTTAAAGCAAGCCGAATGGAAACGCTTTTGTTTAGTGCTAGTTTTCTCCACAGTGATTTTCATAATGCCTAATTATAAGGTGGAAATTTATCGTAAATCTTGACAAATACAGGGGCTGGGGAGGCTAAGGGTAGAGTTATCCTGTAAATATTGAAGTAAATCTTGAAATGAGAGGAGAAAAAAGAAATTCTTTTTTAGTAAATTAACTAGGCCTCAATGGTAGGTTTTGTTTTTTTAAAGCCATTTGTCTCTTTCGAGTTTTCGTAAACGATGGGTGAAATTCATCTAAGTCAATTTTCAAGAACATGCAGTGCTGTTGTAAAACAAATGATAAACACGGATACGCTGCAGAAATGAAAATTGGCTGAATCTTCCAGGAGGTGCTGAAAAGAACTGGGACATGCACAGTCAGACATTTTAGAAACCTGGAATTGACTCTCAGTGCTTTTTCTTTTAGATCTCTGGTACAACTGTAAAAATAGAACCAAATGTGTGAATGAAGGGAGAAGTTAATTTCACAACTTTGGAGAATTTTTTTTTCCCCCTCCAATGGAGTAATGATGCATTTAAATTTTTTTTTCCTTTCCTGAGAAGTGGCACTTTCTGGAATATCCAGCTAAAAATGAAAACATCAGATAGAAATGATTGACTTCTCTTATCAGCCAACCTGATAGGATCAGCAATCTTTCATCTTTATCTTTCCTTCATTGGCTACAGTACTTTTGTCATCTTGATAGGATCAGCCAAGTTTACTTATAAAAAATTGAAAGAGATTTGAAACACTGCTATCTTTTTGCAGAGAAGGGAGGAGAGGTTTAAATGGGACTGAGGCTGCCAGTGGGGGAGGGAGTGCAGTGGGAAGGTTCATTGTTGTAAAGAATCCTTGGATCCTTAAATCTTTGAGAAAGCAAAGAGGCTATTTAGTACTGGCAATTGCAAACCCCTTTTTTTCCAGAGTTATTCCACCGCTCTTCTTTTCTTCTTTCTTTTTTCTTTCTTCTCTTTCTTTCTTTTTCTTTTCTTCTTCTTTGTGTGTGTGTATGTGTGTGTGTGCGCGCGCGTGTGTGTGTGTGTGTGTCTAAAGTCTTTATCTCATAAAATACATCATTCACAACTTATAAAGTAGGATTTAAGGTTGGAAATTTTCACATCTGTTTATGGTTAGAGACAGGTTGAGAAGTGCCTTTTAGCTTGTCAGGGGTCCCCTTCTTTGAGTACTATTGCCATTTCTAATGGGCTTGGTTACCTCTACTGGGTGACTGAATATCAGTGCCCTTATGTTGCCCAATCCACCTTTTTCTGCCCTAATCTTTAACACTTGTCACTGCTGTTTTATTAAAAGTCTTAACTAAGAACAACATATTTTTCCTTGAGGTGAGTTCTCTTTCTCTTTTTTTCTTTTAACTACTTAGTCATTTTTTAGTATCACTGCCCTAGATAACCATAGGTCAATAATCATATCTTCTACCCTCAGAAAACTTAGACTAGGGGATGAAAAAAAGTTGTATGAGTGAGGTAACCTGTAGTTTATAAAATATATTCTATCTTATTCTGTCTTCATTGTCCTAACTACATTGGGAAAGGCACTGTGTGTGTGGATAAGAGCCCAAGCTCTGAGATTAGAGAGCCATGGTTCAATCCTGTTACTCTGTGATCTGGGGTATTTTATTAACCTTTGTAAGCCTTTAATTCCTTACCTGTAAAATGATACTGAGCTCATAGGGGTGTAGTATGAATTATGTGATGGTACATGTTGAATATTTATATATGCCATATATATAAATTGGAAATTGGGGGAATCAGGAAAAGTCTCTCTCAAGAGAGGTTCACTTTAAGAGGAGCCTGAATGACACAGAAAAACCCTCTAGTCTCAGGGAACTGCATGTGCCAAGTGGTAAAGAGTTTGGCTTCTCTGAGAAAGAGAATAAAGGCCAGCAGGGCTGAATCATGTTAAAAAGGGAAAGTTACTTGGAGGTATCAGCAGCAGAGTCCAGCTCGTGCAGGGCCTAGTAGGCCATGGTAGGGAGGTTGCGTACTGTTCTAAGTGCAATCCGAAGTGATTGAAAGTTTACACAAGAAGTTGCATGATCTGAATACAATTTTTAAATGAGTTGCAAAGTGGAGACTAAATTCTCAGGGAGCAAGAGTAGACCGAAACAGATCAGAAAACTCTTATAATAACCTAGTCCAGAAATGGTGGAAGCCTGAACAAAGTAGTGTCAGTGGGGAAAAGGGTAGTGAATAGAGCTGAGAGATCTTGTATAATCAATAGACTTAGGAAAGAATTGCATTGGAAGGTGGGAGTGAAGAATGACAATTATGATCCTATGGCATGAGCTGTTGGATCTAGGGAGATGTCATACACAAAGATGGGGAAAATTGGAAGAACAGGCGTACACATCTCAGTTGAAATGCTGTTGAAACATTTAAAGGAGTATGTCAATTAGGCACTTGATGGTATGTAGATGGTATGAATTTAGATATGATCACTCAGGGAGGCAGTATAAAGTGAGAAAAGTACATAACCATGGGAAACTCCAACACTTAGAAGACAGGTACAGAAAAAGTGATCAGTAAAGGAGATGGATAAATAATGAATAGAGAATAGAGGAAACCCAGAAAACAAAGAATATTCGGGAGAAAGAAGTGATAATCTATATCCAAAACTAAGTAAAAAGCTAATAAATTGTCAAAAAAATCATGAGATTTGGTAATGTGGAACTCACTGTCATACAGTAAATCAGCAGAAAATTTAATTTTTTAAAAATGTTATTGCATTTTGGCATTAACTAATTAGTTTTACTATTGACTAATTGAATAAATATATGAAAACTAATTCTATCTAAGAGTCCTGTTAGTTTTCTAATGTCAGTATATTTATAAATTTCCTTATTTTTTATGTGACTGTATAATATTCAGGGGAATAATAATAAACTATTTATACTGTTCTAAATCTATGTTCCCTAAAGTGTAAACTGCTTGAAACCAGCACTTTCTTCACATTTGTATTCCCAATGTCAAGGCCAATGGGTACCTTTGCTGAAGGTGCCATTCACATAGACCAGGGGTTCTCAGCTGCAGCCATTTGGTAATGCTTGGAGGCAGGGTATGCTACTAGTTCCTAGTGGGAAGGGAACACGGACGCTGCTAAATAGTCTACAACACACAGGACAACTTTACACAAGAAATCATTTGACCTAACATGTCAATAGTGCTGAGTCTGACATAGACTATGTTGCAGACCTGCTCAGTGCCACTGTGAGGCTTGGCAATAGTGGTTATTCACTAGGGTTTTTCTGCAAGAGAATGGGGCCTCTCTTACTTTGTTTTTCATGGTCTACCAATAAGTTTAGACAGTAAGTAGTCTTTGGATTTTGTTTTCATCTTGAGAATTGGTAGAAAGACGTGAATACGTAAAGGTAAAGTGCATGTCTATACGCTGCCTCTGCAGAATTAATTTTCAACAGAATTCTTCTGTATGGTTAGAAATAGAGGGCAGTGCTCCACCCAATGGATGGCGGACTCTTTACATCAGAGCTGGAGCCTTTCAGCAGAGTTAGTGCCTATGCTCAAGTGTATATTAGGGAAGTTTAATATTAGAAATAATTTAAACATTGATTAGATTGATTTTCAAAATGCTACAAAGACCTTTAAAAATAAACATTTTTATTTTTATTTTATTATAAAATGGTTTATATCTCTAAAATTGTGTGTGTGTGTATGAATATAATACACTCCTAGGTACTTGTAACCAACTTAGAAATTGAATTAACCATTACCAGTGAAGCCTCCTGTGTGAATTCTCCCCCCACGCCCCAGGATAAACACAATTCTGGACTTTTCTTGACCGTTTCTTTAATTTGTGTTAACGTTTATATATATATATATATCTACCTATCTAAACAAGGTATGAGATTAGAGTTTTAAAAATGTCTCTGTCCCTGAAATTAGACTATCTTATACCATACGCAAAGATCAACTCAAAATGGATTCAATACATAAACATAATACTGAAACTATAAAACTCCTATGAAAAAAACACAGGGGAAACTTCATTAGTGTTAGTGATGATTTCTTGGATATAACACCAAAGGCACAGGGAACAACAGCAAAAATAGACAAGTGGGACTCCATCAGACTAAACAGCTTCTGCACAACAAAGGAAATAACCTACAGAATGGAAGAAAATATGTGCAAATCATGTACCGAATAGGGGGTTAAAATCATACAACTCAAGAGCAAAATAAAATTAAAAAAATAATAAATTAATTAAATTAAAATGGGCAAAGGACTTGAATAGATATTTCTCCAAATAAAACCTATAAATGGCAAATAGGTATATGAAAAGATGTTCCATGTTGCTAATCATCAGGAGAATACAAACCCAAACCACAATTACATATCACCTCACACCTGTTAGTTGGTTATTTAAAACAAAATAAGTGTTGGTGAGGAAGTGAAGAAATCGAAACCCTTATAAACTATTGGTAGGAACTATTGAAATGGTGCAGCTGCTATGGAAAACAATATGGAGGTTCCTCAAGGAATTAAAAATGGAACTACATATGTACTAGCAATCCCACTTCTGAGTATTTATCCAAAACAATTGAAACCGGGATCTTGAAGAAATATTAGCACTTCCATGTTAATTGAAATATCCAATTCATAATAGCCAAGAGGTAGAAACAACCTAAATGTCTATCAGCAGATGAATGAGTAAAGAAGATGTGGTATATGTACAATGGAATATTATTTAGCCACAAAAAAGGATATCGTTTCATATGCCACAACAAGGATTAACCTTGAATACATGATGCCAAGTGGAATAAGCAATCACAGAAGGATAAATACTATGATTCCACTTATATTAGGTATCTAAAGTAGTCAAATTCATAGAAAAAGAAAGTGGAACGGTGCTTCCAGAGGCTAAAGGGAGGAGAAAATGGGAAGTTTCTGTTCAGTGGGTATAGAGTTTGAGTTAAGCAAGATGAAAAGGTTCTAGAGATCTGATGGACAACATTGTTATATATATCTATATCTATCTATCTATCTACACACACACATATATATACATATATATTATATATGTACATATATAAAAATATATATTTTTTAACCACAATTTAAAAAATATCTATGCCTGTAGAATGAATTGGCAAGGGGATGGGTGGAAAGAATTAAATAAGCTCAATGACTGAGAAATGTAGGCATGTGGCTGGAAAACCTCGCACCGAGTTGGGGACAGTGATACCATTAGAAAGAAGTGGACATTTTCTGTGATTGTATCTGTGGCTAAAGGAGGAGCCTAAGATCAAGGTGACAGTGTTTTAAACACAGTCTTAGAGTGGAGGTTTTATTAACAGAAGCACAGAAGGGGTCAGGAGACAAGAAGCACACCGAGTAAAGTTGATTTTGTACTCTGTCTTCCTTTAAGATCAAAGTACCATGTTCATTATCTGGACTTGCACTTGCCATGGCAGCAGGACTTCTAAGAGTTTGCTCTCTGGGGCAATTCCAGACAAGGATGTAGTCATTGTTGAGGTGACAGAACAAGACATGGGTATTTGAGAGTCGTCAGTGTGGGTTCAAGTTGAAGCCACACGAAAGGAAGAAAAGAATTGAAGGGATATTAAGTTTGGGGAGTGCCACAGGTGATAGTAGAAATAAATAAAACATTATGAGCTTTTTTTTTTAAATTGGTTTTTGCTTATTTTTATTTTAAAATCTTCTATTTCAATTCCATATGCTTCCTCTGTCTTTCTGTCTTTACAATGTGCATTACTGTAGTGAATTAATTTTAAAAACTAGGTTGGATTCGTGTGACAGTAAGTATGATATGGTTTGATTTGGAGTTTTCATATGACTTGGAAGAAGTTTTTAGTCCTAATTGGAAGGTGTATAATTATCCGAAGACTCAGAGGTGGCTTAAGTGCTAGAGAACATTGTGAGATCAGCAAAGTTTGTTTCTAGAGTGCCATTCTGCTTTCCGTTAGTTTCGTTGGTTCTGAGTTTCCTCCTTTTCAAAATAAGATGTTGGTCTAGATAATTCATGTAATCATTGAAACATTTTCTCTGCCTTTCGAGCATTTCTTTCTTTAACCTTCGTGATTTCCTTCTTACCTGTGAGAGCCTAAACCTGAGAGTTTCACTCTGCTTTCCTCCCTCACACCAGATGTATACAGTTCTATATTCCCTTTTCTCAGAGGCCTGCGAGTTAGTAATGCTAACGCGTTAAGTCTGTATTATTCACAGTAATTCACAATACGCTATTATCGGCCTAAAATACTCATTCCCAGATGGGATCTCCACTTGGGGGGCTTCACTGCCTGCCCATAAAATGGTGCTGAATGGTGGACTATTCAGGTTCCATGGCACATGTAAGCCCAAAAGATCTATATTAATATTATTTATTTTCACAAGTACTTTTTTTGGTCCATATTTATCTAACCTTTATCAGCATAACATTAGACATTTTTTTAAAAGGCCTAGATTTTCTTATGTGAGATGATTTTAAAATAAATTTTTACTCCTACAGAGATTAACATTCTTTTATTCAACTTGGGCTTGATCAGCTAGGCACTTAAGCCAGTTTTTCTGTGTCCATACTACTACCTAGGGCACTCTTAGACATGTGTTACAGCCGCTAGGATGTTTTCAGTATTCCCCTATGAAAAGTTACAAAAACGAAGAGTAAACTTGCTCTTTTAGATTTACCTATAAGAAAACTAAAATTTTATTAAACTTGTACCAGACTTTAGTGGTTTCGTAATAATATCATGAATGAAAACCCAGTAGGTGGGATAGAAAGTATTTTATATTTACAGTTAAGATGGAATCTGTTTGATTCAAAATGATAAAAGTTAGATTTTAAACTTTTTTGGAGCCCCACTTTTCTCATATCTCCAAATGAATAAAGATATTTATATAATTAAAATTCAGTTTATTAATAAAAACGGAATTAAGATGACAGCGAAAGAACAGCCTCAGGTGTGTGCCTCTGCATTTTAAAGTGGTATTTAATGTTTATGCAAAAGTAAGACTTAAAAAAATTATTTTAGAAAGTTATTAGCACGTTGGTTGTACAGCTCCTAAGATTTTTTTTTTTTTGGTAACACTGCATAATATTTGAAACCTTTTTTGCTTCAAAATTTGACCTACTTAGAAGTGTTCTGATAATTCCAACGTAATATATTCCCTCAGTTTTGTAAGCGCCTTTGGGTAATGTATTAGAGAGGCAAGTAATCTCATCAAGAAGCGTAATGGACCCTATCACATTTCAAGATATGTTTTTTTCTATTACTTCTGCTTCAAATTTAGTTCTGTGTTTAATGATACCATACTCTACTGGCAAGGGTACTTTTCTAGTGGTTTAACTCTCTTTGCATACAAATGGCATTTTGGGTCTCAATGCCATTGCAGATTATTTTTTCCTTGAAATGAAGTTACATGATTTGATGTTTTACAGTCAGACAAGAAAGTGTTTGTTCATCTTGAGAGGTTAGAGAAAGAAAGGCTGTCACTGAACAAAATGCATGGCTTGACACAATTTGATAAATGGGTTGAGAAAGCCGAGGCAAACTTGTCCTTGGTTGGAAAGTATGATCGGTCTGGTAGTGAAGGAAACTCTCCAGGATCTGTCATTTGGGGCTCTGCAATGGAGAGGGAAGTCGCACAGAGGATGGGACCCCCATTCTCCCTCACCTTAGCGTTTTCCTCTTGCTCGACTCCAGTGAGCTGCATATTTTAGTCAAGATGTTAAAATATGAAAACTTCTCAAGAAATTCTTTTGACACATCCTATATTATTTATTATCTGGACTTTTACCACTAAATATTTTAGGTCCCAAAAGATATTAAGTAACTTTTCTAGAAACTCTGATATCACCACCCTAAAATCCAAGTCTTCCTCCTCCTAGTGCTGTTTCTCTCTAGATATACTTACTTTCCCAAGAAATGGCAAGGGGAAGATCTGATTTTAACAGGTGGATGGCATCCTTTTATAAATATTATGTTTGCTTTGACTTACCAATACCTTAATAAAGAAATGCAATGAACCGAAGGACCTATTAAAAGCAGGTTGTGTAATCCGTTACAGAAATATATTTAATCATATTGAAAACATTTTTTGTATGCTAAGTGGAAAAACAGATTATAAAGCAATGTGTTAATTATATGTAGAGGTATTTTATGAAAACAAAATTAAGAACATATTGATTCAGTTTTTCAGTTTGCAAATACCTTAATAAAATATAAGTAAATATCTTAATAAGTATAAATTTTAAAGTTTTTAAACTACATATAATACATTCTATTTCCATGTAAACATGTGGGTTATATTAAAGCTAGGCAGAGCCTTATCTTGTCTATGGTTGCTTTTAAAAACATTTCTGGCATATTTTAGAAGACAAAGATGATTTCATATATGTAACTGATAAAAATTACTTCTGGTGAAACAATAATTTTAATAATGGTCATGAAGCAGCAGTTGAAAACTCTGAAATCATAGATTCTAGTTAATATAACAAAGAAGCATTTACACAATTCTTCATGAACCATGCTGAGAAAAATACCGTCAATTAAAGAATTAAGTGGAGTTAAAAAAATTAACTTCTTTCTGTAAAGCTGAAGTTAATAAATGCAAATGTTTTGTTCTTTAAGGGAAAACACTCTTTTTTGCACAGTACTTTTTCAAAAAATAAATTTTTTATGGCGTGTGCGTTTCAAAGACCATATCATACTTATTTTGTGTGAAATTGGTTAAAAGAATATTCCCTCAAGTTAAATGTTCAATTGGAACTCTCCAGCTTTTCAATATAAGCATCAGAATTATAATTTAAGGTAAAAATGTCACGAGCTATTGTCTAAGTGATTTGAAAATATAATGTTTATATTCTCAGATGGAGTAAGTTAATTTAAGAATGGTAGTTGAAGTTGCATTTTGTGATAGAACATGAAGTTATCTTTATTTTAACCTTACACTAAGTATAATTATAGCAAAAAACAAAAAAAGAGAGAGAACAAACAATCTAGAAATTACATTTTGTTTTTGCAGAAAGTGATTTAATCCTCTATTTTATTCTAGAGACTTAGTTTTCATTTAGTATCCCTCTGAGATAGTAAATAGCTTAATACTTTCTTTCTTATCACTATCCAAGCATTTAAATGTAGAAATAGAAACTCAAATTTTTACTCCTACTGCATTTGGATGTATGTGTTTACATATATAAAAATATTCAACAATAAACATGTATAGAATGCATCACCATATTGTCTTTATTTGTGACTCATATTACAGAGACCAAGGGATCAAAATTAGTTTGCCTGCAAGTGAGGACTTCCAGCCCCTCCTCTCATCTCTCCACCAGATAGTCATGTCTGATCCTAAGGGCCAATGAAGGATGCGGTGGGGAAAGGTCTGCTTACTATTTAGAAGTTCTCAGACGATAGGGTCTGAACACACCTATGTTTTCCTGCTTCTTCTCAACTACCACAGAATTCAATGTTTAATAAAATGGACTTTATATAAATCTTCTAACTTAGTGTTTTTCGTATGTGTGTACTTGACTAAGCAATTCACTTAACTGTTTAGTGACTCTGACGCCTATGTGTAGTTCTCCAAAATCTAAAATACTTGGCTATCAAGGACAGAGTTTTCACTGTCCATTGGCAGTCTCCTTAAGTGGAAATTTCTCTTCTAACTTTAAGAGCCCAAGTTGCAATTAAGTAGACAATGTGCATGTGATTAATAATACTCCCCAGTCCGCTTGTTTGTTTACACTCTTGGGTCAGTGCCGCTGATTTTATGCACTTAATTGCCACTTGTGACGAGTGCCCATGTGTACAGTTCTCTCATCATGATTTCAATGGGGACTCACTTGACATATGTCATTTTTACGCATCATTTCAGTAAGAAAACGAGAAAAAAGAATCCATATGGTGATATTAAGTGTGTGATGTATTCGTTTTTGGTTAAGCCATTGCTAACCTGTGTGGTGTGTTTGGACTGGGTGTTGGGACATCATGGAAAGGGCATTCAGTGGTCTTGAAGCTAAGATGATCTGGATATTAACGTAAACCGTATCACTGACTAGCTAAATGACATTTACAAATTGAATTTACCTTTCTGATTCTCAGTTTCTTCATCTGTATTCTAGACTTTGTAGGGTGGAAGTGAAGGTAAAATGAAATACTTTATTTAAAACTCGAATTTAACTTTCTAGATGACATAGACAAATTGATTTTACTTTTTTGAGTTTCAGTTTCCTTATCTGTAATGTTTACTCTGTAAGGTGATAGTAAAGGTACAATGAAATAATTATGTAAACCTAGAAACTAACCTTCTAGGGTGCATACTGTGTCTAGTCCCTCCTACAGTATTTGGGCATATTGAGCATTCAGTAATTATTTGTTTGCATTAATCAAGGCCCTTAGAATACTGGTAGCTGTTTAACAAGTATTAGTTTCATGCTTTTCTGTTTTGGGGTTTCTATATCTAATTGATTTACTAGCTAGCAACAGATAAGACTTCAGTTAAGTAATTTTTTTTTTTTAGGTTCTAATTTCCTACATATGTAATATTAAGTGTGATTCTGTCAATTGATCTTGTCATGGCCTTTTCTAAAAGCATATTTCACTAGATAGTAGCATAAATTAGCCACTAAGAGATTGATGGTTTTTCATAGAAAGGGCAGAACGTGAATTAATGCAATTATTAAGTGTGTGGTAAATTCATCGTACTCTACCATAGTCAGGTAACTAACACAATAAACTAAATTTTCAGAGATGGCAAAAGGGTAGTTATGGAATGAAACTTTAGATTTTTTTTATGTTGAAAAGCATGGGTTTGGAGTCCCTGGCAGGGAATGCTAGCTGTCTACCAAAATTCTTTTCTCCTTGTTCCATGGAGATAAAATGGTAGTTGAGCACGTGGCTGACTAGCTGGGCTCTACAGTTCTCAGCCCCCGTCTGGGGTGGGACAGCCATGAAACTAAGTTCTTGTCAACAGAGTTTGAGTTTTGTCCATGTGGGTCTGTGCTTTAAGACATTAGTTTATTATTCTCCACACTTCTTCCCTTTCTGCTGGCTAGAACCTCAGATGGTTTTGATCCAGCTTCTACTATAAGTTGCCAAAAGTGCTCTAGAAAACATCGGGGCAAAAGATGAAAAGGACATTGGCTGTGGGAGGCACTGCTAATCTAATGCTATACAAGAGAGAAATAAACTTCTCAGTTGTTTAAACCGCTGTCTTATTTCTTTGTTGCAGCACCTTAACTTTAAAAGTGGACTGATGCAGAGTCCCATAGATTTTGGTTGATCTGGGCTCTGCCTGTTTATGAGAAATGTGATCTGAGTCTCCAACCCATAGTGCTCTCATGTTTCATGGTGCTATTGTGGGATCACATGAGCTTAGAAGTTTGGCATTTACAAAACAGCAGGCACTGTGCTAAGCATCTTCTATACACTGTCATTTACTATTCATGACCAACTTATGAGTTAGGAATTATTACCTTGATTTTCTGGATGGGATCTCTAAGAAATGATGATTGCAAACTACCTTCCCAAAGGTCTAGAGCTAGTAGTGACAGTGTCAGGTTTTAAGGTCAGGCTGACTCCCGAGCTCACCATCTTAAGCAATACCAGCAGCAAAGTGCCTAGAAAATATTAAGCATCTAATAAAGACTAATAGTGCTATTAGTTCATTTGGCAAACCCTAACTGAGCACCTATTATATACATAAGATGTTATGGATTGTGCTGTGGGGACTGGAAGGCTATCCTTTCCTTCAGGTCTAGCAGGTTAATAGTACAGCAGACACAGATACATAAACAAGCCATGACAATGCAAATGCTCAGTGTACGTTGAAGAGAAATATCTTCACTGTGAAAAAAGGAAATATGCTTTATTTATCTTAGAACTTAGATCATCTACCAGGTGATCATAGAATATACCACCTTCTCCACTGTTCACATTAAATTAATACTGAATAACTCAGGGAGATATACCAGTATCCGTGGAGACAGAGTGGTAATCTCTTTCTGCTTATCTAAGAATAAGCCTTGTGATTTCCTTAAGAGGAATCCCCAAGCAGGATGGAAGGGTGGTGCCCTGCATGGAAGAGGTATCAGAAGTAAGCATGCTGTCCTGGTCCCGCCCCCTCCTTCACATTCCCCTGCTAGAGAATCTGTCTTCATAAAACAAGGTGTCGTAGTTCTCAATTTTATTGGAATAGGGTAAATATTTTTTAAGAGCCCTAATTTTCAAATGCCATATCTTGATAGGAAATAATAATATATATATAATATATATATATATATATATATATATATATATTTTTTTTTTTTTTACTCAAATGCTCATTCTTCAGTGCAAAAAGACCTTTCCTGACCAGCCCCATCTAAGTAGCCCCTTTCTCTCTTGGTTAATCTCTTTTATTGGACTCTGTATTTTTCCTTTATAGCCCCACGTTTTATAATTTTAATTTTATTTTTTTGGTGTATTTGTTTTTACTCACATATCATCTATCTTCTTTCATCTTTGCCCTCGACTATGATCATATTTTCCCCCCAAATAATGTGTGCAGGTTTCCTCGGCTAGTGCCAGCCACATAGCAAGTACTCAGTAAACAATTGTTGAATAAGAATATAGATGAATGATACTTGATTTGAATAAAGGACAAATACATGTCGTTGATTTCCTCTACATTCTCTTCAACCCTGAAAAATAGGAAACTGAAACGCGTTTTGGAACAGTGCACTCTTTAGAGTTACAGAAAACTACATTCAAATGTGCTGTTCTCTTCACCTTCTCTCACTCTGTGAAACCATATGTGCTCAAAGAACCATATCTAAACTCTAAGCTAAATAAAGTATGACTCCCCTTTTATCAGCAGGTTTTCTGGTCTGTAAGTCAACAGAGAGAAGTAGTAATTCAATAGCCATTTGAATGACACAAAATTATGCTCTACCGTTATGGAGATTACAAAGAAGCAAAGTTTCTTTTCTCTAGGTGGGGTCTACTAGATGAGAAGATAAAACATACACATAACACACCATGCGGTATAGAACAAATAAAGAGTAAAGGCAATCATTCTTTAAAGGTTCAGCAAAGAGAGCTGGCACAATGGGCTGAGCTGATCAGGAGAACCTGGTAGGGGCTAAAAGAAGCTACTTTTTAGTTTCAGAGACTCTTAGAACAAGGAAGGTAGCTTGAGCCAAGATGAGTGGGCTGAATCAAGATGTCTTTTGTGTCCACCCCAATCCCAAGCAGGCCCCGAGGCAAGGAATCAAGTTTAAGTCTTTTACTTGGGAGGAAATTCCAGGAGACTCTAATACGGGATATAAGAAAGGGAATGGAAGGCAGCCAAAAAATATGATATCAAGTAAGTTGCCATGCTGGGTAACTAAGGTTGAATTCTACAGTGAACAACATGCACGTCAGAGATATTCTACGCAGGAGTGAGGGAGCTCAGGTACTTCCATACCAACTCTTGACCCTAGTAATTACTCGAGGGCTATTGGCCAGGGATGTGGGCACAGGGATGTGATGTCCCCAGCTCTTCTGACCACGAGGAAAGAAATACAGGTACTGGCAGTTTGTAATCAAAGTCCGGCTAGCGTCTACTGCAGTGGTAAAGTTAACTAGATACGGAGGGGCCGCCAGTAGCATTGGCTACAGTATGTTTTCAAAAGCAGATCAGAGTGAAACAGCTTTAGACATAGTCCAAAACTGTCTTTATGTGGTTCTGAACTAGCAGCATTTCTAAGAAAATTAATAGAAGGTTTTATGGATGAACGCAAAGGCAGGAAAATGAAGAGTCCATCAAACACCTGCTTAGTGCCATATCTGAAGTATGGAAGGCAGGTTTCCCTTGTGTGTGTAGATAGAAAAACTGAGGTCCATAAGCATCAGGAAACCTGAACAAAGTCATGTGGCTGGTGAGGGGAGAATTAGCATTAACTCCAAACCCAAACTCTTGCTTGTGCTTGTAGAGGTCTCTAGATTAATCTACATCACCTAGATTGTCTCGCACAATTCGAGTTTACTGAGACGAGCCAGAAATATTTGTAAAGCTGGGTTTGTGTTATGCTGTTTGGGAAGAACATTTCATTCCTAGTCCCATGAAATGTTCGGTCCCTTATGCAGTATTAATTTTCTCTACCTGGTATACGTTTATCCCTGATTTAAACACCCATTTCCTTTATGGTCTTTCTAATGAAGCTTTGTGGATTTTCCAAAAAATATATTGTGTCAGTGACAGTTTATTCACCTTACTTACATAGTTTGAGGAACTGCTTGTTTAAATTTAGATACTGTTTCTGATGAAATGTTTTGACAAAGTAATACTAGCTTGATACTATTTAAAATATTTTGACAGATGGGAAAATTGTTTCAGTCTGAGTTGAGCAATACTTTATTGCAGTATTTTGCCAGTTAGAAAAAAATGGTAAAGGTAGCCTTACTGTTCCCAAAATAACATCCTTCCATTCTTCCCGAGAAAAGAAAGGCCTCCATTCAGTCATAGATTATAATATGTGTACTGCCTATGTTAAGAATTCATGCAATTTTAAAAAGAGGGAACATTTGGGGATTATTTCCAAACAGGGAACATTTATTGTTCCGTAAGCAAATAGAACCCAAAGAACTTTTAGGGACGTTTGTCGCTTTATCAGAGCTTTCTCATGCTCTGGTGGTTGTACTCCCAATTAATGATGCTAAATCACTAGCATTTAAAAATTGCTTGGTCGAAATGGGAATCCTCAAAACCAATTACTGTTATATCTTGGATTTTTTAGAATGCTATCATAATGAAATATTTAAATCTCTCAAATTACTTTAAAGAGCTAAAATGCAGGTGATCCTTGTTTTTGTCCCATGAAGCAAATGTGTTGAAGAGATATGACAGAGCAGAGATTCTCAGTGTAGTCACTGGACCAGGAGCATCAACAACACCTGAAAAACTTGTAATGAATGCAGATTCCTAGGCTTCATACCAGGCCTTCTAAATTAGACACTGGTGGAGTCCAGTCACCTGGGTTCTAACAAGTCTTCCCGATCATCGTGATGATGCATGCTACAATTTAATAAAAACACAGGTAGAATAGAGGCTATCAAATTATCCCACAGAGTTACTACAAGGTCTGGCACGTGGAAGGAGGAAGCACTGGTGGGAATGATCTAGAAAGTTTCTCAGCTTTCTCTCTCCCCCTCCTGTGCCACTGTCATGCTTCTGACGTGTGTCAGCTAGGGAGGTCTTGGTTTTCTGTTTTACATATCACAAAATTTTAGATTGGGTCCTGCCATTAAACAACACTTTGACAAGCATTGGGATACATCTTTCTTTGGAGGCCTATATTTGGTGGTCCGGAATGGCTTCACGTCTCTTACAGTATCCGTATGATTCCAGCCATGTGGCTCTAAAACTGGGTTTGATCAATAAAGAATGGATCGATGTCTCAGCCACAGCCGTGTACTCACCAGTATGTGCAAATCAGAAGGTCAGTTTTATTTTTCAAATTACAATGAGGAGCAGAGAAACAAAAACTATATGCTCATCATGTGTAACTCCTCCCATTTTTCCGTACCGTGCACAAGTTAACATACCCTCGTCCAGCGTTTGGATTACTGGTGAAACTGATTCAGTCCCTTACCCTCTGCATGTTGCTGCAGATGAGGTGGAGACATGGGTTGCTCCTTTGCAAACATGTCATCAGTAGAAAGAGGAGATATTTTCTCCAGGTAATCATGGACCTTCTGACTCCTCTTCTAACACACACATGCGCATACACAGTTTATTGTTTACCAGATTGCTGAGGGTCCCCAGATTCAGTGTTCTCTTACCTGAACCATGTTCTGTAGATCTATTATATTATTACTTTCTCTTTTCTGTTGTTTTTTTTTTTTTAATTTCCAAGTAATCATTGACGACTATTTCTGTAGGTATTTTAATATCACTAAACTTAATAAGATGTGTATTCTATGTATATATATTGCTACTGTCAATTATATATTGATTTTTCTTGTTTATTTCTCTGAGCTTTTTAGATGATGACGATGACGGTGACAAAAATAGGTTATCATTATTATAACAAAGATCACAGAGAGTAACATTGAGAATGCTTACTAAATACTAGGCAGTGTACTAAATACTTGGTATTTATTAATATATTTTTTTTCTATAGTAGTCAGCCTATAACTTTTAAGGCTTTTAAGCTTTGGAACATGACCCCCAATAGAAAGCTGCGAGTACACATATACTCCTTCTGTGTATATGTCATATATGAATGGAAAAAGTTCATGGTTGACTGTTCCTATGCTTAAAATTCATGCTATTTTTTTTTCTATTCTATTCCACTTTATTCTGACTCATTCGATGAAAGAAATTCCAGTTGTGACCCAGCAAATCGATTCTATTACTCACACTAATGGGTGGCAGCCCACAGAATGAAAGGCTCTGCTATCAGATTAGGTGGTGTTATTATTATCCATATTTTACAGATAAGGCACTGGGCTTACAGAGGTTACGTAAACTGTCCAGTTTTACTTAGTAAGCACGCTCAGTGTTACCTTCTGTGATCTTTGTTACAATAATGATAACCTATTTTCGTCATCATCATCATTATATGTAAAACTCAGAGAAGTAAACAAGAAAAATCAATATATAATTGATAGTTGTGACCAACCCAGGGTGCAAACCTAGGCATTCTCTCTCTAAGGTCCTCACTCATAGCACCATGTTCAGTCTTGCCTGCTCAGAACCTTCTGGCATTCATCCTCTGTCAGGGGGGACTGTATCAGATGGGGGATTTTTCTCTCAGGTGTGAGAACAGTGTAGTATTGGCCTCGGAATTCCTAAATAGAGGAATTTAGAGATGAAGGGTGGATGTTGGCTAAGGAGACTGGCACCCTTAAACAAAAACAAAACAAAACAAAACTCAGAACATGTGCTTGTTCGGGGAAGCTTTTGTAAGGAGGCTGATGTTGATTAATATGGAAAGGAAATGGCTGTTGCCACCAAACCACCTTCTTTGTGCTACCATGGGAAGTTTATTTTAAACAATCCGAAGAACAGTAGGTGGAAAAGATGTTTACGCGAAGTTAAAACAGTCTTTGTTATGTGGAGCTTCCTGGTGAGTGGGGAGAAGATGAAATGGAAATCATTTGGATATTGTAGGGCTTTTTATCTTGACTTCTTGTAAGGCATATAGTTAAATGTGCAGCACCGCTCACCTGGCTGAATATTTTTGGACACAGGCATTATTCTCTCCCTAGTGTTTTTAAATATGATTTTAGGATATGTATGTATGGGATATACGGGTACAAAATTGAAAGATACAAAAGCCATGGAGTGAAAAGTCTGTATCTCTCCTGATTTTTTTTGGTTGTTCCTCTCCCCGCTCCAGAATCAGTCACTGTTACCTGTTACCTGTATAGCCCTCCAGAATGTTGTCTGTGTGTGTGTATTAAATATTAACATAAGACATTTCCTGTGCCTTGTTTTATATATAGAAGTGTCTCTCTGCCTCTTTCTTTTTCACAGCTATGTAGTATTTCATTGTATAGATTTTCTAAAATTCATTTAACAGGTCTTATATAAACAGACATTAGGTAATTTCTGACCCTTTCAAGCCTGATTATTTTATAGGCAAATTGACTTAGGGCTCTGTGCCCTCTGTCTGGGCTCTTCTTCTTAGCAGAATCTTGACAGCCCTCTGAATCTTCAGTGAGGAATGATAAAGATCAGACTGTTATATTAGGTCAGGAAGTAGCTTGATCTCAGTTTTCTTGGATGCCTGTTCTCAGCTTCCGAACAGTAATCATGATAAGAAATCTTTATATCTCACCCTAGGCAACATTCTCTTAGAAGATAAAAGTGGTCTCCTTGAAAGGGTTCAAGAAACAATTTTCTAACAGTTTAGTGGATTGGTTAGGGATGTTAAATATTTATTTTTAGAAGGACGAAATGTTCTCTGGAAGTTCTGTCTGCTTTATTCTTCATAGCCATTAAATTTTTTTTTCAGATTTATTTTCCTATAATTCATGGAGATTTGGAAAAATATATGGAAGTTATGTATTTTCTTAAATGCATAGTTACCTATTTCTTTTTTCTTCTTTGAGGACAGTCTGGGAA
Source organism: Eonycteris spelaea (assembly GCA_003508835.1). Taxonomy (NCBI): domain Eukaryota; kingdom Metazoa; phylum Chordata; class Mammalia; order Chiroptera; family Pteropodidae; genus Eonycteris; species Eonycteris spelaea. The sequence goes on from PUFA01000027.1 coordinate 12,413,663, forward strand.
CTGTTCAGTTTTACAAAGAAAACAGTTCTCCGCCATCTGCATTTTCTGTCACATACATTTGAAGAATGTTTTAGGCAATTTCAGGAAAAATATTATTCAATATTAGTGAGTGATAATTACATGAGAAATTGACCAGCAAGGCAATCAAGTAGAAAATTGGTGGACATGTATGGATAAGTGACTTGGTCTATCTATGTTTTTCTGACTCAATTATAGTCACACTAACTCAGAGATAACAAAATTGGTGCTGTGTGGCCCATAATCTGAAGAAAACAATGCTGCAAATCCTTTGAGAAGTGACTTTAGAATTTAATATTTTCCTGTCAGGAGATTTATGACCTGTCATTGAAAATTATTAAGGCTCAGATCCAAATACTCAGTTCATTTCCTCTTGCTCAGCAGTTAGTAAAGATGTGGAACACATTAACCAGATATTGGTTAGCCAAGCCCAGGATTCAAGATTTGATATCCTCGTCACCATGTGTGAACTTGGGAATATTTGGATTTTAATATATGCAAATGCTTTTATAATATGTGATGTGTTAGGTGAAAAATTATTACACATGTCATCAATTTAATTTAAAGTGCTTCTCTTGAATATTTTATAAGACTCTGGAATAACAACATACCCTTAATGAGCATTAGAAAGTTTATGCTTTCTTATTTTGCTAAATCACATGGCCTCCACTGTGCTTAACACACTACTTAATTCATCCCTTTGTGCTAGGAATTTAGTGTTAAAATAGAAAATAATTAACCATCCAAGTTGGACTGCAATCATATTCATTTTGGAAATTTTAGAGTTGATCATTTTTTGGAAGAGTTTTAGGGATCTATATTGGTTAATTTATATCTATGATTTGGTTAGATATAAAATTAAAGTTAATCTAAGGGGACAGAATCAATATCCTTCTAAATTTAATTAGATGGCCAGCATCCAAGCAAGAGATTATCCTTTTTAGTATCCTCCTTTCTTCTTTTCTTACAGGGTAAGATAATTCCTTTGCCAAAGTATGTTGGACAGTTCCCTGGTGACAGATTCTATAGAAACCCATAACTGTGCTGTTAGCAACATGAGACAGAGGGGAGGGAAATGTGGGCAAGGAGGCCATTGTATTTTGGAGATGGTAATATGCCCACCCTATCTCTGCATCACAGCCCAGCCAAGGGGACAATGTCCCATTTGCAGTGGATCTGCAGTGACTGTTTCTAAACCAAACTTATAAAAGAGAATGGTGCTTCAGGCTGAAGCATTTCAGAACAGAAAGACAGGACTAGTGAGGAATTAAATTATAAATGGGACTATACCTCGCAATTTGAGGATCCTACTATTTATAGGTATGTTTGATATAGGATGCCTAGAAACATGGCAATAAATTGAAGCTGGGATTTTATTTCAGGTAATAACTTTCTATTTTATGTCTGATGGAACACCAGTAAAACAGTTTTAGAAGGGGTGAATTATACAACCTTTGGTCTTTATGTTCAATGCCGTAACAGGTTTTTATGTTATTGAGAAATGTTGTTTATAATGTTTTAAGAAGGTAATTGGACTGTAGCTCCATGAAATAACTAGGTTGAGTTGTTATGGTTGAAACTATAGAAATTACTTGATGGGCAGATGCATTTTTTAGCAATGAATTCAAAGTAAGTTTTGCAATATTTAAGATACATGAATTATTTCTAATTTTGTCTTTAAAAATGAATTCTGAAATTTTTATTTGATAATTCAGATTTTAATTCTTCATTTTGTGACATCACAGATGAATATGTATTCAGAAGCTACTGTGGAGAAGACACAGTGGCGGATGCAAAGGAACATAAGAAACGTCTTTTTCCTCATTAGTTCTTAGCAATCTAATGGCAAAAACCTTGCAAAAGTACAGAAAATAAAAGTAACCATAACCATATGAAGGTTGTGATCTTATTGCAGGTGTCGTACAGAGTATCAAAACATAAGACATTTGTCTAAATCCCCATGTTAAAGGAAGCGGATTCCTTTTAACAGACTGCCAAAGACTGAAGAAACCAACATTTTTTTTGGTTCTGATTCAATTTACCTTTTTTGAAAATGAGAATTTATTAAGCCTTTACTAGCAAGCTGTCAGGTGCTGTTCTATGTGTTCTACATGTCTGAATTCCTTTACTCCTTGACATCTTTTGAGATGGGTACTATGATTATTATTCCTTTGGAGTAGATAAAGGAACTGGGGTAAAGAATGATTCACTAGTTGTTCAAGGTCACAGAGCTCATATTTGAGAAAGCTGGATTAGGAAAACAGGCAGCAGGACTTCACAATCAACTCTCCTAACCTTTATGCTTTACATTCTCTCATTCAGCTTCTGATTAGTTAACACCTCTGCTTTAAACCTCAATAGATATCCAGTTTGCCATAAGCTAGGATCAGACACTTGAAATTTATTTCTGTGGAAAATGATATGTTATTTTGATGCAAGTGTTCACAGCACTACATAATTTAGTGATTAAATCAAACTCCTTTCATGGGATGGAGGAGTTTGTAGGATTACAACCTAACTTTAGGAAGTTGAGAGCTGCATATTTATGTAAATATGCATTTCCTCGGGTGTTCACATTTTGAAGAGGGACCTTTAGAGACTGAGTGGAGGTGTATTTGTTATTAGGGGCGGTTCCTACCCCATGCTCCTTGTCTTGTGTACCAGCCCATCTCAAACTTGAGCACATATCGGAATCAGCTGGAGGACTTATGAAATAACACAGATTGCTGGTCCCACTCGCAGAGTTTTGGCTTAGTAGGTTTAGGGAAGGGCCTGAGAACTGACTTTTCTAAGAAGTACCCAACGTAGGTGATGCTTCTGGCCTCAGGACCACACTTCGAGAACCACTGATTCACACTAAAAATGTAACTGGAGGAGTTTAAGTACCCCTCCCCTTCCTTTCCTCTGCTTTGTGGCTGGTGCTCACTCCTTAAACGCCCATTGTTTTATTTACGAAGATTAGAAAATCTGATGAACAGTTTTCTTGGACCCTAGAAAGATTCCAGTAAGTCATTTAACAATAAAATAACCACTGGTAAGATACAGCACTTTTAATAATAATTGACTGCAGTTATGGGGTGCTTATTGCATTGCCAGGAACATCACTAAACCCACTGCCTGTGGTATCTTGCGTACTAAAACAGCAAACAGAGTAAATAGTGCTAGTCTTATCTTCATTTTGCTTTAAAAAACTAAGGTTCAGAAAACCACATGCTTTAAGATTACTTGTACAGCACAAGGTAGAGCTAAAATTCAAACCCAGATGACGATGAATACCAAATTCCAATAGCTATGCTCTTGACCACTGTGTTTTTAAAAATGCATAATGATAAGCTGAATTTTAGTTAGACTTCAAGTTTTAACACAGTGTCCTTCATTTCCATTTCTCCTTTTATTTAAGTTCTTAAAGCATCCTAAAATCAACAGGGGAGAAAAATTGTGTGACTACAGATTTTTCAAAAGAAATATATAAATGCAAATTGCTGCTTGGAACATGACTTTTTCATTTGTAGTGGCTTCTTTTAAAATTTGAAGAATTGAAGTATTAATGTTAAGAAAATAAATTTTTATGGATTTCTTTGCACTTGTTTGCTTCTGTACCTATTTACAATAATTTCAAGAAGTGATCGTTAACCTTTTCTAGGTCACAGACTCCTTTGAAAGTTGGTCGAAAACTACAAAGCTTTTCATGACGAATATACACTAAAGTTTGCATGCTGTTTGTGGGCTCTGGATGAAGACAGTCTGCCTTAAAAACAGCACAGCAGAGAGAAACAAGTTGGGCTGTGTTATCTGATGGCCCTGGGTTTGCCCTTGTTTCTGCTCATTCATGTGACCTTTGGAGAGTTATTACTGAGTTTTATTTCTTTATCCGTAAAATGGTAATGATGAAAAGAAGAATATGGTAACGATGAAAAGAATAATATGGTAATGATGAAAAGAATAATATGGTTAATAGCTAATAGGATTATTATTTAACTTTAAAACCAAACTGCCTAGCTTGGTAACTGCTACACCAGTGTTTCTCAAACTTTAAGGTGCCTTGCCTAGCCTGGAGATCTTGTTAAGATGTGGATGTAGGTTCAGCAGGTCTGAGGTGAAGCCTGAGATTTTGCATTTCTAACAGGCTCTTCGGTGATACTGCTGATGGTCCGGGGCCAAGCTTTGAAGAGCAGGTGCTATAAAATACGCATAGAAGAGATGTTTCGATTAATAAGTACTTTTAAATGTTATATTAACAAAATGTTTTCATTGATAACTTTGTACTTCGTTTGAGGTTATCTGCTGAAATATGCACATACAATACATACGTTTTGAGAATTGTGGCATTTAGAATCTTCTCATTGGGAAGTAATGCATTGCATTCTGGTTTTGTGCTGCATTTTAACCCCCAAATCAATATGGAATCCTCTTTGGAATAAAATTCCATTAAAAATTAGCTGTATTAAATATTTCTATCTGTGTAATAGTGAAAGAAAGATGTGGTTGGGTAACTTTTTCATGTTTTAACTTCTGATATGCAGATTTTCTTACTGAAAGCAATAATAAGCCATGGGTTTCTTATTATTTAAGAAAATAATTTTATCTTCTCTTGAAAGTACTTCTCTTGATATACTTTGAATAAGGAATTGCTGAAATTAAATATGCTGGACTCTTATCTTATAAACTTGAATCCTGAAGCAAACTTTTAAAGACATGAGAAGAAAAACTATGTGTGACTATGTAGTCACCTCCAATGTTTACAAAAATGGTAGAATCTCTGACTAACATATATCTTTCAGAAACATGTTGAGTAACAGGTCCAGTTTGTCATTGATGACACGCCACCTTGGCACTAAATATGTTTTCTCGACAGCTACTGAATCAGCTATTGACAACAAGTAATGGTTGAAAGCCTCTGGCAACCTGTGGAATTTTACGAAGGCCACTGAGACTTGCTGCTTTGGGGAGAATTGATGCTCGGACACCCCACTCCGTGTTCCATTTCTTTTCATTAGATTGCTTTTGTGTTGCTGAGCTTTCTTCATAAATTTTACTGTGTCTTGCACAAATGACCCAGTATGAAAGTCCTTGAAAATAGTTGGTTCTACTGAAAAATTTTACCTGTAAAATGGAAACAGAAAAAGGCTTACCCTCTTCTATTCCAGAAAATGTGATAATAAATCATCAGCATGAGTTCTAACTAATCATATATTTTCCGATGACATGTGCTTGCTATTGAAACAGCGTGAAAGGAGAGAGGAAAAGAACCGTATCAGAATTAGCTCCATCCCAATGCCTGGCCTCCTGGGAAGGTTTTAGAATGGAATGGTTTTCTGTATGAACATCCAGCCTTTTTAAAGGATGAAACGTTTTCCCTCAAGCCCACACATGTAATCAGCATCTGTACCTTGTATCTGCCACTTTCAGGAACGAGTAGAATGCAAATGGCAGTAATTGTAATGGATTTTCTCTTCAGACAGCATAACGGATACATAACTAATTTTAATGATTTCCTACAGTCACAGGTAGAGATGGTGAAAATATTCAGAACTCTCAATTTCTACTGTATTTATTGAAAAAAATAAATGTACTGTGGTGGGGCCTGAGCATCTAGATTTTTAAAACTGTTCTAACCATTGAATTAAGTCCATTTATTTTGGACTAGCATGTTAGTGGTACATAGCACTAACAACTGATAATGAGAAATTTTTTCTTGAGAGATAAAGGGAGCGAAATATTGTAGACATGGGTTCAAAAAGACCGGGGTTCATATTTCAGTTCTGTCACTTACTAGTTGCATGAAATCTCTCCTTTCTGCAGTTTCCTCATTTGGTTGGTGGGCATAATACTCTCCTTATCACAGGGTGGTTAAGAAGGTTAAACATAAAAATATATGCCAAGTATAGTGCTTAGTACGTAGCAGACCTTTGCTACTCGAAGTTTAGACCTCAGAGCAGTAGCTGTGTCAGCATCACCCGGGAGATGTTAGACACGTGGAATCTCAGGCCCTTCCCAGACCTCCTCACTCAGAGTCTCTATGGGTTGAGGGCAGCAGCAATTCCTCTGTCCATTAAATTGTGGCAAGCGCTGATCTAGACAAATATTAAGTGTTTGTTAGTAGTGTTTGTCATGACTTTTGGGTGCTATACTGTGTTCTAAGCTGAACACCTTAAAAACATCTGATGGTTGAAACAAAAACATTTTATGATATTTATTTTTTGTGTGCATTCTCTTTATCATTTATTACTAACAAGAGTGATCTCTGTTGTGAGGATTAGTTTGGGACTCAGTAAAACTTTCAAAATTGCCTCTCAGATCTTAGAATAGCTTTAGTTATCTTCTCCTTTTTATGTTTGTGCATTTAAACATAACCTTTAAAGCCAAGGAAGCAGTTTAAAAGTAGGCACACTGCATTTACAAATAAAAGCTCATCTACAACCAATAAAATGGAAACTTGTGAATATTTTAAGCAAATGCTAGCCAGGTTTGAAACAATCAGATCAAATGAAATATTTGGAAACTATGCTGTTCGTTGATTCCCTTAAATTTAAAAATAAATCTAACAAATCGGCCATTCTTCCAGAGCCTACATTTTGTGAGTTTCCCATCAATATTGGAGTGAGAAATCATCCTTGTAAACACTGTGACAAACCTTTTTTTTTTAATTTTACTTTTACAACTCGCCAATATATTGCTTGTAATTTAGCCCTGGCAAAACTATAGAAATGAACTAAATTTAAGAGGCACCTCTATTGTGTTCCCCAGAAAAGTTTTTAGCCATCCAACTTTGAAAAAAAGGTAAAGATGCATTTGCCATCTAGAGTTGGGCTTAAATTTTATTAAACTATTATTGAAAGCTTTTAAAAATTTCTTCCCAATTATTTAAAGAAACAGCATTCCCTTTAACAGTAGACAATCATAACATTCACCCATTTTTTTCCCCCTTGGAGCACAAACTGAGAGAAAAGTAATTTTTTTTTTCACATATAGAATCTATTTTAGTTAGTACAGCAGGTTTTTGTTGTTGTTGTTTTTGACCGATTTTCAGTTCCACGTTTTATAACCTTAACTCATGATAGTGGGAACAAAAGATTTTCTCTCACTCGACAGCCCAAGTTATTTCAGCACCTGCTGCTCACCATAGGCAGCCTGGCTTTTAGCAGGCTCCTCAGCAAATCCGTGGGAGAAGACTCATGAGGACATTCAACCACACCAAGGTGCCCAGTTATCATCAAGGATGCTTACAGTAACAGCTTATTAAATTCCACCAACAAATTTGAGGCTATTAAGAGACCTGTGTATATCTTTTAAATTAGCCTTAAGTATTTCCCTCTCCTCACCACTATATTATTTGCTTATGTAGTTTGGGCTTATCAGATTCTTGACTATATTCTTTATCTTTCCTCATCCATGGGTTCCATGGTTGATCTGTCATTAAATCCATGGGGCTTGGAAATTTGTCTTTAACTTTAGCTAAAGGGGAAACTGTACTTTGAATGGTATGAGCTCTTATTATTCAGGGCAGCAATATGAAATTCTTTACACTGACTCTCCTGTCCAACACTGAAAGACGTGTCATGGCAGGCCGGGTAGCTCCTTAAAGTATCCCTCATTGTCAATCACATTGGCTAATTACCAGCAGAGAACTCTTGAATTTGGCCAACTTGGAATCTACTCTAAAAAATCACCACTAACTCACGGAACTTGAAGAAACTGTCATTCTTTCTGCTGATTCACTTTTTTTTTTTTTTATTCCTTCATCATTCTCTGGTGCATTAGGAGGAAGGGAGCTCTATTTTGGTAGATACAATTTTGTCCGTCAGTGAAATTCTGAGTATGCAGATAAGTCTGACATTTGCTCTTCCTTCCTCTTTGTTTCTCTCTTTGGACCCTACGAAGGCTCAGTGGCATTGTGGCAGGAGCAGTAGGCTGGTCCCTGATCTGCCTATGGCCAGCAGTGTGACTTTGAGCAGTTTCACAGCATCTTTGGGGGAACTTCCCAATTGCCCATTTTCCATCCTATTAATCTAAGTCATGGTTATATAGAGGAAAGAGGAGAGATAGTTAAGGAGATAATTAGCATTGACTACAAAAATATTTTATCTTGCATCAAACCATGTGCAATGGCCATTTTTGTAGGTTAGGCAGTTTCGTATGGTTTAAACTAATAGATTCTTCCATCCACACCTCAGGGCCCAAGGATGGATATATATATATATATATATATATATATATATATATATATATATATATATATATATATGTACGTACGTACGTACGTACGTATATACATACATACATACATACATACATACATACATATATATGTTCTACAGATTTCTGAGAGATTTTCTTAACTGTTATGGTCAGATCTGACTTGAGTCTAAATGGAGCAGATGGAAATGTTCTTAGTATCCACAATTATTTTTTTCTGTATCTTCACTTTCACATTAATTCCTTTCTCTTTGTTTAAGTCCAGGCCTTCAGAACCTTCGTGTTCTCCTCCTGTCCATTTGCCATCAATCCGTCTACCTCATTCATCTCCTTACTTATCTCTCATGTGTTTTTAGCACTTAGGACATTCCATGCACTATGCACGATAAAAGAGGGCAGATCAAGAAGAGCTGAAGATTGATAAGAAATGCAGTAACAGCCTATTTTAAATATGTGTTATGGCTTAATGCTGTTAAAGACAAGTCCATCTTAACCAGAGGATCATTTGTAAGCTTTTTAAATAATGTGTGTGTGATCATAGTACTACAGGGGTAATAAAATTAAATGGGCAACTAGTTACTTGACTTGGTTCAGAGAACATTCTTGAGATGGTATTATTGGCGAGTTCTAGAGAGATTAGTCCTTTTGAGAGTAATATCATATAATGTGCCTTTTTGAAGATTCAAATTCCTGATTGTTTTAGGAAGCACATGCATAATTGCCTTATTGACTTTCCTTTCCTGAACTAAGCCAAGTTCCAATCAAATTGTGTAGTGAACCCCAGATGAGATGCAACCTCATGTACAATAAAACCATATAAGTGTTGGCATTCATTATTTTTAAACTGTAGAGCTGTGATGTTTTTGTATTTCACTTAGGATTTATGTAAAAAGTAGTACAAAAATTCTATTGCTGCCTTCCATTATATATTAGCCTCAATTTCAAAGAGATATTTAACATCTCAAACTAGTTAAATATATTGTACTCTTTTTTCAGGTGAGAATCCTTTGAGATTTCTAGTGGAAGATCTGTGTAACTCCATGTCCCTAAGCCACCCAAGGTCCTTTCTCTTTCGTTTGAAACATTTTCTGACAATGACATGTAGAGAAATCTCATCTATGGGGAAAACTAACATTAAAATCACCCCTTTAGCAGCATTAAGCAGAAAATCGTTCTTCCTAGTTCAGTACTTCAGGATTTAAACATGAGCATCGCAATTTGGATTACTCAGCTTGTTTCTTTTTCATAATCACAGACTTTGGGATTAGGAGAAAAGTGTTTTTAGATATTGAAGAAAGGATATTGAGCATAATTTTCATGATCATAAACTATCGCAGAGCAGCTAATTTTTGAGGATTACGACATTAGATACCAGAGTCCAATTTTCCTCCAGGAGTGTAGTTATATATATCTTTGGTTGTCAGGGAAAATAATTTTCAGGTTTTTCTTAATGAGAGTATATCACTTTTGGTACACTGCAGCTCTTTTCTACTTCTCAAGAGATTATATTTCCATACTGAAAAAGTTTAAGTCTACAGGCAGAGGCAGCGTTTTTTTGTTTGTTTGTATTTTGTTTTTACCTTATCAGTATGTTGTTGTGGAGCATGCTGATTCAGCGGGGTTATTCAGTATGTTTTCCTAGTTGCAGGCACAGAAGGAGAAAACAGACAGAGATGGATAACAGTAAGTAAGGATTTAAGTACTGAGGGCACAGTGTGGGGTCACCGTGGGAGAGAAAAATAGCAGCTAGTCTCAGGATAGAGGAAGAGGCAAAAATAGTGTCCCTTCTGGAGAAGAAGCATCCAATAAGCACAGGGAAAACTTGAGATAGGATCTAGGAGGGCAAGAAAGACTCTGGGAAGAACTGGGACACTGTCTTAGGAAAGAAAAAGGGCCCGGTTTAGGGAAGAGCACCAGGAAGGAGAATAATGGCAGGAAAAGAACTTCATTACTAAAGGGCAGACTATATTTTAAATAACACCGATTTCAGGCATGGTTGGCCCCTTCTGGAATGAATAGTGTCAAATGTTTACGTGTTATTTACCCTTTCAGGTCTTCTTTGTCTTTGTAAGTAGCAAGACTAGCCTTGTAGTTGATCAGGCTAAGAACCTTGGAGTCAGCCTTGACCCCTTTCCATCTCCCAGACTCCACATCCAGTTCTTCCTTAATTCCTGTTGGGTCTGCCAAGGAAGATATATCTCGACCCACAACTATTTCTTGTTGTCTCCATCACTACTCCCCTGCTCCAGACTGCTGCTCTTTCTTAACCAGATTATCACGATGCCTTCTTATTTGATAGCCCACCTCTTGGCCTTGGCCCTCATTCTCCTGTAGACTATTCTCAACACATCAGCCAGAGGGACCTTGTCAAAACTCCTCACGGGTTACCCGCCTCCCTCAGAGTGAACATCCAAGCCCTCACTATGTGACGTGAGGCTCACCATCAGAGATTTTCACCTGGCAGCACATTAGACTCCCCTGGGGAAGTTTTACAAACATGTTGATGCTTAGACTCTAGCCCAGAGCAAGCAAATTTGAATCCCTGGGAATGATGCTTGGGCACTGTATCTTTTAAAAGCTCCCATGGGGTTTCAACGAAGAGTGAGACCATGTTCCAACTCTCGAGCTTTTGCCAACTGGCAAGGAAGACCAGGAGGCCCCACCCGGAGAGTTGTGGTCCTCTTTGGCAAATGCTACACTAGTGAGATGAACACATTTCTGGGGAAGCTCAGGGGAAGCCAAGAAATTACACATAGCGGAGGAAAGTCAAAGAAGTAGCATCCTGTGCACTTTGAAGGTTGAAAGATTTTTCCTGAGAGAGAAAGAAAGAAAGTGAACTCAAGACAACCTCATTTACTGTGGGTATGAGATGCTAAAAGGAAACATGTTGATGTGAATAAGAGCTGAGACCTTTGAATCGAGCAAACCTGGGTTCAGTTACTTAGGCAATTATTTTCCCTATCTATAAAATGGAGATAATACTAGTCCCTCACAGGGATGTGAGAATTATCAACTGTGTTTGGCACAATATAGATATTCGATAATGTTACCAAAGCTAACTAGGTATTTCGTTCAAAGAAAATTGAAAGGAATACCTTGAAGTAGTTCATGGCTTGTATAGGGGGATATACGTACCCCTGCAACTCACAGTGCAGTTCTCAGACCAGCAGCATCAGCATAACTTTGCAGTTGGTCAGAATTACAATGCTTTGGTCCATCCGTGGACCAGTGAACTGAATCTACATTCCAACAAGAACTCCAGGCAATTCCTGTGCACATTAAATTCAAGGAACATTTATGTAAAGCATAAAAAGAGGAAGAAGAAAGAGCTCATAACTTTATAGAGCTTAGAGGTCCCTGAAACAACTTTAGAGTTTACAGAAATAATTATAATGTGATAAGTGACATGAGACAGCCATGCCAAATGCTAAAATACTACAGATTGTTTCAAGCTCCAATTGAAAATAGTATAAAGTTTCTTTTGTGACTAGTAAAGCCTGAACGTTCTTAAAGTTATAATGAACTCTTTTCCTTTTATTCTATCCTCCAAATACTGTAAGCTGCAGAGTTTAACATATGTGTAAGTGGAGTGCTAAATGTACTCATGAACATTAGGGACAACTGACTTGCACATACAAATTGAAGCATTGCCTGAAAGAGAAGGAACAAAAATAATCAAAAGGTAATAAAAATAACCCAATAATTGTCAGTCTGTGAAAATTAGTAGACTACCTAAGAAAGATCAAGGTTAAGACAAAGCATGTGAATGAAAGATTATGATTATCTTAATTTTTCATACTCAGTGTTTTTGAAAAAAACCCTACTTTTAAAATTCAAACGCAATGGATAAAACAAACAAAAATGTCCTACAATTTCCCCTGTGACATTATGAACAAAATACTGATTATTGTCTCCTAATGGTGCTGATTTTATCTCATCAAGTTACCACTGTAAGTTAGCAAAGCAGCCAGGAGTAAAGCAATTTAGTGAAAGAACGGTGTTAAACTAATAATCACTGCAGTTGCTCATTTGCTTGAAAGTACTAGCAGCAAAATGAATGATTATTAAAATATAGAAAGAGACTGGCGTTGTTTATTATACCTGAGGCAAAGATGTGAATGTGTGGGGTTTTAGAGACTATACCCACTATTCTTCTGTATCCAAAAAGCCTGTTGAAAGAGATACAGATTAAAAGTTAAGACAGATAAGATAATTTTCATGACATGCAATAATTCAGTCACTTCCCCTATGAACTGGAAATTGTCGTCAGGTTTATACAAAAGCAGATAGCTTTGAAGTCGAAGCTGTTTCAGTAATATTAAAGATAACATCACATTTCTTCGAATTTACAGCATAAGTGTTTTTCTTTTTTCTTTTTTGTTTTTTAAATAAGTAGATAGCATTTTCAAGTTTGGGGATATTTCACTTCAAGTTGTGTTAAAACCACAAGGCCTACAGTATAATATAGGCAAAAACAGTAATTTGAAATAAGTGTTTGACTTTTGTCACTGCTATAATTAATGATATCTAATAAAGGTGAAAATATTCAGCTGGGTTTTATTCTTGATATGCAGATGTAAATAGTGAAAGTGATTTTCAGGTGACAAATTGTGCCGATATGATTCTGACATGGAGAGGTGAAATTTTTCACAGTTAATTTTATTTAATATATTTTTTTTGGATTAAAGACTTATCATTGTTTTATTTTAAATAACAATTTTGTCTGGCAATAGTTTTGGTTTTTACCTTTTAGAACTTACTTCAATTGAAATTTTCTACTTACATTCTTCAAATAATGTATATTGGAATAGAATTACCTTAAAATAATATATTCGTCTTACAAATAACATTCTTAGGATTGTTTACAATTTTTTTTGGACAAGGGAAGCTTGAAGGAAGAATAAGATGAATAACAGATATTGAGAAGTATTTATATTATTTTCTTGGCTTTCGTGCAAATGAAATAGATGCTTCACCTTCTCCTTAGGAATGTTCGTTTCTCAATTCTCTTCACCACTTATGTATTTCTGATGTTTTCCAAACAATAAAAAAACACTGGCATGTTTTCAGTACCCGGAATAAAGGGTCTGATTAGGAAGATGAATATGTTCACAATGCATGTGGTCCATCTGTCACCAAAATAAATATATATTTTGGATTTTTCAATACTTTTCAATTATTTAGATTAAAAAACAAACAATTAGAAGGGCTGGTTAAAAGTTGTGTGTGGGCTATGTTCTTTTAATGCAAATTCTTCTTTGCAAGCCATTTATTTCTAATTATATTTCCTTTTGTAGAGCATGAAAATCTTAGAAATCTGAGGTCGTTATGGTTGAAATCCAGGGGAGAGCTGACAGTAGCTAGTGAACTGAATGATTAAGTTTTGCAGAATATTCAGAGAAACATAGGTCTTTCTCCTGAAGGACCTATTTTCCATCATTTCACCATTTTCTTATGATTTCAGGTACCTCAAGGAATCTAAAAGTGATTAAAAGTTGAGGGACCCCCCCCTTCATTTCCCAAGTGACGGTGACCCATTACAATTCACATAGAGATATGTGACGAGATATCTATAAATCAGTCATTACATTGATTTTTATTTGAGCTCATTTTCTTTTGACTTATTATTTATTGGATTTACTTCATTTAGTGAGGAAACATCTTTTTTTTTTTTTCATTTTCAAGTAGTACATGGAGGGCTTATTTGATTACAATAGCTGTGTTTAGGGAAATAAACATACTTAGGATGAGCACAATTATCTGCTATAAATTAAATTGAATCTGTTTATATATTAGAACCTAGATATAACTGGCCAGAAAATATAATGCTATCATTTAGCTAATTTACAGTAAAAACTATGTTTTTTAGTAAATATTTGTTTGAGCCATATGAAATTGCTGATATTTACCACTTTCAACCTACAGATGTGACAGTTGCATTTGGTTTAACCTAATTCTAAAAGCCAAAACACGAAATGTTACAGCAATTAAAACCATAACAAAACAAAACAAAATAAAACATGGAATGGGCAAAATCTCCTTCTTGGCATGCACATTTTAGTGCTAATTTTTGGCTTTTGTGCAAATAAAATAGATGATTCACCTCCTATTTAGAAATTATCAGTTCTCAACGCCTCTTCACCACTTATATATTTCTGATTTTTTCCAAATAATAAAAAAATGCTAGCGTGGTTTCAGTACCTTGAATAAAGAGTCTGATTAGAAAGATGAACAAAAACTAAAAGTAAAACATATTTCTGAGGAACTTGATATTTTTATTATCATCCAATAAATGTGAAAATTTAATTAAAACTATTAGTAACCAGATAATTGAAGGTAAAATTAAAAAACTTACCAACTAAAATTGGATACACAGCAAAAAATATGTTGAGTTATGCGGAAATAATTTTTTGTTTCCTAACTAACATCAAACTAACCAAACTTCCTGATTTTAATTAGTGAGGAACAACTTCTTGGTTATTTTAATCTACTTTTGGTACTTATTTCCTTTTTTTATTGTCACAGGATTAGATAAAATAATATCAGTTTGCTCTTCTGTAAAAGAAGAGGTTCTGTTACAAGTATTCTAAGGTGCCTTTCAGCAATAGGCTTCCATACAAATAGGAAAAAATCTAACATGGTTTAAAGAATATTTATTTAAGCAGTAATTATGACTCAAAAACATCGGAGTGGAAATGAGGTATGGTTTAGAGGCCTCTTTACTTTTGCTCATTTTTTTTGGAGTTTATTAAAACTAAATGAAATTGTAAAAACTTAATCCATGACTATTTTTCTCTTTGAACTTTAGTTCCTGTTGAAATTGGAAAGAAAGCTACATAGCAGCTTAAATTATGCATACTACCCAAGAGGTCAGCTACTTTCCAGGGGCTTTTACTCATTCATTTCTTAAATGCCTGTTGTGCATCAGAGCAGGACTGACAGATTCTAGGGTGTGGACATTAGTAACGGAGATCCAGACACTTATTTGGTTACCACATTGAGACTAGAGCTCCAATCCAGGCACAGGCTTGCATTAACCAAACTCACAAGATAATAGTGTATAAACCAAAATGCAAATATATTGATTTACAATAAGAATTATTTGCTCCAAATGGTTTAGAATGCACATGTGAACTTACTCAGCCTTGTCTCTCTGGAAGTTACTCTACAGGGAAAATTAAATTAAAACTAGAAGGCTGCTTGGTCAGTAAAGTCTTAAGATGGAATGGAATGAATTGCATGATTCAGTGTTTGATATGGGTTTTTGATATTCTGATGTCTCTCATTCCACAGTCATGATGCAACTGCCAGAGGAACCAAATTGCTCAAAACCGAGCTGAGTATGTTTCCTGTAGACAGTGTTCGTATGCAGATTACATCTTTTGAAGATTTTTTTTTTCTCTTCTCAGTTTCGCAGTGCACATTCTTTCTTGCCCCAGTGTTTTATATAAGCTTACTAATTCAACTTTTTGCCTTAATTTCTGGCCCCCACAATGGTGCTCAAGAATTGTTTAATTGTTTAACACTACCATTTAGCTAGTTACAGAGTTTTTTCTAGGACATTTCGGAGATAGTTTATTGCTTCATTCTGGTGTGTGTGTGTATGTGTGTGTGTGTGTGTGTGTGTGTGTGTGAGAGAGAGAGAGAGAGAGAGAGAGAGAGAGAGAGAATGTATAATAGGAAGGGCATGATATCTACCTCTTATGCCTTGATGCTTGAAAAATAAAAATTTTCTGATTATGTTATTTTGCAAAAGTTCTAGAGATGCTTATAAATATTCTTTACTTTGCTTGCATAAAGATTTAGATGATGAAGAGTCTTTCCAGAGATGAAACTTCAAAATGAAACTCAGAGTATCCCTAATTCTTCCCAGTTTAGTGAAGCTCTTTTGCTTATAGTGACTATGTGTTTGGGTGGCTGGCTGGGTGGGAAGGGAGAATCTACCTTTGAGACACTTGAAGATCACGATTAGATGTTTAGTCATTTGCCAGAAACCTGAAATTTGTTGTTGGTTCTAGTATAATCTTCACTAGATAGATGTCCCCCCCCTAAAACTACTACGCCATTATTAATATTAATGCATGTATGAAATATTTTGCCTATAAATGAAACAGATAATTTTAATATTTTGCTGTAATCCCTCAAGATATGAGTCTGCAATGGACTAATGAGTTGAAAAGATATTAACTTCAGAAAAACCTAAGAGGAATAATCTTTCAGAATACTTTTGAAACCACGAGCTTCTCTTTTCTATTTTATATTTCCGTACCTGAAAAAAAAAACACACTATTCCCACTACATTCTCTCCCCCTTTTCTAAAAATAAGTCACTCTTGGTTTGTTACCCTATAACATATGCCAAAATTCAGTCCAGAGTGAATTTTTGTAGCCAACTTAGAACCCCAAAATAGAAACTGCTGACAGTTCCTTAAATACAGTAACACTGGCAGGTGCCTTGGTAATAAATTCACAAGCTTAGAATTCACAAAACAAATAAAGTTATGCAAATAGGAACATGTAGGAAGAATAATCGGAAACAAATGGCAGAGCTGTAAGTTTAGCACTGTGGCATCCTGCTTTAACTAACATCAGGCAGATAACACTGAGGCGAATCAAAGGGAAATTTAAGATCAAGGAGGGAGACTCAGACATAATAAATGAGTACAGTTTGGGCTGACCAATTAACAATCGATTTCTCTATTACCATAACCATAAACAGAGATGAGAAACTGATCATGAGGTTTTGCATTTCAGACATACGTAACAAGAGGCAAATGAAAAATAAAAAGATACCTAACCTGATTGAAGTTATCAGAGCTGCTTTGTCTTAATTGTTTCTTCAGCATCATACCCATCAGTCATATTCAAATTAGTTGTTTAATTTTAGTCAAACAATCAAGCATGTAATACATTTTGAATTCCATTTATTTTAAAAGTCCCTGCTTAATTATCTTTCACTTTTTTATTAATCTCTGATACTATTGGCATAATGGAAAGTTTTTCTTTTTTAATGAAAAGAAAAGGCAATATGTTCAGTTAACTTATTTTTAGGAAATACAAATTTTCAATTAAAACTCAAAATAGCTCTCATAATCATAGACAAAAATGGAGCTGAATAATATGGTACCACCTTTTCTTAGGTGTGTGGTAAAATGTAACTTTTCAAACTTGTATTATAGCTTGCGGGTTATAACAGAAATGTGTAATGTTTCCTCTTTTTGTTTTTATCATCTTTAAGTAACTGCCAATGAAGTCCAAAATGATGGTTGTGCGCAGGAGAAAAACATATTGGAATAATGATTATTTTTAAATATAAGTTAAGCATCCTATTTGAAGTGAAGAGTGGACTACTATAAGTTTGTTGGAGACAGGAGCCGTAACTACCCTTCTTCATGCTGTTTTGCATTGCCTAGCACCATTGCCTGGCACTTTATAGATTCTTCATATTACCTGAAATAAAAAACAGTATCATTTGCAAACTTAGGTTCACAGAAATTGAGTTCAAAGGCATGGTAAAAACCATTTATTTGTGCACAGCCTCCCAGGAAAGGATGGTCTGGAGAAACATCTAGAATTAGACACAAAAGTCACAGAGCCAGGACTGGAACACACAATAGACTCCATCATGCTCAGTATACCTACCATGACCACATCTACCAGGTCTTCAAAAGTTTAAGCTTGTTTAAAACAGTGCAATTTGTGTGTGTGTGTGAGTTTTAATTAAATTTCTTTCTAGGAGAGGAGTGAAAGCTTTATACAGATACTAAATAATTTTCCCGATTATTTTCTCACTTAAACATTTTCAAACTAACAATCAAAATATTTTAGTGGGAACAATGTTGACCAATATATATCATAATGTGGTATGACTAGAGTTCTCCGAAGAGGCTTCCCCATCTCACAAAGACGATTTTTCATTTTCCAGAAGTCTGCAGTTTGTAGCCATGCTTAAGTGTGTGTATATGTGTATGTGTGCGTGTGTATGTGTGATTTTTCTAAAACTCCCCTGCCTGGTCATTTAAATTTGCTTGTTGCTTCTCTTGGAAGGGAACTATGGCAGCAGATTCCAAAACAATTATTCTGCCCCTGGCTATTCTGTACGAGATATGAGGCTGTAGACAAATCATTAAACCTCTGTCACTTTCAATTAATGCACCTGTACAATACTTTTCAAAAATTCGAGATGATGGTTAAGTGGTAAAAAATTACCACTTCTCATTTTGGCTTGTATTTATCGGTGTTGAAGCTAGAGGAAGTTATTCCTTTTCATATAGACTATAAGCTAATAGTTTAGTTAGGGGCAGTGGAATCAATATGCACCTTATAACAAAGAGAAAATAGAGATCTGGTTTCATTTCAGCAGTGAAGGATCCTTTGACGAAACATCCATTGTGACAAGATAAACTCGCACAAAGATTCTGACTCAAAGTGACATGTCTATTTTTCATGCCACATTTGGTTGCTTATATTGTTAAGTTATGTGCTAAAACTTCAATTATGAGGCACTTAGAAAATAATGACACTATTCAGGGGAAAAATATCCTTCTGAAATGCAACAAAGCTGTACTCACAGGCAAATAAATAGTGTTAAATAATTTCCTTTTAAACTACAAAAAATAAAATACAAAATACTTTAGGAATTTTTAAAAAATATAAAATTTCAAAGATAATATCAAGTGGATTGGATGGGATTAAAAAACAAAATTTAAAGAAACAGTGAACGGTAGCATTCACATAACCAAGTGGTGGTTCTTAAAAATAATAATTTAAAAATCTTTGAAAATATAACTATGAAAAAAATAAATCACACTTATTTAAAAATAAAGAAGTTGAAATGCAATACAAATTTCAGTAAAAGTAAAAATTATAAGCTGGTTCTCTGTGAAACTTAAGAGCAGGAAAAAATTCAGTGGCTACTTATAATTTTGGAGTAAAAAAACTGCAATATCTGAAATGGAAGAAATTGCAAAAACATTATTTAAGAATTACTCCTCAAAATGTTTTTGCCAGTAAGTTTTCAATTTTTTTTAAGAAGTAAATTCTTATTTGCATGAAGAGAAATCGATAAAAAGTATTCAATTAAAATTTTGAAGGTTACATAAATCAGAATCTCAACCCTAACAGGAACTATCATAATAAATACCCAATAGACAAGTCCATTTTAGGAATATATTGGCCATAAGTCTAAGTAAAATATATAGCAAATTAAATTTAACAATATCTCAAAAGAATAATTTACCTAAATCAGGGATGGCTTAATGTCAGGAATTCATTGATAATTAATTACAGAAATATGTCAAAAGAAAAAATCTCAATAGAGATGGATAAAAAGCATGAAAAAGTTAACACTTATTCCTGGGGGGAAAATATTAATAAACTATAAATAAAATAATCCTCATTATGTAACAAAATGTTGTCAATCAGCCAGTATCATAGAGTGAAATGCCAGAGACATTCTTGCCAAAAAGGATATTTTTATGTTTGATGACATTAAATATGATTGGAGATGGCTAGTTTCATCAACTATCAAATAGTTTTTCCAATGTATTAATGAAGACACACATTTATCTCCATTATTTCCAGAAATTTCATTAAACTAACAATAAAAATCTTAATGTTTAAACTCACAGAGAAGAAGAATAGGAGAAGAGATAACTGTGGAGAAGGGAGAACAAGTTATTTTGTTCCCCCAAACTCTAAAGGATCCAGGAATTGGGATGAGGCTAAGGGCTGAAAAGATTGTCAGTTAATGTTTATTTAAGGAGCAGTTAGATCACCATCCTCTTTCTTGCCCCGCAACCCTATGAACTATGATTCTTGTCCACCAGGGTTTGGAAAGTTGATTGTTTAAACAAATTAGTCCATAGAATTTTGAGACTTTGGGACACCAGGTGTATGGGAAGCTGAGGCAGGAATGAGATTGATAAAGAGGGGAATCAGTGAATCTACATACTGAATGGGAGAATTGTCAACCTGCTCCCACCTGCTAGCCACATGGCCTGATCTTTCAGAAGAACTTGAACTTTAGAAAGAGAAATAAAGCCTGTCAAACAGGAAAACAAAGCAATAGCAAAAAAAACAAAATGACTCAAAAGAAATACATTTAATGCAGGGAACAGAAGAAACTTTAAAACAATTTTAAAATAGTCTCAGAGAAATAAGACGTACATAACATCAATAAGCAAGAAGAAGATACTGTTTATTCTATTATAGATCCTTTTTCTCTGCCTTAGACTCAACCAGTCTTCTCTCATTCTTTCTTTCTTTGTTCACTTTGACTTTTTGCATTTATGAATCTGATACAGTCTTTATGCTACCAACAATCCTAAATTCTTATCTTGTGGCTTCTTCAGCTGGAAGGACTGAAACTGAGATGTCCCATCTCCTGATTCCCCTGGATTACTTGCTCATGGACATGTTACAAGGTTAGACCAGGCCCATGATAGTCTTGATGGATTTACTGTTAACCTTAATCCAACCAAGGCTGTATGCCTGTTGAATCTTGCCTCAGCCTCCAAGAGTCTATGAGAGACTGGGAGAGGAAAAGAGTGAGTGAGAATCTTCTAATTTCAAAAATGTAGAAGGAACATTATAGAAGAGATTGATAGGGAAAGTAGATTTATTCTCACGTAGCTTGAGGGGATAAATGCTGAAATATTTATTTTTCTAAGAATGTTTAGACGTCCTTCTCATAAAAGGAAGTAAAGAAGGAAAAGGCAGGACTGTGACCATGCTGCATTAGGAAGACTCCAAATCATCACCTTCCCTATATTTGTTGGCGGAAGTGATGCGTGGAGTAGAGAGTATAATTTTATGTTTGGGAGGCTAATCCATATGTGAGGGGCAAGTGTCAGTAGTCGTGAATGAGTATGATTCGAAAAGCTTTTCGGCCACCCAAGAATTTTGTAGTTTGCAGTTGTTTCATAATATCACAGTAATGTTATAAATTATATAATTCTAAATAGGTGAAGTTTAAACAACAACTTAAAGTTTTTCCTTAGGAAATCAGGAGTTCACCTTCTCTCGTTAGAATATCTGGGATCAGATTTTCACACAACTGCTTGCTAGCACTAGGACCTGGGGCAAGTGTCTTAACCTCTGTGCTTCAGCTTCCTCACCTGAAAGATGAAACTAATAATAGCACAGAGCACATGTTCCATCAGGATCAAATGTCGATTACTAATATTGTTATAAACATTTTGGTCTAGCCTCATTTTTGATTTCTTAGGAGATGTTGTCTAATTCTGCTTATCCATTTGTTATATCTTCACCTCCCTTTTTACTTCTCATGTTTTCACACACAGTGATGTGAATACAGCCCCCATGTATAAATACAGAGCAGCAAACAGGCACTGTGCCATGAATTCCTCAAGCAGAGGCCTGTTTACATGTCGTCCTCTATAATGTAAATGACGATATCTTTATTTGAATACAGGTACTTTTCACTATACATATACGTAAAATTGTTCTCTATTTTAATGAATAAAACTGGTAGGAATTTGGTTGCAATCCTAGCCATTTGGGAGAGATTCAGTTATTATTGCTGGCTTAATCTCATGTGTAATAGCTCTAAAAAGTCACTCTCCAAGTTTAGGTGGGTATAGATGTAAATGGCACAGCTGTTAATGAGTGAAAGTTGAAATTTTATCATGTTAATTTTATGATTCATAAGCTGGCAATCTATTGCCACTATTTATTCCTCATCTATTTTCTTTTGAGGAAGCCAACTGAACATTAAGTTCTTGTGCATGCGTTTCTTTAAAAAATAGTGGTGCCATACCACATACTATCATTATTTAAAAACTGTGACATGCTGACAGTATGTCAGAAAAAGGGGTGGCTGTATGAAATTTACATGCCTAAGTTTATAACTAAAACTAATTTTGTCAGAGAATATTTTATAATTACCAAATTAAAGAACTGTATAATTAAAGCAAAATGAGCTCTGCATGTGCCTAGAAACATAATCTCTTAATGCTTTTGTCAGTTTTCCTCCAATGACATTATTTTGGAATATATATATATATATATATATATATATATATATATATATTTATATATATATGTAATTTATTTCAGAAATAGTGCAAGAGTAAGTTTGTTTTCCAGAGATTTGCAATCATTTTGAGAAAGCCATGAACAACTTACTATGTTGAATTATATTCACATTGAATTGAGTGACTTTTAAAAGAGGAACAGCAAATTAACCAACTTCAGCTGTCCCCCTCCTTCTCACACTTCTGTATTTTATTTATAGCAGAGGAAAACCTTTCTTCATTTCTTCCTGTCAGCTGTATAGAGGCAGTTCTACTGAAATTGGGTGAAAGAATATACAAAATATATTTTTCGAGCACTTTGTTAGTCTCTGTTACATTGATTAAGATGATTATTTTTCTAGTTAAGTTGATATGGAACTAAAAAGTGTTTTATTTTTACAGCCTATATAAAACTTCAAAATTTTTTTTCAGTAAAGGGGAGTTATTTTTACACATTAAAAATATAATAAATCTATTTTTACAGTTTGGAAGTATAATATTTATTATTTGTATTGTGAATTCTAATGTTATAATAATGTGAATTCTTAGTTCCCTAATATACAGTTTTCCTCACATGTGCACCTGCTCACTCTTCAGCCAGTCTGGTCATCTTGTAACAGTGTCAGACTTGAGAAGTGTGTGTGTTCACGATGATCTTCATTATTGTTGGACAGAAAGCTTGATAGCCATATTGGAAATGTTTCATTATTGTGGGTGTATTTGATGGAGCCTATTTAGGAAATAATTGAGCATGTGCCAATTATTTGAATTACATTCAAGAAAGATGGTATGAAATGATTTATGAAACCATTTCTCTTTCCAAAACGTGAAAGAGATGGAAAAATACTGCATGTAGTTGTGCAGAAATTATATGGCTGTGAATAATCGATAAATCACTTCGCATCTCTGGACTCGATTTTTCTCATTGATAAAATAAAGATATTGCTATCCTTCCAAGTGAACTCACAGGGCTTTTACATTAGATCATGATGTAATCAATATGAAAATGCTTTGAAAAGTATAAAACACTATGCATGTAAAAGGGATTATAATTTTTCATTATTGTTTTGTTATCTGAGATTTCAATAGAGATAGGTGCCTTTTTTATTCTGCTAAACAAGAAAGGATATAAAAACTTATTGTATTTAAGATAGTTCAGATCTAAAAAACTAGAAATAGAATGTACACAGGTTTTGATGGGACAAGGTAATCTGCACATAATCATTGAATATGTAGTGGCAACTTACTGTATGGCAAGTGGAAGATGGCAAGTGGGTGGTAGAGCGCCACCCTGTTCAGAGAAAGACCTGAACGGGCTAAAAGGAATGATGATGCTGCAATGATAATGATAGCAATTAAAAAGGTGTAAATTCCACTGAGGCAAAGGTTTTCCCTTTTTCCTAATGTTTTCTGAGCCAAGAGTTAGGCCCAGGTACATAGTAGATGCTTAATAAATAGCTGACGATATTATTGAGTGCATGGAACCATTAGATACATTCAAAATTTGTACATTTTTTTTTTTTATGTAGCTCATTGAGAATTTTTTTAGTATTTTTTTCTGCTTCTCCTGTCATGATCATGTGGCTGTTGTCAGTTATTCCGTTAATATCGTGTCTTTCATTAATTGATTTTCAGATGGTAAATCAATTTTGCATTACTGGTATAAATCCCACTTGGTTAAGGTATATATGAAACTTTTATATATTGATCCATTTCGTTTGAGAAATATTGGTCTGCAATTTTCTTTTATTATTATTATTATTATTTGTAGTAGTAGTAGTAGTAGTAGTAGTGGTGGTGGTGGTGGTGGTAGTGTGTAGTATGGTAGTAGTAGTAGTAGCAGCAGCAGCAGCAGTAGTAGTGGTGGTGGTTAGTAGTAGTAGTAGTAGTAGTAGTAGTGGTGGTGGTGGTGGTGGTGGTGGTAGTAGTGGTAGTAAGTTAGCAGCAGCAGCAGCGGCGGCGGCGGTGGTAGTAGTAGTAGTAGTAGTAGTAGTAGTAGTGGTGGTGGTGGTGGTGGTGGTGGTGGTAGTAGTAGTAGTAGTAGTAGTAGTAGTAGTGGTAGTAGTAGTAGTAGCAGCAGCAGCAGCAGCAGCGCGGCGGCGGCGGCGGCGGCGGCAGGTAGTAGTAGTAGTAGTAGTAGTAGTAGTAGTAGTAGTGGTGGTGGTGGTGGTGTGGTAGTAGTGGTAGTAGTAGTAGTAGCAGCAGCAGCAGCAGTAGTGGTGGTGGTGGTGGTGGTGGTGGTGGTAGTAGTAGTAGTAGTAGTAGTAGTAGTAGTAGTAGTAGTAGTAGTAGTTTTGTGTAGTTTATTGAGGGGCTGCTCTCAGATGACAAATCTGTAAGGAAGTGAGGGCAACAGGATAAGGCAGGGATAAAGCCAAAGGGGAGTTTTCAGCTGAAGTTTGCCTCAGCCTGTATGTTTAAATTAAATTCACTAGATGACACCGGTTAAAAAGGTTATATAGGTTTCACGTGTACAACCCAATAACATGTCACATGAATTTTGCATTGTGTGCTCACCACCCAAAGTCGAACCTCTTTCCGTCACCATATATTTGATCTTCTTTACCCGTGTCTACCTCCCCCGCCCCTTTCCGCTTTGGTAACCACTATACTATTGTCTGTGCCTATTAGTTTTTGTGTGTTTGTCTTGTCTGTTGCTTTCAGTTTTATATCCCATATATGAGTGAAGTCATATAGTTCAGATTTTGATATCAGGGAAATGCTGGTCTTCTACAATGAGTGGGAAGGAGTCACTTGTCTTCATTTTTCTTAATGAAGAGTTTACATAGAGTTGGTATTATTTTTTTCCTGAAATATTTGGCCGATTCAACAGTGAACTTTAGCCTGGAGCTTTCTTTGTGGGGGATGCAAATTCTATAATAGATAAAGAACTATCTACACTATCCACTTCTTGAATTTGGTGGTTCGCATTTTTCAAGGATGTTGTCCATTTTATCTAAGTTTCAAGTATAGGCGTAAAGTTGTTGGTAATATTCTCTCATTACACTTTGAATATTTATAGAATCTGTAGTAATGTTACAAATTTCATTTCTGATATTATTAGTGTCTTCTCTCTTTTTTTCATGATCAGTCTTACTAAAAGTTTACCAGTATGATAGATCTTAAATAATCAGCTTTGGCTTCATGATTTTCTCTATTATCTTTCTGTTTCCCATTTTATTGCCATTACTATCATTATTGCCTTTCTTCTATTTGTTTTGATTTTCATTTGATCCTCTTCCTCTAGTTTTATAATGTGGAAGCTGAGGTAATTGATTCGAGACCTTCTTTCTTTTCTATTCTGTACTTAGCGCTATAAAATTTCCCTTAAACACTGCTAATACTGCTTTAGCTACATCCCACAGATTTTGATATATTGTGAAGAGTGATGATTTGATATATATACATAACATGAAAGGATTTCTTCTATGAAGGAAATTAACATATCCATCTTTTCACACAAATACCTTTTTTTTTGTGAGAACATTTGAATTCAATTCTCTTAGCAAATTTCAGTTATACAACATAGTGTTATCAACTATAGTCACCATGTTATACATTAGGTCCTCAGACCTTATTCATCTTATAATAATATCTTAAAACTGAAAGTTTATACCCTTTTACCAGCCTCTCCCTATTTTCTCCATCCCCAGCCCCTAGCAACCACTTTTCTACTTTGTTACTATGAGAGTTGTTATTGTTGTTTTGTTTGTTTGTTTTTTAGTTTCCAAATACCATGCAGTATTTGTCTTTGCCTGGCTATTTTACGTAACATAACATATGCCATAATATCATCACAAATATCAGGATTTTTCTTCTTATTTAAGGCTGAATAGTAATAATTCATTGTGTGTGTATGTGTGTGTATCACATTTTCTTGATTCGTTCATACTTTGGTAGGGTCTTAGGTTGTTTCCATACCTTGGCTATTGTGAATAATGCTGCGGTGAACATGGATGTACAGATATATCTCTGAGATAATGGTTTTGTTTACTTTGGACGTATACCCAGAAGTGGGATGCGGGATCTTATGGTAGTTCTGTTTTTGATTTCTTGAGGAACCTCCATACTGTTTCCATTGTGACCCTAATGGTTTACATTTCCACCAACGGTTTATAAGATTTGCTTTTTCTCCACATCCTTGCCAGCATTTATTATCTTTTGTGGTTTTGATCTTAACCATTCTAAGAGATGTGAGGTGATATTGCATTTTGATTTGCATTTCCTGATGATTAATAATGTGGAGTACTTTTTCATATACCCGTTAGCCATTTATAAGTCTTCTATGCCCATTTTTAAATTGAGTTATTTGTTTGTTGTTGTTGTGTTTTTGCTAAAGTTGTATGAGTTTCTTGTATATTTTTAACCTCTTATCAGATATGTGGTTTGTGAATATTTTATTTCATTTGGTAGATTGTTTTTTTTTTTTTTATTTTGGTGATGGTTTCCGTTGCTAAGCAGAAATTGTTTAATTTGATGTAGTCTCACTTGTTAATTTTGCTTGTGTTGCATTTGCTTTTGGTGTCATGCAATGCTTTCTGACTTCCCTTATGATTTGCTTTCTGACTCATGGATTAGATATCAGTGTTTTTTTTTTTTTTTTATTTCCAAAATATTTGAAAAATTTCCCAGGTGTCTTTGTTAGTGTTTTCTAATTTATTCCAGTGGGTCAGAACATAGCTTTTATGAATTGAATTTCTTTAAATTTACTGATAGTTGTCTTATGACATAGAATATGGTACCACATTTATAGGCAAATGTTCCATGTGCACTTGAAAAGTATGTGTAGTCTGCTGTTAAGTTTTTTATAAATGTTAATAAGGTCAGATTTGCTTATAGTGCTATTCAAATTTTGTATATTCTAAATGATTATCTACTTTTTTCATGTCAAATAATGAGAGAAGAGTATTGAAATCTCATACTAAATTTGTCTATTTCTGAAATTCTATCAACTTTTTTATGTACTTGGGGGCTTTTGTATTAGGTGCATAAATATTTAAGATTGACATAATCAATTGATAAACTAATCCTATTGTCATTTGAAATGACAGTCTATAGCAGTATTCTTTGTCTGAAACCTGCTTTTGTCTCAAAATTTCTTTTGATTAGTGTTAACGTGACATATATTTCCTAATCTTTTTACTTTTAATCTATTTGTGTCAAATTTATGAGTATCTTGAAGCCAGCATATAGCTGAATATTACTTTGGCATTCAATCTGGCAATCTCTGCCTTTTAATTGTAGTATTTGACCACTTAGATTTAGTGTGATTATATTGATAGGTTTAAATCCACCACTTTGCTATATATTTCCTACTTTTCCTATATCTTCTTTGTGTCCTTTTTTTCCTTTTGCATCTTCTTTTTGATTAATTGATTTTTAAAAATGATTTCAATTTATCTCATTTTGTTAGCTTGTCATCTACAATTCTGTTTTATTATTTTATCTCTTTATAGTTTTAGTATGCATTTTTAATTTATCACAGTATGTCTTCAGTTGGCATTATACCACTTCATGTATAATATGAAAACTTTACCAAAAGCATACTTACATTTCCCCCTTTCTGACCATTGTGCTGTTACTGTCATAGATTTTACTTTTACATTAGTTAAAAACACTATACTTCATTGTTATGAATTTTGTTTAAACATTATATTATTTTTAAAGAGATTTTAATATTAAAATTTTTCCTATTTTTTCTACATTGTTACCATTTCAGCACTTTTTATTCCTTTGTGCAGATCCATTTTTTCTATATTGTATCATTTCTTTCCATGCAAAGGACTTTCTTTAACATTTCTTGAAGTAAAAATCTACTGGTGATGAATCATCTCAGCTTTTGTATATCTGAAGAGGTCCTTATTTCATTTTTATTATTGAAATATATTTCAGCTGGGTATAGAGTTCCATGTTGACATTTTTTTTTCTCTCACTACTTTAAAGATGTTACTCCACTATCTTCTTGGTTACAATATTTCAGGCATAAAGTATGTGTCATCCTTATCCTTGTTTCTCTATACTTGAAGTTTGTTGTCTTCCAACCCTTTGTTTGCTTTTAAGATTTTTGGAGCAATTTTATTTGTAATATGCCCTGGAGTAATTTTATTCATGCTTCTTCTGCTTGGTGTTTATTGAACATGTTGGATCAATGAGTATGTATTTTCTATCAAATTCAGAAATTTTAGGGTCACTATTTCTTCAAATATCCCCCACCTTTTTGAGGCTTCAAATGCATGCATTTTAGCTACTTGAAATGGTCCAGTCTCTTCATGATTCTTTGTTCTTTAAAAAAATTTTTTTCCTATGTGTTTAATTTTGGAGTTGCTATTGCTATGTCTGCAAAGCAACTTTTTTTTTTTCTAAAATGTCTAATAAGCTATTAGCCCCATTCAGTTTTTTATCTGACATGTTATAGTTTTAGAGCTTTCATTTGGTTATTTTGAATATGTTTCATGTTATTACATAACTTTTGAACATATGGGATACCATTTCATAACTATTTTAATGTGTTATTTTTCTCTATTCTAGATTATCAGTTTTGGGTCTGTTATGATTAATTTTTCTCCTTAGTTGAAGGGTCACAATTTTTTTTTTTTTGCTTTTTTGCATGTCTGGTAATTTTTATTATATGCCAGATATTGTATATTTTACCTTTCTGAAACTGAGTAAATTTTTATTCCCATAAATATTGTTGATTTTATTCAAGGACACAGTTAAATTATTAAAAACAGTTTTACCCTTTTAGTTCCAGTTAGACATGAGTTTTAGAGTAGTGCTGCCTAGCATTTATTATTTCTCACTACTGTGGGAAACCCCTTTAGTTTTCTGAGTCAATGACACATGACTCATGACTCGTGATATTTAACTCTGATTTGTGAAAATAAGCACTATTTCTATTCCTTTGTGACACTGGGCACTGTTACCTCTAATACTTTAGGGTGGTTTTCTTACAAAATGCACTGATGAGTACTCTACTGGATTATTCGAGGTATGTTCTTCTGTATCGCTCTAGAATCTCTCTACTGCTTGGTACTGCTCTTCTCTCTAGTACTCTCTTTTGGGAACCCTGTGGTGTTCCCTGACCTTCACCTTTGTGTCTTCAACTCTGGGAGACTGCTGAGTTCTCTCTGGGTTCCCACTCACTGTAATCTTTCAAGGTAGTAAGCTGTAGTCTTTAGGTTCACTTTGTGTATTTCACATCTCTCAGTGATCACAATACTTTTTACCTGTCGTGTCTTGAAAACATTGCCTAAATATTTTTTTCATTTTTTGATTGTTTTGAGTGGGAGAATAAATCTAGTCCATTACTCCATGGAAAATTCTGATTAATAGTTATTTTTTTATGAAGAATAATGTCTTAAGTTCTTATTTTTTGTTTTCTTTTTTACGAAGGAGGCTTGTTTCTTAATCTCTCTATGCCTTGATTTCCTCATTTTTAAAATTAGAAGTATATTTCTGCCCACTTTCAGGGCTTTTGAGAGATTTAAATGAGATAACACTATAAAACCTTTCAGCACATAGAAAGCTCCCAATAAATTACTTATTTTATTATTATTATTTTCATGTTACAAGTTACACAAAACAATATCTCACTTTTAAATGCATGTCTACTTAATTTGATTCATTTTCCATTTCTGTTTAACAAGCTTAATATATATGTTACATGCAAGCAAAGTGTTAAGTGTATGTACTGAAGAGAGAAGCATCTTACATCTGGAAAGACAGGTGATAACTGTTATATAGCCAACTGAGTAAAGTTTATTGGAAGAAACTTTTTCAAGGACACTTAATATGATGCTCAAATACTCTTCAGGGAACAAAAGTCCCTATTCAGATACAATATTCCCAGTAACAGTTCACCAAGTCTTTTATTTATGATTTAGATTATCTCTGTTCCCTACTTGCATAGTATCTCCTCCTATAAAGAAAGACACACAATTAGTCTCATCTTTCTCAATAAAAACTGGACTATTTACTCAAAACAAACTCAGCAGCATGGGATTTTAACATATTTCTATGGTATCTTACTCATGAGTTTTTTAATGCTTAGGTTACTGAAGTTACCCATTGGGAAACATTTCACATTCCCTCAGGTGAAATATCAAAGCTATTTAATAGTAAATACTTCATGTCATATGAACTTTTGGCAAGGGAGGTAATTAGTAACTTGCTATTTAAAACCTCCAAGAGACTTTATGGTATATAAATTTTTAATGCACAGTTATAATACATTAGACATAATTTAATCGAAACCATATTAGGCACATTTCAAATCATCACAGTATTCAGATTATCTGCAGAAAAACTTGCCTATGTGTATAGTGTACAGCTCCGTTGTGTCTATTGGCAGAATATTAACAGTGAGGAGAAGGAGTTATTCTTCATATCAAAATTAAAACTAAAATCCAAATTTATATTTTCATATTTTTATTTTTAAATGGGATATGGTTAAAATATATTCTTTCAAAAAAATGGCAAAATGAAAAACAGAAATGAATTTATACCTTGAAGAGACTAGCTAAAAAAGACTGTTTTGTCTTTTCAGCTTTATTTGGATTCAGTAAAAGAAAACCATTTAGCATAGATTTTATCTATACGAATTTGTATTTCCTTAAGAAAAATTATTTCCATTTTAGTAAATTTATCTATTATGTATATAATATACATTATTGTGTATCTATTTCCATCAGTCATAGGATTCTTTCATCAAAAAGTAAGAACTGATGATATTTATCATTAAAGTAATAGTGTTGTGTAATTTAGAAATGGTTCCAGGAACTTTTATTTTCTTCGGTAACTCAACTCTCTTGGGTCCTGACCAAATTATATTTGCTTTTACTAGAATTTTTTTCTGCAGTGGACAATTCAGTAGGAAAATCCTTTAGTAGTGTTTTAATGAGTAATTATTGAGGAAGGGGAAGAATGGTGTATCTGACAGAAAATATTCACTTTCTTGCAGAGTTTCATTAATATAATGTCCAAAATCAGGACATTTCAGGTTATAAGTGAAAGCTAGAAATGCCTTCTTTAAAATTAGTGTTTTCCTTTTGAAAACTTATGATTAGTGTCTTCAATCCACTGGTTCAAATATCTAATAGATATCATAGTAGGGTTATCATTTATTGATTAATTATCATGTGGTAGGAACTGGGTTAGACACTTTACATTTATTCTCATTGACTTCTTCTAAGAAGATATTATTATTCCAATCTGAAGATAAAGAAATTGAGGCTGAGAGGGTAAGTACATTGGCCAAGTAACAAAGAATTCTAATGAAGTCGTCTAATTTTAAGCAGATTATAGTGTCGGTTCAAGATATCTGTGTTCACAGATATCTTGTGAACCTGTGAGGTAATATCAATACTAAAATAGCAAATTAAATTAATCTGTCATTCTGCTGGTCTCAAAAGCATTCTTTTTTATATCTAAATTACCATTGTAAAGTTTTCAGGGAAGATAGAATCTGCATATTTCGAGCCTTTGTTTTGGCAGAAAAAAATAAGAGTTAAAAATGTGCAATTTGTTCAAAGTGCAAATATGCTGTGGCATTTTGGCATTGTTCCAAGGGCACAGATTTAACTTGGAATTTTGGTCGTTGTTACTAGGAATGTACTGTTTATCAAATTCAGTGTTAACTGCACAGTTTTTCTAGCAAAACTCTTTCTCTTTTTAACTTAAAAAATTCTTTTACCAACTTCTGAGGGTTGATAAGTAAAATACATGAGAGTTATGGTCTTTGATGAGCAAAGTCTCCTATGAAAGGGGATCAGCGAGGTCATTCTACAGAAAGTTTGTATAATCGGAATTTGGATAACCTGGCATCTCTGCTAAACTTCATGGCCTTATATTTTAAGGAAAAGAAAAGAAGATGTGGTGATAGCCCTTTGTTGACTTAGTTTGTGGGAGAAAAAAAGCAGCCAGCAAACACCTGTCAGGTGGTAGCTGGTGCTCCTGAGAGCTTTGACAGGCACTGTTTTAATCAGATGCATTGGTCATTCTGTGACTTGAAAGGGATATTGTGTTTTCAAAGGCAAGAATTTTCTTTCTTTAGATAATGCAATTTTCTTATAGTAGGACAGTTTGTTCTCTTTATTAATCAACAGAAGATTTTTTTTTTTAAAGACAGTTTTTTGAGTAGCTGGACTAATGAAGAAATTTCTTGTTAGCTTATTTTGCTCCCAGAATACATGTAAAAAGAGGTGGGTTGTGTTGTTTGTTTGTCTGTCTGTCTATCTATCTATCTATCTATCTATCTATCTATCTATCTATCTATCTATCTAGGTCGTCCTTGTTGTTGTTGTTGTTTGTTGTTGTTGTTGTTGTTCCCACCAGATGAATGAGAAGGAATCATTCAGGGACATTTTATCTGTAGGCTAAGGCCCTAAAGAATTTATTTATCATTCTTGTTTGATTGGGTGACTGATTCTTTCCAGGTTGGTCCTTGATGTGCCTCCATTCAGCATTTTTATTTAATTTTACCTGTATTTTGGGGATTTTACTCCCCCTGGTGGCCCCTTGCTGTATTAGAGCTGAATCTTTTCCAAGGACTCTAGTTAACCGTTTCTGTTTTTCTCTTTGAGCCTCACGTATAGTAATATTTATGTTCCAAACACAGCAGCAACCCCATAAGCTTGAAGGTAGATATTTTAAGTTTTTAGGCACTAATTTTTCTTAAAAATTTCCTAAAAATACTAGAGTAGATTGTTGCTAATTTAAAAAGTATGGAAAAGACATTCTGAATATTTAAATGCTAAACATAAGTGTTTTAATTAAAAAATTATTTGCTGAAGAAAAGTTATGTTCTTGTTCTAATAAAATTTATTCCTCTTGATATAGCAGCAGTTGTGCTATGAAACAGAAAATTTTACATTTTAAAATAACCTGTAAGACTTTTGTAATTGATAGCTTGTTGCAGATAAATGGAACTAGATGATCTCAAAGTACATTTACTTTGGCCATGCTTTGAAACAAGTGTCACTCGTTGTTAAATCTTTATGACTATTTCTTTATTAGAGGATTTGGATAACTTTAAATCTCAAAAAATTACCACATGCTGTTTCAATCCCTGTAGTTTTGCTTTTGTTGGGTGCCCGCCCTCCATTATGCAATGTGTTTTTCCTTTATTTATTGGACTAAAAGATGAACATGAATATTTCCTGTAGTTATTTGTTTTAGGTTGAAGAGAAATGTTATTTTCGCATTGTTTTTGTTGCTGTTGTTGTTAGTAAAAGAAAACAAATTATCTGACCAGGAAATAGTATTTTTTAGTAAACCTTCTTCCCAACCTGATGTCTGCAGGATGTTGCTATTTTTTGATAGCTAATGGTCAATAGGATTGAAAGACACTTTTATCTTTACATTTATAATAGACAATGGTATGCGTGATTAGTGACACTCATCATTATTCCCTGAACTCTCAAAGCAAGAGAAGCTGAGGGTTTCCCACAGTTTGCTTGGGAGCATTATCCTTGGTTTGAGGAGAGAAGAATAGCCAGTCTGCCACTTTCCTTTGTTCCCTATGTCTGAAAAGTTCTCCCCAGTTTTTCCTAGTTCATGGGTGTGGCATTCATAGGATAATCTGGTGGCACAAAAATAATATGATACCTATCAGTCAATTTTCTTACATAATACCATGGGATGAAAGTTAAAAAATTGTTCTTGCTTGTTCTGTGCACCACACCGAATAAATATTTCATAGCACTTCTTTTTAGAACACAAAACTTTGTGAAAAATATAATTGTTCACCATTTTAATGTAACACCATCCAATCTTGGTTACCAGCACTGCAAAGTACATGCCACTTAGCAGTTGCCAGAGTATACAGCAGTGTGTATTTTTAAAGCATATTAAAGTTTTCCAAATGAAATCTGTTTTCCCACTCTTACCAGAAAGTAAAGGAAAATGAACACTTCGTCAGCAACACTCTTAATTATGTTACCAAGAAATAAAACATGAAGAAAAGTTTCTAGATATGATGAGACCTTGATCACAGTCCCCTGCTGGGGGCCTGGAGGGAATGCTTTTTATAAATGAAGTCTATGTAAAAAGTTCCAATATTAGAAAATCCTTTCTTAGTCATTTGTTTGGATTTGTAGCCAGTAATGGGAAAACAACACTAAAAACAACAACTCCCACATACATCGTGTTTATTCCTATTCAGTTAAAATCAACAAGTGGAACTTTGACAAAGCTGATTATATTGCAGCATTTTTAAATCGTATTTCAGAGTCCTCTGTCTTTACAAAGCAGGAAAATAAGTATTTGGTTCTGAAAGAGGTAGAGAGTTGGAAGGGTCATATATTCTTACTACTTTAAAAGAGACAAGAGCCATGTAGCAGTTAATAGAGTTGCAAAGAGCATTATGCAGTAACTGTCCGTGTTTCTCAAAATTTCTTAACCATAAAAATCTCCTGGATTACTTATTAACAATATCAATTTCTAGGCTGCTCCACAAAAGGTACTGAGCCCTAGTGGGACACAGGAAAAAAAACATAAGCATCCCAGGTTACTCATAATCAGAAGAATTTGGGAAACATTTATCTGGTTTTGTGAATTGTAGAGGCAATATCAGCAATTTAGACATGAAATTTAAAGTGAAAATTCTTATACTCACTTAAGAAACAAGTAGTGAGCACTACTATGGATTGGGTCTGAGCACACTTACTAGATGTATAATTTTGGACATTTTTTGTACCTTCTTAGAGTCTCATTTTGAAAATAAGTTTAGTGTCTTATTTATAGATTATTGGGAGGATCCAATTAAATATACCCTAAGAAATGTTTAATTTTTACTTAGCAGTACCGTTTCTTTTCATATAGTTACACTTTAGGGGTCATAATTTAATTATCCCAATTAGGTATTTTTATTGTACACCAGGTTCTCCTTATGAAATCACACATCTGTTATTCTGAGCTGGCATCTTTCAGAGATTTATTTAGACATCAAGAGCCCATAACATTTTCCAGGATTCAAAGCCCGTCTTAATACCAACTTCCGCCCTCCACCTCTCTTTAGCCCTTTTAAAATTTGTGTTTCCTGCCTAAGTTTACATCAAACACGATTTTCAGCTGCTTACAACACTATTAAAATGACAGCTATTATTTATTAAGCACTTGCTATAATCCAGGAACAATCTTAGGTGCTGTTTGTATTATTAAATCTTCACTATAGAACTGCAATGTAAGTTTTATGACCATTTAAATGGAGGCTGAGAAATGCAGTAATGAAGACAGCCTTACAGCTATAACATTGAAGAAGAGAAATTATTTTATTCCAAATATGTCAGTCTTCAAGCCCAACTTCCGGCCACCATGTCAAATAAACTATTTCTCTAACTTGAGTACAATTGTTTTTCCCCAAGATTGAAAAAAATACAATTCTCACATTGGCTTCTCAACGGCTTTCTTCTCACTCAAATTCATCCTCACCAAGACCCACCAAGCCTGCATGATATGCCAACATGTTCAAGAACCTTTGTACCTCCTGTACCCTCTGTCTGGAACTTTGCTCTGTCTTTTTTATCGTCCCCTAGACATACCATGCAGCTCTCCCCTAGCTCACTAGAGACATCTTACTGGATCGCCACGTGTAAGAGAGCTTCTGTACACAAACCCACACACATATATTGCCCTTCCTCTTTGCTGGCTTTTTTTCTGTGTCACAGGGATTCATAGCTAACATCTACTACGTGTTTTTAAATTTACTTTGTATTCCTTCTCAGGATAATGTCAGTCAAGAACAGTGGCTTTATTTATGCCTCTGCCATATCCTTAGTGCTAGCACTTGGCAGGGACTCAATACATATTTGAATATTAAACATGGAATTGGGGGACATTTGATATTCTTTATATTATTAGTAATATTATTATTTTCAGAGCAAAGCCCATAAATGATGTCTTGAGAGTGTTATCCTGATAATATCTATATTAGCTATACTTTTCATAACAAAGTTCCTGACTGAAAAATGTCTTGTTGGATTTCACTTTTTACACCAATAGGAATACCGCTATGAAGAAAATAAAATATATCTTTCTTGAAGTCTGGTAACACTAATTCAATGCATACTATTTTTTTGTTTTTGTTTTTTGTTTTACCTGTTTTATTTTTTACTCTGAAGTTTGCCCTATGGAACACTGAGTTTATAGGTGTCCAGAATTATTGTGCATGTGTGTAACTTCATGTTGTGTGTAGCAACATCATTTTATTGGTATCTCAAGTAATGTTAATGCTGACTTTTGAAAAGCACTTTATTTTGGGGAGGCAGTAGTTTTGAACATTTGGATTCCATTTTAAAAAAAAAGAACTTAGGAACTAATTGGGCACAAGACTCATGGCATTTCTGCAAAGCAAAGTTTTGCAACTGTCAGCGTCAACATCCATTGATTTTATCGTTAGTCTGTCAGTTATGTATCTTTGTCAATATTAGTATTTTAATTTCCTCTTTCAGAATCTTCCTATTTTTCCTTCCTTCTTACTCTCCCTTTCCTCCTCACTTTAAGCTACTTTTTAAAACCAGTGATTTAGTGACGTTTAAGATGCAAATCACTTTGGAGGTGAGAAAGTGGATATTTATACATGTGTTCTGTGACAGGGGCTTCTAAGCGTGTCCCACAGGGGATGGTTAGTGCATTCCATAGCTGTAAGGGGGAAAATCCAAGTTTCCCAGAAATAAAGGTCAAGAGACATGGAACAACTTTTTTATTATTTGCTTTCCAAACACAGGGGGTATGATTTATGTGGGATATAAGCTTATGTCATAGCCACGCAGGTGCCGCCGCGAAGCCCTGACCCCCGTCTAATCCCCATAACGACACCGGGCATTGACCGCGTTTGCTTTGTTGTTCCCGAGCTGCTTTCCCAGGGGTCTTCAAGTTTCTGAACCCAGCCGCTGCGGAGCTGGCCAGCCGGTGCTTGGTGTAAGAACATTGTTTTCAAGTGCCACCTGAAGTACCCTGTCTGAATTAAATGACTTGGTTTTTGATGGTCCCTCTCTGATTAAATCTGAAGTCTTGTATTATTGCTCTCTTTAAAAAATGAGTTTAATATTCACTTACAAATAATTTGTTTCTTCATTTCTTTTGTTATTGCATAAAGAGAATCACAGTTGTTTTTTTGACAAAAGTAACATTTGATTGCTATTTACAAGGTATATTTTAATATTGACTTTGACAAGTCAGTTGCTGATTTAGGTACATAATTTTGTTTTTGTTAGTAAAAGAAGATAGTTAATATTCTTCCATATTGCTTTAATATATTCTTTGTTCCCCCAAAGATTGATGGCTTAGTAAATATTTGCCACTCATCACAAAAAAATCGATTTCTAATTTCATTCTGCCTTCCAGTATTTCCATTTACCAGTGCTTAATATTTTTAAAGCTTTCTGTGTGTCATGGATTTTTTTTAAAACTACCTAAAAAGTTTAAAGTTTATTTTAAACCTTATGAATGCTTTCAATGGTGGAAAGAGGAGTGGGAAACACTATATATTAAGTTAGCATTTAAGTTAAGTTAAATCATGAAATTCAGAACCAGGACTCTGAAGCCAAATGACTTGAACTTGAATCTCACCTCCATCACATCCCAGCTATATAATCTTGAACAGTTAACCTCTCTGCTTCTTATTTGTTAAAGATAGATGGTAATAATAAAAATACCTCTCTCATGGATGTTATGATAATTAAATGAATTAATTTTTGCAAAGCCTTATATAAATACTTGTTTTATAGAGAGATAGTTTAACATTCCCAACTATATGTCTGAGATATGACACTTTTCATTAATGTTTTTATGTATTTTGAGTTATTCACACAAATTATTACAATTTTATCATGAAATTATTAGCTTTGTCTTAAATCTTAAAAATTTTAGACTGATAGTGAATATGACAATTCACAAATTGCCCCTTATTTAAGGTGGCCGGTAGAACAGAACATAATAGGTTTCATAGCTATAGAGAATAAAAGCTCAAGAAGAAAAGGGTTCAAAATAATTGATATATTTTTTTTTACAATAGCTTTGGATACCCTTTAAGTTTCAACTAAGTGATGATAATATAAATGACTATAAAATTTCATTTTTTAAAAGTGCTCCTTTGTTTCCCCTCAAGTCATCTCTGAGTCTTCTCAGTTTTGTTAAAATTTCCTTAGGCTACCACCTATTTAATCTGATTTCTCTGAGAAAACATACATGAATGAATAGGCTCTCCTAAACAAACAAACCAGTATTTAACATTTAGCAAATAGTACTTTTGAACAGGTCAAAAAGAAATGAAATTTAAGAGCCAAGAAAATGTGTTGTTCTGCCTAGGGAAAACCAGTAGTTTGCTGTAGATTTTTAGGTGTATATATTTTAAAAATATTTGCTGTGGCAGGAGTAAAATTACAGTGAGTATTGCTGCAGCATACATACATAGTTCCTTGGTCCTCACATTAATTGATTAAAAGTATTTGCCAAGGAGTTACCTCTGGAGGGCAGTACAGTCTTATATTTGTAACAGGAGCTTTGGGTAGCTTTAAACTTGTCCTGATTCAAAGATTCTTGGCCTTGTGAGATGCAAATCACTCTCTGTTTTAAATACTCAAAGGAGACATAAACCTGAAAGTAAAGTTTTTTTTTCTGCTGAGATGGTTAACCTGTTAGATTGGGGGTGTAGGGATTATAGAAAGAGAACTTTAAAATCCCACATGAAGACTGTGTCAGCATTGCTTACGCTGAATTGGTGAAGCTGGGAATATAAATAAGGAGCTGACTGATAAGTGTCTTTTTATCCCCTTGGTTCAGATTCCTGTGTACCTCAACTTAATGATCCTTGTTTTGGTCCCTACCTTACTCCAAAATACAAACCTGTATCTGCTAAGGCCATCTGTTGACAGCTTAGGTAGTTGACGCTGTATAGTTGTCAAATCTGTTGACACTGTATTGTATTGTGGAAGTCAGCTCTGCAGTCAGCAAAATATCTCTCAGTACCTTAGCAAATCAGCAAAATATTTTGAGAAATGCTTTACTTTTATGAACAAAATACCCTGAGAGTTATTGGATTTGTCACAGCATCTAAGGTTTCTCTCATAATCATACTGACCTTCACGTGCTATTATATTACAAAACCAACTCTTTATGTAATCAAACCAAAGGAAGAATGCTTAATTAGCTGTACATGACCTATGTTACAGTATAGGCATACAAAAGTTATT
This sequence comes from Eonycteris spelaea, assembly GCA_003508835.1. Lineage (NCBI taxonomy): Eukaryota > Metazoa > Chordata > Mammalia > Chiroptera > Pteropodidae > Eonycteris > Eonycteris spelaea. The sequence continues at coordinate 12,453,101 of PUFA01000027.1, forward strand.
TTCTTCAGCACTATCTAGCTATTGTATAAAGAAACGTCTTTATACAATAAGGCCTGGGCTATTTGAAGTCTCAGGAGTAAAGCAATATCCGGATTTTCTTTTTCCTCTGAAGGCTGTTTGAGAGTTTTCAGCAGGGGGATACCACATGTAAAGCTTGCCTAAGATCTCATAACTCCAAGTGTCACAGAAATGTGTAGATTATGAAAGACTTCTCTCATGAGCAAAACAACTGTGCTTTTCAACCCTAAATCATGACATAGTCTTGTTATACCACAAAGAATTAAAGAATGTTAAGTAAATGACTTTTTTCCCTCCCTCTGTGCCTCTGAGGATAGTTATTAATGTCGATTCTTGCTGCTGAGTGATCCTGAAGCTACTGTCGCAACCTTTTTATTCCCTGAGTGCAAATGAACCCTTTATGAGGTAATTGAAGGAAATTGATGACATTATTTGCTGTATCTTGGGTATCAACGGCATATTAATGAAAAACACAGTGGTCACACTGACCAACACATTTGGATGAAAGGACCTCAAACTATTTTCTACCTAAACAGATTTTGCACTCTTAAGTAAAGTGGCAGGTACATTACTTTTAAAATGATTAATTCTTGGTATTAGTTTATCGTCACCTGGTGGTAGGGGTAAGCTTTTTAGAAACGCAAACAGCCTGACACTGACCTGTTTCATACTCTTCTATTCTGAGTGTTAGCATATGTACATTCTAAGCCAAGCGTGGCTTTAACCTTTAAGTTAAATCTCACCATTTGGGCCACAGCAAATTCTGGGTTGTGTGTTTTAAGAGGAGTGGGGAGAAAGCACTAAAAAGAAATGTGATTATAATATCGAATATAGATGAATGAATTAAATAGAAAACCTATTTTAAATCAGCACTACTGAATGAGATACACTAAGAGAATATTCATGTACCTAGCTAGGGAAAAGTCATCTTAAATATGGTTTCTAATTACGTTTCTTCTCAGTTATTACATTTGCCACTTCTTTGTGACCTTACTGTGACCTTCTAGTTTATGGGCTAAAGGTAACCATTATGTAATAATGAAAATATGCAGACCCAGCTTTACCACCTAGAAAGAATTGGCTTTTTATATTTTGTTTAAATTAACACTCTTCGCTGTTTATAAAACTGCTCCATGGTGCTTGAAAGAGGAGAGAAGCATTACTTGCAATTAATGTACAGATTTGGGCTTTTAGAGACTGTGTTTAGTGAAGGTGAGTCAGCAGGCCTTGTTACATTAATTATAGTGGTTGATTCTCTACTGGTTTTGATTCACAAATATACATACTGTTCCTAACTTAATAATGCTTTAAAGCTTAACTTGCTTAGAAAAAAAAAAGGAACCTAAAAATCAAACCAACCATTAATACTCAACTTCTTTTTCTTGTTTGGTTTGGTTTGCTTTATTTTCCTTATCCAGAACCAAATTTATTCCACTTGCTGTGATTCCATAATCCACCTTTGTGAAGTAGGTACTTACTTCACTATTTGAATAAGGTGAGGGAAGTGCCCTTAATAATGCAGTAAAAAACAGGAAATACAAAAAGCATGAAGCGGGTCAGCACATTTTTGGCACATATGCCCTGAAGTAAATTATTACTTCTTTGAGGCCAGCCTTGGAATTCCTCCTGGTTGGCTCCTTAGGCCTGGAAATGAACTGCAGCTTGGCCTTGAAGATCCACAGAGCATGTGATATAAGTAACTATAAGTTGATAATTAAAATTTTTCATTCTGCCTATAATCAGTTATTTTTCTACTACAAATCACAATCTGCTCTTTGCTCAAATGGAAATGATGAGAATTATCCTTGGCGAAATAACAATCAGGTAATATTGACTGCAGATACTCACTTTGGGTTATGTTCCAGATTTTGAGAATCTGGGTTCTTGAAGGAATCTTCACTTTCCTCATGGGTCTGTGTCACATCACTATGATTAAAATGCTCTCCACAGATGCAAAATGGAGATTTTTTTTAAAAGGCCCATTAGCAAAGGGATAATTTCAAAAATTTTGAGACAATTAAAAATGGATTGCTCATACCCAATGGAGGCAAGTATAAAAACCATTAATCCGCTATAAAACCTTGGAATGTAGAACCTTATTTTGAAATAGACTGCTGACCTGCCTGCTACCCATGGTCAATTTATACATAGACATTAGAGGCGGATATAAAACTGCAAAAGGTTAAAAGACATCGTCAAAACTCAGAAGGTTGAGTATACACTGTGCGAGACATTAAGAAGTGGGTATGTACAGGTACTTCCCCCAAAAGTTTGATTTGGGAAGGGAGTAACCCCCATTTCATTGCATTGATCAAGACAGGGCATATTGAAGAATCCTTACAAAAAGGAAAATGTCTTAATAGTTATGTTATGGAGTGTTTCGTTCCAGACTTTCATATTTCAAAAATGAAATAAGAAGGCATATCCATAGAGATATAAAGTAGATTAGTGGTTTCCAGGGACCGGGGAAGGAATGGGGATTAGCTGTAAATTGGCAGGAGGGATCTTATTGGGAGTGATAGAAATATTCAGAAACTGGATTACAGTGAGAGTTGCGCAACCTGGTTTAAAACTACTAAAAAAGAATCATCTAATTGTACTTTGAAAATGGGTAAATTTACAGTATATAATCTCAAAAGTTGTCTAAAAATGCATGTAAAAAACTTGAAAAGAATTAAGAAGAGCCAGAATTATGTTTTTAGGGAGAACTATGATTTGCCGCAGATTCAGAATTTCCTCCATGTGCTATTAATTTACTTCTCAAATTTAAAGTATGACACTAAATGGAATGCGTTTGGGCAGAAAAACACTGAAGAAACACATGAGTCCTGCTTTCATTTCCCATTCTTTTTCCCCTTTCCAGTATTTCCAGGTTGATTCATTTTTCCTTCGTAGCCTCTAGAGGGCAGCACATGTTTTTATTAGAAATACTAGCTTCTTACTAAGAGTTTTCACTTCCTCAAACAAACTGCAGTAACTTTCAAGCATCAAGAATGCCAGATTGCTTTAGATAAATCGGCTGAGCTTAAGGATTTGTCCTTAGTTCCTCGGTAGTTGAGAGCGTTCCTTTTGCGACTCACTGGAAATCAATCAGCCCTTCCTCCCTGTCAGCTGTCCTTTCCACCTCGGGTTATTTATGCCCTGAAAACATGTTTCAGCTCAATCTGCAGGGAACATAGGAGCAATTTCCCTGGAGACTTTCACAATATTTTTTTTTCTTTGGAAGGCTTGGTTTTTAGGTAAAGATACAGTCAAAGAACAAAATCGGTGTTTGCCTATGGGGGTTAGGGGGAAGGTCCAGTAAATTTTGAGAAGAATCCTCGAACCTCATAAATTAAAAGCTACATTAGAAGAATCAGGTTGTGACAAAGGCAAATGCAATGCCAGCGTTCTCTCTTCAATGTATGAATGATTAGGAATATAGGATTTTTAAAAATCTATAAGAATTTTTTGAACTGTGAGTTGTAAACATTCTGGGTTTTTTTCCCCGTTCTTTTCATTTAACTGTTATTAGTCTTGTGTACAGTAGAAATAACCAAATAATGATTGAAAAGGTAGATTAATTAGCATTAGGTTATATATCTTCAGGCCATTTCAAGATATGACTAGGCTTAACTTGCACTTAACCCCAAATTGATGGCATTTTCCCTTTGGTCATTTAATTTAAAAATCTACAAACTTACACCATTCTAGGATCTTAACACAAAGGATTTGTAAGCATTGTTTTGTGTTTGTGTGTGTAGGGATCTGAAAAAAATTTTAAGATCCCCCTCACTGTTTTATATTTACTTTGGTTCTGAAATTCTTCCTACATATTCACACCCAATTTGTATGTGAAAAAAGAGTAGGCAAAAAGTGTAAAAAATTACTTCAGAATTGTCTGAACAGACATTTATTTGCATGGTCTGAACAGACTTCACAGTCCAATGATAAAAAAAAAATTAAATATGAGTGAACCTGAGCAGTTAATTTTTCTTCTTCCATTCTTTCTTTCCTTTTTCCTCTTCTCCCTTCTTTCTTCATTTCTCTCAATAAACTTTGATTGCATGCTAACTGTATGCAAGGCATTCTGTTAAATTCCAGCTAAGCAATGGTGAAAACACAAACATCTTTCTGCCTTTGTGAAATACAGTCAGTGAAAAAGACAAACAATGTATAAGCAAAAAGTATATGCATCATTACAGATCAAAATTAGTTGTAAGAAGGAAAAGTAACAGGGAGAGTAACTCTTGGGATCAACTTTAGAATACATAGTCAGGAAAAATATTTCTTAGGAAGTGACTTTAGGTGGCTTCAACATTTGTAAAGGATTGGGGGAAGAGCTTTCTAGGCAAGGAAACAGAGAGTATGAGAGGTCTTGAGTTACGAATGAGCTTGGTTTATTCTAAGAACTGAACAGGTGTGTAGATATCTCACTGAGAATGAGGAAGTTGGAGGGTAGAGGGGTGATAGGCCAGGTCAGAAAGGTCTTTTTGAGGAGCTTGGATTGGTTTCTAGGTGCAGTGATGGCTTTAAAAAGAACAAAAGAAAAACAGTGACATCATCATCCAATTTAGCTTTCAAAGGGATCGTTCTAGCTGCTCTGTGGAAAAAGGATTGGAGAGGAACTCTAGTGAATATGGAAGAGGTTAGTAGGCAGTTGTAGTAATCTAGACAAAAACCATTTTGTCATTGACTTTCACCTAAACATTGGGAGTAGAGGAGAAAGCTCTTTTTTGTTTCTTTAAAAATGTAAAGAGTTTTCAGCTTGTTAAATGTAGTTATTGAGAGTTCATTATTAGTGGGATATTTAAAAGTACTTTTGGAAGCACTAATATCTTGCATTTTCAGCTTTATGCAAACTGACATTGAATGTGAAAAGCTGAGGTAATCCAAACTTCTTCAGATAAGCATTTCTCCCTCTAAAGGCTGGTATTTTTAAAAATTGCTGATGAAATATGGGAGTAGATGAGAACACTAAGAACTTGATAAGGATGTTTACATATCCTTTAGTATTATTTTGTTAAGAACTTCTCTTTTAATCAATTGAGACTTAAAATGTCAAAAAAAAAGCCCTATGAAATAATATAAAAACTTTCAGGAAGACTTTATGCATGTGTATCTACAAATACTTATATACTTACATTCGTGATTGCTTAAAATATTTCAGTAACACATTGAAATAATATGACTTACAAATTTGTGAATATGGCTTAGCTGTTGTATCAGCATATATTGGTGGTCTGATATGAGCAGAAATGATATAGAAATCAACATTTAGGATATTTTATACCTACCACAGAAGATTCCTTTTTGCTGAGGTAGTTAATGTGACATGTAGTCCTGGAAATAAAAGTATCACGTATCTCCATTGCAGCACCTCTGAGGAACTAGGTGCTAGCCAAACTCCACAGCAGCATCGACCCCTTTCTCCCAAAAAGGGTGGAGGTCTTAGATTCTGGAGGTGGACTTCTTAAGTTCAAATCCTGCCTCTGAAACTTACTAGCTTTGTGACTTTGAGTGTATTATTTAACTGTCTATGTCTCAGTTTTCTTCTCTGTGTAATGAGAATAATCAATTCACCTACTAAATATAGTTCTTGGGATGATTAAAAGAATTGTTATATGAAAAGTACATAGAACAGTACCTGGCACTTACGAAGCAATATACGTTGTTAGTTTTCCTGGTAGCATCAGTCACTCAAGACTATTTGTTAAGCTGAATACAATGCAAAATATGTCATTAGCTGCTATAGGGCATTTCTAGGGAACATAGGATTTACTTTTTTAGGCACCATCCCTGGACATGCCATTATCTGGCCTGTTTACTCTTTTGCCAGAAACCGCAAGGAATGTGAGTAACATTGCTCTGTTAGCAGCCGCTAGAGTAAAGTGAAAATCTTTCTGGTCCTGCCGAGGTTGCAACCAAGCCCAAAGGAGTTTCGTATTTTATTTACCCTACATAGTAGTTTTAGATCACTTTGAATTAGTTGTCATCATAAAAATTTCCATACTCTTAAAACATTAAAGGCCTGTACACATGGACCCACTGTCATGTGGCAACATGGCAACCATTGGCTGGTACTGAGCAGTGAATACTTCTTGAACTTCATTTCATAGTTGGGGTGAGTTCTCCAGCTCCCTAAATTCATGTGTCGTGTAACTGGCTCTTAGCAGACATTTGACTTCGACTCAGACAGATGTATGTTGAGTGCATGTTAAATGAGAGCCGTAGATGCAAAGATCTAGAAGGCGCTCAGGTCTTGGGCATGATACTCATGCTAAGGAACCCTACGCAGACTACCAGACAGTATAGTCTGACTTCAGTTATTCCCTCTCTGTATGATTTAGTAGCTAAGATTAACGGCTCTGGGATCAACACAGCTAGATTTGGTTCCTGGCCTTAACACTTCCTTACTAGCTATAACTTCAGACACATTTACTTTCATTAAGCCTCCTGAACTAGAAAATTGAACTATGAGAACCATGTGTAATAAGACTATAAAGATTAAATGAAATAAAGTTGTTATACAGTACAGTACTGACAATTTTACTTACTTGCCTTGCTTTACCAGTAAAAACATATACTTTCCAAAGACGGCGACGATTTTTTCCTGCTTATTTATTCCCACGGTGCCTAGGGCATTTCTTTGTATGTAATTCTTAATTGACTGATTGACTCATACCTGAAAAATGGCAGAATTATCCTAGTTTGATATCAGTTTCGTAACAATTTTTCAGTTTATTACACTCATTCCAAAATAACCTGGTTCCTAGAAGTAGAATGATATTTCTCCTCTATGGTAGAATTATAAGAAAGTGTTTTAGCTAGCGAAGTTTTTTGTTTTCCTAGCTGATTTATTGTCTCCGTACCTTATAACTATTAACAGTAATGAATTTTATAGAATATACTAAAATTTCTAAAAGCTGAAAAGATTATATTTCTTTCTCTGGTCAAACATAGCAAGGAGAAAAACTGGTTTTTCTTCTCCTAAAATATGAAATTACCAAAACTCAAGGTACAAACTGAAAATCTCAAAAAACACACGGATAAGTGAGAGTAGATGGTGACTGATCTCTTTTACCGCACACACCTCTCTGAAGTTATCCACACTGCTGTTTCCTGGCCCCTTGGAACATCTCATCTGTTAGGTGTGGATTTCTTGTTTGGATAGTTCCTTCCACCCCCAGGAAGAAATTAAACTTTTAAATTAAATTTTAATTTAAACATTCTCATTCTGTATATCTGGTAAATAATCACATTCAGTTATATTACACCAGGGAACCCAAAAGAAACATTCTTTTCTCCTATTTTGGAAATACTTTAACTGACTCAATTGGCATAAAATTTTACCAAGGGTCAGATTTCTTTTGAATATGTAGTTAATACTACTTCTGTTTTAAGGAAAAGACCTTAACGTTAATTCACAAAGCAATACTGTTACAAATGTGTAGGTTTCCAAATTGCCCAGAGTCCACAAAAAGCTTTAACGTACTATGTCCTCCTTTATTGTGGAGCAAGAGGGAAAATCATTCTGGCAGAGAGCCATGTTACTGATGCACTCAGGAGACCCATTGTCAGTACATGATATGCTCTTTACCTTCAAGTCCTCCTTATTTTTAACCTTCTCTCTTGGCCGGCTCTCCGCCCTCCTGGAATTTCTTGGTTCAAGGACAAGTGCTGACTCAGCATGGGCCACTGTCTTGAGCTAACTTAGTACTTTTGCTGCTTCTGAGGAGTCGCTTTGTAGGAGAGCAGATGGAGCACCAGCGAATTCCCCAGTTCTCTTAGGAGTCATAGCACTCCTCACTGGTTATGAATTGTTTCTGGGAGAACAGAATGAGCTGTTAGGCTGCAAATGATCTAAACTTTCATACTTGGCCCTGTGGACTTTCAGCATTTGTGATCTTTTCAGTCTTCTTTTCCAAATTTCACTACAGAATTGCAGAAATTAAAGGATTCCCTTGTCAGTATGATGTTTGTGTGGCAATCCGATTTTCCTATATGTCCATGTTAAAGGAAAGGGATATGTGTTTATATCATGTATGTAGAAGATATAGATATAAGTAGCTTGGAATTATTATAAGTGCCAGTATTAAGTGTGAAACCAGTGATTTTCCTTCAAAAAGAGACCTAGGAATAGTGAACTTTTTTTGTTCACAACCTGAACTTACATTAGACATCAACGTACCATGCTGGTGATTTTAAATTTTATATACCAGCTCTTATGCTGTATTTACTCAGCAAGAATTATTAGTGATTCTCATATTTGAAGTTAGAGCAGTCTTGAATACTGATAGTTCTGGCTTATGTTTTTAAAGGTCAGAAAATATGCATTCTTTTTCCGTTTCTTTCTTCTAAGTAAAATTCTATGGCTGGCAATTACCAAAAGAGTTGAACTTATGGGGGAAAAAGATTTATCCTGGACTGACTCACGTATTGAAAGGTGCTAGTTTTTAGACAAGTGTCAATAAAGCTTGTTAAAATAATAAACTCGCTAATAAGCAGTTTTGCATTTTGGATTGATTAAAGAATGTTTATGTCAAGAAACGTACATTATAAAAGTAATTACAACCATTAATTATACTAATTCTATTTATCTCTTTTAAGGAAGGGTAGGATTTAATAAGGTGGTTTTTCATAGACCCTTTAATCCATGACTTTTATTTTAGCCACAGTAGATTTTCATATAATTTCCTTCTTTACTTTTTCTTAATGTCAAATGAGGTATATATCTTTTGTTAACTTCCTGGTGTCTGATCTCAGATACTTCTAAAGCTAATTGTGAGGATTAATGGGCAAGACTTCTGTCTAGTAATTTGTGTTTTAGAAAAAAAATATATTAATCCTAGAGAAAGAACTGCCACATTTTTGCCTGTTTGTCAGAATTTGGCCTAAATTAGCCAAAAAAGAGAAAGACGAATTATTTTGGGAGACTCTTAGTTGTCGAGTTTCTTAAGGAAAAAAAAGCACCCTTTTTTGTTTTTTGTTTTTTAAAGTTTGCATTTGGTACTAAGCTGTGTAGATAAATCAGTGGAATCTAAGTCAGGCTTGATTTTGAAGTTCTGCTATTGATTCACTAAGTACCACTAAGTCAGGGCATCTGCTTCCTATTTACAAAATGGGGATGCTTTCTGCTTCTAATTTGCCCCTCAGAAGTGCAGTGTTATAAGGATTAATTAGAGGAGGCCCATAGACTGAGCATTGAGGAAGACATAAATATAGACAAAGGCCGCAATGCCAGGTGTCTTCTTTTTTTATACGTGGTTGATCTCAATTCTGAGAACTTTGCTTTTGCATTTTTTATAGAAAAGACATAACATTGTGTCAGTCGGTTCCATGACTTGCATTGCAAGGATGTGAACTGCTGTAGAGTTTGATCATTTTTCCCCTGGTGAAATACCTAACTATGAATATTTTTTGGAGTGTAACTTTCCTAAATATTCTTTGGGTTCAGAAATTGAATTCTGAGTGGATGGGCTATATCAGATTTCTTTGCAGTGGCAATCCATTCAAGCTTTCATGTCGTTCTATCGGATTTCCTGCAATAGTTCATAATCCCTCTTTTGGCAGCCTTTTCCCCTTATTTATCATACTTTTCAGGCACTTACTTTCAGATGCAAGGTTGGCATCGCTGGCTTTTTCGTGACTTCTTGAGCAACACTGAAATGAGGCAGGCTTGACAAGGTGAAGATTCTAGGATTTTGACTTAAATCGCTTGGGACTAAATTTGGGCTCTAAGCTCGCCTTGTAGTGTTGGTGCCTCAATTTACCATCTGTAAAATGGAAAACTGTTCAGGGATTTCTCTGAGGATTAAGATAATTCATATAAGGTTTGTAGCTGGCACAGCTACTGGCACAGAATAAATGCTGAAAATCATATTATTTTTATGAATATTGGAATTTTTAAAAAGTTTAGACACAAAGAAGAAGGAAAAGAGGCTGTAAGAAGGCAGAAAAAGGACAATCAGAAATAAAGATGGCCAGCATGGGATGTCTTGGAAGTAAAAGGAAGAATGATTCAAGAATAAGAGTTATGTATATCCTTGTCGCTCAGAGTGTGGCCCATGACCAGCCACTGGGCTTGCCCGAAGGCTTGCTAGAAATCCAGTATCTCAGGCCTCAGCAAGGTCCAAGGATTCTCAGTCTGCACTTCGACAAGATCCCTGGAGAATTCACTGGAGGAACAGCAGAATCAATAAATGGGATCAAGACTAAACAAACCACTGAATTTGACTGCTAGACCTTAAGTGCGGAGGAGGAAGGAATGAATAGGTGGCAAGTAAAAAGGAGAAAGAATTACTCATCATTCAAGCAGCTTAAAAATTAAGCAAGGTTGGAAGTATGTTAGATGATCTTTTGTAAATGCAGCAGAGTGGAGAGGAAATCTGTTTATTTTTATGGGCGAAGTTGAGTATGTGTTTCCACACGGAGGCAGTGTATCACATAGTAGGTGAAAGATTGAAAAGTAATAGTAAATGAAAGTACGGATGACTCAGAGATGAGACAGAGAGGAAAAACGTTGATGACTGGTAAATCTGAGACGAACAGCTCTTCCGCGACAAGCGCCAAGATGAAAAGAGTTTGAGGTCCAGAAGAGGGAAAATCGATAATGAAAGCCTCGATGTCTTCCAGCTGCAAGGCTATTTTCTGGGAATAAGTAAGGCAAGGGTACAATCAGCAACTGACGTTTCAATAGTTTTCGATAGGTTTTAGAACCACTGTGGTAAGTGCGATAGGCGTAGAGTGTTATATAAACTGTAGATTTGGTGCAATTAACTCTGATTAACTAGAGTCACTGATCGATTAGTGGCTTGCAGAATATTTTGTAGAGGATTCTGAGGCTAATGTAGTGTGAGTAGGTAAGAGAACTATGCTCGAGCAGTCCCTGGTATTGGAAATCGGGGAGAGGTAGTGCTATATGCTCCACACATGTGTCATCTCTTGCTCAGAGGATCTCCTGGAATTGTATGAAAATTATTCAGCAGAAAAGAAGAAATAACATTAACATGAATTTATGGTAAATCATTTTGCAGTATTATATGACCTTTCTCCAACAATATTTAGCCTAAGAATAGGTAATGTAGTCAAAGGAATAAAGCAATCATGAGTTTATTTTTGAAATACCTTACTATGAGTTTCATGTTTCATGCAGAGACATGTAGAGCCTGAATTTTTACAATTTTGTATTCTAAAAAGTGTGGTCTAATGGGAAAAACACATACTATGGAATTTGAACACCAGATCTACTACTTATTAGGTGTGTCATTCGATAAATTATAGTTAATCTGTTTCTAGTATGAAAAACTCAGTTTCCTCATCGTTAACGTAGGGATAATAATAGTAATTTCCAAGTAGAGTTTAAGAGAAGTTAAATGAATGTAACATAATGCCTTGATGTATTATCTCATGTTGGTTCTTTCCCCCTTTATGTGTTCTTTTTACTGTCATTTCTCCTCCATTTATTCTAATTTCCTGTGAGTTCTCAAAGCAACCTAGAATCATGAATGAGGATTGAATAACAAAACAACAGACTGGTATTACCATGCTTGTTACTACTGTATTTATCTCCTCAACTTCCATTGCTTAATGTGTTCTACGGAGATGACCTGGAGGAGAATTGATATGGGTGGTGCTCTACAGAGGATATGTGAGCAAGGCTTCTTCAGAAAATGACAAATCCTTTATCAAGGGACTCATGGAAGCAGAGGTTCCATCACAGAACACAGGGTCATTTATTAGCTGGCAGCATCCTGTAAGGCTTGAGAAGAAAATAACGGCTGACATAGCATAAGACCTGGGAATATCATGGCAACTGGCTTAGATATAGGACCTAGACTTCACTGCAGCGGAAGATCTGTGCCCCCAAATGCTACAATGCCAATCATGACTTGTGCTTACTCTTCCAAGGGCTCTAGCCTGTCAGTCTCACTTGGCCAAGAACCTCCTTGGCCGATGAACTTCCACATGAATGAATACACTCCAAAGGAGCAGGGCTGAAAGCCAAAGGGTGGGATGCACACATTTCATAACCACCTTTTCCTTTTCATTCTTCAAGAAAATTTAAGAACATACGATGCTGACAGATGATGATATTTTTTGGCAGGGCTGTTAGGCCTTTGCTACAAGGCAGCTTTCCATCTTTGCAATTGCAAAGTTATAACTTGGTTTCTAAAAGAAATGCTCATAGCTCTTCACCTAGCTCATATTCCATTCTCGGTTTGAAATTCCAATGAATTGACTCTCCTATTTTTTATGTAAAACTGATGCTTTTAGTTCAATAGCCATATCTTCTATTTATTGTTAACTTCATTCAATTTAATAAGAAAACAACTATAGGAAATGTTTTGGATTAAACATATTTATTAAAATATTATAAATTTGGCTAGTTTTATTACAATGGAATTCTTAACATGTAGCACTCATTATATTTCTAGGTAACTTGTTCTCATTCTCTTCTCATTTGTATGATATTTATTTATTTTTCTCTTGGAATATCCATCAAAATAATGCTTGTGTTTCTTTTTTCATAAATACTAGATATTCGTTGCAAACGGATAAAAAACACAGATAAGCAAAAAGAAGAAATACAACTGTATGTAATTCCACAATTCCGAGAGAGCCAGTGTTAGTTCTAGTTCATTCTAAGGCATGGCAAACTCAGATAGTTAGAGGGACCAGGTGACAGCAAATGAATAAATCAAACTGCGTGGGGCCCTGGGACTAGAGGGAGCAATTTATACTTAGCTTCACTCATTTTTACCCCACTCAAGAATGTGGACCTAGAGTCACCAGTTTGTCCTGTTTCTAGAAAAGAGTACCAGATTTTTTTTTATATCTCATTTTAAAATTTGAATGACATAAAAATTAGTAAGTACCATACACAAACCAAACAGGTTGCAGATATTTTCCATTCTTCTATTCATATAAAATCTAACATTAGAAACTTCAATTGTGTTTGCCATTTTTTAATAAAAGGGTTTATACATACAGAAGTAGGTTATAGTGAAATGAATGTTGCAAACCCACCACCAAACTTAAGAACATTACCATTTTACCAGTTCGTTCAGGACTCTGGGTTTTACACCAGTCCATTTCCACGATACCTGTACCCACCGGGTTTGTATTTCTCAGTCTCGTTTGTTTTTGGTAAAAATGTGCAATATCTGTATATATGCTAAAACAATCTTTAGTTTCATATTTTTGTTTTAGAACTTTATAAACATAGCACAATAATGAGTGCAAACTTCTGCAATTTGCTTTTTTTCACTGAATATTTTGTTTTAAAATTCATTCTAAGTTTATTATGTATAGCTGGGTTTATTCGTTTTTTTAACCATACTTTAATAATTCGTTACTTGAATAAACCACATTTGCTCGTCTCTTTTCCTTTTAGTAGACATTTATGTTGTTTAGGTTTTTGCTACTATAGTCCATACTTCTTGAAACATGCTGCTTGTGCATGATTCCTGGTACATGTATAGCTTTTTCTTAGGGTGTATCTACAAGTGGAATTGCTGAGCCATAAAATGGCTACATACATTTTATAAAATAATTCCAAATTATTTTCAAAATTGGTTGGAATCAATTTATACACTTATCACCAGTGTCTGAGAGTTCTTGTTTCTCTATATTTTCCCCAACACTTGTATCCTCAGAATATTTAATTTTTGTCATCTGGAAGATGTCAATGTGATCATAATTTGTACTTTCTGGATTAGAATAAGATCGAACATCTTTGGATGTGTTTATTCAACATAGCTTTTTTTTCTTTTTTCCCATGGGAAAAGCCTCTTTTGTCTATTATTCTTTTGAGTGGTTTCTACACTTACTGACTTATAGAGGTTGTTGGAATAATCTAACACTAATCCTGTGTCAATTTTATGTTACCGATATCTCTTCCCAGATTGTAGGTTGTCTTTGCCCTTAATTTATAGTACCCTTTGATACATAGTAGTTTTTAATTTTAATTAATTCCAGTATATTATTATTTTTCTTTAACAGTTAACCCTTTTTTATGTCCTGTTTGAAAGTTCTTTCTTATGAAAGGTCATAAAACTACCTTGCTATATTTATTCTACAATTAAATTACCTATTATATTCACCTTTAAATCCTTTTGGGATTATTTGTGTGTGTGGTATGAGGTAGGGATCCAGTTTCATTTTCCATATGGTAAACCAAGTATCCCAGACTAATTAGTGACCTGCAGTGTTACCATTGCCATACATCAAATATAAAAAGACCACACAGTTCTGTGTCTGGACTCCTTTGGGGATTCCATTAATGAGACTGTGCCTCTCGCATGAACTCTTTGTTTCTAAAGCAAAATGTATTGTTTTGTCAAAATGCACTTTAATTTCTGAAAAAGGTTTAAATTAAATTTTTGAAAGAAAGGACTTCAGTTCAATTTCATGGCTTTTCTCTTCTATCCCCTTTGTGTTGGTTGTAAGGATTTACTCTTTTCACTCCGAGCTTTATGATGATACACTTGAGTTATGTTGAAGAAGAAGGAACATATCCAGGTTTCAGACATATGTTCAGGGAAGGACAACAGTATGAGAGCTCTCACATAACCAGTGGCTAAGTCGAAGAGAGACCTGCCTTTGTGGCGTCTCCGGGAGCAGGGATTATAATTGTTGAACTCACTATGTAGGCACAGCCTTATGCATGAATATACTACTGACGAAAATCCTTACAAATATCTAGTCACAGTGATTATAAATTATCATTTTTTTCCATCTGTTGCTAGTTTAAAAAGTTCACGAAACTCGTTTTTCAGCCCCTGAAATTCTAACACCTGACTAAGTGCTTTCACACTATTTAGATATGGGACATTTAGGGTTTTCTTTTTTCTTTTTCTTTTCTTTTTTTTTTTTTTTTTTTTTACCTCAGTTTTACTTCAGGATCCTTTATATATTTAACATGAAAAGTACTCATGTGCTATGTGTTCCTCTATTTTTTGAATTAGAAATGAAATAAAATCCTGTTATTGCTAATGAAATATTTTAAGAGTCCATCCTGTCTCACGAAACAATAGAATATTGAGATGCTTATGCAAACCATTTTTATACTTAAAAAAATTCCCTTTTTGTGAACTCAAATTCAAGAAAAAAGTGATTAAGAACTTATGTCAG
This sequence comes from Eonycteris spelaea, assembly GCA_003508835.1. Lineage (NCBI taxonomy): Eukaryota > Metazoa > Chordata > Mammalia > Chiroptera > Pteropodidae > Eonycteris > Eonycteris spelaea. Next base: position 12,468,233 of record PUFA01000027.1, read on the forward strand.
TATTTTCTGTAGCAATATTTAGAATGTTATAATATGCTTATATTGTTGTCTGAAAATAAAACAAGAGGTTTAGATTTCTGAAGATCTAGTCTTGCTTTCTTTGTTCCGTTCCTTTTTTCTTTTTTTCTTTCTTAAATAAATATCTGTAACTTAGTGTTCTTACATTGAAATCTTGAGAATACTTTATCTTGAGCTTCATTTCTAGCCTTTATTGATTTAATGACTCTTTCAGTGGAATTTCTAATTATGTGGGGAATAAATTTCCCCTAAATGCTGCGAGCTTTGCACTAGAGGAGGTTGTACACTAGGACAATTAATTGCATTGATAGCTGCATTGTTATTGTACAAAGCTTTTCAGAATGGTGCAGAGCAAGTCTTGCGGTTTATCAAGGAGAGACTCAGAGGGATGACTGGGGAAGTGTGTCACTTACTGAGTCTATCTCTGTCATCATCCTGAAATGAGATTGTTTTTGCATCAGTGTGTCTGCTGCTCTGAGGGGAGGAAAAAAAAAAGGGTTTATAGAGAATCTTTAAATCATTCTAGGGTAGGAAGAAATTATAAGGTCAACTTTCCTACCACCTGCCAATGCAGTAATTTTTTTGTAGATTCAAAGCGTATTCAGGAGGAGTTGTGGGTTATTTTTTTTTAAGATCTTTAAGACTTACTTTTTCAGTTCCTTTTTTTTTTTTAACTACAGTATAAATTGTCCTTAGCGATAATGACACTGAAAAGGAAGAAAAGTATGAATTTTAATAGGCTGGAGCACAAGTTATTAAGAAAGTAATTTATTCCTGCAAACCATCGTGCATGTAGTCCAATAGGTTCTTCAAACCCCAAGTGGGTTGCCTTCTTCCTGTACTTACTCGCAAGCCAGTCAGTGTGGTTCTAGTTAGAATCCCATAAATCTGCAATATAATTAATTGCATATCCTTCCAAGCTAGCAGTGAAAGGAGTAACACTGGCCAGGATTTTGATGTTTTGCCATATTCTAAAATCAACATGATGGAATACGACACTGCTGAAAACATTAATTTAGAGGGTGGCTGGAAATTGCTGAAAATATTGAACTCCAGCTAGTGAACCCAAACAGTCCCCTTTTTTTTCAGCTCCTAGATCAGAGAGCCCATGTAGTTAAAACTTCACTCCTAATCGAATTCTGTATTTCAAGTATATATGCATAAAACCATATTTTTTTTGTTTAGCAAGCTCAACACTGCTTCTCATAGTATAAGTCTGTAAATCATAAGTGTGAGGCGATTGGATCATTGTGCTCTAAAAGAGGGCTATGCCACGATAGTCAGTTTATTTTATTTGACTTTTATCTAGCCCTCGCTGGCAATATACTGGATTTGGTTTGATGCATTTTGCATAAGGGTTCTATTTAGTCCATAATGGTTTGTGTAATGAACTATTTGTCCTCTTCTAGATGACATCCAGTTACTTAAAACCTATAATGAGATGTCAGGTGAATTGCACTGATTGGCATTGATGGATGAGCTTGTTGAAATATTGCAGGGTTTCCTATAGGGGCATAGAGGAAAATTGCTGTTTAGTGCTTTGGATCTCCTAAGCATTGAAACTGTAATCACATAAACAGAACCACTTCTGCAGGTCCAAGGTGTCATCGTGAATTTTCTGGCTAATCCATCCATTCATCTCAACGGTCCAGAACTTGCGCTTCATGTCACTCTTTGCCTTTGTTCTGCACTTTGATCTTTCAAAATGTCTTCGGAAGAAAAGTGTTTATATTGAATTATGTGTGGAAAGGGGTAGGGTGCATACTTCAGAAGTTTGGCATGAAATTTGCTAAATAAACCTTGCCAGTCACTCTGCAGCTATAATCAAGGTATGGATTTAAGTTTAACAATATGTAGATATACCTTCTTTTCCCTTGAAAAACAACTTTAATGTAGATGGTTAGGTGCAGATTGTACTTTATTTATTTATAATGTAGAATGCTTCTAGCACCTTTATTGTGAACTGTTAAAATTAATGTCAAGGAAGATAAATGAATTTTTTAATGAAATTTTTCCCCTAAAATTTTGATTAAAGGAGTTAACTAAATGAATGCTTGGGATGAAGTATCTTTTTGTGTATACATTTTATCTCACTGAATTTAGTATTCTAATATAAGATAGTTTATTTTAGTATCTATCAGATCTAATGTATGTATATTATATGTATTATAATATATACATGAACATACTAGTAATCCTCCAACAAAACAACCAAAATTAGGAATTAATTACACCAAAAGAACTATACAGATACAAAACCAGTAAAAAATGGGTGAATTATTAATTACTGTGTCCCATCACAGTCATTCTTTCTCTTCTTATATCAATTCAATAATTATGGAATGAAGATTGTTGGTTTTTTTTTTTCTCCTTAGAGTATTTCAAATGGTTAAGAACTCTAAATTAGTTTCTACTGACATGATGCCATGAGCAAGAAAATATATACTGGTTCCATTTCTTAGACTAACTTACCTTTTGGTGAGCAAAATCAGAATTCGGAGATCTTTTGACATTGGTCATATGTCTTTGCTTAATTTGCACAATGAAGTATTGGTGCTCCCTTCTGCTGTTATGAGATTTTCTAGGTAGGGGCAGATCTTATGCCAACTTTGGGAACCTTTTGAATTGATTGAAGCGTACCCTCCATTGACAATGATGATCTTGAATCAGTTATTTTCCCACTACAAATGAGGCATTCATGGAATCTGAGTGAGCTCAGTCAGCCCCATGAGGAAACTCACACCTAACAAATTCTACCTTGGTCTTTAGTGAGGCCCACGCATTAGTATTTCTGAAAGTTCCCCGGTGATTCCAATATGCAGGCAGATTTGAAAACCACTGGGCTAAAGTGGTCGAAAGCAATGGTGGCAACTGTGAGACTATCAGACCATTCAGATAGAGTGAATTACATGGAAACCAGTGGGCCATGTAGAGTGGTAGCTTGCCCTGATGGTTTTAAGACAGCTTTTCGATCCTGAGAACAAGGACAAGCATGACCGAGCGATGACTGAACCTCAACAGAGAGCTTGAGGGGCAAGAGTAATCTGTTTAACAGGTTTAGATTTCTCCTAGCTCAAGATCACTTCTGATAAATAAAATGTTTGATTCTTTAGAGGTTTTGACTCAATTAGAAGAGACACCCTTTCCCCTACAAGGGTCATTCTTTAATGGTTGAAAACATTTTTATACAATGGTCAGAGAGACATAGCAGTAATTATTTTTTTGCAAAATTTTAAACATGAGGCCAGGACTCAGATCAGACCTAGCCTAATGCATGATCTACCAGGGCTAGTAGAAGAAGCTCTCTTGGCCAGCTAAACAGCTCTGGCAGACTTGGTTGTGTTGGATGACTTAGGTGATCATGTCGGCGATGCTATGACAGTGACTAGGTATTATAGATTATAAGAAGGATAAGGTATTTTGTACAGGCAGTATGGTTATGAAGCATATAAATGATTTCTCTATCCAAAGCAATGGATTTTAATAAACTAGAAATTTCATATCTACATATTGTTTAATTTTAATTTTAAAACATAAATGAACTGGGATCAAGAGACTTGAGCTTTTTATCTACAATTTTTGTACTTCTAGCTGAGCTCTAGCAAGCATGTTGCTTTTGTAGTGTAATAAGAAAAGGCGGGTATGTTTGTTTATTTAAAGTTATTTATGCAGAGTCCATCTTGTTTCAGAAAAATTTTAATGAGGACCTAGAGTATATTTTTTCCAACAAAGGAAAAAGGATAAAAAGGATTGTTTAAGTGTGTCTCTCTGTGCGTCATCTCTAAAATGGAAATAATAACAGTGCTTACCTTAAGGGGTTATCACGATATTTAAATATATATATCTTTGGAGGGTCTTAACAATATTAACAACTCTTCTGTTGAGTTTGTTTCCAAGTAATTCAGAAATCCTTATGAACTTTCTTTAATTTGAATATTGAAGACGTTTTTCTACTTTAATGGGATTTCATAGTAGGTTGGAGATTCCAAGAAACGAGGTGTTTAAGTGTCAAATTTGCAATGCTACTTCCCTTGAAATACAGGTGAAACAGAAGGAGCTTTGAAGGGAACATAACAAAGTCTGAACTCTCGAGGTAACCTTTCCTTACTAATCATAGACATTTTTCAGCTTTGCCTTGAAATTTTATTTGTTCTGGAAAAAAGTTATAATGTATTTTTTCTGGCATTAAAGACGTTAAATTTTAAAAAAGAAATAGTAGATTTATACCTGTGACCCTTTGAATTTTTTTTTGGTGATACTTGATATTTTTAGAAATATGAAAAGCACTCTATAATTATGTATTTTACCTGAGTACTTCTAAAAATACTGGCAGATATTAATTTATTATAATTTATTGGTGCTGTGAAAATTTTTAGAATATTAAAATCAAAAGCAGCATTGAAATATGACTAGTTCTCTGTAATATGTGTTTCTTTTAATTTGAATATTTATTCACTAAACTATTCTCTCTCACAATACACACACACACACACATATATATCTATTATACTCTAAATCTCTCTATACATATTTCCTCCCCCTGTAGCATATAGAGTAGGAGGCAGCAGCATTTTAAGAAAGGAGGATGGGCATTGAGTTAGACAGTCAGGGTTACGTGATTTTGAGTTTGATTTTTCTACCATATACTAGCTGTGTGGCTTTGAAGAGGATCACTTAACCTCATAGAGGTTTATTTTCCTCTCCTATGAAATGAGTATGAAAACTCCTCCTGTGTAAGGCTGTTTGTGAGAGTTAAGTGGATAATTTATGTAATGAATGGGCTTGGTCTATAAGCAGGCTTTTAATAAATTGTCCCTTCCCTTTACCCTTAGCAGGGCCACCATGCAGGTGGTGCAGATGAGACCCTGCACCTTGGCACCTGGCTAAGGGGTGTATGGACGCTAAGATCCAGCTTGCCCTCTTTTTAATCAGCTTCAAACCCTGGTGTGTAACTGTGTTTGTACTGGCCTGGGTCGGTGGAAGCCCTGCCCCTAGAGCCCTGAGGTAAAAATCTCCCGGATCCTACCTGGCCCCAAACAGCTACACAACCCTAGTGATGTCATTAAGAATTTTTTATCTATTCCTTTTTATATATATATATATTTAAAAAAACACACATTAGTGTCTATCCTCTAATGCTAATTATGTTTTTTTCCAAAGATGAAATATAATGTCCATGAAAAATAAAAATAAAAGTAGTATATTATGTACATTCTGTGTAACACAGATTATATTTTTTGCGGAACAGGCAAGATCATTAAATGAGTTGATTATTGACATTCTTGATTACTGTTTAGTTAGGTTAGTGGTTTTTTAAAAAAGACCAAGAGATCTTTGTGACTCTTCTGGGCTGGAGCTGCTATGTGTAAAGAACAAGCAGGGACTAGGAATGAGTCTAAGGAAGTGGTGGTCTAAGTAAGGCCCTGGAGGGAGTTAAAGACATGAGAGGTCAGCATGGAAGGCAACAATTAGAGCATGACATTGATCTTACTTGGACAAAAAGACATCAAAGAAGAGATAGTCTGCTCAATTACAAATTTTATCAAAATAAATTCACTCTAAAAGTAGAATTGTAGTTTTTCTTCTAAATATGATTTGAAATGTAAATGTTTCTAATAATTCTGTCTCTGAAACATAAATATTATTTAAAAATACTAAACTTGCTCTCATGACATAATTTCGATTCACAAAATGAATGCATACTTCCCTCATGCTGCATCTGCAGAATGCTTTGACTCGTCATCTTTGATATAGTGCACACTTGGCACCCTAAATTGATATGTTTCATTTTTGCTGTTAAATTATGGCATTAATTACTGTACATTTTTATTGCTGTGGAATCCTGGATTTCCCAAATAATTTTGACACCATATTGACACTAGCTTCTTGCCATAAACTGTAATGCAGATGTAATGTTCCCTTACCTTTGGCTTAAATTAAGAAAGATCTATCAAGTGCTGAGACTAAGATTCAATGAATAGCCTGGAAACTTACTATGGGCCAATACTTTACTCATTTTTTTAGCCTAGAAATTCTACTGTACAGTCACTTTAATTCATCAAGAATTCTTTTTTTAAAAAAAATTAGTGTCTTGATATTCTGGAGATTTCCTTTAAAACGGCATTAGTTTTACCTACAAAGTACTGCAGGTGTTTTACTAATTGATAATATTTATTAATTACTGTCTATTAATTCCTTATTTACTTTGGACAATTTCTATTTTTTTATTTAAGAATGGAAAATATACTTGATGTCCACATATATGCATGAGGCTTGTTTTAGTTGAAGCTTAGGTATGGTAAAGATAATTTCAATGTAAGTTTAAATCTTATTAGCATGAACATGGCAAAGGCATTTAGTATGATTTGAAATTTAAATATCAGCCTCCAGTGTTCAGGAGTATTTTATTCTTTTAGTAAATCAAGAAGGCTAAGGATGTATATTGAGTAGATATTCTGGTCAATCTTTTGTGCTTTCCATCCTCCAAGGATGCTAATAATGTGATAACGATTCATTGTTAAGGATGTCATTACATTCACACATTTAAAAATCCATAGTTATTCACATAAAGATAAAGATTTTCTTTTTTGTTATTTTTCTTTCTGTTCTCCAGATTTAAAGGAGAAACTTGCTCCATTAATTAGACAAGGGAGCATGGAGGTGGTTTGATTTCGCACATTGAGAAATACTTGACTTTCATTCCAGAACCCCTAAAGGAGGTATCAGATTCCTCAGTAGGTGGAACAAAACTGGTAAATCTAGGGACTTGAAAAAAACAGAGGGACACAATGGCTAAATTAGGTGCTACTCTTTGTCTAGTGAACTTATATCAATAGTACCCAGGGACTAGCAAATATGACTGGATGATTTAGTTCAGATTTAGGAAAAGGAAAAAAGAGATTATTAAAAGTAACTAGCAGGTGACAAGTCAAAGGAGTTCCAAATGGGTGAAATGTTAAAGCAAATATAAATGTTTTTTTAAGTATAAACAAATGCCAGAGCTAAAATTCTGAGAACTTATATGTAACATAGACATATATATATGTATGTATATATTTATAGTATATTTGTATTTTTATATTTGTTTGTATATATTTACAAAACCATATATTTTTATATATATATTTAGAAGATATAGTTTATTTCACTTCATTGTTGATCAGATCATAGTAGAGTTTTTATAATAATGCTGGATAAAAATATCTAGGAATGTATTAAATTCACATTAAAATAATCAGGGGGAAGGGGACTAATCACAGGAATCAAATTTTAGTAATCTAATTTTTTCCTATGGATATTAACCAGAATAGAGTGAATTTTATATCTATCTATGTCTAACATGGATATATTTATTTATGCACATGTTTTTATATGCGTATAAATATGTTTATGTCTATGGATAGCCTCTATTTTGGAGTAAACATATGAGTTTTATAAAAGCAGAGCTCATACAAAAACAAAACAAAATGCCTTTGCTTCAATATGTTTGAAGAATTGAAGTGATAAAGCAGATAGCAAAAGGAGCTTGTTTTTATTAAATGACATCTGTATTGTTTTTACAAGAACTAAATATAGAAAACTGCTTAATTCAATTTTATTGAAAGCTGTAATTGGTTATTTGATCTATGGGCATATCAGTTTTATTTAAATACTGAAATAAAACCAAAATTATTTTTGACCTATTTATACCTAAAAAATCATTATTCTTACTACACATAGGGATTTATGGTTTTAGTTGAGGTATAGTTATTGAAATTTATAACTTCATAACTCATAAATAACCTCTCTTTAGTAACACTTTTGAAAATCGCCACTCAAAATTTTGGTTCTCTGAATAACAGATAACCATAGATTGAAATTATAACTATGTCATCTTACTTTAGTGAATGCCATATAGTTCTAGTATTTCTTTCAGTAGAGCAAACAATTAAGTTTGGCAATGTAGCCAATAGGCCCCAAATTCTTTAATACTAGAGAACAACTGTTTTGCCTTACAACAGGAAACCTGTTTATTTTGTGATCATCTTCTTAGGAAATCAATACTAGTTTTATAGATCCTTGAAAATATTGCAGTATTCTAGCTCTAAGTGGCTCTATATCAGAAAGTGGTTCTATATCAGAAATTGAATTGGGTTAGGTAAGGAATTGGGTAGCCCATCAATTGTTTTATTGAAATCATAGACTAAAATGTAACCTCACAATCAGTTTTTAAATTTTAAGATTAACTGTAAGTATGCAACTTTTTCTTAGTTTCAGAATCTGTCACAAGTTTCCTGAATTTTATTTTACTGGGAGAATTGTTGTCTTTGTTTATTGTATAGTCATTTCTCTGGGGCTCACAGCAAACATTCTTGGTAAATAATTATGATGTCTCTGCTTCCCGACTCTTGCCTGTGGCTTTTAAATAGATCTAAGGGATCTCTATGCCATCTAACTCTCCAGAATTCCTAATGGATCAGTTTGAGCTACCTGGAACACCATTGAATTTATGTCTTGCAACAACTTTTATCCAAGAAAGTCACCAAAAAATGGAAATTGTATCCTGTATCCTCTTTTCCACCTGGGGTAGAATGAGTGAAGTAACTCATTTTAGTATTGCTCTAAAACCAATGAGTTGCTAAAATAAAGTCTTTGATCCTTAAGTAAAATGAGACATTTAATTATGTTACTACAAATGCATCAAACTTTTACTTTAAAAAACAAAGAGGTTTTGCCCAAGTAGGCTTAAAAATACCTGTTTCTAAAAGGTCTAAAGCAAAATGATACAATAAGTTTAACATCAAAGAATGGATTAAAATAGATAAGCTAAATGCAAATAGGGAAATTGATATAACAACTCATAGAATATAAATTAAAAATTAGAGTTATTTGATATAATTTAAAGAAATATCCACAGTGAAAGTACATTGTGGCATTTTATATGCTAAACACACAAAGAAGAGTGGCAAATTAAATCGCATTAATTAAATTATATTGGCACTTTGGTAATTCAGATTAGCAAGGAAGAGAGCAAATATTGTCATAAGTTTGTCATAAGATTGCTAAAGTTTCATGATGAAACAGAAAAGAGTTAGCTGAACAGAGGAAGGATGCAGCAAATCACTCTGGCTTTTCCTCTGTCCCAAAAACTGTTGCCCTGACTCTCCTGGCACAGATGTGGTTCTCACAGAGTAGAAGGGGAGGCTGAATTATTGTTGTGTTGCAATCTGTTTACACATGGCCTTCCTTCAGCATTCCAGAAGAACTTAACCAGATTATCTATAGACTTTTCTTATAGGACCTTTTTTGGTTCTTTAAACAAGTTCATTATTTGCAGTTACATCTTCATCTGGGAGAAGAGTGGCAAACGTGCTATACCCACCTCCCGCCTCCAATATCTTTACTTCCAGCTCTTTGGAGTTCTAGAAAGTTGTCTCCTGGTATTTATAAAGTAAAATTTTGAAAAAGAATATTGATTGTGTTGGAAATACAATTATTCTGGGTCTTTGACAAATGGTTTATAAAAAAGTTTGGAGGATGTAATTAATGTGATTAAATACTTCAAACTAGAAAGAGCACAGTTTATGTTATCTTAATACAAAGCAATAATAAAGTAGAAATTAATAAATAATGAAATTTTAAATAAAACACTACTTGAGACAAAACTAAAACCACTTTTCTAAACTTTGGGATCAAAAAAGAAATCAAAACTGCAATTACTGACAAAAAGAAAATAGTGGCAATGATGAGATCATGTGTCAAAATGTATGGGATCGGACAGAACTACAATTAATAGGCAAATTCCAGACCTATGGAATTTGAAAGACTGAAAATAAACTATTCACTCAACACTAAAATTTAGATAAATTATGTTAAGGAAAGAACATGAAGGAAATAATTTTCAAAATGAAATATTGATTAGCAGCACATTTAATAGAGTAGATGTCGGTTGAAGAGTATATTTTAGGAAAAATACATGTTGTTATTATGAGTCTAATTTCAGGATTTGGCATTGTGTTTAATATTGGAAAATATTTTAATGTTTTACATGTTTTTTGGTTGCTTGTTTCATGATTGTTGCCGTAGGTATATGGATTCTTAGATAATACATGAAAAAATTAAATGCCTTTTCATTAAAAGGCAATATAAACTTGTTTTTATACAAGCTTTATATAAACTTGTGGATTTGATAGGTGAAATCTGAACTCCTGTGTGAATGGTGTTTTTCTGAGTAGTGTCAATATTAGCATCTGAGGTGGTCTGAAATGTCCCCCCGCCAAAATTATTATTTTCACTGAAACAGTAAATCACCTTGGTAGACTAAAAGAGAAAATCTACATGTAATCTTCTTTTAGGAAGTCTCTAAAATGGCGTATATGTACATTCTGTATTAATTAAAAACAAACAAACAAGAAACAAATTAATTATAGAAAGATGATTTCTAAAGAGTAACCAGTTATTCCTAACCTAGTATTTAAGCATTAATCATAGTAGAAAAATACCATTGACACTCTTAGTAAAGAACAAGAAAAAATATTCAGTCCCACCTTGGTAGTCTTGGAAATCTAAGTCAGGAGCCAAAATATTGAGCTATAACTCTTGGAAATATTAAGAAGACATTGCTGCTGTTTGGGGAAATTATTTTCTTTCAAGCCGCAGAATTGTTCACCAAATGATTACTGAACATCTACTATGATAGAATAGTGATAATCGCTATTCTAGACACTGCAGATCCAGCTGTGCGCAGGATAGGAAAGGCCCTGCACCCATCAAGTGTCTCATATAGTAGGTAAGTGAAGGAGGCAATGAAGAAGAAAACGAGTGAACAAGATTTCAGATAGCGATCTAATGATATCAGGCATGATGTAATTGGCTACCTAAAAAGTCAAAATGTGTCAGCAGAATTATTAGAAATAACATAAGGGAGTGGTAAGTCAGGAGGATTTAAAATACATATAAAATAGTTTTAAAATAATCATGTAGGATATATAATGGACACATTACAAAACCGCAATTACTGACAGTGAAGAAAATAGTGGCAATGATGAGATCATGTGTCAAAATGTAATGGACACTTATCTCTATTCACAAAACAACAAATACTATAAAATATATAGAAACAAGCTTAGCAAGAAAATACTGGACATATAGTGAAAAAATTTAGGTATGAATGTATATGTATATGTGTATGGATACACACATACATATTTTAATTGAAAGCATGCATGACTAAATAAATGGAACAATATAAGTTATGTTTCTGGCTGGAAAGACTCTGTTGTAAAGATGTCATTTATCTTTATTATTTTTTTATGTTTGCTACTACCATGATTCTAACAAAATTCTTTAAGATACTTGAAAAGATATAAGACTCATCAGAATAATAAACAGTAAAGAACAGCCATAAATAATTTGATTAAGAAGAGAAATAAAAGAGTACCTGAGCTATAAGATAGTAGAATATGTGATAAAGCTGCCATGAAACTGAGTAGAAAATGGAGAAACCTGTTAACTAGAGCAGGGGTGGCGTATTTGTGGAGCAGTTTGCACCTTCTCCCATCTTCCACGCCATGGAAGATATTTATTGTTAAATGACCTGAGTACCCTTCCCTGGTCTTGGACATGGTCTCGGGATCCTCCAGACAGGCACTATTAGGCCATCAATATTTGCATTATTTTATATGTATTTTCCATCCTCCTAACTTACCACTCAATGTTGGATTAAAATATTTAGGCACTCTGTTCAGGTTTGTGATAAAAGTGGCTTTTAAATTAGTAAAGAAAAGGATTATTTCAGAAGTGATTCTGGGAAAACTGGCTGACTCTTTGGAAAAAATAGAGTTATCCTTTACATTATATACTAAAATACATTCCAGATGGATCAAAGGATTGAATGTAAAAAAAGAAAGCTGGAAAGAGCTTGAAGATAATATAGATACTTATCTAACATCAAAGTAAAGTAGGTCTTTTTAGCATGAAAGCAAAGGAAGAAATCAATAAAAGAAAGGATAGATAAATGAAGTTACTCCAAAATTTTTCATTTCTGTAAATCTTAAGAGTGCTATTTATATACTGGGCACATTTTACAATATGTTGTAAATATTTGAAAAAAATATATATACATACACACACACATATTTATATATATTAAAGAGGTTAGGTTGCAGCATGTAGAAAATATTTTTAGCTGTTCAGTTAAGGTAGGGAGATTATGGATATATTTTTTTAATTTTCCACAATAAATGTTATTCTGAAAAGGGTGTGTATCAGATTTACGAAGGGAAACAGGAAACTAATATTTTTTAAAAATCTATTCAATATTTTTTGTATACATTATTCTGAATTCCTTAATAACCTCTTAAAAGAATGTAATAATGTTTCTCTTTTAAACTTCAGGGCCATGAGGTTCAGTGAGATTAAATAAATGCCCTAAGAGAGCCCAGGCGGGAAGTGGTAGAGTTGTGATCTGAAGTGGAGGCCTGCGAGGTCCCATAGGCCATTACTCAGCATCAGTTATGGGCCCCTGTCCTGCTTGATGCCAGAACTGGAGGGAAGAAGGGGGGAAAAAGTTATGTTAAAATTCATGTCTGAAGTTTCAACAGCAGAAGGGGGCTCATTTTATCCCACTCTCTGTGCCTGTCTCCAATTCTGCCCAGTCAGTCAGTCCTTCAAGGGGATGATAAGGTAATTGCATTTCTCCTATAGAGGATGGTTGGCTCTTAGAGACTTGGGTAAAAAGTGAACTCCTTTGGTTCTTATTTACCATTTGTAAATGTGAGTCTACACTTGAAGATAATCCTTCAATCCTTTTTTTTTTTTTTCTGGCCCACTACTTTGTAAATCTTATATGTAAGTTCTTGTGGTTGCCAAGAGTGTTAATATTGGGGAGAAAAAAAGGATTATTGCCTTATTACAGACATTCTGGAGCCTTTAATTCTGTGTATTGTAAGCACCTTGATGCAAAGTGATGGAATCAAATAGATGCATTACAGTTCCAGATAAGAAATAAGGACTCTCAAGTGCAGAAGTATTTTGAGATTATTAATTATACTAGAGAGGTGTGTGTTCATAAATCTTTCTTCTCTCGGCATGTGTGCTTCTCAAATCCCATCACTTTTCCTTTGGATAATAAACTGTAAGAAGGGAATAAGTTTATGTTAGTATGCTAGTGAATGTAGCCAGCTTACAGTTTGGGTCTAGGGTATTTTAGTCTACTAAAGTAATTTGCATGTATTTTGAAAATATATTTTGTGTATCACAATATGTTATATTCTCTGGCCTGAGTTTGGTCTCTTCTCTGTTTCTTCTGTTCACAGGGGAGAATTATTTAAAAACATCTAACTAGATATCATCATTTCAAATGACTAAAATAAGGACCATAGTTACTTTTAGGATGTTATTCCTCTAGAACTATTTGCTGATGGCAATTTTCTTCCAAGTTAGCTTTAGAAAATTCTTGTAAACAGTATGATTGTGACCCCTCTGTTTTACTGCCTCCCAACCTACACTGGAACCTCTGATTCTTTCATTTTTCAGTACAGTTTATAACACTGCAGCCATTACTGACATTCTCAAACAACTGGAGGAAAGAATCTCCTAATGCAGGGCCTTTCACTAAGTTCTTCCTCCTTCCACAAGTTCTAGTAGCTTTCTTACCGCTTGTCAAAAAAAGTCACACTCCATATAGCCTAAGGCTCCTTTCAAGCCACTTTTATTTTTTAATATACCCTTGTCCCAGCAAAATTCTACCATTCAGTATTCAGCTGAGGATACTTATTCATTTTCTATTTCCTTTGGCCATTATGATTTTGATTTCCTGGTATATCTTCTTCCTCCATCTCTCTCTCTCTGGTGAAATCCTACCTGACTTAACTCATCAATAGAGCATCTCCTCATCCCCGACTCTGGACTCCCACAAATTGTTTGTTTGCACCTCTGATATCATACACCTTGGGCAGGACTCTCTATCTCTCTCTTTTTTTTTTTTAATTGTATTTATTTATTTGTTTATTTTTAGGCAAGGCAACCCTTGGTTGACCTCACAGATTGCAAGGACCTTGTCAGCTTACGATCCCTTATTTTCTATTTTCCATTGACTCCAGTTTTATATCTTTAAATGGGGTCTTATCTTCATTGAACCCTTTGCATTGGAAATCTCATTTTGTAATTGTTATCTTGAAATGACCTCTCAAAGACAAATCGTTGGCCCTGTGCATGTCACTTATACCTTTCGAGACCAGAAAGGCCTTGAGACTGACCCATACAAACAGAGTGACCTATTATAATGAAGTCACAGCTAGAAAGGAGAGTGCTCTGTCTCTTCAGTTTCAAGCAATCGGTTCCCACTCTTATTCAGTCCCCAGGGTGAAGAGGATTCTAGACTGCCTTCTTTAGTCTTGCTGTCCTTTTACTGATTTCTACTCTAGGAATTTAGTCCCAGTCTTTTGGGATACACCATTTGGCCAAATCCATTTTCTACTTTTGGCAGAGACATCTCTCCAGAGTCCCCTTCATTTAGCTCTTGCACCGTTGTCCTCGCTTCCCCCAGTACAACAGTCATCAGTTAGTTTATGTCCTTGGACCCCTCTTGCATCTGGCCTTTTATGGAGATTGTTAGTCTCAGATCTGTTTGTTGCTGCTGATAGATAAGAAGTGGTAACCTTTAGCTTCTGAGAATGAAAGCAAGACCTAAAGAGAAGGAGTGTATCTACTGCTCAAAAGAGAAATATGCCTGTCTCTGTCTTTGCTTTAAAAGCTCCCTTTTTATGACCTTAACCTTTTCTACATTTCAGCATTGAATGCGTCGAGGGAAGACTTACGTTGTCACTTCTTTCCTGTTCCTAACTATCCTTGCTCTACTCGTGTTTATTTTGCCCAGTGAGAAAACTTGCATATAGAAGGCGATCGATTAAATGCTGGATTCATAACCCTGTCCATTTTATTGAATTCCCACATCTCCTCCTCTTTTGCTATTATAGAATCTGATTACAATTAAAGCCTTCTCTAAATTGCCTGCGTTATATTTCTCAGTCAGAAGCTTGCAAAGGATATTTTAAACGGTTGTCATGTGGGCTTTTCCTGAACTGCCATGTCACTCCAAAAGTGATGCTCTGCTATTTTGACTGCTTATAGAAATGAGGATGGAGGTAGGCTGAACGGAGAGGAATCCCAACTGAAATAGTACCCCTCCCCAAGCCAGTGGTGTAGGGACGTTGCTTATCTTTAGAATTTTAGAAAGGAAGGAAGGAAGGAAGGCAGTGTGAATTTTTGAAAATTGCTCCTATTAGTTGCCAAAATAAATGATAAAATAATAATAGTAGTTGGTCTAGAGGTAATCTATTGAACAAAACATCTCCTCGACATTTCGATATTATTAATTCCAATAGTATTATGTGTTATATGCTTTGTTATGGATTGTCTGCCCTAGTAAAACAACAAATTTATGTTAACTCATTATTTGAAAAATGCCTTAACATTTTTTGTATATTTTGAATTAGATTACAAGGCAAAAACATAACCTGTGGTGGGGGGATGTATAAAAGCTTTCTATTCACATTAGATTGCGGTAACTAGTAATTTCTTGTACTTGAAAGGGTTCCTGAAATTTTAGTTTTAAATTCTAGTAGTGATATTTTAAATTTACATGGAAAATGTGAGGATTCAACTTGTTCAGGAAAGAAAAATTTATACCACTTAAATTGTTTGCAAAGTAATATAAATATTTTGAACAAAAACACTCTGTCATGTTTGCATATGTGGCTAAGATAGTTAAATGATACTACCCCCCAAATGGTTCCCAGAGTATTTTATTTATGTTCCCAGTGGCCCCTGGCCCAGTCCTCTGGAAATTTCTCCCTTGTTCATGATGCCCCATGAACACTTCTGAAGTGGTGGATGAGGAAGGTGCCCATTGTGGGGGCTGCATAGCTTTCACAGCCCACTCCCCACTAGCACAAGTCCGGAGCCGCAGTATTGTTTTTGTACGGCTTCTAGAAGAGGAAGGAAGGAAAGTTTTTGATGACCAGCTTCAGGGTACCTTAAGGAAATTCCAATCAGATAACTTATTCTTTTACCCTAGGGTCTCGATTCTTTAGCAGTTCTCTTGGAGATTTAGTAGGTTTCCGACGTAGCGCTTCCAATCAGTACCACGGCTGCGCTCGATGTTTTTCTAAACACGGTTCTCAACTCTGCTCTTTTCCTTTCCTTCTCTTTCCTCTATCGACTATGCCTCCTTTCAAATCAGTGGTAGCCACCTTGAATGCATCTGAAACAACAGAGTCTGGGGAAAGTGATAGGGGTGGCTATAACCTTACTTTTGTTTACTTGGGAATTTTTAAAGGATTTTATTGTTCAAAACCTTTTACAGTTATTTTACTGTCTCTGTTTGGGAAACAGAAACAGTCTGTTTTCTAGTCCTATGAAGTACAAAATTTCTGGACTCTACTCCATTTTATTCCTATCTCTACACTAGTTAATTTTTGCTGACGCTTATCTTTATACAGTGCAATAAAGCAACAAGGAACACATAATACACACCTATGCAATGGGCTTTTGCAACTTCTTCCCCTAGAGCTGTGAGTTCACTAGACACTTGGATTGCCTTCTGAGTAATTGTAGGCTTCAGTTTTACTGACTGTTTCTTGGGAGCAGCATTGCCGGCTTTCCATTGTTATATTTGTTTTCTTGCTACCTGATGCTGACCACTGAGCCAATATTTTTTTTAAGTTTGGGGCCTGTGTTATGGTCCCATTCCATTTCAACTTGCTAATTCATTCCTCTGTTGAGCTAGGGTAGGCATGGTAACAGAAAGACCACAACATGTCATTGGATTATCACAATAACATTTTATTTCTCATTTACATGAGTCTTTGGGTTATGGGACTTTAAAGAAGCACAATGGCTTTCCTTCATGGACTCATACATATGATGGGATTCAACTCTTCCACACATGGCTTACGGCATTGCCAGGGCACGGGAAGAAAGACAGCAAGCACGTGGGAGAGTGTTCATCGTCATTCTGTTGAGGCTGCATCTGGAGTGACGACGTCATTTCTACTCACATTCCATTGGAGAGAATGTTGTTATTTCACAGAACTGATAGGAGGCCGGGATGTGTAAGGTAGGAGGAGAGAAGCTTTTACTAGTTAGCTAGTGCTCTCTGCCACAGCATAGTGGGAAGGAATTTATGTGTGTCAAGGATATGCATAAGGAAAAAAAAAAATGAGTACCGAGAGGCAATTGGACTTAATGACTAGATGAGAAAGGACTGAAAAGTGAAAAAGGAACTGTGGTGAACTAATAATTAATACCTGTGGTATTCTGAAAGGTTTAACTAAGGAAGGAAAGGGTAGGTTAATAAAAGTTGTTCTCTGTGGTTGTATGCTTTAAAGAGTGTGAGTTCCTGAGGATATAGTTTTTTAATTTATTTTGGCACTTTGTGAACATTACTAACATATTCTCTACACATATCAATTGGTGTCTTTGTTTTGAAAAAATAAGATATTTTTAGGTATCAGTTGTGCTTGCCACTGGTGAAAGAAAGACCACACACACAGACACACACGCGCACACACACACACGCACACACACAAGCGATTGAGAAAGGGAGACAGTGAAGAATGAGCAAGCATGACAATCAAAAATTTGTTCATAGCTTTAACTGTTATTTTCTTGGTTTTTGTTAGGAAAGCTACATTTAACTATAATTCTTAGATGAATATGAGATGATGTTCTCCTGGCTCTTAGCAGCTGACTACTCCCTGAAATAAGCAGATAAAAACTGGAGAGTAGATTTGGAGTCAGCCCTTCTGAAGAATTATAGCTAAGATCCTAGTAGGTCAACAAGCTCTGTCTCACAGGAACTATTGAACATAGCAACCCTGAAGGTTTACTTCTATTCTTGAGTCTTTGATTTCCTGCTTTTTCTTTCTGTTACCTCCTAGACTAGCCCACTTTGCATGCCATGTCTGAATCCTTCAGCAGTTCTGCAATGGCTGCTAATGTCTCTTCACTTTAGTGTATTCGTACCCTGTTTTATCCTGCTCATAAAAACTTAAACTGCTGTAACTTTCCATAGGATGTATTTGATCTCTCTCACTATCCGTGCCTAGACAAGGCCTGTCCCAGCAGCCAGGGATCTTCAGTTCTGGCTTCGAGTTCACCATAATGAGTTGCAGGACCATGGAGACTTAGTCACTTAGGAAACTCTGTCATCTGCTGCTCTGAAAAACAATAACTATTTCTTAGTCACTGTACTCTTTCTTAGTAATTTAAAAATGCATAGTGGTACATTTTAAAGAAGTCCTGCCACACGATGACTTGTTTATCTGGATTTAACTCTGCACACTTGTCACTTATTGACCATCAGACCCTTTTGTTCACACATCACTGTAGATGCTCCAAGCCAATGGTCTTCTCCAGAAGACACTCTTGGAAAGAGTGAACTAGACCTGATGGCACTAAGTTTCTCAAAAGTTTCTCGACTTTTTCATCTCTGTTGCTGGTTGAAAAGTGAAACTCCAGAGTAAGATGTCTGGGTGTAAACAGAAGTTCCCTCACTCACCTTGGGCAAGTTACTTAACCTTTTTGTTCCTCAGGTTTTTTATTTTGCAAATGACATCAATAGTATCTTTTCTCTAATGACATTGTTTTCAGGATCAGACGAATTCATACAGGTTTAGTGCTAAGAGCCCAGCCTGGCCTGAAGTCTGCCCTAGTAAATGTTGCCTCTCATTATTAGCATTAACTCCTCCACATATCTTTTACTTTCCTGTACTTTTACCTTTACTTTATCTTTCCTATAAATGCAATGGAAAACAATTTTTAGATTTGTGTTCTCACCTCAGCACCTCAGTTATAAGTAGTGTCACCTACGTGAGTTGCCCAGTCTACCTTGACTTCAGAGTCCCTGGCAAACAGGGGTTATTATGATGACCCACAATTTGCTGTGAATGCTCTGCTATACATTCAGACAAACACACACATGCTCACATACACACACATACACACACAATGTATGTTCTGTGTAGACAGTGCTAATCTAAGTTGCTGACACACAAAGGTGTTTAGTAAATAAGGAATTATAGATTATTAGTTTAAATCCTTTTTCACATTGTCATTACCCCTGGTCACTGTAGTCAAAGTAATGTAAATTTTCCTAGAACTATTAGAGCTCGACCTCTGTGTACCGCACACACCACCATTGGCACTTTTAATATTCTGGCTTGTTATCAGCAAAGGTTTGAAAGTTAAGGTCTACATTTTATGCTTTTTATTTTGTTAGAGAACATAGATTTCACTTCTCACATAGGAGGGGCTCAACAGGATACAATTTAGGATTAAAAGAAAAAACACATCAGAGGAAAGCTAAGGAAAATAATAGAGTATACTTTCTGCTAACTCTGTTTATATGCTGGACTGTGACAATCAGAGTCAATAGTCCACCAGAAGGCTCAAAAGCATGAAAGATGGGAGATGCCAAATGTAAGTGTGGATATGATCAACAGAAAACAATAATAAGAAAGACAAAATCTTCCGAGATTTATAAAAAACAGTAAGTGTGGAAGTATACATAAACATTATTAGAAATCAGAATGGGCATAATAATGCTTTGACAGGGATATTAAAATCATAGGAAAATATGAAAAACTGTATGCCAATACTTTTTAAAACTTCGATAAAAGGAATTTTATAAAAAGAAAAACAAATTGACTCAAGATGAAAGAGAAAACCTGAGGATCAGCAAACAGTAAGTAAGCCAGGCCAAAGTACAGAGTGAAGTAAAATAGGAAAGTTTGTAAGACCGGGCCTGGATAAGAGCTAAAACATAAAACCGATCAAAATTACACTTAGTTCAAAAAGAGTTTTGGAGGAGAGGTAATTTACCAGGGACATTTCCACAAGATGGATTAGACCTGGATGGCAAAGAAAGGGGAGGATAAAAGAGACTGAAGCAAATATGACAAAATGCTGGCCCATTTTAAATCGGACATTCTTCTCACGTTATTTTTGTTATTTTTCTGGATACTTGAAATCTTTCTAACTTTAAAATTAAGTTTTTAAATTTTAATGGGTGAGGTAAGGTGGGCATGGTGAGCGGAACACTTCATTTGTAGTAGATTTTTGTTTCAAATGCAGGAGGAGAGTGAGCTAAAATTAAAGCCACTGAATTTTCGAATCTGATATGAGCCTCGCATTTCCCATCCTGGCTACTCCGACAGAGCTGCTTTTTAATGCCCTAGATGCTGAAAGCTCAGGAAGTATGTATATTTTAAGTGACATCATTTTGGCTTTTTCTTGGTTATGGGAAATTGTTTCAGTAAAAGTTTTCTACAGGCTGCTTAAAAGCGTTGCATGAAACAATGGGCCTTGTGGCGAGTGAAAAGCGTGTAGGGAGGTACTTAGCGTTTAATGCGAGTTATTTTTATTTCCATACATAGACATGTCTCAGTGAAGTTCAAATTATCCCTTGGACAGTGGAAGGCAGTCTGTTAATTTAAAGCTACACTTTTTTTTTGGTTCCATAAAGCCAAATTTAGGATAGATTTCAAAAGCTAAATAAACAAAAGTCTACCTCCCCATTAAAAATGAGTGTGTCAGGTTTCTGTGTACTTAAGTCTTTAAATAATCTCCACTTAACATTTCTACAAGGGGCCTTAAATATTTAGGAAGAGGCTATCTTTTACAATCATATCTTATTTGTTGATGAGATGCTTAGACTTGGGGACATTCTTATTTTATTACTAAAATTCTGTAGGTGTCCCATTAATTTTAACACATTAAGATGGAGGCTGGGAAAGTTGGGCACATTGGGAGCAGTGCATTTATGAAATGCTGAGAGGCAGCAAAGGCTGAAATCCTTAGAGTTATTGCTCAGTGTCATCTTTCTGTAGTGCCATAAAATATTATTTCAAAATATTGTCAGAATGTTATACTTGATAGCAATGGTTCTGAACCTGAGTCTTTTAAATATATATATTAATATTAATATATTATAATATATTATATTATAATATATTAATATATTATAATATAATATATATTACATATATTACATATATTACATAATATATTAATATTAATATTAATATATATTTATATATTAAAATTCAGTTAGGTGACATTGGTTAATAAGGTTATATAGGTTTTAAGTGTACAATTCAATAATACATCATATGTATTTTGCATTGTGAATTCATCACCCAAAGTCAAATCTCCTTCTGTCACCATATATTTGCCCCCCTGTCCTCTTATCTAACTCCCCTCAACCCCTCTTTCCCTCTGGTAACCATCAATCGTACTGTTGTGTCTATGAGTTTTTGTTTGTTTGTCCTGTTTGTTCATTTGTCACTTTCAGTTTATATCCCGCATATGAATGAAATCATATGATTTCTTACTTTCTCGGACTGACCAACTTCGTTTGCTTAATCAGAATCCCTGGTGGAGTTCTTAAACAAGTCTATAGAGGGGCCTTGTTTTGGAAATTCTGCGTCAGTAGTTCAAGGGGATGGTGTATGTGCGTGCATGTGTGTGTGTATCTGTGTATAGAAAGTTCCACAGGTTATTTCAAAGCAGATCCAAGGACTGAGGGCTATTGCAATATACTAAATTCCTTCTATATGGAAATTCATTGTTTGAAAACTACACTGCAGATTTCACACATGCCCGTCGTGACAGGGCTACTACTTAAAAGATTGCAAGGTACAGGTTTAGTAGAACTGTTGAATATTTGAGCATGTCATTCTTTACATCAAAGGACACTTTACGAATCAGTTAATACCACAGTTACCTATGTATTTATCAAATAGTTATGTATTTTAGCTTTTAAAATTTCTTTACCATCATGTAACAAAATAAAACAAAGTCTTAACTGAATTAAAAACACAGGTATTAGAAAGTTTAACAAAATTCTGATTAACATGATGGTTGATATGATTCATAGAAAAATTTCATCAAAATGATAATTTTATGATGCGAATTTAAATAATTACACTATGTTTGACGTCTACTGAGAGAGGATCATTTTTGTTAAAATGCTGGTACATGGATTTGTTACAATAAACTTGGCAAAGTTGAAGTAACTTTAGGCTTTGAACCATGGTCCCACCAATGTGACCTGGCTAGTCATTTAACCTTAAAATAGGGCTAATTTTATGAATTTTACTACAAGATTATTTTGAGGATTAAATGAGATCATCTGTGATATTCTACCTAATTTCCCTTCCAAAAGGGGATTGTTGCAAATATCTCTGCACTGTTTTGGGAAGGGGAACGTTCTTTGCTACAGTGTTCTCAGGTGTGATTATTCTCCCTAGAGTTTGCTTTCTTCAATATTACTTATGATTACGTAAAAGATATAGTCTATGTGTTGGAAATTTGATATTACCAACACATATAAGACTTTTTAAACAGGGAACTTTCAATCACTATTTCTCCAAGGTCATTATATTATTTCAGAGAAGAAGCCTGAATCTTTTCATTTTGCCTCAAAAACTCTAGAGCTATAGAATTTCATGTTGACACCATAACATTTAACATTTTTTTCTTTTTTATGTGAGAAAAAACTTGGGAGATACCTTCTTCTGAAATCTATGTATTGGTCTGGTGGTTGATTCTACCTTAGATTATGTTTTTCTCACATGATAAATAAAATATTTTGAATTATACTTTTTATTCTAATAGGGAAGAATGTATTATAATACTGTTACTAGTTAAGTAGATTGCCCTGACAGTAACTGTGAAATTATTTATTACTCCAAAACTCCCTCTCTTCATTCCTTCCCTCCTAAATGTTTATTGAGGGGTACTGTGTGCCTGTCACTGTACTAAGCACTGGGAGTAACTACGAATAAACACAAAGTTTCTGCTCATTCAGAACTTACATTTTAGTGAGGGAGACAAGCAATAGACAGGTTAAAATATATAAGATGGTTGCAGAAATGGCAAGGATTATGCAGATATTAGCAAGATGCTATTGCAGAAGGAAGGAGAAGTACTGATGGGTTCATCTCATTGTACGAGACACAGGATGCACAAATAGGTTATTAATCTCTCCAAGGGCTTAGAAACAAAGAGGAATTGATATTCCCCACTCCTCTCCCCTTGCCATACATTCTCCTTTGTAACTTTATTTACCTCTTGAGGCTTTTCTTGCCTTTTATTTTGAACTCGATTTATCCCTGTAAATTGTTTTTAAAGGGTAGAGGTCACGGTATAAATTTTTACACCCTGATTGGCACTATTAAGAGATGATGCACCTAAATTTCTCCAGGTTTTAAAAAATTCCAGGTGTCTGATTAGTGGCGATAGTTGCGTTTAGCCAATTAAAGACTGCTAAATACTGGAAATTTGCTTGGGTTAGCATGTTCTTGGAAATACAAGTTCTCCTGATTCATTTTTGCTTGTTTTGGCGGCAGAAGTAACTTGGGTTGATGATTATCCTCTTGTCCTAAAACAAATTCCTTTGGTTAATTTTTTTCTCCTTTTGACCTGTGATGTAATGCCTTTCCTCCTTCATTGCCTACCCTCCAACCCCTTTCTATGAAGACAAGTTAATGCTGTGCTGGAAAAGGGAATTTTGGGGGGATAGATTTGGGATGCATGTGAAAGTAGGTGATTAAGGGAGATAATGGACATGAATGAAATTAGATTAGAAGCATTATAGGTTTGAATGGGTGAAGGTGTGTGAAAAGGGTTAGGGGCAGAAAGGAGTGGTCAGTGTATGTTAGTGTTCCTACAGTTTTGTTTCTCAAGAAAAGAAGATAATATAGACACATTAGCACTAAGCAAATTAAGAAATTTGTTGGTGAAAATACTAGTGTGTTTTCAACTCATAATACACTGAGAAGCAAGCAGATGCTTGTTTATTACAGAAAGGATCTGGAAGTAGAAGTCTGAAATCATAGAGCTCTTCAAGTATCATCAACAGAGAGATTACCCTCATCCACACCACCCTGTGCGCAGTGAAGTTTTGGCAGATAAGATCATTCACTTTCTTTACTGTTTTAGGAGAAGTTAAAACATGACCACCTCCTAAGAAAACTTATAGGTTCCCTTCCTCCCTGTGTTAAGGGATGCCTTTGAGAATGCAGATTTCTGTTACTGTAAACCTAAGCCAGAAACCATTCAAAAGTACAATATGCTTCTAAAATTTCATGTAATATATAGGGAAATTAAAATATAAGTGATCTTTAAGCATTCTGTTCTATAGAAATGCATTCTCTGTGACATTTACCCTCCATTATTTGGTAACAAAAAGTTGTGTGAAAAGGGTTAGGGGCAGAAAGGAGTGGTCAGTGTATGTTAGTGTTCCTATAGTTTACATCAGAGATCAACAGGCAAAAATATTCATGTGTCTAATTATTATTGACTCGATTTGTAGTTGTAGATCAATCAGGAGGGCCAAAAAGCTTCCTGTGGTATAACTTTAACGATGTCACAAAATAGCAGGCCTCCAAACCAGATACTGTGTGTATATTTCATCCTAGGATGAGAGAACTGGAAGGGATTCTAGTAATCATGAATCCAACTCCATCATTTTGTAACTGAAGAATCTGAAACCCACTGAGATTAAGTGATCATACAAAGTTACAACACAAAATCTTAATTCAAGTTTACCTCAAAGTAAATTGGTATTCCAAGGTGGCATAATTTGTTTCTAAACCCTAATCTTAGAAGAAATCCTTGTGGCTTCAACCAATGACCATTTTCCACAATTGCCTCAATGTACTGCCCTTCCTCAAAACAACTATTTTAAAACAGGCAAAAACTACTCGGAACATTATTTTAAAGAGGCATATCACAGATGAACATTATTTAATAAGGAACTCTATCATTTTTTCGATTGATTCGGTATTTTCCTCATAGTTTAATGAATGCCTTCTTATGTTCCCTGTAGAAAAGAAGGTATTTTCGATGTGATCTTTGATAAAGCAAAATAAGGTTTTGTTCTTGGAAAGCTCTTACTTTAAACCTCAGAAAGTAAAACACTGCCTTAGAGTTGAGTTTGTTTCCTTTTGTTTTGTTTTAACGACTTAAAATGTTTGCCAGCTTCCTTGCTTAGAAGTACTGTGGTAGACTTTACAGATCCTTAGATGTGATAAGTGGAAAACCCATAAGGTAGTGGGTGTGATCTTTTACTCAACTCAATGATTGAGCCATATTAGCCCACTGGATTCTTTAAGATATATTTCAGTCATAATTTTATCATTTAAGTGTGACTAAGCTGAAGTTAGCCAATTCTGATACATTTTTAAAAAGAATGTGCTTCTGAGCTAAGACTATATATGCCATATTTTAGCCACAAGCAGATTTTTATGACAAAGTAATGAACCCCTGGAAACGGGTTTATAATGGAAAAAGCAACTTGACCTTAACTAGAGGCGCTCAAATGCACCTTACAATAGCATGTTTTTTTTGAAACACACAAAATCCTTTTCTCCCAAGGGTGGTGTCAGAGGAGGAAGGTGTATAATAATAGCTGTATTTACCATAAATACCTAACATATTTTATGATGATTTGATTCTATTAAAAAATTTCACCTTCTAGATTTTAATAAAGCCGCCTATGGGCAAAGTTATTGCAGTTGAATTTCTTTTCCTTTGCCTACTAGTCTCAGTGGAAAGAAGCAAGCAGCCCTTATAAAAGGCTTTAGTTTTTAGTACCTGGTTAATAAAAAATAATTTCCTCTCCTTTGGACTTGTTCATGAAGCTGAAAAATGACTCCGCAGGTCAGCGGTGTGTGGCAAAGCTAATTTCTATAAGCTTTTTATCAGGTGGTATTGAGTTAAACAATATGGAGAAACTGAAAAACCCACCCTTCTGCCCCACGTTTACAAGGGTGAGAGTTATCCCCAGTGTCACAAAAAGGGGGAGGAAATGACACTTTTTCCTTCTAGATTTCTACTACCACAGCAAAAAATTCTGAAATGTAAAAGGTACAGAAAAATAAACTAAATCATATGGAAATTTTCAGCTAAATATAGATTTAAAAACCTGACACAAATGACACTCATTATTTACAACTCAATAAAACTCAACTTTCATTTGTCGTTTTGTTGACAAGGGAACCTCATAGTAGCAACTCTGAGTGAGACAGCGCATATCATAGCAACCCAGAGCGTAGTTGTCATTCAGATAGCACACTCCTCCTCCTCAAAGCTCCTTCCCGCCCCCCCCCCAGCGCATCGCATTTTCTCAGAGGAGCATTAGGACAATGTTCTAATCAAGAACAATCGGGCTTCTTCCCCTGAGGTTCAGCAGCCTGCTTGCTGTGTGTCTTGCAGAGTATGACAGAGAGGAACATTGCACCCCTTCTGTCTCTCCAGGATATGCACAGGACCCCTTTTAGAAAAGAAGCTGGGAGCAAGGCTGCTGGATACCCCCAGGCACCCGTATAGCTGGCAGCTCTGGTAACAGTTGAGCTTGAAGCCACATTTGTTTCGCTACTTCTTCAGGCTGGGGAATTGCAAGGATGCACAGTGGCAATGCTGCTTAGGGGACCATGGAGCCCCTTTTTACCTTCCTTGTTTAAAGGCACACACGGCATCTGTACACGGGTCCCCTCAGAGTCCAAAGGAAGAATCAGAAGCTGCAGAGATTTGGAGAGGTGATGGGTGAGTTCATTTCTGATTATTTTTATTTCAGTGGCTAGTACAGATACTCAAAGTTGACACCTTTAGATAGAAGTAACATAAATAACATGCTACTTTGGACTCAAGTCTTTGATAAAAGTGAAAAGACAAACACAATTATAAGGCCTTTGTTGGATGTAGCCAAAGAACGAACTTCTTTTTAAATTCAAGTGAACAACAAAAACGTAAAGGCATGTGGTGTGTAGTTGTGAGAGATGTTTTTGGATTATCAGGTTAGAAACATATAAGGTGGCCAATACACTGCTATTCAACTGCTATAGAGTTGGTTGGGGTAGTGATTGACAGGAGAAGGACACATCCTAGGACTGACTTGGGAGATGAGTCATATGGATGGGTATCAGACAACTGTATGTTTGTGGGAGCCCCGGGTTGGTAGTGTCCCCTCCCATCAAATGACCTCTTCATTTCACTAAGAAGTTGGACATGTGGACATTCACTGAAGGATGTCACAGAGGTGCAGATGGGAACCTGAAGAGAGTGGATAAGAGGTTAGTGGAAAGTTTCTGGGATGGGAGAGGATGCTGACTAGTGAGACGTAGAAAACTTGAGAGCCCTGCTTCCAATTATATGTGGATTTATATGAGTCAAGTAGAGGAAGATAGAGATGAATTAGAGCTCTGCTATATGGTGAGACAAAGGAAAAGGAAGTTACGGTATGATGAGAGCAATTAGTCCTGAGGCCAAGAAAAGGAAGAATAACCTTCAATGATCATCTCCTATAAGAATTAGAAGTTGTGTCATGTCAATCAAGTCTGTATTTTGTAAAAGTAACTTTCCTCCTTAGGTTTTCTTTCCATGATGGAGTTGGGCATGGGTGTTTAGATTAAACTACCAGATGTTAAATAAACACAGTAGTCCAACTTGCGTATGTTAGGCTGAAAAACTTTAGTTGTGGTACGAAAATGATGGGAAACTCTAAAATCTAAACTTGATCATTTTTAGGCTGTTTGTGGCTATCCTGGAGGAAATAAGTCTTCCTATATTTTGTCGAGCTTTCATTAGTTTTAGTCCTTTGGATTGTAGCATATCAAATATTTGCTTTTTGAAAACTATTGGGAGTTGGAATTTTTATGAAGTATTGTACACTTAAATGTGACACAGTTAGGAGTTTATAGTCTGTTTGGAAACCAAGTGACCCGATGGTCTCTTCCAGTGCTCCATGAAAAGCATTTGTACTCAAGGAAAGGACAGCTCGTCCCTCATCTTTACACATCTACTGGGCATCTGTTTTCCCTTTAGCATAGTTACTTTTCAGGATGCTACAGTGTTTTACCTTGTTTGGAGATGTAGCTGGGGAGAAGAATGGGAACAGAGGTCCTGGGAGTTGAGGAGGCAGGTTCCCCTACAAAAACCCAGCTCTTTTGGACCTGCTCTAACCTAGGGATCTTTGTGTTTTGCATAATAATACTTAGTGTCTCCTGTTTAGCGATATTCAAAGTGACAAAGTTGGAGTGGTGATGATGGTGACAGGAGATAACTCTAATGGCTCAATAACATTAGACAGACAATGAACAGTGCTCTTCTTATCTAAACCATGCTCAAAAGTCTGCAGTGGTTTTATCTTACTTGCATCTTATAGACTAAGCTCATTAAATACATGAACCTTTAAAGAACCTCATCCTCTAACCCTATCCTGAATTCCTTTTTATTTTTATTCTACACTATCCAGCACCCTATACTTCTCTTGGCCAACATTACTTAATATTCAGTCTGTCGTTACCTCATAGTCTGTCGTTACCTGCTTCTGGGGTTTATTTATACAGGTGTTTCCTCTGATACTTTACATTTTCTCCCATCAAGATTTTACTCATTCTGAAAGACCCAATTCAAATAAAAGTTTTGTTTAGGAAGGCTTCCTTGATTTTCTCAATCTGTTGTTTCCTCTTTCAACTCTCATCAGCCTTTATTCATACACTTTTTATGTGTACTTCTCATATTTATGTTCCAGTTTATGACTGTTTATATACTTTTCTCATTTCTCTCCTTCCAATCTATTTTGTAAATTCCTTAAGTATCTTTTTGAGAAAGGAAAAGGAAACAACTGATATTCATTAAGCACCTATCTCATATTAAACACCATGGTTGACTTGGTTTATAGGATTTTAAAAAAAAAAAGGCATGCTTTTCTGTTCTTTGATTCTCAAGGATCTTCTGATCTTGCCATAATTATGACAGGTAAGGAGATCATATCAATATATAATGTAATAAGTATAACAATACAGGATGCATCTCAGATTGTTCTGAAAAACAGGGTAAGTCACCTCGCCGGGGTGGTGAGCTTAGAGAAAGCCTCTCAGAAGAAAGGAAGTAAATCTGATTAGTAATACCAGCCAGGAAAGAAGCAAGTTGTGGGCTGAGGAAAGACCATGAGCAAAGGCACCAAGGCATGAGATACTACGATGAGTAAAAGGAAGTATGAACTTTTCAGCATCAGCAGAGCATAAAATGCAAGATTGGATAAGACAGAGGGAGGTGAACACGCAAGGAAGACAGTAGCCAGTTCATGCAGGCTTTTGTTTGCTAAGCCCAACAACTCGAATTTTACCCGTATATGTTGGAGCACTACCAGAAGATTTCGGACATGTGAGATTGTTGGTTTAGAGAACTCACTCTTGTAGCCATGTAGATAATGCATCTGGCGATAGGGGAATGGTTAATATTTTGGATTGCCGATGGTTGGAATGAATTTTGTATGTATAATAGCATGTAAAATGAATGAAATGAAAGGTTGCTTTCATGCCCTTCTCCATTGGCTAGGTACCTCTTTCAAAAACAAAGTCAATAAAATAACATATACATTATATTGGCCTTCAGAGAGAAAAATTGGGGCGGCATAACAAGACTAAAAAAAAAAATCCACAAGAAATCTGATGTTCTAAACAGAGTGATTATATAAAATGCTAGCATGTGGCTTAAGCAAATGCAATCATAGAATTGCATAGCTGTGAGTCAGAGTCGGCTTGGTCCTTAAAGTTTCTTGCTTGATAGCAAATTAGTGGCTTAGGGAAATATGTTTACGTTTCATTTCTTATTGTACATCTGATTGCATGTTTTGAAAGTTGGTTACACAATTTCTTTATTTGCACATTTGGAGCAGGGAATTAATTATATTGACTGTGTGTGCATACAGACTTAAGTTCCCCAGTTAAATATATAAATATATAAGGATATGTGAGGTATATCCTTACATAGTAAGATATTGCTA
Organism: Eonycteris spelaea; assembly: GCA_003508835.1. Taxonomy (NCBI): domain Eukaryota; kingdom Metazoa; phylum Chordata; class Mammalia; order Chiroptera; family Pteropodidae; genus Eonycteris; species Eonycteris spelaea. The sequence goes on from PUFA01000027.1 coordinate 12,498,087, forward strand.
ATTTGCCATTTTATTTCATATAGAAACATATACGAGATACAATAATGAAATTCAGTCACTCTTATGGTTAAATCATCATTACTATAAAATGGCACATTATGTCTTATGGTTTGATCAATAATAATTTATCGGTGGGAGGAAGAACAGACAAGTATTTTTGTAACTGTTTCTTTCCATGTACTGTTATATTTATTTCTGTCCTAAGACTTAAGCACCTTATTATACTCTTTTTATTTTCCTGTATCTTTCTTCTAGACTGTGCACTTGTAAGGCAGGACCTGCTGTAGCCCCCGAGTCTACACAGTGCTACTCACCATACTTGCTCCATATATATTTATTAGAATTTAGTGGAAGAATGAATTAATGAGTAAATAAATGTAAATGAACAAAGAGGAAATTAATAACTGAATAAGTAAATGCCTATAGGTGTGTTGGCCTCACTCATAAATATTTACTGAGCAGCTCCTATATCCCAGGCTCTGAGCTGGTGCATCAAGGGTTACCAAAGCAGTTCTCACCTTTTGAGGTCTTGTTTTCAAGAGCAAGACATATGTTAATCAAATAATTACAGAAGAAAATATGTAATTAAGACATGCCATAAGTGTTGTGAAGGAAAAGAACTTTTTCTGAGGATGCCTAACATAGGTTTGACTCACCCCTAGGAGGACAGCGTAAACTTTTGTGAAGCGGCCTTCACAGAAGTGAACCCTAAAGAATAAATTAATTAATATTGGGTAAATGAAGAGGGCAGAGACTTTTCAGGAAGATAGATAACATTTCTGAGGATCTTCAGGACTGTAGGAAGGTGGTATGATGGAGAAACAGAAAAGCAGGGAGAGAAAGCTCAAGGAGCGTGGAGCACGATCAGAAAACAGTATAAGGCCTAGGCAATTAATGTGGTTACAATTATACTTTGACCTCGTGTACCTAGAATATAACAATATGGATGTAATGCCATGTAGTACGTGACATTATATTCATAGTTAACATCTAGTTATCTCACCAAAAGGTACCTATTGAGCAACAAATTAAAAACCAGCAAAAATATCAGATAAGAACTTGCCTTTGAGAGGTAATTTACCTAGGAAGGACAAATTTAACATGTTTTTAAAAGAAAAAAAAATCATTTTAATGATTTATACTGACTGCAAGAGCAATATCAGCTCCAAAGAAGAATGACAATAGGCTGTATACTGGTAACTTATGCTAGACTCGAAGCTCTACAAGGGCAGGGTCATATCTAAGTTATTCACTACTGTAGCCCCAGTGCCTAGGTAGGTATACAACATAATGACTAATGAATGTTGTTGAATTCATGCTACTTAGATCTTAACTACTTTCAGACCATTGTTGTAAATATATATTTTAAACATAAAAGCAATACAAATATGTTACTTAAAGTTTTTGGAACATGGAAAACATTCTTAACAAATACTGACAATCCAGCTATTCTCATGACCAAATGGTTTATAAATTATTTAATTTTTTCACTGGTGTATGACTTCCCATATTTGTATGTACACCAAACACAAAATATTATCCTACTTTCATCCAAACATTTTTATAAGACAAGTATTTTGACTAAAACATCTTATCTTTATATATAATTTTTGGATGCATAATTTTGATCTGGGAACTATACCATAAGGCATGTAACATTTCTCTTATGCTAGAGTTTTAGGTTCTTGGTTTTTGTTTTCTCTGTCTCTCCCTCCTTTTCTCTCTCCCTTTCTCCTCCCTCCTTCTCTATCTCTATCTTATCTCTATCTTAATTGCTTTCTCTGGCTATTGAAAATACAGCAAGGAATGACTATTTTCACATACATACATATGAATTATTTAAAATTATCCACACCCAAGATAGGTTTCCAGAAATGACAAATACATTTTCTTAGGTGACTCAAAAGAAGCAGCTTGGCTACAATGTCATGAAAATAGTCATACAACTATATGAACTGTATGTCTGTAAGCAATTAAAGATACATCAATAAGTATTGGACCCAGGTAGTCTCTTGTTAACATATATTTCTTTCTAAATCTCTCAAGCCCCAAGATTTGATTCTTTTTATTTCATTCTAGATCTCACTCCCTATTAGTGTGTTGAAGAAGACTCAACATTCCTAAACTTCAGGTTTTATTGAGCTGTATATTGGTTTCTTTGCTCTATTGGTAGAGTAACCTCTAAGTTCTATTTGATTATTGTTTTTTTGTGACTCAAGAATTATTTTTTCTCTGCTGAAGGAAAGTGTTCTTCAAACATCCCCTGCAGTGGGTATCCTTATTTACTAGGCACAAATAATGATGTACATTAAAATTTTTCTTTTTTGTTGATTCCATTCTTAGATCTTAAGCTATTGTAACAAATCTAAAAGTAAGGTGACATATATTTAGGTAAACAAAGAATCCAAAAATGTGTGAACAACCAATAGGAAGAGGAGATTCAAAGTCAGTGTTCAGCCTTCTGTGATTGGTCAGTTCAAAGAGTAAGATCTCTGGGAAAAAAAAAAAAAAAAAACACAATCAAACAGCCCCTGGCACAATGTGTGTAGTCACTTAGTACATTACATGCTGTTCAAATTCTCAAAACTCTGTGAAGCGTTTATGAGTGAAATGTTAGAGACCGGGGATGCACCAATTCTATAGAACAATAGTAGAACTGGCAAAACTGCTTTTTAGATGTCGGTTAGGACTTTGCTCTGAAGACAGAAAGCAAAGGATGCTATCCTCAGTTATTAAAGAAAATCTGATTGTGTGTCCTTTTGTCTAGATATATGTGTTCTGAAGAAAATTTCTTTATTTGGATAGATTGAGATCCTCTAAGATTAGATCCAAAATTATTTCTTAGATAGAGATAATGAAGTCATAAGAACAAATACTTTTTGGTGTGGATTCGAGTTCTGGCCATAGGCAATTGTGTGTCGGTGGTCGGGTTACTTCATGCTTGCATAGTATTTGCATTATAGAATTTTCGGGAGGGTTAAATGAGATGACATATAGAAAATGCTTGACATTATACTTGGCAGAGAGTTGGTACTCAGTACATACTAGTTCGTTCTCCTCCTCCTCCTACTCCTCTTCCCTCTCCTCCTCTTCTCCTCCCCTCTTCCCCCTCCCCCTCCTCCTCCTTCTCCTTGTGAATTTGGTGGTAGAAAGGGTCAGCTTCTGTTCAAATAAACCAGTATTGAAGAACCAGCCTAATAGTTTGTCCTCACTAATTTATCAGATAAATGAGAGCATGGATATGTTGTGTGTGTGTGTTTTCTATCACTGTACTACAGTATGTAGTTCTTGAGTTATAGAAGGTACTCAATGAAATGAGTGAATGAATGAACCCCTTTCTAACTCGTATCTGCCCATTGGCCTTTACATATGCAGATATTCATTCAGCCACAGAAAAATCAGACATTGTATAATACCTCCACTAGCTTTCTGGCATAAATATTTTAATTACCCTCTTAGGAGGTTAGTTCACATAAATAAAACAGTAGAAAAAGAAAATAGCTCTGCCTGGTATTATAAGTTCTGAAAAATAATCAATTTCTTAATATGGTAGTAATTCCTAGTATGACGAGCTAGGCCAGGACTGAAACCAAGGGCCTTGACACTAATGGGTCGTTTATGAAGCTTACGTAGCCTGAAGTCATCTTATCGGAATGTCATTAGTAGCCATCACCATTGTTACAGGAAAGAATTCAGGAGGCTTTTTCTTCCTTGCAGTGCTGTCTTTAAATGTCTGTATTTTGTGGGCCTAACGTTTGGGATCCTGGTTTGGATATTTACATAAGAAAAAAAACGATCCTAATAAATACATAATAATTTCGAATATAGCCTCTAGGCAAAGAGAACGAAACAATGGCACAGACCTATAGTATAACAACACCAGGAAAAGCACAGATTGAATTTGAAACAAGAGTGACCTAGTCCAAATAAAAGCCTTCAGGTAGCAGCTTTTTGTAGATAATCAAATTTTAGACTTCCACATTTTCCCTAACTTTATGCCCTCCATAAGGACATGATTTTCCCTATGTATTTGTGTGCTTTTTCTTCTTGGTGACCTTAGGAAGCAATCAGGCCTGGAATGTAGTTGCCTTAGAAAAAAATCAAGGGAGTATTTTCTAGGTTTTGCTGACTCTGCCTTGGAAGCAAACACATTATGGTGCAGGGCTGGAACTTTACCTACTTGTTAATTAGCAGGTTAAACTTTTATGAGTTTCTGGTACCCTGGCGATACATGACTATTAAAATTTGCAGGTGGTTCAAGGGGAGAGAGATGTAAGTTCCTGTGCTAGTAATATATCATAAAAGTGTGTATTTCATGTGCCTGTTGTGAAAGTGGAGACTTTAATACTCTTTCACAATATAAGCTGATTAAGGAATCTTTATGGTTCTCATTAACTATGAGTCTTTTTTCATAGAAAAGTGAAAAGTGTAATGCTTATAGACAGAAGCATAGAAGAAAATAATTAGCCACAGTAGTACCTCTTTGAGACTAACTAAAAGCTAGTGACACCCTTTGCATTCACCTCTCAACCCTCGAAAACTGCCCTTGTTTCAGAAGTTGCTTCTACCACACGAAATACTATAAATCTGATGTTTTAATTTTTTTCCCCTCAGAAGACAGTGTTTGCTTAATCACACTTGTGTTATATTTAAATGTTAGCTTATTTCCTTTTCTAAGTACTCTTTTTCATCAGGAAATATAAAGATATATGATGTGGTTAGCAACATGATTCTACATAATAAACTAAATTTTGGAAAAAGTGATATGATTGTAGTTTTTTTGGAAACTACACTTTCTTATGTTTTATATGTGGTTTTAGGGGAAAACCCCTCAAATATTGGCTAAATTAATTATTCCCCCTAATTGTAGAAGTAATTCTTTGTAACTAGGATTATAGCTTGTTTTAACATGGATAAATAGTGAAGTGAATTGGTTTTAATTAAGAAAAAAGTAGATAAATGAACAATAGAAAGTATTTCATTTTTTATTTTAACTTTTAATTTAACATTTTTCTTTACTCATTTTTGAGGGAATTTCTGTTTATTTTGCTCACTTGTAAATTATAATCTAGGAAGTTTTTTGGAACACTAGACTATGACTTAGTTTCTTCACTCTATTGGTGAATATTATACATATATAATGTTTTAGGTTGAAGGTACAGCATCTGTTTGTTGCTGAGAAAGAAAAACAGAATCTTTCTTCAAATTTATTCTTTTAAAAAATGATGGGTGTTGGTCAATATTTACAATGAAGAAAGAAAACTGTACTGGAATGGACAATCCTGTTGGGGTTTTAATACTGATATCAGTCATGAAAATCTGCTCTGCAAAAGTCTGTTGCCAAAAGCCTATAGTACTTTGTTTTGACAAAATGTTTCTAAGAATAGCAATCACACACACACACACACACACACACACACACACACACACTACTACTTAACACTGATACTATATTTTAAGGACTCAAGAATCAATGTCTTTCTTCAAATTAGTTTAGTTTTTAAAATCTCATTTTTAAATGTGTAACTAACTATAAAGAAATAGACCATACAATAAAGTTGAAAGGAAAAGAATTCTTTTAAATATTTTGTCCCTTCATCCTTACTTTTATTTTTCTTTAAGGGTGTTTTACTTCAGGAAGTAAGAATGATAAGTTCTTTTAACTTGGTGAAATGCAAGAAACAGGAATGAAAATTGACTTTTAAATTATTTTTTAAATGAAAAAGTCCTCCAAATGATATTCTTATCAGGCAAATTATCTTTTAAAAATGTGGTCAGTATAAGTTTTACCAAAAGTACACTGTTTTGGACTGAGGTACATGAAACATACAAACACTGTGTTTTGTAGAAAAGATTTTTTTTTTTTAAAGGCATCTCTAGGGAATTATTGTTCAGTCAAGGAAGTATTTGAGAATCAAAGCCTAGTTTTGAAAATCCATTTCTTGCAAAGTGAAAAGGTGCTAAGCTGCTCAGCTAGAAACAGTTTGCAGCATGAGCTTATCTGTCTGAGTTTGGGAAGTGATAATAAACTAATCAGCAGAGTTCCAGCTTAGGGTATTTGGGGAACCTTAACTTTGGGAAAGATCCCAATCATGCCACATAGTTACTGGGACTTACTTTCAATATTTAGATATTCATTAGGTGTCTGTCTAGAATAAAAATTTATTTAAAAGTAAGTAATAAGGATATGTCTTGTATATTCTTTGTTTCCTAGGCAGAAAAACGAACAAATAAAAGTAGCTCATTGAGAAAACTGTAATAACCATAAAGGAAACCTGGATGGCATATATCAGTCAGGGAGGAAGGCTGAGGCAAGGGTTTCAGCAAAAGAAGCCTGCCTCAGGACAGAAATGGAGAGTAATGGAGATTATTTGAAGCTTAGTTGGCAGGCTTTGTGCTGTGTGCCTTATATTGGGTTATTTGCATCACTTAGTCTTATAGGAGCCTGTGATGGAGGAATGATGCTGAAGTTCAGATGAGTAAAATAACTTGCTGGGCATTGCCTCACTCAGAGACTCACACCCATGTCTGACTGCTCCAAAGCCTGAGTTCTCTACTACATGGCAGAAAACAAAGTGGACATTTTTAAAAATAAATATATGACATATACAATAGGGACACCTTTCCTTCAGTTTTTATAGTTCAACTGTAATATAAAAATTATATTAAATAAGAGGAAATGACCTTCTAACAAATGAGCACTCTGTCTATTGAAAATGTGGAAAAGCTAAAAAGATAATAAATAAAATGGGAAATTTTTTCTTTATATTTACAAGAATATTAATTTGAAAAACTTCTGAGACTAACATAATAAGAAAAAGTTTAAAACACATAATAAAAAATGTCACTTCAATGTTTTAAAATATGGCCATCTTCAGATTAATTAATTAAAAATATGACTGCTTAAGAAGCAAATCATAAAACTTCTGGGTCAGTGATATATATCTACTATGATATTCATTCAAAAGCATTCATTAGTCTTAACTATCAACTAAATAGGGAAGATTTCACCATAATTTGAAGGACATGCAGAATAAAATTATATAATTTTTTAATAAATATTTTCACTATGAATTGGTATTTCATGCAATAATATTACAAAAGGAAGTAGAACAAGAGGAAGTATAGACACAGAAAACTTAATTTCAGGGAAGAGTTGTGATAAATGCAATAAGTTCTACTGATTCTCTAGGTTTAATTTAAAAACTATAAGAAAAAAATGGCAGAATTCCTGGAATTAGTGGTTGCCTGGAGTCCATCTCTGGATTCTTAAGGGTCCACCAACTCAAAATTTTGTGTTCTTATTAATAGTTAAAAGTCCTAACATTAGTATTACTCCAGTTAGGTCTACTGTTGAGCTTTTTCACTCTTTATTGCTACATTAACAAAGTATGTTGACCTCTCTCATACATAGTAGAAGCTTGGATTGGCTGACACATGTGTCTTTGTTTATAAGACATATGAACTCATATTAATTCTTACTTTATAAAATTTGCTAGGCAAAATCTTTTAAATGAGTACTTAGAAGAATAGACCATAATAAAGGGAGTAATAAAAAGGCTGGGGAATTACTGTTCTCTAAATTTAGACATTTAGATAAGTAAAATAATATCTCTATCCCAATGTAGAACTGATGCTGATGCTTATGCTGCATAAAACTCTAGATATTTAGCTTTGGATTATTAGATAATGATTAATTGTGTGATAGATGCTATGTCTTAGTGTTCAGCATAGTTTCATTTCTATACTTTTCCTTGAATATTGCATAAGCTAATTGTGATAAAATTTAGGTGAAATTACTAATCACTTCAGATGAAAATCACACATGAGAAACTTTATTTCAAAGGAAATTAGAAGGGCAGAGGGGAGAAATTAGAAGTAAATGAATGATGTTTAAAAATTGAGGTATCATAATAGAATGCTGCTACTAAGATATTAAAATTTAAGCATTTTAAAACATAGTTGTTTGGCATTTATTTTTTTAAATGCATTAAAGTGAAAACTTGAAAGATAGCTTAGTTAAGTAGAACTTTTGTATTTCTTTCATTTTTAAAGAAAAATATTTACTTTCATGGTACTTTCATAAAGATGGAACAGAGATATTGATTGGATTATACACATTACAAAATGTCACTTTTGTAAAATTCCCAGGATAAAAATCTTAAATTTGGAATTGGAAGACTATGTCTATTAAAGGAATTTAAACAATGGAAAAGAAAAAAGTAACTTTGTACTTATTCTTATCAAATAATAGAAATACATCTCCTCTACCCTCACTCTTCATTTTTTTCCTTGGCCAGAAATAGATTGTATAAGCTACCTAAAATTGATTGCATAAGATAAAGTACCTAAAATATCTTTAGATATGTGTAAAGAATAAGTAATAAGTAATGAAAGGACCTCTGAGATATCGCAAATTTTACATCTTAATTTTATTAGATGTTCTAGTCCTTAGTGAGTAAGCAAGGTGCGTAGACAGTATATAAGAATATCAACATTTAGTTTTATATAGAGAAAAACAATGTCATGGTGGATACAAACATTTCTTAGAAGAAATTAACAAAAATAAATAAAGAAGAAAGACTATATCACAAGAAAAAAATCGCACTTATGTGTGGTGATGGATGCTAACTAGACTTACTATGGTGATTATTTTGTAATGTATACAAGTATCAAATCATATCATACTAGAAACTAATATAATGTATATGTCAGTTACATCTCAATAAACATTTAAAAATGAGAAATTAATGGATAAACAAAATGCGGTATATGCATAACAATAGAATATTATTCAACCATTTAAAGGAATGAAATTTTGATACCTGCTACAATATGAATAAACCTTGAAACATTATGCTAAGTGAAATAAACTAGATAAAAAAGACAAAGAAAGAAGAAAATGAGGAGGAAGAGCAGAAAGGCTATTTGTTATTTTTGGAGACTATTTAAATTTATATTTAATATGAAAGTAAAGATGATTTTTTTTCTCAACTTCTTGCTCTCTCCATCCTTATGTTAGAAAATAATTTTAATTGAATCCCTTCGTATTTAGTCCAAATTCCATGTTTTCCATGCCTTTTAACCTTTCCTCTTTATTCTATGACCCATCCATCTCTTTCCTCCTTACTTTGTAGTTCCCCATTCTTTTTGTTTCCCCATCTCTTTCTCATAATTTTACAAATGATAACACTGATGCTCAGAGGCATTACATAGTTTGACAAAGTTTATACAGCTGCTGATTGGTCCAAGCTGGGGCAAGAACTCTGATCTCCTATCTCCTGGTACACTGCTCTTGCTGACTTTTTTTTTTTTCTGAATTTTTTTTCGATTACAGTTAACATTCAATATTATTTTATTATTAGTCTCAGGTGTACAGCATAATGATTAGACATTTATATAATTTACAAAGCGATGCCCCGATTAGTCTAGTACCACCTAGCAATAGACATCATTATTACAATATTATTGATTACATTAACTATGCTGTACTTTACATTCCCATAACTATTTTGTAACTGAAAATTTTTTCTCCTTTATACTTTCACCTTTTTCAGTCAGACTTCCAACTCCCCTCCCATCTGGAAACCATCAGTTTGTTCTCTGTATCTATGAGTCTGTTTCCTTTTTTGTTTATTTTGCTCTTTAGCTTTCACATATAAGTGCAGTGATATGGTATTTGTCTTTCTCTGTCTGACTTATTTCACTCAGCATAATACCCTTTAAGTCCATTCATGTTGTCACACATGGTAAGATATCCTCCCTTTTATGGTTGAGTAATATTTCATTCTATATATCTACCACTTCTTTATCCAATTGTCTATCGATGGGCACTTGGGTTGCTTATGTAAGTTGGCTATTTTAAATAATACTGCAGTGAACATAAGGGTGCACATATCTTTTTGAATTAGTGTTTTGGTTTTCTTCAGATAAATACTCACAACTGGCATTACTGAATTATAGATAGATCTATGTTTAATGTTTTGTGGAACCTCCACATTATTTTCTATAGTGGCTGCACCAATTTGCAATCCCACTAGCAGTGCAAAAGAGTTTCCTTTCCTCGACATCCTCACCAGTACTCCTTGTTTATTGATTTATTGATGATTACCATTCTGACAGGTGTGAGGCAACATCTCATTATGGTTTTAATTTCATTTCTCTGATGATAAGTGATGTTGAGCATATTTTCATATGTTTATTAGCCACCTGTATATCCTCTTTGGATAAATGTCTATTCAAGTCCTATGTCTAGTTTTTAATTAGACTTTTTATTGTATTGGTTTTGAGTTATGTGTGTTCTTTATAAATTTTGGATATTAACCCCTTATTGGATTTATCATTGGTGAATATCTTCTCCCATTCAGTAGGTTGTCTTTTTGTTTAATTGATGATTTCCTTTGCTGTGCAAAACCTTTTTAGTTTGATGTAGTCTCATTTGTTTACTTTTTGTTGTTGTTTCTCTTGCCTGAGGAGATATATCAGAAAAAATATTACTAATATCAATATCAGAGAGTTTACTTGCCTATGTTTTCTTCTAGAAGTTTTATGGTTTCTGGTTTTACACTTAAATCTTAAATCCATTTTGAGTCTATTTTTGTATATAGTATAAGGTGTTCTAGTTTCATTTTTTTGCATGAATTTGTTCAGTTTTCCCAACACCATTTATTGAATAAACTGTCTTTACACAATTCTATATTCTTGCCTCCATTGCCGTAGATTAATTGACCATATAGGTGTGGATTTATTTCTGGATTCTCTATTCTGTTCCATTGATCTAGGTATTGGTTTTTTATGCCTGTGCCAAGCTGTTTTGATTACTATAGAATTGTGGTATAGCTTGATATCATGTAGTGTGATACATCCAACTTTGTTTTTCTTCCTCAAGATTGCTGTGGCTACTCAAGGTCTTTGTGGTTCCATATAAATTTTAGAATTATTGTAGTTTTTAAAATTATTTTAGCTTTTCACTGGAGTATGATGTTAGCTGTGGGTATGTCATGTAGGGCCTTTATTATGTGGAGGTATGCTTCCTCTATTCTCACTTTGCTGACAGCTTTTATCATAGATGGATGGTGTATTTTGTCAAATGCTTTTATCTTTGTTTATATGATCATATGATTTTCATCCTTCATTTTGTTTATGTGGCATATCATGTTAATTGATATGTGGATATTGAACCAACATTGCATCTCAGTAATAAATTCCACTTGATCATGTTATATGACATTTTTGATGCATTGTTGAATTTAGTTTGCTAATATTTCATTGATGATTTTTCATCTATGTTCACAAGGATACGACTTACAATCTTCTTTTTTTGTAATGTCTCTGTCTGGTTTTGGAATCAGGGTAATAAGCTTAAGAAACTTCCCTCTTCTTGAACTTTTTGAAATAGTTCAATAAGATGTTAATTTTTCTTTGAATGTTTGGCAAAATTCACCTGTGAAGTCATCAGGTCCAGGGATTTTGTTTCTTGGGAGTTTTTGATTATAGATTTAATTTTGTTAGTAGTAATCTGTCTGTTTAGATTTTCTGTTTCTTCTTGATTCAGTCTTGGATGATTGTATATTTAAAGAATTTATCCATTTCTTCTGGGTTTCCAATTTGTTATATAATTATTCATAGTACTTTCTTAAATCCTTTGTATTTCTGTGGTGTCAGTTGTTACTTCTCCTCTTTCATTTCTAATTTTATTTATTTGGGTCCTCTCTCCTTTTTCCTTAATGAGTCCAGTTAAAGATTTAGCCTTTTTTCTTTTCTTTTTTTCATTTTTTGAAAGAACTAGCTCTTTGTTTCTGATATTTTATATTGGTTTTTTTTTTTTTTAGACTCTTTTATTTTAACTCTGATTTTTATTATTTCCTTCCTTCTACTTATTTTGGGCTTTGTTTTGTTGGGTTTTTTTCCCCCCTAGTTCCTTTAGGTGTAAGATTGAATGTTTAGTTAAGATTTTTCTTGTTTCTTCAAGTAGGCCTGTGTTGCTATGAATTTCCTTCTTAGGACTGCTTTCACTGTGTCCCATAGATTTTGGGTCATTGTGCTTTCATTTTAATTTGTGTCAAGATATCTTTTGATTTCTCCCTTAATTTCATTGTTGACTCATTCACTGTTTAGTAGCATGTTAGTTAGCCTCCATGTTTTTGTATGTTTTCAGTTTTTTCTTATAATTGATTTCTAGTTTTATACCATTGTGATCAGAGAAGATGCTTGATATGATTTCAGTCTTCTTAAATTTATTGAAACTTTTTTTTGTGGCATAATATGTGGTCTATCTTGGAAAGTGGTCCATGTGCATTTGAAAAGAATATATATTCTGCTGCTTTGTAGTGAAATGTTCTAAACTATCAATTAAATCCATATGGTCTAATGTATCTTTTAAAACCAGTTTCCTTATTTATTTTCTGTCTGGAAGATTTATCCACTGATGTGAATGGTGTGTGAAAGTCCCCAACTATAACTGTATTACTATCAGTCTCTCCCTTTATGTCCAACAATATTTGCTTTATATATTTAGATGCTCTTACATGGGATATATAAGGGCTATATCCTTTTGTTGGATTGATCCCTTTATCATTAGGGAACCTCCTTCTTTGTCTCTTATTATAGCCTTTGTTTTAAAGTCTATTTTGTCTAATACAAGTATTGCTACCCAGCCTTTTTTTTTCACTTGCATGACATATTTTTTCCATCCTTATTTTCATTTGTGTGTATCTTTCAGTCTGTAGACAGCATATATATAGGTCTCATTTTCTTATCCTTTTAACATCCCTGTGTCAATTGATTGAAGCATTTAATCCATTTACATTTAAAGTGATTATTGATAGGTATTTATTAGTCACATTTATGTTCTTCCTCCTCCCACCCCCACTCCCCCCACTCCTTCTTAAAGAAGTCCCTTGAATATTTCTTATAATACTGGTTTGTTGGTGATGAACTTTTTTAGCTTATTCTTATCCGGGAATTTTTTGTCTCTCCTTCAATTTTAAATGGTAGCTTTCTTGGATAGAGTAGTCTTAGTTGTAGATCCTTGCTTTTCATCACTTTGAATATTTTGTGCATTCCTTTCTAATCTAGAACATTTCTGTTGATTACTCAGCCGACAGGCTTATGGGAGCTCTTGTAGGAAACTGCCGTTCTCTTGCTGCTTTTAATATTTTCTCTTTGTCTTTAACCTTTGGCATTTGAATTATGATGTGTCTTGGTGTGGGCTTCTTCGGGTTCACCTTGTTTGGGATTCTCTTCACTTTCTAGAGTTGTATGTCTATTTTCTTTGCCAGGTTAGGGTAGTTTTCAGTCATTATGTCTTAAACTAGGTCCTCAATCCCTAAATCTCTCTTTTCTTCTTCTGGTACCCCTACAATGCAAAGGTTGTCCCATAGGTCCCTAAAACTATCCTCAATATTGTTTATTCTTTTTCTTTCCATTGTTTTAATTGGGTATTTTCTAATATCTTGTCTTCTGAATCACTGATTTGATTCTCTGCTTCATCTAATCTGCTGTTGATTCCTTCTAGTTTATTCTTCATTTCAATTATTTTATTCTCTATTTTCGATTGGTTCTTTTTATGGTATCTATGTCTTTTTGTTAATACTTATCCTCTTTGTCAAAGTTCTCACTAAATTCTTTCAGCATCTTTATAACCAGTGTTTCATTTCTGTATCTGATAGGTTGCTTGCCTCCATTTTGCTTTGTTCTTTTTGTGGAGTTTCTCCTGTTCCTTTGTTTGGGACATGTTTCTTTTCTCCTTATATTGGGTGCCTCTATGTTTGTTTATATGCATTAAGTAGATCATCAGCATCTCCCAGCCTTGACAGAGTGGCTTTATGTATTGTTCTTGGGGTTCAGTGGCACAGTATCTCTGATCACCTGAGCTGAGTGTTCCAGGATTGTCCCTTGTATGGGCTGTGTGTGCTTTCCTGTTGTACTTGAGCCTTGATTGCTGTTGGCACATCAGCGGTTGAGACAGACCCTCAGGCTGACTGGCTGTGAGGATTGGCCATCACCACAATGTAGGAGCTGCTATGCAGAGACCAACTCCATAGAGTGGGATTTGCCCTGGCGAGCTCTGGTGACTACTGAGACTACCTTTGGTTGTGCTGCTTGTGAGACTAGTCTGTTAGAGATCTGTTGTGATCTAAAGCTGGCTTCTGGGTGTGTTTTCTCTGGGAGGGGCTCCTATGCAAGCCATGGTCAGCTGCTGCCTATAATCGGCTAGGGGCTACCAAGTAGGAGCTACAAAGCTATCTGCGGTTGGTCACTGCCTGTGCTGGACCAGTAGGTGTATTGGAGAGACCATGCTGCAAACTGAGGCCAGCCGCCACCATCACTGTGTCTGAGGCAGTTGCAAAAGCCCCAGGGCACCACAAGGCCTTCAGCTGCTGAAAGAGCCTTGAGCAGAACACTAGTTAGGTTAGGCAGGGTTTCAGGGAGTCACCAGAGTGGGATGGGTGGTGTTCATCAGGTAAATGCAGATTCAGATCTGGCCATGTGGAGGGAGGGCTCAACACAGGAAAGATGGCCCCTGCCCACCGACTGCACAGGAAGAGAGCTCAACACAGAGACAATGGTAACTATCCCTCGAGCCCTCGCCTGGTTGCCACATAACTCAGTCTTTCCATGTATATCTCTGGTTTCTCCTGAGCAGCCACCATCCCTCCACCAGAACTGGATGAGTACCTATGAGCAAGAGAATTCATATACGGTCCCTTTAAGAAGATACCTGGGTTTCTGGCAGGCTTCTGTCTCACCTGGCTTAACAGAATCCCCTGATTTTCACAGCCAGATGTTATGAGGGCTCCTCATCCCAGCACTGATGCCCCTGGCTAGGGAGGCCCTCATTCCTCAGTGGAAATCTCTACAGTTGAGATATCCCTCCTGATTCTATCTCCATCCCTCCTACCAATCTCAACATGGCTTCTTCTTTTTATCCTTAGTTATAAGACCTGTTCAGTTACTCTTCAGATAGTTCTCCAGGTTGATTGTTCTATAATTTAGTTATAATTTGAATATGGTCTTAGGAGGAGGTGAGCGCAATGTTTGCCTACTTCTCCATCTTGACCAGACCTCCTCTCCTTGACTTTCTGATGAGTTAATTCTTTGACCGTGGTGTAGTTCTTAATTGCTTAATTTGTATGTGTTTTTCTGTTGAAACTAGAATGTCCATAGGGCTAATATTCAGCCAGTTCATATAGTTGTACTAGTTGTTAAAATATTGAAACATTTCTATACTGGCTAATAATTAGCCACGGCTAGGAGCCTCTCAAATGTACCTCTTTCTGCTTCAAAAGTTCCAGTGCATCTTTTAGGAACCACTCCAATCTGCACTGCTGTCGCACCTTGGCCAGTAGCAATCAAAGTGTCATTTAGTTGCTGACAGATAAAATGATTAGTTAGGTACTTCAGGGATTCATACAAGGCACACTCTCCAACACATTTATCTTTTAGGTTTGCTTCATTCTCATAATGATAGAAGGGGAAATTTAATCTCCTAGAAGAATACCAATTCCAAGTTTTGCTTGTTTTAATATTTTCTTCTTTTTTTCTCCTTGTGGTGGGAAATGTCTAAAAACAGTATTCCAGGAACTTATTATGCAGTATTAGATTTTTCTAGCAGCTATTTACTTAAAGTTTTGCAAATGTGTTCCCTTTAGAGGTCATTTAAAGATTTTTTCTGAAATAACTCAAAGTGATTACATGGGTTTTGTGGATTCTCAGTATGGAAGTACTATATTGTTGTATCTTTAAAGTATTATTGGTCTTTTTTTTAGTTTGTTTTTGTTGATATATTAACAAATTATATTAATTGATTTTCAAACCATTAATGTATTTAGAGGATAAACTCTACTTGGTAATGATGTATTATTATTTTTATACATTCACTTAAATTTGCTAAAATTTTATTTAGAAATTTTGCATTTATGGTCATAAGAGATATTAATCTAGACTTTGTTTGTAACATCTTTATGAAGCTTTAAGGTCAGAATAATCCTGGTCTCATAGAAAGGCTGGACAGTATTACTTCCTCTTCAATTTTCCGAGTGGTTGTATTGAATCAATATTATGTTTTCTTTAAATGTTTGATAGTATTCACAAGTGAAGTCATTTAGGCCTAGGGTTTGCTTTGTGGGAATATTTTAAACTACAAATTCAATTTCTGTGTAGATGTAAGATTATTTGGTCACTATTTCTTCTTGAGTGAACTTTGGGAATTAGTGTTTCAATTTGTCCATTTTTTAAAGTTGTCCCAATTTATTTGAAAAAGTTTTTTCATAATATTGTCTTATTTTCTTTGTAATATGTGTAGAATCTGTATTGATGTCACCTTTGTATCTTCTTTTTTCCAAATTTAAACAAGATGTGCAACTATCTTTTCATATTGTTTCCAATGAAATATGTGCTTTGATTCTTATATTAGTTACTCTATATTCTGTTAACTATGGATTTATAAAATATTTTCTCTTCATCATGGTTTTGAGTAATTTGATTATGCTGTATTTCAATTTAGTTTTCTTCATGTTCCTTGTACTTGGAATTCACAGATTTTTATCAAATTTGGATGATTTTCTTCACATATTTTTCTGTCCTCCCACCTCCTTTGGGATTGCCATTACACATATAGTAGACTACTTAGAGCTATTCCATAGCTCATTGATGTTTTATTATTATTATTATTTAATTATCTTTTTCTCTCTGTGTTTCCTTTTGGATCATTTTATTGCTCTGCCTTCCTATTTACTAGTCTTTTCTTCTGCATCGTTTACTCTGCCATTTATCTCATGCAGTGTATTTTTCATGTCACACATCGTAATTTTCACCTCTAGAAGTTAAATTGACTTTTTTTTTAATACCTTCCATATTTTCACTTCACTTTTTTTTAATGTATGAATTACAGTTTTAATGACTGTCTTAATCTCTTGTCTGCTAATTTTGACATCTGTTTTACTGTAGGGTCAGTTTTAATTGGTTGATTTTTCTCACTATAAGTTATATATATATATATATATATTTTTTTTTTTTTGAATACCTGCTAATTTTTTTATTGGAAGCCTGTAATTGTAGATTTTAACTTGTTAGGTGCTGGATATTTTTGAATTCCTACAAACTTTCCTTTGTTCTGAGATACAGTAAAGTTATATATAATAGTTTTTTTTTTTTTTCAGGTATTGCTTTTAAGATTTGTCTGGCAGGACTAGATCAGTGTTTAATTTTGGACTAATTATTTCTCAACAATGACACAATTCTAGGTACCTTTCCCAATCCTTTTAAAAAATAATTTATATTAGTTTCAGGTATACAGTACAATGGGTAGACATTTATATAATTTATAAAATGATCCCCCCAGTTACTCTAGCACCCATCCGGCACTGCACACAGAGCCATTACAATAATATTGTTTATATTTCTCTTTGCTGCACTCTACATCCCAATGACTGTTTTGTAGCTACTCAGTGCATTTTATATTATGAAGTTTTCTGGCCTAAATGATGCAAAAAGGTACTCTTCCTAGCCTGTGTGTATGTGTGCTGGTTACTGTTACCTCTGGGTTTTTCAGCTTATTTTCCCCCTGCTTCAGGCTATTTCTTCACATATATATAGTGATTGGTACTCTGCTAAGTACTTAGTGGAAGCCTTTTATAGATTTTCAGAGTTCTAGCTCTGTGCAGTCCTCTTCCCTCTGGTTCTCTGTCCTGAAAACTCTAGCTGCCTTCTTCTCCTTTGAATCTCATACATGTTTCCTCAAGTCTCGTAGTCCATTAGAGTCCTCCTGGGCTTTCCCTCCCTGTGCCAACGTCACCTAGAAACTCTCTCAAGGCAACTAACTCGGACAACTATAGGGCTCACCTCATTTGTTTTAATCTCTTAGGAGTACTATCTTTGTTGCCATGAGTTCATGATCTCGAAAACCATTGTTTTAGTTTTGGGTTTTGTTTGTTTCACAATTTTAGTGGTCTCAGACATTAGGGTAAATTCAGTTCTTGTTACTACATCTAACTTGAAAGCAGTTCTTTGATACCTGGTGTGGAGCTGAAGTGGGAGAATATTGAGACTGGGTACTGAAGTTTCAGCCTCCACAAGTAAAAGTCAGTAGAATAAATTCTAGCGTTTGGCTCTTGGTTATATCTTTATGTTATTTTTTTTCTTTTCATAAAAAATCTTGCTCCTTTAAAAAACTTATAAAAACATACAAACAAAAAAACTACAGCCACACAAACATTTAAAGTTTTCTTCAATATGTTAATGAAATAAAATGATTGTAGACAGACTAAAATGTTATGTAGGTGGTTCCCAAAGCCGTTTCCATGGATAAATACTTATCTTTAAGGGTGTTTTCACAAGGCCATAGAAGAATAAGAAAAATGTAGGGAGTTTTTCATAAAATTAAATTTATTTCATTTAAAAGACTGTTTTTGACTAAATGTTTCCTACATTTTTAGTGATAAAACTTCATGCTTTATTGAATTTATTATGAAAGCAGATGGATGGTAATTTTTTTTAGTCATTACCTGGCAAAAGTATAAGTGGTTCATCTTATGTGGATCCTCCATAAAATTTTCATTTAATGCTCTGTATACTCCAGTATTTTGGAATCAACCATTTGGCTGTGCTCAAATAGTTTAACTCTAACCAATATATATATTTGTAAAATATATATATATATATATATATATATATATATAGAGAGAGAGAGAGAGAGAGAGAGAGAGAGAGAGAGAGAGAGAGAGGTCTATATATTTTTTTACAAATATTAAGTACAATAGGTTTTATTCAGGAAAGCAAGTAATGTTTCTCTTCTTGAGCATCCATTTGAGGATAGCATGTTCTGCCTTATACAAACTCATACAGTCTTTGTGGAAAATGAGACATACCTGAATGGCCAACTTGTGTCATCTTTTATTTCCTTCTTTTTTTTACTCCATAATAGCTAGCCAACTCAATTTTTCTTCAATACTTATAAGCAGTATTCGAGGACTGATGATTGATTTAAACTGTTTCCCAATATTGTTTTCCTTTATTGTGTGACAATAAAACAAGAATTAACTTGGTCCCGTCGCTCTTTGTCATGAACTCATGGCCAATATATTAGGGTTTTTCTAGAAAACCAGAACTAATATTTACACAGAAGGGGAGAGCAGGATTTATTTATTATAGGAATTGGCTTCCATGATAATAGGGGGCGCAAAATCCCATGACCTGCCATTTTCAAGCTCGAGGACCAGGAAAGCTGTGATGTAATTCAGTCTGAGTCTGAAATCCTGAGACTAGGGGGCCGATGCAGATTGATGGTAAATGTCCCAGTTTGAGTCTGAAGGCTTGAGAACCAGGATGTCTGAGGACAGGAGAAGACAGATGCCCAGCTGAAGCTAAAAAGAGAAAATTCATCTTTCTTCTACTCTTTTCTCCTATTCAAGCATTTGAAGGATTGGATGACAGCCACTAGCATTGATGAGAGCATGTTCTTTACTCAGTCTACTGATTCAAATGCTGGTCTCTTCCAGAAGCACCCTCATAGACACACCCAGAAATAAAGTTTTACCAACTATCGAATGTGCCTTAGCTCAGGTTGACATATAAAATTAACCATCACAGCCAGTAAGAAAAATGCCTTTTCCATGATGGTATTGATAATGATAATAATACTTCAATGATGATAATAAATACGAGTGTCGTATTTGATGTACTAAGAAGTATTATTTCATTCAAAACTCAAAACAACTCTGTGAGGTGGCTATCATTATTCTTATTTTACAAATTAAGAAATTAGTCTTAAGGACATTAAATAACTGGTCATGATGTCACAACTAAGGTAAAGCTACAGTCAAGATTTCAGGTCTGTGTCGGGCGAAGACTGTACGCCACTGCCTCCAAGTGAGATGAGTTTTGGTGTTTTCTAAATTGTGGCAATGTGTTCCTCTCCAGACACTACTCAGAATCTCCAAAGTGGAGCAAATGACTGTTCTATGCACTATTTATTGCTCCTGGTATTATACACAGCTTTTATTTTAAAAAGAGAATGTTGCTAATGATAAATTATACTCGGTTACTGAAATAAGCCTTTTAGACCTTTGAAGAGGTTTGGAAACCAAAGGAAACAGACATTCCAGAAGAAACATGACCTTTTTTTTTTTTTTAATACATCTTTTCTTTCGCTAAGATCTCCTAAAAATATTTCCATTTTTATAAAAGCGTCTGGTTTCTTTGTGAAAATAGCTGCAAGGATATGTCACTGTGTCGGTTCATTAAAAATTACAAGCGTTCGCCATTGCCGTGAAAAGTTTCTGCAGCCTGTTTCCTGCACTTGGGGAAAGGTGCAGCTCTCCAGTGGCTGCCCATGAATTTCGGAGGCCTGCACCTGCAGACTGCAGCCTCAGGCACAGGCACGGAGAGAACAGCACCCATTTTGTAAAAAAAAAAAAAAAAAACAAAAAAACTTCTGCTGTTCGACAGCAATGTTTGAGACAGAGAAATGGATCCCAGTGAGATACACAAAACCCGTAAACCACTGAGATTAGGTAAATTGCTGGAGTTGTTTTGAAAGCCAAGCAGGAACAAACATTTTCTTCCTAAATGTAGTTTTCCCGCACTTGGGAAAAGCATACTATCTGATTACCCAGGATGATTTATTTATCTTTCTAGACTGTTGACATGAAGTCTGAATTCAGGCACAGGAATAGGTGTACTTCCTGTAGTTATTTTGTTTGAAGAAATCATTGACTTTCTCTTGTGTTATTTTTTGTGATTGCTGAGCTAACAATATCAAAGTTTAGTGTGCTCACGTCATCTTTAACAGTGAAATCTTAGTAAATCACACTGATTTGCAATTTGGTACTGGCACAATAATCTACAATAAATGAGTCCCTGCTTTTATTATGGTTCTATCTGCAGCTTGTATCAGTAACACTTCAGTTTCTTCTTGATGTAATAAATTGTACTAATAACTCTTAAAATTTATACTGCATGGTAAGTAAGCTCTTGTGAAAGCATTCTTTCATTTATTTATTTATTGACTCACAAATTTTTGCCAAATATCCAATCTCTGTCAGATATTCTCATGGATCATGGGGACTCATCAGTGAAAAAGAAAGATAAGATCTGTGCTCTTAAAGAACTCATGTTTTAACTAGCCGGCACAGTGGAGGTGAATAAAATGACCAAGAAGATATCAGGTATTGATATTGCTCAGGAGAAATTAAAACAAAGTGAAGCAATCAGGTGTGCCTGGAAGCTGGTTTTAGATCAGACAGTCAAGGATAGTCCTCCAAGGAGGTGGCATTTAAGCTGATACCTGAATGAGAAAGTGTACAACAGTCTGATGGAGGAGTAGTCCAGGTAGAGGTATAGCTGATGAAAAGATATAGATATACTATGGATGTAGAGCTACGCATCATGTCACCTTGACTTATTACCCTGATTTGCTTTCACTTATTCAAAATATTCCTTCTGCACTCTGTCCCATCACACCTTACCCTTCCAATTTGTGTATTTTTAATGAAAACTGTATTATTAGAAGCCTGTACAAATATTGTTTTAGCTAATTGATTCTGCAGTATTTTCCGGAAATTATTCCACATTTAGAATAACTTTACAAAACAATTTAGTTTAAAAGTAGTTACTTACGAAATAGTTAAATGTTAAAACAATTACCCCAAAATCTTTTATCTCAGAACTCTCACTGAAATTACCAAATATGATGTCTCTTAAAAACACACACAAAAATGAAAAAAACACCATTCTTTTTATGTCTGGAAAGATACAAGGAACTTTTTTCCCCAAATGAGGTAACTTTGAAGCTGAGAGACAGATTCACATGTTCATAACATGAAACTTCCAGGGCATAATTTCCTAAATTATTTCTTTCACTGCCCTCTTGGTAGCTCAGTGTCAAGGATGAGTGAATTTACCTCACAAGTAAGCAGTTAGCTCCCCAAGAACAGACTCTTAACCTTAGCTCGCCACGTGATTAAACTCAGGATGAATGCATAAATTAATGAGGTCCCTGAGTGAAAACAGTCTCTTGTAAGGACAGCACTAAATCTTGAAAGTCTGGTTGTTATTGTTTGGGGAGGCTGAGTCCTGGACCAACCCCACAAGGGACCACAGTGGTGGTGGGTCCTAGTTTGAGCATATCTTAAAAGTCTTGACGTTTTTTTTTTTTCTGTGACTGGCATAATATCATTCTCCATTGTAGTCTACTTTCAGAAGCCACTGAATATTTTCATTTTCTCACTGTGTCTCAGTGCAGATCTTATCATTCTACTTTTCCTCTACTTATTTTTCCCAGATGATAGAAAGCGAACATATTCTCACATCTGGAAGTGTATGCCTTAGTTCTAGTTTATTCTCCTTCCAAGTACACTAAAGGTTTTTTTCTTTCCTAGTGTTGGTCTTCTAGTGGACAATAAAATGGTGAGAAAAGGGTCCGTAAGCTCTTCCCATTCTACTTAATTTCCCCCTATCTGGTTACTTTCTTTCAATCCTATATCATTTTAGTAAAGAAAAAATATGGAACAGTGATCATTGGGGAGAAAGGATAGGGAGGAGAAACCACTGGCAACTAACCATCAGCCAAGCAATAACAAGAAGAGATTTAATATTGGCAGGAGAAAGAGGCTGGCTGGATAATGCATATGCAAATTATAAATAGATTTTAAACAAATACTTATACTCATGAGGAAAATCTGAATTGACTCCACGCTACCCAGTTTCCGTCAAATGACTACTAATGGTGGTCTCCAAATAGGACCCTAATAGACAAGAATGAGGCATTGATTTTATAAAGCAGAGTCTTCAAAGAGAGGGAAACTAAGCCTGCAGGGAAAGAAAGCAGAAGTCTGGTAAGAGGTCATGGGAAAGGAAGGCATCACCATGGGGTTTGGACTTGGAGAGAGAAAGAAGTAGCAGCAGGCCACAGCCCAACCTGTCATTAGCTTTAAAAAAAAAAAAAAAAAAAAAAAAAAAAAACAACTGCCACTAACCTCAGAATGGATTGGCTTGAAGGTTATTTTTTCCCTCTCCAGACTCATTTCCTATCTGGAGTTTATGTTAATAATGTCTCTGCTTCTCCACAGTCTTGAGTTTGAGGAGAAGGGGTCTAGGTCTTAAAACTTCCAATCTAATAGTCCTGTGTATGCCCCCAAAGTGTAATGTGGAAAGGTTTCTACTGAGCTAATACCTACAAATACATCAGTTTTCGATCAAGTCACTTTATAGCAGACTGCTTTTGGGTAATTGACATAGATTTTACTAAAATTATAGCAGATTTAAACTAGTGGACTTTTATTAATACTTGTTTTTGTTTTTTTACAGTCCAATTACCTGGAACACTAGTTTATTCAGAACAAATATATTTTTTTTATTTCAAAAAATACGTTGAGTATTTTTATGAATGTTTAAAACTTAACAGCTTTTGCAGAGTGAAAATTTCAACAAATAATTCTTACTTTTTTTTCCATTTTGGGCATGTGCTATGCTTCATTTACATCATAGAAATTTTCTGTGTATAGATAAATATATAGGCTTTTAGAAAATCAGTATTCCTAATTTATTTCTTCTCTGATAATATGAGAAGGTTTAGTTTCCAAGTAGTAGATATTCCATCAGGAGAGGGCTTTATTCATTAAACACACACACACACACACACACACACACACACACACACACACACACACACAATGCTTAAAGGAGTGGCTTAAAAGAATAGATTTAAATAACCATTAACTCTTTAATCCTCTATTGGTGTGTAATAAATCACCCCCAAACTGTATTGACTTAAAATATAACCAATTATTTGCCCATGGATCTGCATTTTGAACAGTACTTGGCAGAATGGTTGTCTCTGCTTTTAAGGTGTTCAGCTGGGGCTGGGGAAGGCAAGTCCAAGGTGACCTCTTGCTCTCCAGGGCCTTTCTCAACATGGCCTCCTATCATTCATAGTACTATGCTTCTTACGTAGAGCCAGAATCTCAGGAGAGTGAAAGCAGAAGGCTCTGGGCATTTTAAAGTCTAGACGTGTTTAAAGGCTCGGCTCAGGATTGCCATAGTACCATTTACACCACATTATATGGTTCAGAGCAAGTCACATAGCCGGCCCGGATTTAAGGAGAAAGGAAATGGACTCTGCATCTTGTTGGGAGGAACTGTGAACCCTTATGAGGGGGAAAGGAATTATTGGCCACCACATTCAGAGACTGTCTAGCACAACCGTCGTATAAACATATCCTTGAATAGACTGAGAAACCTTCTCATCTTCATTATGAAGGCTTTTTGATACATATAACCTATAAATACCATGCCGTAATTTCGTGTTTACTCATCATCTTGCAGTACGACCTTGTATTTCTTGATCTGGGTTATGGCATTCCACATTACTGAACTTTAACACTTCTCACCCAAGTCAGACCATTTCCCAATGTTTGCTCTTATTCACCTGGCAATCAACGGAGCTGTTTTTGAAAACATCCCCTTCACCATGGCGTAGTGAAAAGAATCTGGAGGCAGATGGATTTGGGTTCAAATACAGTCCTGCCTCTCATTGACTGTGTACTTTGGGCAAGTTATTTAAATTATCTGGGTCTCATTATTTTCCTGGCATTATGAAAATAATTCTATGTACTACATCAGGTTGGTATGAAGATCAAATAAAGTAATTATATAAATCACATAGTATACTCATTGGGACACAATACTGGGAAATAGTAGGTTTTTCCTTTCTCTACTTTCCTTCAATGTAGTAATTAAATTTCCTATATAAAAATTGTTTTTGAACATTTTGGGGAATGAAGGCCCTCCTCAGTTTGGGATTTGATTATTCTAGTCACATTTTATAATCGGAAGAATTATAGTCTTCTTTTAAATATTTGGAGGACAAAACAAGTAGAAAAATGTAAAAATTGATTTAAATTCTGAAGGTTTTATCTTTATGTTTACTGATGTATAGTATTTTTATGGAGGTTTCATTTTTCATTTCTTTTTCTTACTCCTTTATATTGAGAAATGAAAGGCATTTAGCAGTATTCCTATTTTGTCTTTATAGATAATAAATGATTATGTGACTTTTACAACAGGTCATCAAAAAGTTTAATGGGATATTACCCACCATTAGCCTTTAATAGTTAAATGAAGCAATAGCAATGATAAGAATGTATTTTATGATTATCTAAAAATGTTTTATTGTGTATTCAAATTGTATGGCACCCATATGTTGTATGATAAAGATATTTGTAGATTACCTAGGAAAGACTTATGAAAATATTTTTATTATGAATTTTAATTTCTAGGTGTCATAAACATATTCTTGTCATAAAAGAGTCTTTAGAAAGTTGAACCTTTACTAAAATTAACTGAGTAGGAATTTTAGACAACTTGTGGGATCATGTACAAGTAGATTAAGAATTCTCAGAAAAATGCAAAATTATTAACAAAAGTATTTTTCCAGAAAGTTTTGTTTAAGCAAATATAGAAATAATTGTAAAATGGCAATTTGTATTTGAGATGTATCACAAGGACTCTATTTTGAAAGTTGGATAAGAGCTAAGATTATTCAGCAAGGACTTGTCTCACCATAAAGAGTAAAACACAGAGCTGAAGGTGGTGTGATGCATTTTCTCATTCACAGCTGAGTGGGCAGGTGACACATATTAGGGGGAGATCTGCTTTCTGGTTTTTCTATGGTAAAGCTTGTCAATTAAATTGAATTTGGGGTTTTCAAAATATCAGAGTGGATGGCCTCTTTTGCATATTTTAGCATTTGATGAAGTTACACATGGTACAAGAGCAGGATCTTCCTTTTGCAGTTAATACTAAATTATCAGTGCTTTGGCAGGAGGCAGAAAGTACCATGTGGGTTGCGATTCTGGAGAGTTAACATTTAAATGCTCATTATACATTACATTTATAGAAAATATTGAGAGGAAGTTTCTCCCTGGCAAGATCCATACAAGGTTTGGGCTCTTTCTAGAATAAACTGCAATTCTCCTTAAACACTTGTGATCAGTGCATATAGGTGGAATCACCAGATGCCCTATAATGGGTCCATCTTATACTATAGTATAATGAATTCATGTCAACTTGCCTTCTACCAAGCCAGCCTATATTTTTTTGACTTGGAGAAGAAACAACAGAGGAGACATACTTTTTCACTTTGGACGTGACTGAGTCTTCACTGGCTCTCGATAGTGAATAGACACCATATATTAGCACAGCGATATGTGAATATACAATTACAGATATGCAAACTCATTATTTGCATTAGATGTTTGGTATTAACCCATGCACACTATTTCTTCTGAATAAGTCAGTTATAGGTATGAGCCACATGTGACTAAATCAGGTAGAGTAATTCCAGGGAATTGATTTGCATACATCAAGAGCTTTAGAAGAGAGATGTCAGTGATTTATATTTGTTATCTTTTGTTCATAAGAACCTCTAAAGGCAGCTGCTGAGCAGCAAAGTCATTTGTCATTCTTTCTTTCTCTCTAAGTGCCAATTTGCCAAGTGAGTTTCCATATCAGTGACAGCATTTACACAAATGCTAATACAGTTTTTAAATCTTAGTGGGAAGCATAGAATCTGAATATTTTACTAAATGACAATGACAATGGTACTTAATATCAAACAGCAACTTTTATCCAGGAATAGATATATAATTTACAATTGAATTGGCACAAATTATTTATAAACTTTAGGGGCATTGGGTTACCAGATTAAGACCATAATTTATTTGACTTTTGAACACCCTGAAAGGAAATGTGAATTTTTCATTCAGCGTCTTCAAAAGAGTATAAAATAACTACCTCAGGCATATAATAACCAAAGTTTAGTCACACTATATACACAATCTTGGAACTGCTTTTATTTACCACTCTCTCCTTATTTCAAGTCTATCTGTTCGTTTTGTTTATGAATCACACAAAATGATTGCCTTTATTGAAAGGTTTGTGTTTATTCAAGATGACTTGTAAAGTTTACTCAATCTTCCCGAGCAAGGGAAACAGGAAATTCCAGAGAACACTAGACTCAGCAAACCTATAAAAATCTGAGAAAGCAGACCATTATTTCTGGAGACATTTCACATAACACTTTGAGAAGCAATGACTAATTAGTTTTTGGTCTTAACAATAGCACTTTCAGGGGCTGAGTCCCCCCCTCCCCTCCTTTTATAGCTTTCATATTAGGAAAAGAAGGAAAAATAACTCTGAATGATGAAATATTGGCAACGTATGCACTTGCTTCGCTGTAGGAGCTCAACTCTTTGATCCTTAGTACAATTACCTTCACTGCCTGGCTGGTATTAACTGGCGGGAGAGTAACAACCAATTGTTGCAGGCACTGTACCGTCCTAGCATGCTTTGCCTCTAATAATGGGACTGATTCTTTCAAATTAAAGGCTCTGTTTCTCTTCCTAAATTCCTGCTATAATAAGTTAAGATCTTAAAGAAGTATAAGAGCCTGTAAATGTCTAGAGCCTCATCTTTCTTCTGGGGGGTAGCACCTTGCCTAGCCATCCACCCGCAACTTCCAGTGAATACTCGGTCATTAGCAGGTATAAACATTTGCAGGTTCAGTTTCCCTCCCTCACCCCTTTCTTCTTCTCCCTTTCCTTACTTATCTACTTAGTTATTTACTCATTCATTCATTCATTTTAGAATTCTACTTTTCTCTATATATCTTAACTCAGGCAGTTTTCCTTGTCTCCTCTCCCATTCCACAACCGTATCACTCGATCCTCTGAGCCCACCTCTGATATACTCCTGCTCATCTTGGCCTCTGCCATGGTTCTCGGATCACTACGATAGTCTTCTCATTGATGTCCTTGATTCTGCTCTAAATTCCTTGCTCCCACCATGCGGCTCTGTTTATTCTAAACCCAGCAACCCCAGTGAGCTTTCAGAAGTCGCACCATGCCTCTCCTCTGGTCAGAACCCTCTGGTAACTTCTTGTCTCTCTCAAAGTACAAACAAATATTTTCCAGAGTCCATAGAACCTGTGCCTTCCCTAGTTCTAATTCATCTTCTGCCACTCTTTCCTACCGCACTGGCCTCCTTGCTGTAGCCTCAACATACCAAGCACACCCCTAATTCAGTACTTTTGCGCTTGCTATTTCTCCTGGTGGATAGATAGATCTCATCTCCTCAATATCTGTGTTGCTCTCTGAAGCAGTCTTCAGATCTGTGCTCACTTGTCACCTCAGAGAGGCTTTTCCTGGCAATGCTACCCCTGCTGACCCCCACCCCACATTCTCTTTCCCTTTACTCTGCCTTTTCCACAGCACTTACCACCAACCAGCCAGGCATATATGTATTTAGTTAGTTGTTTATAGTCTATTTCCTCTTATTAGGACATAAGCTTCAATGTGGCAGAGACTTTGTTTTGGAACTGCTGTATCTTCAGTACCTACAATAATGCCTGCACGAAGTAGGGATTTTGAATGGGAAAAAAATAATTAATTAATTAATGATCATTTATCTGCTTTCTCCTTTGTATCTTTTCCTTTTCTTGTGCTTCCTACCACCACCTTCTTTAATTCAGCTAAGTACTCATGTCTCAAGAGTGCGATAGTTCGTTTTCTTTAGTTACAAGTGTGCCATTCCTCCATTTTGGTAGAAAAGTTACTTTCCACTGGATACCAGTGCTGCTTTTTGTATTCTCAGTTGCAGATAGCTCCTGGAAGTTTGATTTGTGTGTGTGTGTGTGTGTGTGTGTGTGTGTGTGTGTGTGTGTGTCTTAAACTTGTATTTACACTGTAATATTTGCAATAAAAACAAAGGGGAATATAGATTCCATGTCTTTCATAAAATTTTCCCAAGTTGTAAGTAATTCAATTATAATGCAAAGCATAAAGCTTAAACTTGGAGATACAGAAATTCAACATTTCTTTGAATCAAATTATGGAATTCCTGTGCTATTTAGATACATTTCTAATTAGTCTGAGAGCTGACATCAAATATAAGCTTTTCAGCAGGCTAGATTCTTCTTTAAATTATTTCTTTCAGTATACAATGAAAATATTAAAACAAGTCATTTCAGTTAGGTTCAAGTAAAATTAGGGATTATAATATAAAACAATACTGATAATTTATTAATGCCTTTTGGGGTGTTAGGAACCCTTATAGGCCCATCATACATCAGTTTATTTAAGTTTTAGAATTTATAACAGTTCTGTAATGTAAAGAATATCACCCTTATTTCACATCAGGAAATTGAGGCTTCTGAGAGATTTGTTGAAGTCAAGAGAGCTGGGAATTTCAAAACTGATACTGACCCAGTTTAAATTAAGAGCTTATTAAATTTATTCTTCTAATCTTGTGTTTCCCAAACTTGTGGATCAAACTCAACAGTAATAAAATAATTTTAACTTATGAGTATTTGCGCACATATGCATATATTTGAATCATAAGTTCATTATTTAATACCCTTATAATATGTAATGCATTCTAACATTTTCTATTCTATACTAGCTTATCCTTGCCATGCTCTGCCATGCCATGCCTATCCTGTTCTTGTCTCCTCTTCTCTCCCCTTCCTTCTCTCTTTCCCCTCCTCTCTCCTTCCCCCATCCGGTCCCACCCCATCTTATCTCATCCCATCCTGTCCCACAACCCAATACAATGGCTTTTTGAGAGATACACTGTTCCAGGAACTGCTTCTTGTATGCATGAAGCACTGTGAGTAAAAGATGCAATAAATTAAACCTTAAGGGACCTACAAAGGGATGAAAAAAAAACTAATGGTTAGGTATAGCAATCATACAAAATAATATATTAAATGTCAAAGACCTTCGACTTTGTTACTTCTAAGAGAGCATAAAAGTAGGAGAGATTCCTTAGATTTCTTCTTTCAAGTATTTTCAAGAGTCTCAGCCTGAGGAGGCCATGGAAATTGGGGAAATAACTCCCATAATGTGGTTACAGCATGCCTGTGCAGCTTTGCCTTTTATTCCTTCCTAGTCTGTGTCACTAATTTTGACACCTGACCAAAGCTGTTATGCGTTCATTTTGTGAGTATTTTTAATACATATGCATTGTATCCCCAATAACACTATGAGCTCCAAGTGAAGAAAGGACCAAATAAGATGGTAGCTATGAATGTGCTAAACACAGGCAATGCATCCTTCCTGATGCACATAGCATTGCTGCTAGCATTGTTATTATTCTCTTATACCCCTATGATGTTTTAAAAAGTGAATATAACTGCTGCTGCGTTGATTAATTATATACTGGTTTTTATATGGTACAATACTTGTAAGAGTGAGTATGACTGTGAATTATATATCAATTTCTCCATATTTCAGCCTTAATTTCTTTATCTATTATGAGGAAATCATTCAGTTAATTTCTTCAACAAGCATGTACTGAGAACTTGGTACTTACAGAAAGAACACTGTAAGTACCATCTCCACTGCCTACATCATCAAGTCAGAATTCCTTAGCATGTCCCTTTTACCTCTTCAACCTCATCTCCTGCATATTCGTTCTCACATTCTCCCTGGACAAGTGCTATCTGCAAGTTCCTGAATAAAACATGAATCCATGCCTTTGTGCCTTAGACCAGCTGTTTCGCCTAATTTGTCTGACAGACCTAATCATGTCTTTCAATTGTGGCTTCCTTTCTCCAAGGGAGAGTCAAATTTCCATCCATCTACCCATCTATCTACTCACTAATGCTTACGGAACACGAGCTAGGCTCCAGCTCTGAGCTGGGCAGTGGTGTTACAGCAGTGAACATGGCAGATCATCTGCCCTTGGGTAAGCACCTCTTTCTTGCTCTTTGCACCCATGGCCAGCTTCTTCATCCACTCCTTTGTAGAGCAGAACTTTGTTTTCTAACCATTATACTTAACCTGTTTCTTCAGATAGATTTGGAACTCTTGTGAGAAATAGATTTTAACTAATTTATCTTTGCATCTCTAAAGCCTAATGTGAGGCTTTGCACATAGTGGACATCAATAAGTGCTGAATTAATGAAAGGAGAAACAATTATAAAAATCGACATAGATTTCTCATCGCAGTCCTGATTATGCAAGCTATTTCCAGTACCTCAGAATCTGAGCTTTTGTTAAAACATTCTCATATATTTTGTTTTTATCATCTGGAATCAGGAATAATGCTACTTTCTATCTACTGAACACTGAGGATTGTATTGGAAATTTAAATGTTCATTTGTATACTGAAACATCTGGAAAGAAGATTCTACAGAAGGATCAAAATTTGTGGTTATATAGACTATATCAGCTAGAGTTAAATAAATAATATGTGTACTATACTATTAGTACTACTAATAATTAATGTACAGCACTTATATTGATGACTCTTAAATTTTTTCTTTGAAGATATGTGAGTGATATATGAGAAAAAGTAAATTTTAAAATTTATTACTGCTAAAGTTTTAAAGTGCTGTTTGATCAAAATTTGATTAAAACTATTTTTGAGAAGATTATCATTCCAAATAAAACTGCATAAAGAGATTATTTTTCAGTCACCTATCTCAAATATTTGGTTGTAATCTTAATGGAAGAAGTTGGCAGTTGTTGAAAATTGGTGTAGTCTTATTAAGAATTCTTATGAATAATGGTAAGATAAATAGAAAAAGATTCTTCAATTCTATTCATTTTTTAATTTAAAAATTTATATGTAGTTTTGTTTTCACACTAATATTGAAATAGATCTTTAGGAATCTATCTATCTTAATAATGTTAACTTGTGGAATTATCATGAAGGAATGTTTGATGCTTCACATATCCCATAAATTATTTCACTTAACTCTTTTGCAAAAGAAAGGGTGTAAAACATTTAACATCTTCTAAGAATGGTTGCACCTTGCAAATTGTAAATTCAATAGATTGTGTTTTCATGAAAAAATTTGTATTTGCTAAATGAGGCTTTATTTTAATATAAAATTTATAGTTTCGAATCAAGTGTTAACAGTCGACAGATAACGAAAAGTATATGATGGTGTAGCATTGTTTATTTATTGAGGGAAGAAGTGGATGGATAAGGAATATGTTTAATTTGTTGGAAATAATAGAACTGCTGGTCCTAAAATTTAAACCCTGGTACATATCATTTACTGGTGAATAAACCTGACTAACTACTAAGACCACTTACATACATATTATTCACTAATGATTCTCTTTAGGATGAGGCTAATATGAACAAGAGAGATTTTTAAGGCTCTCTTCCAATGAGACTGGAGGTTTTCCTTCCTGGTTCAAACTCTGTAAATCTCCTTCTAGCACTGGCAATCCAGTATCAGGTTTACCGAGCTGATTTTAATTAAAGTTGATTTTAGGCTCAATTTCACTTCATCCAAAGCTAAAGTGGTCTATGCAAAATAGTCTTTTATGTATGAGCATAAAAGGAGAATTTTAAAAGAGTGTGTGGAGGGGGATGTGTGTGTATGTGTGTGTGTTCATATGTATATAATATATTCAAGAACACTAAGATAAAGCCTGCCAAAAATATCATCCATCTTTTTTGTTACTATAGTTTGTTTGAGCTCTAGCCAGAGGAACTTCAGCCAACTAAAGTCAGGCCCTCTCAGTCACCAGTGTACACCTATGTGACCATGAACAAGTCATTTAAATCTGAATTTCTATAAGCTCATCTGTAATGTTCTTTTTTTTTTTAACTCTACCACCAAAATATGCATTTCAGAAGCCAGAAAGAAAAGGATTGCAAATTTGACACATTGTAACTGACAGGTAATATATGTAACATATGTATTAGATGCTGGGTAAATATGGTAAACATATTTAAATATATAAATAATATATAAAGTATCCCTATAGGTCATCAGACAAACTCAAAGCAAACATGGACAAAGGATATATAAACACAACTTATGGAAGATGTGCAAATGGCCAATAAACATATGACAAATGCTTAATAAAAAACATTAATATGAGATACCTTTCTTCACCCCGATCATTGGTAAAATTTTTTAAAAGACTGGTATTACCCAATACCAGTAATGGTATGGGGAACTGGGCACTTGATATATTAATAGAAACATGTTGGTTCCAATTTGTCATTTATACTTTTTAAATGTAATACTTTGCAAGGAATTCTACTTTTGTGAATCAATTTACCATATGGAAATATTTATACATGTGTGCAAACTCATGCATAAAAGCTTTTTTTATAATCACAAAACGAATAGAGATGGGTGAAGTTATGATGTATCTATACATTAGAAAGGAATAGAGACCTATATCTAGACATGGAGAACAGTCCAAGACATATTGCAGAAGTGAAAAGAAATATGCTACATATATTGTATGTTGTCTATATATATAGCGTGTGTGCATACATACATACGTGGAAAAAGGGTCTGGAAGGATACACAGCAAACTGTTAACAGTTGTTTTTCCTGAGAGGGTGGGGGTGGTACTTTTTATTTCCTAAATTTCTAAATTGCGTTGACTTTATGGTGCTAAACTTTTAATAATATTTTTTAAAAACCACAGGAGTTCTAAATCATCCCTGCTTAGGTCACAGTCATACTAAACTCTAAGGGAACCAGCGAATATAAAAATTACTTTCTGAGCACTACAAGTACCAAATAGATATAAAGTGTATGCATTTCATGGTATAATTTCATCCTCACTATCTGGATTTTTGTAGACTGTGCATCATCTGTAATTTCAGATGAGTTTGAAGAGCCTCCACTTGGTAAGCAGCTGATTTATCCTTCATAGTTCATTACTTATTGTATCATTGGTTTTGAATAATGCTAAATATTTTTCTTCTGGTAATACCAGAGAATTAAAATGGAAACATTGCCACACAAAGGAGTTTTCGATCAATCTGTCAATCTCTTTCATTCTCTCTCTACCTCACTTTCTCTGTGACATTATATACTATATTTTCTTCATTCTGTCTCTTTATATCTTCTTTCATTCTCCTAAATTCCAAAAATAGTTTCATATAAATACTAGAAGCAAATTGTAATTTGACTTCCTAATAGTAATGTTAAATTTTGAAATGTTTCAAATCGGTTAAATAGAGGCAGCAAATTAAACCCCAACTGGCTGTCAATCTTGTGATGTCTCTCACTTACATAAAAATCAATACTCATTTCATTTCTACTCCCTTGGGTTGCCTATAGCGTCTTCACCAAAGTTGCCAATAAACATATATACATATAAAGTCTTTATTTTTCTACATAGTGGTATGACAGTTGCTTGTAAATAATAAGTTGTGATTTATCTCAGCTTTTATTTTCACACATGCATAATATAGGTTGCAAATTTTCTTACATTCCAAAGACATTTTTTAGTATTCACCTGTTTTGAGGTGAGACTCTCAGGAGACTTACATTTTAGAAATCTAAAACAATAGAAAGCAAATTATATAACAGCCCCATTCTTCCATCTATCCTCCACACAGAGAGGGACTTACACTGTTAGAAGGGACACAGAAGGGAAATGAATTTTCACACAAATTTTCAATTCACAAACAGGGACTCTTCAAAGTGAGAAGAAACTGAATATGATAGAGGACCACCCATGACTAAGCTTATACACATTGACATTATACAGAGAATTTCTTTACCATCAAAATATAGCATTTTACCACCTCCGTATTAGTAGTGGAGATTGGGTGGGAAGAACTGTAATTTTTTTTTTTCTCTGTCACACTCATTCCTCTTAACAAGATACATTACTTCGTACAGCCTTAAATTCATGTTAATGCTTAGAAATAAGAACTTTGAGATAAAATAAAAGGCCAAATACACATTCCTCATCCCCCTAATTTCTAGACTCACTTTCCTGCAGAGCTGAGATTTGTACTCAGGTGACCATGGTACATCTTCCTTTTCACCTTTCCAACCTCTGCCTAACGTATTCTTGTGTTTACTTTTATCTCCACTGGGAAGCCTACAATCAGTTAGATACCGAGAATTTTCAGTGGATTCACAAGAGCCTGCATTTTCTAAAATAAAACAGTTCTCAGAGTATTAAAACTAAATTATGTCTGTCATAGGTTTTATCCTTTTGAGTGTAAAGCATTTATACCATGCTACTACTTTGCAATGTCTATTTATAATTCTTTGTGCTCTAGTACCATGGGGAATCTGTATTTTTTTCTCTCTCCAAGGTTTTCAGTAGTCGAAGAGTCAAGACAGTGCCTGGTTAATTAGCAGCTGGTTTATCCACATCCCAGAGACTCATTCAGTCCCAGCCCAGCCATAAACGCACAGCTTCAAACCAGGGAAGGTGACTTTGATGTATAGCTGATACAATTCCCAAGGGGGTATATTTGGGGATTCAGCTACAGTGTACACTTCAGGCACCAAACTGATTGCTGATTAACTCCTAATAAACTCCAGCACAACTCAGTGGAGCCCCTGATTGCTAGGGCACCATGGATAGCAACAATTCACAGTAGTCCCTGCCTTGATACAAACTCACTTCCGTTGAATTCAGATAGAATCTCGGTAATCGCTGACTGGCCAGGGATGGTAAGGTCCTGCTTCGCTTAAGTGGTTTATTGACTTTTCTGAAGGAAATGCCAGTCATTGCTTTGGATTGTCAGTTTCCACAGGGATAAGATAAGCTATAATTTTAGCATTAATTTTATGTATTATTATATCAGAGAAAAGTATTTAGTAATTTAATGTAACTGTTTATCTGACAGATAATTAAACTAAAGAAGACCAATGGGTAAATAGTCTCTTCTCTTTCATAAAACCAGGTTATGTTACAGTGAGCATACGCATACACCTCATAGGAGGAAATAGAATTAAATAAACAGGAAGTAAGCACTAGTAAGCACTAGTAATACTGTTAAGGATATATTTTTTTTAAGTCTGCTTCTCTGGGTGTTAGTTATGGTCCATTCTAAAAAGCATGTTGCTATTTAATAATAACCCTGGAGGTGAATATTAGCAAGCTCTCAAGATAATGTGTGTGTGCATGTGTGCATATGTGTGTATATACATATGTATATATGTATATGTGTGTGTGCACACACACATTTAAAACCAGATAGTTAGATAGTTAACTGTTGTGTTAACTAGCAGAGCACTACCTTTCATTTATAAATGGAATTTAGGAACTTAAGAATGCTTTGTATGACAATTTAATCCAGTTTAAATTTGTACACACATACACACACATGCAAATGTTATGATCTGTATACATACACATACTCATGCATATGCAATTGTATGTATGTATCTATCTAGCAGAAGGAGAAAAGCTTAATTCTGACTGCAGTAGCTACAAATGATAACGGTGATTTACTATCAACAGCAATAATGATTATCTCTGAATAGACATGTGAGTATATATTTTCTGTATACTGAGTGGCATATCTTGTAAATAAAAGGGGAAAACTAGATTGCTATATTTTATCCCCCAGCCATTGTACATCTCATACTTATTTTAGTATTTAAATTGCTGTTTCCAAATATATTCATTTTTTTAAGCATATGAAAGGAGATGATGGCATTCTAGACCCGATAGAGTCAGTTAATTTGACCTTGCCAGAACTCTTTTCATTGCAGGTTGATAGTTCTTCATACTATGCCGTACCCAAAGAAGACACTAGTGAGTAAGTGAAATGGTGCCACTGTGGTGTTAAGGTAAATGTTTGGTACCAAAATATAAGTTTGAATGATAACGCTATTGTCATTTTTTAAAGTCAGGTTTTGCTAACCCCTCTTTCTGCTCATTAGCATCAAGTAGAGTTTATAATCTTTGTCTTAATGTAATTTTCATCCATTTAATTCATATGTACTAAGAATAGAAAATATTAGCTTTCTCATTTCTTTCATTTAATGACAAAATTTTCCTACAATATAAAACCAATGTAAGGTTCAGGGCTGGTAATGTTAACTCTGTGACTTTTGCAAATTATTCAAGAGTTTAATCATTCTATGACCTATAAAGGTCATGCCCAGTTGCGGTATGTGTAATATAAAAAGGCAGGAAGTTGCATTCACCATATCGATAATATGAGAATTCACAGCTGCAGAAAAATGAATTATGTGTCTTCTTAAGACAATAATCATATCATGGCAACAGATTGCCTACTTAATCAACTGTAATCAGCTTGCACTAATCATGGAAGGTAAAATTAGTTATATTAGCTGAAGTCACAATTTTAAGTAGTAATATAAATCCAATTACATTGAGTTACTTTAACTTTTTTGGTGACTACTTCATAGTTTTCCACTGGAAGCTATTTTGAATATGGGTATAATTTGTTTGTTTCTGTTTTATTCTATATGATAGTGTTATTCAGCTTTACTTATTGACAGATTGCAAATGTTCTGCTCACTCAATTATTTCCCTGGTTATGTTGTTATGGGTATAAAGTAACACTAAAATATACAGAACTAGGTATCCCCTGTAATTGTATTTTAGATTGCACATGACATTATTAAAAAAAGAAATGCCTGTGATAACATGAGTTGATGTTCACAGAGCTTTCTGAGCCTTTTTAAATGAAAATTTAAACCCAATACTGTTCATCAGTGCCAGCAATTGTTTTTCTGTATGTTATAACCAAGCCTATCTGTTCCCAAATGCTGGAAGGCAGGCCTGTTTACAGACAGAAATAAAGGCATTGTTTTGAAAAGTCAACTTGCCTGAATCAAATACTCCTTTTATGCATGGATAATTAAATGGGTAAAAGAGAGTTGACAGCAATATTTGGAAATATCTTGAAAATGATTTGACCTTTTCATTAGGTGCTGAAAATAAAAACAGTGAATAAAAAGACTTTTATTTAACCTTTTGAACAAAAACCTGCTTACAAGTCAGATACATCCTATGTGCATGAGTTACTGATGGCATAGAGGCTCATTTGCTCCATAAAGAACAAAATTTGAGCACAAGGAAAGAAAACCTTTCTCTAGAACAAGTAAGCTCTATTTAAAAAGTGTAGGTCTCTATTTAAAGAGAGTAGGACTGGCAAGGGCCTCTGTCATCCGGCCAGACAAGAGGATAATATGCAGAGACATTTAAATTCAGTGGGACAAACACTACCCTTTGTTGGCTCCCACACTCTCAGACACATACACAGAGCTTCCACTAAAGTTAGAGAGCTGTATCTAATTTGGAATTCAGAAGATGGCCCGAAATAGTTTATTGTCATATTCAGATTTTATTCATGGCTTTCTAGGTTGTTGTATATAACATCACTGCTGTAAAGCCTGCCATTTGTAAACATTGGTCACTATTCGTTTACATGCTGAATTGGGGGTGAGTTTAATAAATAAATAAAAAGAATGTGTTTAGCATAAATTTGACAAGGCTTGAAAAAAGAAAGAGGTTAGGAATACATTTTGGAGTCATATCTTTTCCTTTAATCCGGCTCTCCATGTAAACTATATTTTTACATTTGGAGTTTTTAAATTACAAAAATAATAGATCTTTATTGTAAAAAATGATCATATTATGAGTAAATTTTAAAACACAAAGCTCCTTTTCTGCCTCCACTTCCTCTTCTTTAGGGAGAGCACTATTAAAATGGTTCTTTCAAACTTTTTTCTGTTTGTTTACAAATATACAATGTGCCCTTCTCTCTCTCTCTCTCTCTCTCTGTCTTCTCTTCCTCCCCTTTCTCTAGATCTCTCTATTTCTCAGTGTGTGTGTGTGTGTGTGTGTGTGTGTGTGTGTGTGTGTGTGTGTGATAGAGAGAGAGTGAGAGAGATATGTATATTTTCCTGTAAGATGCCTTTTTTTTTAACTTAGCAAAATATTGAAGGCAGCCTTCTATGTTGAAATCTACAAATGCTCTCAATTTGTTTTAACATTTGTACATAATCCCTAATGTTAAGTATTCTATCTCCAGTTTTTGTCCATTAACAAAAAAAAAATTGCCCCAATGAATATTTGTGTACATAATCAGTGAATGCTTGTGACCATGGGAACTTTACATTAAAAAAAAAAATTCTGAATGTTTGGCTAAATGTTGAATTACCATGTTGATTGATTCTTTCTTGCAACCCTAAAAATAATATAGGATTATTGATATATTTGAAATAATGAAAATGTTTATTGACTTTTAGTATATCTAGGCATTTTTGACCTTTTATGAAATCCAAATCTAGTTATGAGTCAGTGGTGTGAAAATAAAAATAGGAGAGAGTTTAAATGATTTATGATGAAATATATTGACACTTTAAATAACTTTATGTGAAGAAATACTGCATACTCTTTAATATTATTCCTATATTTCACAGAAATGTTTCTATACCCCTTGCCAAAATCTAGGCCTATAATAGTCCCCTATTTTTTCACTGGATTTTTGTTTTTTGGTTGGTAGGTGGGGCATAAAAATAAATAAATATAATGTAACGCTATTTATAAAACAGAAGAGATGCAGATCTGTTGAATTTAATCACTGCAGAATCATGTGTGTCATCCATCTGTTTGAGGGAAAAACAGACATGCAGCTATGTCCACCATTACTTTTATTCATGTGTAACCTAAAACTTGAAATACATTAAGTAAATACCAGAGTAATTACGTTGGCCATGTAAGTTTAAATTATAAAATGGAGATTATTTGTATGAATAGAATAAATATCTATATTTGCAGGATTTGCAAACTATATTTTACTATCCAGATTGAATATTGTAGAAAGAACTTTATTATTAATTACTGTATACATCTAAAGACCACCATAAATTTTATGAAATCTACAAGTTTGATTGCTTAAAAGTCTCCATTTCACCTATTATATGTGCATTTTTTACATATTTGTAAGAATACAAATAGAATATGTCCAAAGAAAAATAGTTAAATTGCAGAGGGTTCTGAAACCTGTCATAAGAACTGTAGAAGAATCTGAAGATATTTATCCTGTGAAGAACCATAACTGGTATAAGCTATTTCAAGAGCTCTTATGTGGAAAATAAGCTAAATTTATTCTGTCTAGCTACATAAGGCAGAACTAAGACCAACAGATAGATGTTGAAAGGAAAGCAAATTTTTCTTTTGGTCTAATTTTTATGGATATTTTCTGCTTATACAAATAATGCATATTTATTGTTCACAATGAAAGAAAGTACTAAAACAGTGTTACTTTTGATCCTCCCCACCAAGAAATAGTTTGGTATTTTTTTTTCTTTCAAGATTTTACATATGTACAGTTGCATTCAAATTATTTGGGTGTTCAATGTTAGACTTCTAACAGCTGTTAGTTTGCATGGCAAATTGAACATTTATAAAATTTATTTTCACTCAAATATTTCTACTTAGCATCACTTAAAAAAAAAAAACTCATCCAGTTAGTCAGTTTCTACTTGAAAGTGTTGGGTTTTTTATACAATTTGGAATAGATTCTTTTAAATGTATATATAGTGAAAATATAATGCAAAGTCAAATTGTTCTGGGGGAAAGATTTAGCACTTTATTAACTTGCTGAGTGATGTTGGAAAACAATTTGAAAAGCAGAGTTCCTAAAATTCTGGTAGAATTTAACCTATTAATAGTCCAATGAGAGGAGTA
Source organism: Eonycteris spelaea (assembly GCA_003508835.1). Classification (NCBI taxonomy): domain Eukaryota; kingdom Metazoa; phylum Chordata; class Mammalia; order Chiroptera; family Pteropodidae; genus Eonycteris; species Eonycteris spelaea. Next base: position 12,538,550 of record PUFA01000027.1, read on the forward strand.
TTTGTGGCAGGATAAATGCTTTTTAAAAATGGAGGAGTGGGGAGAGTAATTTGCATGTCAGAGGAGTAAGAAAACTCTTGGAAAATTGATTAAGCCCTAGAATATTTTGGCAAAACTGAGGACTGTGTTATGAAACTCATCTTGTTTGCTGATACAATTAAGCTTAAAACAGTTTATACCAAATCTGAACATATGCCTACCCTATGACCCAAATATATTTACATGACCAGATATAGATACATACCCAAAAGAAATGTGTTACAACAACATGTGTTTACCAAAACTATATATACCGAACATTTATAGCAGTCCTATTAATAGACAAAAAGGAAACCAACCAATGTTTCTCAACATTAGAATGAATAAATTGTGATATATTCATATAATGGAATATCATACAGCAATGAAAATGAATGAGCTGTTATCACATACAGTCATATTGATGAACCTCATAGGTAATAATGTTGAAAGAAAGAAGTGAAACACAGAAGTGCTAGCATACGATTTAAGTTTTAAAAAGTTAAAAAACAGGCAAATTCAACCTATGGTGTGAGAAGCCCAGCTAGTAATTACATAGAGTGGGTTTGCAATAGAGAGGGGCAGGAGAAGGGCTGCTATAGTTTTCAAAATGTTTTATTTCTTGATTTGACTGGTTTCTTGGGTGTGTTTACTTTATATTCACTGAGATCTACACCTATGGTTTGCAGTTGTCTGTATGTATACAGCATTAGAGTAAAACAATTTGCATCAAAAAAGCTTCACCACCCCTCCCCACAATGCAATACTTAATTCATACTTTATCATTATACAGAGGTGCTCAGAATTGCAAGTATAACCACATTATACAAACGTAAATGACAACTTATTTTTATATTTTGTTTAATTTCAAAAAAAGTTTTTTCACCTTTTCCTCCCTCACACCCCACCAGTTTATTATGAAATTTAAGTTCAGTAATGACCTCTGGTATCTCAGATAATGAAAAGCTCCAATTTATACTTCAAATATATCCAGTAAATGCTTTTAATATATTGTTTCTTCTCATTCTGTCGTTTCTATTTTCCATGACTTAAATATTTTGAATTGGAATATTTCATTGATTGAAAATACCAAAATGTGTTTACCATTTCCTTATTTTTAGGAAGTTATTTCCAGTTGAGGAAATACTTTTTAAGAAAGATGTTAAAAAATGAAACAAGCATCTCCAAAGAGTTTGCACCCTTTATTGGAAACATTCAAACTGAGGCTGGTGGCCACTTATTGAAGGAGAAGCAGACTGACACGTATTAGGCTCTTCAAAAGTGTCTGGGAAATGGATTACTGTTTTTGGAAATCCTTCCAATTCTGATTGCCTAGATATGTGAGCTAGCAAAGTAAACAAGAACATTGTGAAATGTTCACTAAGAGGCTAGTTGATATATTGATGTTGCCTGATTCTAATTATTGCATCCACATCTATGATTCCTGATTGAACTCCAGTGCTTTGATATTTATTCATCAACTTTGCCATTGTTTTAAAGACAGAAGATTGGTACCATTTATGTTGCTAGGTGCCTCTGCTTTAGGAAAATGGTAGATAAAATGTCTCCAAAAATGACTTTCTTTTATAGCTTTGTTTTTTTTTATTCTCTATAACTTTTGCATAGTGTTAGTTATGAGATAGATACTTATAGTAACCTTCCTTGTATGACCCAAGTATTTTGTAAGTGTAACCTATGATTTCATCATTATTATCATTCTTCACTTAGCCATGTGTGAATAAATTTCATTACTACTTTAAGAAGTAAGTGCTTTCTTATTTCAAGAGTGTTTCACTCCATTCTTACTGAACCTGGAGGTCTGACATTGAAATGCACTTTCACTGTTTCTTCATATTATACCATAACTAGTATTATTTAATAAAAAACTTTATTCTATGCTTCTTTTATGTTTTTGAGAAGAGGCAAAGCTCCAGATAGTATATTTCAATTGGTCAGTTTCTTAATCAAAGGAAAGGAGGGTTTTGATTATCTCTTACATTTACCCTTTGAGTGAAATGCAACAAGACATTCAAAATGAAAGGGAGTGTATCAAGAAGGGGAAAGCAGTAGAGGTTAAATGTAATATTTGTTTTCATGTGGATATATACAGAATGTTTATCGCCGTCCTATTAATAATAGCCAAAAAGTAGAAAAAAGCAATGTTCCTCAAAATTAGAATGGATAAATTGTGACATGTTTATATAATGGAATATCATATAGCAATGAAAATGAATGAGCTATTATTACATGCAATAATATGGGTTATATCTACATGCACATATATGTGTATGTTTGCACAGATAGATATATGCATAAATAATAGGAAATCCCACTGACAAGGAATACAGATTGCACACATCCCATATGTGGAGTTCCCAGAAATAACATATTCTCTCTTCCCGCATTACTTGTAGCCGCTGATTTTTCTGGGTAAACTTGGGGGGAAAACATATTTACCGTTTAACCCCATTAGTATAGTTGGTGACCTGTGTGATGTGGGGTGGCTTGAGAACAGGAAGCAAATTTTAGGAGGGATTTTGTCCCTTGGAATGAATTCATCCAAAGAAAGAAGCCTGGCTCAGTGACCTGGGCTCGGGGGCTGGGAGCTGGGGGAAATTGTGAATTTGGGAGCAGTGTGGTGGTCTCACTGAATCTGCCTCAATCCAGCAATCCTCGTGGTAGATGCATAACCTGGGGTTTAAACGTCTATGTGGAACCTAAATGAGATGTTGCATGAAAGCGTGTCTCAGGGAACTTTGCTATGGGAGGCATCTGAAGTGTGGAGTCAGCATCTGCCCTGTCCGTCAGCAGCCTGGAGATGATGGTTAGGGTGATGTGGGTTGCTGGAGAACAGGTCATCAAGTTATAGGACAGAGAACAGCAGCAGAGTGAGGAATGGTGTGACCAAGGCATCAAGGACCCACCTGAGTCCTAGGCCGAACTGTGGTAGCAAACAACATAAGCATTGAGCATCCTGCAGCAATCTTTCCAAAACAGGAACAGGCCAAAATGAGCAGTAAAAATATGGCTAAAGTATAAAACAGAAGTGGCAATAGGGACAGTGGCTAGGAGAGACCTATGAAAACATGTATTCTCTTAGAAAACAACCAGAAATATTAAGTGACTCTCAGAAGCTGAAGCTGAGGCCCATGCAACGCAGTTGAGGTTAACAAGCTAGAGTTGTCAAGGGAAACTTGTATGAGACCACAAGTAGTTAGGCCTGCCTTTTATGCATAGGGAGCATGTGAGTAGCCAGGTGACTTATAAGCCGCATCAATAAAGAATATAAAATTGGACATGCATAATATAAATGTGGACTCCATCAGGAAAGCCAATAAAGGATTACTTTGTTTCTAACTGTAGGTTAAACATGATTATACTTTTTTCCCCCCATTACTGTGGTACTTTTCACAATATAAGTTATAAAGTCCTCATTGAATAAATTTGTATCTTCCAATCAGAATTTTCCTTAGGAATGTCACTACTCACAAGGTCACAGTAAAAATTGCTTTTTATATGTCTCACATTTCAAAAGACTGGCATTCACAATTTACTTATTCAAGATAGTCACCTGTTTCTTATTTCTTATGCATTTTTCACACTGGATTATTCCTAATAATATTAACCTATTTCTATATATAAAAATGATAACTGTGCTGAAGACAGCATCAACATTAACATAATCACAGGTAAAACATATATGTGTATATATATATATATGTGTGTGTGTATGTATATATATATATATTATGATATTAGACATATTAGAGGTATAAATTAGAGATTTTCATTATCTTATATACCAGAGGCCATTAGTGAACTTAAATTTCATGATAAACTGGTGGGGATAGGAAAAGGAAGGGGGAAGATCTTTTCTGAAAATTAAACAAAACATAAAAATAAGTTGATTTTAATATATGTTTAGTAAATGTTAATTCTAGAGGTAAAAACCCATTTGGTCAAACAGTTCAAGACCATGCCCTAATAGACTGCTGCGAGCACATAATGGTCTAAGACATAAATTGGTATATATTTTTCTCCTTCAGTGTCAAATCCATAGGATTGGTGGCGGCTGCCTGGAGTGCTGAGTGGTGGACAGGGATCCCTAATGCTTATCTGGAGTGCTAAACTAGTGGCTGGGAGGTTGTTGAGGTGCAATTCCACATATTTGCCAGTCCTAAAAGCTTTCCTTAACTAGTTTAACTAGTTCACTGTCACTACATCGAATAATTACGTTCTGTGTTTTACTTTTCATAGTTTCTACAGATAACTTTAAGTAAATGTCAGTTAATGTATATAGCAACTGGGGACAAAATTATCAACATTTATGAATAGTATCTAGTTCAAACTTGCCCAAGAAACCTGTTGATGAAAACCGGAGTCCTATTTAGACTTGCCTACAAACAAAGGGAAGGGACTCATGAGCCTTGAATATGTGGGGAAATTGTTTCTTGTCAATTTAATTGCAGAAACATTTACATAGCGAGTATCAAGATATTCTCAGAATTAGATTATGCACTGAGAACCTCATAATCTAATATGAAAACAGACATATTATTCAGAAACTGTAATTGCCTAAATTAAAACAGAATTACTAAAATTTTCTGAAGTGTTAATTGTAGAATTACTGAAAGTCAGTTTAGATACAGCAAAAATGATCTAGGACTTATCTGATATATTTATTAATCTTAGGAAAATACTGGAGATTTATAAAATCAGAGATTTCTTTTTTACTTTTAAATTCAAAAATAAATTTGAATTAAGAATTTAATGAATTGCAGTTCTTCTCGGTCAATGTAATTAACCTAGTTTTAGATGGGTCACTACAATTTTGAGATTAAAGCTTTATAAAATTTACAATTGCCGTATTTTGTATTTGAATAATGCTTTAAAAATTTGCAGAGTGATTTGTTTTCATATACTTTACTTGGTAATGGAAATAGATTAAGGATCGCCTCTACTTTCCATTTTTGGCAACTGATAGTTTTTGGCTCAGTTAGTTTAAATCAGTTACTTAAGTTCACAAAGCCAATAGATTCGGTAGTCAAACTCAAGTATTTGAGCTCTGAAATCCTTGCTTTATGTTACATTAAGTTCAACATAATATATACATGTTTTTAAAAGTTTAAAATATGCATCACTATAAGGAAAAATAAAATTTATTAATTGAGAAGCTGTGGATAGCAGGGAACTTGCTTTATTAATTTCCTCATTAAACAGAATTGTCATCTATCACATTATGCTGCTGTTATTTTCTGCATTTATCCTAAAAAGTGGCATTTGGCAATTAACTAATTGTACAAGCTTTATTTAACAATTCTATTGATCTCATTACCAGGTAAAATATAATCATGTTTTCTGTAACTGTATAAGGTGGAACATTATAAATTAATTTCCATTGTGGATCTTGGTTCTTACTGATAACAAATGTTCAAAATAAAAGCTTTATCTAAAAAAAAAGAGGGAGATGGCATCTGAATTTACTTTCTTCTTGACCGATTCCTAATTAGCGTCCCCAACCACACAGGTTATACATAACTTATGGCTGTTTGTTGTCTGGACTTTTTTCTTTTTCTTTTTTTTAAAGCTGAGTATCTGTTAGCTTCATTCAAAGCCCAATATTCTGATTAAAAAAAACAAAAAACAGAGCCAGGGACATGGAAATAGGTATAGGGAGAAGACTACTGTGAGAGACAGTGTTCTGTAATTCAAGTATGGTCATGTAAATAAAATTTTAAAAATAATAACATTGCTTGTTCACTTTAAGTTCAAGATGATATTTAAGACAGTATTTTTTTTTTAATGTTAAGTCTGACTTAATGAATCCTTAAAACTCGAACTAGAACGATTTATAATTGTGATATCCTTGGTCCCTTTTCCTATTTACTGTGACATTTCAGCCAAGACATTGATTTCATTGCATGATTTTTTAAAATGCTGCCCTTGAAAGCATTTAAATTAAATGAAACAAAAGAATTTTGGATTGGTGATTATCTCCCTCCTCTAAACACAAGGAAAAAAAATCTGACAATGAGGATCTGCCAACCAGGTCTGTGCTTTGGTAATCAAGAATAAAAAATGCATTATAGATAATTGTTTTAAGTGTTTTCATTTACTCATTTTACAAAGGTTAGATCCAAGTACAGAATCTGTTGCAGATCCAGAAGAGGGTGCAGGAAGAATGGGGCAGGTCGGAGATGTAGCCAGCCATCTAATTACACAAATAGGTTCACAGAATAGCTGGGTCACAAATCATGTTTCTAAACTTAGGAGATAGATCTCCATCATAAATTATTGAAAAGCACTCTGTGGTGCTTTACTCTCCATTTCCCACAAATTAGATTACTGAGAGCTATAAAGCATCTTTAGAAAGTGTTTTCCTTGCTGTTTTAAAATTTTTATTTATCATCAATTAATGTCAACTTTGAAAACATTAGCTATAACCAGAAAATGAAACCAAAGTATAAAATATAGGAGCAAAGAAGTTATTCCTAAAAGAAGCAGAAACAGATTTCTTTTTAACCATGAGGAAGATTTTAACTTAATAGAATATTTGTGGGTTTCTATATCCCAAATTTCTTAAGGGTAGAAATGTAATCACATATAACATAAATATAGTTCATACATTTCATTTCCATGTTGATATCTATGGTGAAATAAGCATAGTTGTACTAGAATAAGTTTTGTAAAGATAATTTCATTCTATAAATAGTGATCCCCAACTTTTTTAGCACCAAGGACTGGGGGACTGGTGCTCCTATGAGAATCTAATGCCTGATGATCTGAGGTGAGTTGAGGCAGTGATGCTAGCACTGGGGAGCGGCTGCAAATACAGATGAAGCTTTGCTGGCTTGCCTGCCACTCACCTGCTGTGCAGCCCAGTTCCTAACAGTCCACAGACATGTATCGGTCCACACCCCAGGAGTTAGGGACCCCTACTATAACATAACCCGTTTACATTATGAGTCCGCATTTAGCTTTTCAGCTCATATATATTCACCATTTTTATTCATAAGATTCATGAATCTGAAAAGGAGTTAATGGAAAATATGAGAAAATAAGTTTATGAATGACATGACACTAAATTTAAGAAGATTTGATTGCTCTTAGCTTGTGATTTTTTCTATGCCCTCTCTCTGTTTCTATAAAATGGGAATAACAACCCCTTTTCGCTGATTACTTTAGATGGGATGACCAATAAACTAAGATTGGTTAAAATTGTTTTTCAGGTTATAAATTAAATACTAGAACTCCCTTTCCCAGAAGTCCTTGCAGATGCTCATTGAATCTCAGAGGTTCTGATAGTTCATAAGTCCATTACTCAGTTTATCCTTCTCTAATGAGTGAGGATAGAATTCAGTTTTTTCTGATCACAGAAGATGTGTATACAGCTCTGCTTGCATTTTTTTCTATGATCTTTTGAGTGAACTATTAATGTTCATCCCATCAATTTCTTCTGCTCTAATCTTTTGATTTAGGATAAAGATAAAATAAAAAGAATTGCCGTTAAATTATACGTAACAAGCTTTTCAGTTATGAAATATGAGTTAAGGAACAAAATTTATGATGTTATGAATGTATTTGCTTTTGAAATTTTCACATTTTAAATTAATTGCAAAATATGGTTTTAAAAATAATAATCCTCTTGTTCTTAGGCTTTTAATTATTTCTTTCTGATTAATTATTGCCTGCCTCTGTGCAGGCAACCCATCACATTTACAAACTGGTTGATTTTTGCATACGGGCCCTAATAATCTTAAAACTATATGTTCTAAAAATCTGCTCTAATTAGTTTTCTTTCACGCCAACTGGATTTGACATTCTTGTTAAGGCATTAGTGAGTTTTTAAAAATATTAAGTTTATAAAGAGCTCCATTATGTTGATTGGTCAAAGATATTGTTAAACTGGCTTTCCTGTGTTCGAACTCACAGATTTTCTGATGGTAAGAATTTTAAAATTGATTTTTTTTTGCCACTGGATTGATCTTATTCTGCCGTGTAGGCTCTGGACCTCTGCCATTGGGAGAGATCCTGCATGTACAGCTGAACAGCACACGTGTGCATGCAAATGCACATGCTGACCCTGGGGAATATGGTCCGCATGTCGACATGTTTTTCTCTCTCTCTCTTCAGGGTTGTGTGTGGACGTGCATCCCTCAGATGGTGTTGGGTTTTATAAAAATATAGGGCTGAATAACATTTATTTCCTTGTGAATTTGCTGTCTCTTCATCAAAGAGTAGGTGCAATTGTGCTGATAACTCCTTTGCATTTTGCCCCAGGGACGTGTTACATTATCAAAAGAAGCAGCCACCTGTCTGTGCCAGTGCAGACTTTTGACCATGACTCATAGGAGAAAACGCTCGAAAGACTGTATTGACACAAAAAACCTTAACTAGGCAGAGTCATTTCTAATGAGCAAGAGAAGAGCTCTTAGTAACTTAGATGAGCAGATGTGAAAGATGGCCAATGTTTCTGAAAGAAAATGGTTACTATGGAATTATAAGAATCCGCTAACTATGACCTCTAAACTATACCAGCAAATATAGAATTCAGATCACTTTGTCCTAAAACCAGCACTAACTAACCACTAATAATCTTAATATCCTTGTGGGTTTTTTTTCCAGAGCAAGTAAGATTTACTGTCCTTTTAAAGATTGGATACCAATTCTCATAGACTGGATTTAAAAAGAAAAACATTTATAGCCAATGCTATTGGTTGAATCTTGGTTTCCTATTGCAGTCGTCTATATAATGATTAAAAGTAGCAAAAGAATATCTTGATATAAAAAATAAGTGTTTCTTTTTAGTTAGCCAAGACTTCAAATTAATATATGTTAAACTCTTGACCTCTACCCAAAGCAGTAGCTAAGAGAGAAGTAAAGATATTGGCTCTTGTTTGCCACTGCTGTGGAAGGTTTTTCCTTATTAAACCTGACCTTCCTACCCCAGCAGACCTCACTCATTTACAAAATTGAACACATCATTAAAAATCCTCTCACAAGGAAAATTCCAGTTTTCACCAGTATCCTATACCAAGAATTTAGGGAAGAAATAATATCAAGTTATTCCAGGATATAGAGATCTAGCTCCTACCTGGTAGAATAAGACCAATCCACAGGTAAAGGAAAATCAACTTAAAAATTTTCATCTGAAAATCTACGAGTCAAAGCACAGTGAAGCCAGTTTAACAATACTTTTGACCAATCATTAAAATGGAGTTCTATATACACTTAACATATTTTTAAAACTCCTACTTTGGTACTCTTCTCTGGTTGCATGTTAGTTACTTCCCAGGTAGCTTGAGACCTCATTCTGTCTTTGTTTTCTTTAGAGTTGAACTGAGCACAAGTGGGTGACTTTCTTTCCCAGGCTTGTTAGTCAAAGCTGTGGTCAGCACAGACTTTGGTCCAGACGCCTGACCCAGTTCTTCATAATGGACTAAGGGTTGCACTTGGGAGTTAGAGTGAGTTGGAGAAGCAGAGTTACCAGCTGAGCAAAACTTTTAGGTTGGTTAGGTATATCTTTGAGTCTTGTTATTCCCCCCTATTCTTATCTATTTATTTACCTCTTACATCATGCCCCTGGGCTCCTTCTTCTCCTTAGCCCCAAGTGCCTGAAATCTGTTACTTCCTACTGTTTTAACATATAAAACAGACAGAGGTTAAATGCTAAGAATTAACTTTTCTCCTCTCAGACGATTTTAAAAAAGATATAGTGGTGGGATAGGTATTGAGTAGGAATGCATAATAGTATACTGGAATAGAGTGAATGAAAATTTCTGAAAAATGGATGAACGAATAAATAAAATTGCCTTTTGGTAGTACACATGTTCGAATGGTTTATTTTTCATGTGTGTGTGTGTATGTGTGTGTGTGTGTGTGTGTGTGTGTGCATGTGCATGCATGTGGGGGGGCTGTTTTCTGGAGAGGTAATTTTATTTTTAATAGGTAAGATAAGCTTCATTTAACTGATTATAATCGACTAATGGTAACCATAGAAAATGGCCCTTGGCCTCCAGTTTTTTGCTCCCTTGACAGTGAGTCAGCCTGCTTAGGGTGATGATTTAATTTTTATGGTGTTCAAATTACAAATTAGCATTTGAAGTATAGATTCGGGGAGACTGTACTGAAGCTCAATAGAGTTCTCTGAGGATGGGTTAGCCCCCTGGGCTACATAAGATAATTTCCTTATTAAAGTGAAAGGAAATTGCCTTTTAGTTTTCTGACAGCGTATCTTCTAGTCCTCATATTTGAGAAAGGCATTCATCTAACCTATAGAATCTCAAAACCCCATAATTTTCCTGTATCAAAATATTTGAAATCTTCAGTTTGCACACTGCTTATAGATGAGGTTATCTTAGAAAAACTAAGAAAGTCAACTGTATATTTGCTTCTGATAATCACACTTGTTCATGAGCACAACATACAATTCTAGCCCTTGACCATAGAGATGATACTTCATAGTATTACTTGCACCTATGCTGGTAGTTTAACTTTCATGGAATTATAAAGAGGAAATAAAGCTTTTGAAAGTGGCCAGGCTTGGTTTCAGGGCAGAATAAAGAATTATTTTTATTATATAAAAGTCTATGGTGTTATGTAATGGCTGCATTTGGGAGGCAAAATTCATAGGTTTCTATATTCTTGTGGTTTTCAACATCATTCTATCATATCAAGAGTAGATTTTCTTGAACCATAATAGAAAATATTTAGAGTGAAAAGTACTATGCTTTCATATAAGGTAGATGAAACAGAAAAAATTATAAAAACAACCTAATGCTCTACCATGACTAACATTTGCAACTCAACCTGTTTAATAGACTCTGGAAAATAAATAATGGTTTCTAGAGAAAAGTAAACAAGCCAAAAAGAGAAAATTAAATTAGTAGCATTCTTTCTGTGGGGAACCCTATTAGCTGTGGAAAAGAATAACAAAGTCAGGCAAAGCCATCAAAAAGTCTGTGTGTGTGTGTGTGTGTGTGTGTGTGTGTGTGTGTGTATACATAAATACACACATACTTCTCACACATACATGGACTGTGGTCAGAAAAAAGTTTGGAGTCCTAAGTTTTTGGCAAAATGATAGAAACTAATAACAAGTTGATTTCTAGAATGCAAATTAACTCTGACATGGATTGATCCTATTATAAAATTATAAAATTCATAAAATTGAAAAATAAAAATCTGTTATACAATACAGAAGTCATTCTAGATGACTTTGAGTGTAAAAAAGAGGACTTTCAATGAAAGTGTTTCCTATAAAATTGAACGATTTTAAAACATTTTGTTTACAATTCAGAAAAAGGCCAAAAAAGCTCAAAAAGTTTTAGCTAAATCCAGTATTTTCTAAAATGTTTATAAAATTGTAACCTAGTTATATAACATTTGCACACGATTTTGTTAGCAGCAGTATTATGCTATCTGCTGTTTGATAACAGGATTTCTATTTTTTATATCATAAAAATAACACTTAAATTGGTACTAGGCAAAGCAACTGCTTTTTCTATCATCTTATTTTTACTGGCAAATTTGGACTGAAATTGTCACTTCGTTAAGAGTTACATTGCCTACTTGTATCTTCAGGGCACCATCTGAAGAGTGATCCCCCAATTATTTTAAGGTCAGTTTCACTGCAATTACTGTTAGATTTTTTTAGATAAACTTTTAGAAGAAATATATTTCTTGTTTGGCTTCTGTGAGTTATTTTATTTGCAAGTTTGTCAGTACTGTTTAACCACAGGATTAAGTAGAATTTAAGTAATTTTAGCAAGAACAGTTTTCTAGAGGAAAAAAATGTCTCTTCTTACTCATTTATTGCTTATAAAATGCAGATGAGGGATGGGTGAAGGGTTTATACAACTGTGATTTGGATGCATCTGACTTTTTTGTTTTGCTTAAGAAAAATAATAAATTTGGAATAAATTGAATTATTTGATTGAAAAGATTATGATACTAAAAATGTTTAAACTAATATGACTTTAGTCAGTTTTATATGGTGATGACGATGATAGCTCACAGTAAGGGATACTTATTATGTGCCAAGCATTTACTTGTAAATTTAAGTAAATTACCTCATTTATTTAGCCCAAGTGTTTGATTAGGATGAGAATACTGAAGCCTGGAGCTCAGTAATGTGCTCACGGTCACTATATTAGTAAATGGTTATGTTTGAATAAAACTTATCATTTGATATGACTGTCTCCTCAGATTGAATCAGAAACCTCAGCAATTGAAACTTCTAATCTTAACATTTAAAAAAGAATGGACCGGAAATTATAAATCTGTCATATAAAGAAATATCTTAACTTTTCAAGTAATATTATAGCAATTTCATTTCCATAGTTGCCCCTCGCCAGTATTTCATTTCTGATAAATGAATTATTTGCTACAGCCTCTTATCTTCTTACTTGTATCGTGGCGTCTTGTACTCAGCCACTCCATGTATGTATGTATGTATGTATGTGTGTGTATGTGTATATATATATATATATATATATATATATATGGTGGCTCCACTTCCCTGTCAATACTTGGTGTCACCAGTCTTTGTAATTTTAGCTATGCTAGTGTTTATATGGTGTTGGTTTTAATTAGAATTTCCCTGAAGATTCTATAACTATTAAAGAAAGAAATGAAACCTATCCTTTTTATTTATATCTGGATTTCACTTCTTATACTTGTGTAGGGTTTTTGCTTTTATGCACAGGAATGAGACTATATATTTTCTGGTCTTGGAATCTTCTTGTTAGATTTGATGTCAGGATGTATTTGCATAATGAGTTGGTCAGTGTTCCCAAACTTTCCTATTTTGGAAAAATTTTGGTGTTATTTCTTCCTCAATTTTTGGCTCACTTTACTGGTAATTCCTGGAATTTTCTTTGTGGAAAGATTTTTAATTATGGGTTCAAATTTTTAAGTACTTATATGACTATTCTGTATTTCCTAGTTATTCACTTATCAGTTTTGTATGTTTTTATTTTTTAGAAATTTGTCCATCTTATTTAAATTTTCTATTTTTCTTTTTTTTAAACAAATTATTTTATGATATATTTGAAGTATTTATCTAGGTCTTCTTTTATATTCTTATTTTATTCTTTGTGTTACAATTAAATACTACTTTATTTCATTGCTCAATTGTCATAGCATTAGCCACTAGAAGGTATAAATTTTTAAGTATATATTTTCCCTATTAGAATATAAATTTCATGAGGATGGGTATAATATCCGTTTTACCCCAAAAGGTTAGCAAAGAGCCTGACACCTCAAAGAAATCAATATTCATTTCTCATAAAAATCAATTCATGAATGGTGAATAAATGGAACCTGTTAAGATGAGAAAATAACATTAAACTTATTGTGTTTAGTGGTTCCTGAGTTATCTTTGTTTTCTAAGTTCTTCGTTTTTTAATTTTCTCTACCTACAGACTACTATATAGGGGAAAAGTAGTTGATACAAACATACACGTAAAAAAAAAAAACAAGCAAACCTTCGTATGGTCAGACTCTACATGTTTATGAGGATGAGATCATTACCTTGGGTATGTCTCACTTCAGTCTTTTTCGTGTGTGTGCTTCTTAGTCATCCTGCCATTCCTTCATGATTTATGTTTACCTACTCTTAATTCGGACTCAGGCATAATTGTGCTAGACTTGGTGTTTTTCCATAGAAAACGAAACCACCAGATTTTAGTTTTACTTCATTGGCCAGGGTGACTAAATCAAAACCTATGAGGAGGTGAGAAGATTTGTGTGTGTGTGTGTGTGTGTGTGTGTGTGTGTGTGTGTGTTGACAGAAAAATAATATTAGTTTTTTATAATCTGCCTTTTTCACCTCAGAGAAGAACAGTAGATTTTTTCTGTTCAAATTTGGAGATTTCTCACTATTATTCACCATCAGATACAGATCTCATAAATCAAAGAGCAGTTTTAAATGTCACATGTGTATATGCTATTTCTGGGAAACAGCATAGAGTGATATTTTTGGAAACTGTGGGTTGACCTTGCAAAACTCCCATTAACAAGAAAAAGAAATCACATTTCAAATGGTGACACATCTAACAGGGAGCTCAAAAGAGCAAGAGAAAGTGTGTAGGTGTTCAATAGTAGCAACCTAATGGTACCACATTGTATTTCATGAATGAGAGCAATTCACAGAGTTCTTACAAGTAGAACTTCATGCAAGAACATAACTGTCTAGTAGCTTTTTTTATGATTCATTCTATTAACGTTTTTCAAATCCCTACTAAGTATAGGCAAGATCCTGATTGCTCTGAAAATAAAAATGAGTAAGTTAAAAAAAAAATCAATTAAAATATGGGCAGGGTCCCTGAACAGACATTTCTCTCAAGAAGACATATGAGAAAGTAATCAACTTCACTAGTTATTAGGGAAATGCAAGTCAAAACCACAATGAGATAGTACCTCATACCTGTTAGAGTGGTTGTAATTGACAAATAACAAGTGTTGGAGAGGTTGGAGAGGAAAAAGGAACCCACATACACTGCTGATAGGAATGTAATTGGTACAGCCACTATGGAAAACAGTTTGGAGGTTCCTCAAAAAATTAAGAATAGATTTACCATATGACCCAGCAATTCCTCTTCTGGGTATCTACCACTAAATTTGAAAACATTTATGTATAAAGTTATATGTACCCTGCTGTTCATTGCAGCATTATTCACAGTGGCCAAGACATGGAAATAACCAGTATCCTTTGATAGATGATTGGGAAAAGAAGATGTGGTACATATATACAATGGAATATTATTCAACCATAAGAATAATAATATTATTGCATTTGATAATATAATAATATTATTGCATTTGCAATAATATGCATGGATCTTTAGATAATGATGCTAAGCAAAATAAGTCAGACAAAAAGTTGAGAACCATATGGTTTCACTCATATGTAGGATTAAAACTAAAATCAACAAATGAACAAGACAAACAAACAAAAACTCATAGACACAGACAACAGTTTAGTGGTTACCAGAGGAAAGGGGAGAGAAGAAAGGTAGATAAGGGTAAAGGGGGTCAAAATATATGATGACAGAAGGAGATTTGACTTTGGGTGGTTAACACACAACGCGATAAACAGACGATGTATTATTTATTGAATTGTACACTTGAAACCTACATAATTTTATTAAACAATGTCACCCCAATATACTTAATTAAACAAATTCTTTGTGTAGCTCAGTTTGATGGAGAGAACTGAGCTCTCATAAATAAATGTATCACTCGTAGTATTTGTTTTAGATCTAATGAATTGTAGGTACGAGCAACTTCAAGAATAAAACTATGCCGCCTAAATATGTGTGTTCTTGCATTTAATAAGCCAATTACAAAGAGGACTGTAAGGGAATATGTCAGAAATTTAATAGAGAGGATTTCTGTGTGTTACTAATTAGCATTTTATAAATGTTTCATGGTTTCTAAAACAAGTATATATTTCTTTAAACTTGAGAAACAAAAAACAAAACAAAACGTCACTTATTTTAAGCTACTATAATTTGGTTGGTTAATCTTTATGTTTCCTTGAATTTACTTTCTTAGTGCTTAGCCAGTTATGGAATTTTCTGTTTCTTATTATTAAGTTAAAATTAATTTTTTTGAAAAGCATTAAAATGCAGAGGTAAGAGGACCGTCTTTCACTACAGACATTAAAGAATCTGCATGAGAATCTCTTAATGCAGGTGTTGCAAACTTTTTCTAAAAAGACCAGATACTAAATTTTTCAGGCTTTGTAGTCCTTATAGTTTCTGTTACAACTGTTCGAATCCTCTTTCCAACAGATGAAAACCACAGATGTAATATGTAAACAAATGACTGTAGCTGCCTCCCAACAATACTTTACTTAGAAAACAGGCCGAAGTTTACGCCTAGCATGGCACTAGTTAAAAATGCAAAGACAGTATTTCTCATACCCCCTGAATCTGATTCTAAAGAAATAAGCCCTTGGAATTTACATGTTTACCCAGTTTTCAATATTATTTTTATTTACTATTTACACTGCATGTTGAAAATTTCCGTTTCCTTTACCTATCAGGATTCCTGAAGCACAAATTTGTCCTGACAGTATCCCTGAAAGATTTCCATTTAGCTTGACTACTTCGAAGTTTGTGGAGCATACACTTAGCAGGTGGAATTGCTGTATCAAATAATTGACAAAGAAACTATGGAGGGAAAATTTCTGTTCAGCTAAAGTTTATATAAAAATGGAAACTCTAAGAGAGCAAGGAGCTTTTCTCCCCTGTTACTGCTATATTTCCAGTCCCTAAACATAGGTTAAATGCCTGGCATAAGGTAGATGTTTTGATAAATATTTGCAGAATGAACAGAGGCACTTTTCCATTGCTTCACTCGCAGCATCCAATGATGCTCTACATCCAAATGGCCTGCCTGTCCCTGTGTTTGATAACCAGGCAATCAAGTCCTAGCCACAGATTTCATGGTTTTTTATACCATATCTTTCAGTTTTGATCCAATATTCCATCTCTTTTGAGTAATTTGGTTGTTCTGATCCTGCCCTCATATTCTATCATTGTTCCAACATTCCCAGTTTCAAAACAGGATGACAATTATAAGTGCTGATGATTCTATTAACTAAGGATCTTTTGGCTGTAATCAACAGAAATAAATATGGCCAACTTAAACAGAGGGATACTTACTAAGAAGATGAGTTAGGTGTGATCTAGGGCAACAGGGATCTGTGGACCTTCTCTCTGGAATGCCACCCAACATAACTCAGCTCTCAACCTTTTCTCACCTCTGGCTTTTGCACGTACTGTGCTCTGTGCTGATTTAAAATTTTTCTTAAAAGAGATTGGAATTGGCCCAGCTAAGATCAAGTCCCTATTGTTTAGTCTAATGACTTGGCCACTGGGGCACCATTGTGTACTCTGTGAGTTACAATGCCTTCCTGCATGTAGTTTGATTTAATGGTGAGAACTCAGCTCTTACAGGTGTATGACACCTATGGAAGGAAAATCAGAGACTGTTCCCGAAAGGATGTGGGAGCAGGATAACGACACACTAGCAATACCCAGCTGGTTTAGACATGCTAATTTTGGTACCCTTAAAAAACACCTGTTAAGTGACTACGGACTTTGGTTTAGTAAAGCCCATTTCATGTTTTAAATTGTGCTACTAACACAAAACAGGTGCAGAGTTCTAAGGGGTCCGTGGCAATATTTCTCTCTATACTGCTGCTCCGTTGGGATGGTGTGGCTCTGTAATTGCTGTGGGCTTCCTTCCTCCAGACCTGAAGATTGCTTTGGAGCCCTGCCTTAGCTGCCTTTAGCTAGAAGATTTGATTTTCAATCCTGTTTTTGCTTTTAGATTATATTTATTTATAATATCTATCCCAGCTTATTTCCAAGAAAAGATTGTTCCTGGCAGGTTTCAAATCAAATTTCGTGGTAAGAAATAGCACTGATAATATTCAGGCCACTCCTTCTAATCTGTTCACCTCTGGTTCTGTTCCTGATTAGCTGCCACCTAGACAGGCAATGTCACAGAATGGTCCTAGACCTGCTGTACAGCATGTGGGCTCTGAGAAAAAATTCAGTTCTTTTCTACTTTATGACCCTACCTCCCCCATACCCAACCCCTCAAACTCTTTATTCTGTCATTGTAATCTGCAAGGATTGACAGCTTCTGACTGCTCTCTTCTCCTAAAGATCTTCTTTACCTCTCCCCACTCCTTTCTTTGCTGCAGTTCCACTGGCCTGCATTGTTCCACTGGCATGGCTCCTGCGTTCACTGCAGACACAGAGTCTTTTCCCTCTGCCCGGAATGTGCCTTTCCCACATATTTACAAGGCCGGCTTCTTCATGTTTTTCTGATCTCAGCCCAAGTGTCGTCTCCTTAGCAAGATATAACTTCTCTACCACCTTTCTAAATGGTCCGTGTTTCCTAAAGTCACTCTATCCAATTATCCGGTTTTATTTCAGTGTGCGATGATCACTATCTGGAGTCTCACTTCCTTTCATGTTTGTTTGTTGTTTTCTTCCCCACATTAGAATATAAGCTTCATGACAACATGGATTTTGTCTCTGATCTATACCATGGATTTAGAAGTGCCTAGTATGCTAGGTGCTCAATGAACAAAGGAATGAATGAAGGCCAATTTGCAATTTCCAAATCATTTTTGGTGTACACAACCCAAAGGTACAGCCATCCAGACAGGCCCACCTATCTGGGATACATCAAAGCCAGGAGAACAAAGTTAAGCCATCAGCCTCTTTCAGACTGTGGGGAACAAGAGATCACTGGAGTGGCTGAATCCTTGGTCCCAGGAACAAACATCTATTCAAGAAATGTGCTGGGGATTTGCAGCAGCTTTTATGCCTATGCTCTTGTGTTACCCTCCTCATTATCTTTGCCAGCTCTCTGTTTGCAGGGCTCAGCTGAGAATTTGACCAGGCTGGGAAGAAGTAACATAGTAGGGATGATGGAAACTTAGCACAAGGCATACCTCTAACATTAACTCAGAGCACTTATTTGTGGTTCATCTTTTATAAGGCCCAATCATCTTAATTCTGTTCAGTTGACAGTACCTATATATACATTAGCCTCACGAACCTCTACAGGACAGTATTTATTTTCTATTCTTATGTAGCACCGTAGCTGAAATGCACCTGTGCATGTACTTGTAGACCAGCAACAGCATTTCTGAAAAGTGTTGCACAAGTCAAGCCTTAGCCTTAGCCACTAAAATGATCCTTGACCTTAGAAGGCATAATTATTTTGAAAAATTTTGAAATAAATGTAAAGAGAAAAGGTATGTCATTTTTTTCTTTAGCAACTTTCCTCCCACCCCACCCCTGCCCCCCCCCCCCAATACTCTTCTTAGGCAGCATGCTTAATAATTTATAGGTCTTTAATGTATAAGTGGTTTACTTCTCACTGACTAGAGCCTCATTATGTTTTCCTTAGAGCTTCTTGCTGATGGATCGACATGTTGGTGAAATTATTTTGAATAGTTTTAAGTGGGCTTAAAATATTTCAGAAGTCAAAGTCTTAGACCTCTTTGGGTAGAGCTAACAGAGACCTTATGCTGTATTAACTGCACAATAAAAATGTGCAGGAAATAATATACAGTAAATAATAAGGCTCTTGTATGAGTTTATGGTGTTCCATACACATCACTTAAAATGCAGAAATAAAACAAGTAGATCTTGCCAGGCCCTAGTGCTTCTCCACTTCTTATCCTGCATTATTTTAGGCATAAGAAGAGTTGGAGGCAGAGGCTGGCATCCCAATATTTGTCTAGAGAAGTCTGTTTCTGTCTTTCTGCCCAACACTGATCTGAGCCTTGGTAATATCTCATAATTTTTTCAATATATATGTGTGTTTGGAAACATACTTTAGAAGTAAATTAAGTTAAATTTAAAACAGCAATATAATGTGGCACAATGTTAGAAATTGATTAATATAAGGTATATTAATTTTTTTGTATTATTCTTGCACCTTTTCTGTAAATCTTGTGTTCTAAATGAAGTATTGAACAGAATATCAGCAACATGAAGGGCAGTCAGCTCTGTGGTTTTCCATCTCAGTTATCTACCTGTAACTGCCCCTGTGGCATCTGTTTTTCCCTCGGAGACTCCAGCCACAATAATCTCCAGGGAAGGCTCAGCTTAGCTGATGAAATCAGAGACCTAAGGAAATGAAATTTGAAGAAATAGAGTTTGTAACTAATTCTTAGAATGCATGCAAATGATACTGAGGAAGTAACATTTTATAACAATAGAATTTTCATCTTTTATTTGTATGTATTTTATTATTTTGGAACTATAGTTTTTCCTTTGGGAGAGTAGGTCTGGTCATTACCAAATTTTAATAAATATTTACATTCTCAAATAGTTTAAAAGCAAGTTGGAAACAGATAATGAGCTATGGCCTTGCTACCCTGAACAAGCCCAACCCCCTCTCATCTCAGAAGCTAAGCAGGTCGGGCCTGGCTAGTACTTGGATGGGAGACCACCTAGGAAGACCAGGTGCTGTAAGCATAAAAAAAAAGAAAAGAAAAAAGAAATAATGATTACTTTATCTATTTATCTTGAACTGAAGTTTATATTCTTTAGTTTTAGGGTATTAGAAAACTGCCTGCTAATAAAAAGGCAATACTAGAAGTTTGAATGTCAGAGGCAAAAAACAGTGAGATTTGAAATGATCCATATCAAGAATCTGGAATACCCAGAGAAAGAAAAGTGAATGAAAATACTACTGGAAGGAAGGGAGAAAGGGAGAAAGGTGAGGGGAGGATTGGAGAGAGGAGGGAAAGGGAAAGGAGAGAAAGAAGGAAGGAAAAAAAGGAAGGAAGGAAGGAAGGAAGGAAGGAAGGAAGGAAGGAAGGAAGGAAGGAAGGAAGGAAGGAAGGAAGGACGACGGAAGGAAGGAAGGAAGGAAGGAAGGAAGGAAGGAAGGAAGGAAGGAAGGGTTAGAGAGAGGGAGAAAGCAGGAGTAGAAAGGAAGGAAAAGAGAAAGAAAAAGGGATAATTAAAAGAAAGAGAAATCTAGAAAGACAACATTGTATGAATTAGTGGGAAGCATATAATGTAGTTGAAAGAAAATCAAGTAAGTGTTATTGAACTCTAAAATGTTGTTCATCATATGTGGTGAATTTGCCTTGTGGGTTTTGTAGACGTGCAGGCTGCAAGCAAGGCCAGGTGTAGTGTCATGATCAGGTAAAGAGCCCTTTGCCTAACAACACTGGGAGGGACCCCGCTGTGGTTAATTGCCAGGACTTGATCTTTTCACCCAAGGAAGCTGCTGCCTTAGTAACAAATTCCTGAAGTGGGCCAAGAGCCATTGGCCTTTTACCATGGTGTCTGAAGCCACACAAATCATCATATCACCAAATGGTCTGCTTCTAGAACTAGAATGGAGCAGTTCTGTCTATGGAATGAATGGGTTAAATTTTCTGAGTCATGTTTTAATGGAGATCTAAGAGTTCATTTTTCAGAGGGTACCAGGCTTCTTTGAAGGAAGGCTCTGGGTAAATATTTTTAGTTACCATCCCTTTGTCCCTGGAGATATCCTACTATCGTTATCTGAATTTTTTTGTATTATTTTAGAAAGAGGTTCATTTTGTAGCTCCACATGAGGCAAAGGTGGCAATTGGACATTAAATCAACGCTTTAGCTGTCAGCATGGAGATGCATTTTTTTTTCTAATTTTACTAACACTCTAGCCAGCCACCATGCCTCCCTAGTCCATGCAGCTGCATAATTATACATCAGATCTCCAAAATGAATTAGTTTATTTTTAAAACAGCTAATTGCCTTAGTGGAGTCATGTTTTACCAGAAGCACAAAAGGCCTTTGTTCATTGCAGGGAAATTTTCTTCTGGAACGACTGTGTTAGGCTCTAGCTTCTGTGAATGTCAGTCATAAACAGAAAAATATCAGCAAAATCCACTAAGATCACTAATATTCCCGACCATCCCGTTGTGATCTCAGCATTATTTACCCTGCAGGTAGCTCTATGCGATCTTAAAATGTCTTATTTAGGAATTTTCCATGGTATTATATTATATACAACGATATGCAGTAGAGTCCCTTTACATGCATATTTTTTATAGCATAGCTTAACTCTCATCTCTTGAAACCAAACTATGTATTTATAAGATAAATCTCCCATTGCATTTTTCCATCACCATTGTGGGTGATAGGCAAATTCTTTGAAGTCAAAATTCTCTCTATTATAGTCCTAAACTTGAACTTTTTAAATTTTGATTTTGGAAGCTATCGTATTTACATAGAAGAAGCAGGTGTCGTATTTAAATTATGCCACCCTGCTTTGGAAATGTTTTCAGAAAACACTGATTAAAGATTGTTTGCAATAGGTAGCCCTATCAACTACAAGTGTCTGTTAGTGTGTCCCCACAGGGTGGCATTACCTTGGCAAATTCATATTAGCAATGCCCACACAGACAAGTGGATTTAACCAGAATGTCAAATGAATAGTCCCAGTGAAAAGTATTACTCTAGGAGACAGCGCCCTCATGACCTCTGACCAGCAAATTCTGGGAAACCAGATTATAATTAGAAGGTTGATGGCAGAATTTTGACTGAAACCCATGCTCGTTAGTTATATGGTTTGAATGTTTAATAACATGAGGCTGAAATGACTGGATGGATTTGCCTCTTTGACCCAGATGTGGCAAGACCACCACAGAGAGCCTCGGGTCTGGCCCCAAACCCAATATGATGGTTTCTGGACTTTGTTGCATTCCCTAAAAAGGCAAATTTAACTCCTTAAATGCTTTAAGGTTTACAACATTAGCGAGGATGTTTGACTACTATAGACATCTAATCCATATCACACAGTAAAACTTTGCTTAAAAATTCCCGATACATACCTTTTTACTTCCCTTAACGTTTCTACCTAGTAGCCAACAATCTTATCTCTGAGTGTGCGTGTGTGTATTATTTTTTTTTCTCATTTTCTGTCCAGAGAGCTCCTCGAATATATTGTATGTCTTGAGCAATCAAACTCTGGCTCCAGCTTTGTATTCCCACCCAGAAAAGCAAAGCCTGCAGTTAGCTAAACGTTTCTTTTGTTTTCAAAGTTTTACTATTTAAGTTTGCCACCTGGAGAGTTCATCTTTCATGCCAAATTGGTTTTCACCTAATAAGTCCTAGGAAACCATTCTGCTGCTAAGAAAAATAGGACTTTGTATTCCTAATTATGAGAATTCACCACCCTGGGACTGAACACCTTCTCAGAGCAGAACTTAGCTGGCACTGACAGTATTCTGTGTGAATCCTACCTCCAGAGAGAACACCTTTTTATTCAATAAAGTAATTAATTATATCACAGTCAACTCTGATTAATCTGAAATACATTGTCTATTATATTATTAAAGTCGGCTCCCCAAGAACTTGAATGTAAGGGAAATAATAACCTTCGAGAGCTAAGTTATCCCCATGAACTGACAGTTTAATAGTTGACAATAGATGACTAAAGGTGTCCAGAGAAGTCCAGTATCTAATTTGTCAAATTTCTAAACCAAAGCTGGCAGAGGAGATGATTAGTTTTACATATAAACAAGCAAACAAGGAAACACACATTTATGTGAGGAATCAGAAGACTATATTTACCAAATATAGTTGAGACAGAGTATTTATGAAGACCAAATTGTGTGCATATGAGAAAATGGAGAGAATACTTCTTTACTCATAAAATACATTTTTATAACTTAGGAGCTTGAGGAAGGTCTCAGAATTTATTTCTGGTCACATTTCCTAGCATTTGTGAATCTTTGAAGCTTAAAAGTGGTGAGGAGCTTATACTTGACAGATCACAAAAGTAAGATTTTCAGAATTTAATGGTATGTTGGTTCTTAGTATTTGCCATTCTTCTCAAATTATACTTATCTCAAACAATTGTGAAAATCAAGAGAACTTTAGAATACTTACACACTTCCTTGGATTTATTAATAACCGTTCACAAAATATAACTATCTTCTGCCCAATCTGCTGGTGGTATATTTATTTAGATATTTCATTTTTATTTATTTTATTATTATTATTATTTTAATTTTTTAGGCGAGGCAACCGTTGGTTGACCTCACATCTTACAATCCCTTATTTTTTTATTTTTTATGCCCACAACACCTGGTCTTCCTAGATGGTCTCCTATCCAAGTACTAACCAGGCCCAACCCTGCTTATTTCGAGATCAGACGGGATCAGGCTTGTTCAGAGTAGCATGGCCATAGACTTATTTAGGTATTTTGAATAACAGTTCCAGTAGTTTTCATTCTGTTAAGTTAAATTGTGTTTGCCTATCACCACTGTACCTACATTTAACAATCCTCGCTTTTGACACTAGAGACAAAGATCAGTCCATACTTTAATTGCCTGAGGGCTATCAACAGACATGAAGCTTTCCTTAAAGTAGTAATTATCTTTGGAAAAGAAACTGTACTTTTAAGAGCAATTTATGCATTTACTAATTCTGTGCTGCACTCTTGAGATGATGGGCTGCGCATTAGCTCTTTCCTTTTATGTTACATTTCTTAATTTGGAAATCAACTTTTATTTCAGGTGCCATAGTAATTTCTCATTGTTGACAGCAGAATTACAATGAGAAAATCTTGAAAAGAATACATTTAGTTTAAATTAAGCAAAAAAAAAAAAAAAAAAAAAAAAAAAAAAAAAGTAAGCTTAGCCAAGATTCAATTTAGGATTTTACCTAGAATATTTTGTGGCTTTAGAAAACACAAAATGTTGCCACTTCAAATGGAAATTTCTTCAGAAAATCTAGCCTTCATTATATGAAATGTTTGTAACAAAATACGCTTTTGCTATCCATGTGTTTGAGTTCTTATTACTCAACGTTTTTTTACTAATACTTGGTATTTATTATTAGACTTAATTTTTACTTATCTGCTGGATTTAATTGTATCTCCCTGTGGATTAATTTTTAATTTCCTGATTATTAGTAATTTTAAACATATTTCATATTTAGATTGGACATTCCTTTTCAGTGAATGCCTATTTTTATCTTTCATCTACTTTATTATTGGATTGTGTCTGTTCTAATTGATTTGTAAATATTATATTCTGAATACTAATTGTTGGTTGATTAAATGCACTGTAAATGTTTTCTCCCGATGTGTCATTAATTTTCTTTATTTTTTAATGGTATGTTTGCACAACAATTGTATTCTTGTCATATTTATCAGTCTTTTCCTTTATGTTTTTCTGTCTTACCAATCTGTCTCTAATCTGAGGATTTGAACATATTCTTTTATATTTTTTTCTTCTAAAACTTTTACAGCAGTTTGCTCTTCGTATATAGATTATTAATCTTATTGGATTTGAGTTTGTGAGTGTGTGTTATGTCCCTATGTGTGTGTAGTTTAATATAGAGATCTAATTGCTATGGATCCAACAATGTAACATAGAGAATTATCTTAGTACCATTTATTAAAGATCTTCACTTATCTGTGGTACTAGTACTAAATTTTCATATATATGTGGGCCTAATCTTTGTCTGTCTGTGGTGTTATCTTATCTATTTGTTTATATTTGAACCAATAATACATTCTCTTTGAAGTTAACGGATGAGTCTTGAAGGCTGATAACCCACATGTTCTCATTTTGATCTTCAAAATTGTCATGGTTTTCCTTAGAGCTTTGCTATACTATATAAATTTTAGAATTAGCTTGTCAATTAAAAATGATATTAATATTAAATACTTATTTTTATCCATCCTTGGACAGTCTATCTCACTATTTTTTTTTTTCTTTGCAGTCTTTCATCCATGACTTCTTAAATGGAGGGCACTTTATCTAGTTTAATCATCACTCAGGGCTGCCATTGACATTATTATTCACATTATTTTAATATTCTGTAGTATGCTAATGATTTATTATAATACATAATATTGAGGTGTATAAGTAGGCCTGTGTATCCAACACTCAATTATACAAGATTACAAGGCTTAGAGAACTTTTAAATATGCTAATATATTATTATAAATCTTTATAATGTTTATGATGTTCCTTCTCCTTTATTTTATGAATTTATCTCTAACTTTTTTGAAATTAGAAGATACCTGTTTTTATCAGCACCTGTTCCTCCTTTCTATCTCTTTTTCTTCTAATCTGTTGCCAATTTACTTGCTAGAATTTTGTTGAAGAGAAAAATAAATTGGTTTCAAGTATGGGTTTAAGAGATAATAATTAATTAGCTATGATTTATTGATCAACTACCTGTAGCAGTGTTTGTACTAAACATTTTACATGCCATCAGAGCAGCACTGTTAGGGGGCGTGATAATAGCCAACATGTAGATAAAACTGAGGATAACTTGTCCGGGTAATGAATTGGAATGTCTGTAGTCAGTGTTGAATCCGATTCTGCTTTTCTCCCCGTACCGTGTTGCCTCTGAAACATAGCGAGATGTAAAATTGAAGGTTAATCAGAAACATCATTATGAAATAACCTCAAGCCAGACAACCTGTGAAGGAATTACTACCCCCTGTTGTCCTTTGGGCCATGGAGTTCCTGATTTGCCAGATCATTTTAGGAAGGGTGAGCGGGCAGGAAAGGAAGAGGCACATGGAAGCTAGACCCGGAGCAGTGTTTGCAATAAGTTGAGAAAAGTATATCCCATATATCAAGCAGTGGACTTAGAGGAAATAGAGTTTAAGATGATCAGTTTGTTCTGCTACAACTCATGTTTGTATAATAAAAATTAAATCAACTATAATTGGTAAATATGGGATAATGAAAGTATAAAGTGGATGTCGGTTCATATGTGATCTTTTTCTAGGCATGGGGAAACAGAAAAATAGGAATAGAATAATAACTTTAAGTAAGAAAGGGAAAGGAGCAAGCTATTAATTGGGCTGATGCATTGCCTAGAGGAGCCATTGCGACTATATTTAAGAATCATAGAACATCCAGAGAGTCCCTCACCAGAGAGGCGTGTGCTGACTTGGGCAGCTGTCATCTCCATGGCAGGAAGCTCGTCCTCCAAGGCCCGTCTGAAACACAGCCCCTGCCTCAGCCCTTCTCATCCCTGGCTTGGCACCTACTGATCCTTTGCCGGGTCCTATCTATTGTTTTGTGCATTTGTCTATCTATCCGCTGTAGCACCCTGTGGCC
This sequence comes from Eonycteris spelaea, assembly GCA_003508835.1. Taxonomy (NCBI): domain Eukaryota; kingdom Metazoa; phylum Chordata; class Mammalia; order Chiroptera; family Pteropodidae; genus Eonycteris; species Eonycteris spelaea. Next base: position 12,565,200 of record PUFA01000027.1, read on the forward strand.
AAACTGAGCTATTGGTTTTTTGCTTTTTAGGGGGTACAGGATGGGAGGGTCCAACTTATTTCCCCAATTAACAATGATAAATATTAATAATAATATTAGATGATGATAATGATGATAGTGGAGATAGTGGCACATTTTCAAAGCAACATAGGTTTTGAACAGTTTACTGATAACCCTCTTATTCCACAAACTAGTATTTAGGGTGCATATTTAACAGAATACGAATTTTCTCTAGAATCCAATTAATGTGTTACAGCCGACATGCATGTATTGTTATGGGTCTATCCTATCCTTTCTGGTATTCAAAAATTATAAATAAAGGACATATCTTACTTGCATATTACTTTGGGGTTACTCAAATGTATATTCTTAACCAAAAACTCCTGAACGCTGCAGGACACCTTCATGAGAGTATGCTTGGTTCTGTTTACTCCTGTTTACCGTTTGTCTCCAGCAGTCGTGTTTTATCCCAGCATCCATTACAAAACCCAGAAAATTTCTCTTTAACTTAAGACTTTAGGAAGATCACACAATGATTTAACATGATATATCTGTAGACTGATTTATTTTATTACACGACATAATGCAAAATTATGTATGAAAAACGAAGAGTCGTGACACGAATCTTCGGTTCCTATCTCACCTTTGTCATGCCGAGTTAAGTCCGGCCTCGGCTCCTTGTCTTGCACAGTCTGAATGCTGGAGTTTCTCTTCTGGGTGGACCACGTTCTGGCATGATGATTTCTGTCTGGTTGTTACTTCCCCACATCAAGACCCTTACTATCATTCGCAAAAAAACAATTAGGCTCTGCGTCTGTAATTGCCTGTGAGTCACTTCAGGCGCCAAGTATTCACCACCAGCATTTCTAAATGTTTTGTTTCCCCTCCAATATGTTCATCAAATGCCTGTTTCAGTTGTGTCGTACTGAGTCATGATCGCGCAGTCAGGAGCCTCTCGTGTCCTAACGAGCTCTGCATTTTCCCTGCAAAGCTGGGGCAATGGAAAATATCAGATTCTGCTCTTTTTGGCAAGAAGAGAAGGAGACTGAACAGAAAACAGGGGCAGAACCATGCACCCTGATCTTTTGTGATGGATGCCAGCATGCCCTGTCTTTGATGATAGAAAAGGGTCTCCCTGGCTGCTACATTTCAGGGATATCTTTTTAACTATTTCCTCCTTCAGTGGATATCGTTTGTATTTTTGTCTTCATCTTAGCTGTCTTCCAGAACTAAATACTTGGCATGTTGTTCTATTATTCAAATATTCGAAATTAATATGATAGAAGGGTAAAAAAAATCTATTAGAGGTTTAAAAACATGCATTATGAGAGAATACTTTTCCTTCTTAATTCTGAGGTATTCCTTTATAATTCATGTTGAGCCTTTTTTCTTTCTTTCTGGAGCAGCAAGGCGTATTTTCAAGGACGCAGTTCTAGGATCCAAAGGACATGATTTCCGTCCCTGGGCCACGAGATCAGTGTTACTGAGTGCACACTGGCTGCCAGGTGTGCCACACTGCCCCTTCTGGTCATGCTCACTTCACCTGAACACCTACAGTCCTTCTCCCAGAAGCCTTTGAAAGAACCAATATTTGTTGAAGGAAACAATATATGTTGTATAAATGTAGGGAACTCTTAAAACAGAACAAAGGCTAATTTATTTTTTAAAGTATTGGTCAGAAGTGTTACTTTTGCTGTCGCTGCAGTTTTCCCAGTAAGCAAAGTAGCCACAGAAAATAAAACACTGACTTATGTATTTGACATATGCTACGAAGACAGATGAAAGAAGGGGAGAAAGTATGGACACTCATGGGTAAGGAAACTGTGCTTAGGTTTGGGGCAAGAGGAAAGTTGATGTCTGATTTATGCGTGAGAAAATAAAAGCATCGGAGGGTGGCATGTGACCAAATGTCTTTAAAAGCAAGTGACAATTGCCGAAACGAGGGAGAGATCATTTTAAACAACTAGACAAGAACATTTGAAAAAGCATTGATATACAGATGGGATTTTGAAGAACTTAATGAAAAATAAAGCAAGGTAGGAAAAAAAAAAGAGGGAACAATAAACCCCCAAAAGAAGATCTGTTTGATAGCAGATGTATTTCGATTTAGGAAGTATGTCAGTAGACATCATTGTTGTCATGATCATAGGAAAATCCTGGGACAAATGTGCTTGGAATGAAGAGTGGCCATATTGTATAATGTGTTCTTATTCAATTTACCCCCATGTCAAGAAGCTTTAATCTGGAAAATCAAAATTGCTCTTGAATATACATAGCAATTTCAGAGTAATTTTTTTTTCAGGAAATGTAGTTATTTTAAATTTTTACAAATGAAGTTCTGTCTTTTCTGTCAGATATTCTAAGACTGATGCTACATAATAATTATTTAAGGTTCAAAGTTAATAGCTTTTATTATTAGAAAAGCCAATAAGATATCAAGACTGCCTATACGCTATACTCGATAGCACAGATTCAAAATTCTGAGTATTATCTTAACTTTGCACTTTCTTATCAACTGATTCGAATCATATATATTTGGATGTTTGAAAGCCAACACACTTTACTATTTAATAATTCAAACATTCTCCAGATGTTATATAATTCATGATTTATTTGAAAATAGAGAAAAGAGTACTTCAGCTTTGCCTTCTTGACTTAATATTAAAAATACAGCTATAGGCGTTAAATCGTGATATGCAAAAGTAGTCACACTAGCATAGATTTTGAAAGTAATAATGGATTCTCATTTCTCCTTTCCCACATTGGTTTAAATTTTTATTTTTTTCATGTAATTCTATATGTATGGTTGTTCCTGTTTTAAATGAAGTACATATTTTAAATGAAATGAAATACCTGAGGATTTCAAATGTTAATTCATAATAACATTTTTTTCCGTAGCTTATAAATGGAACAGCATTAACTTATTACAGAATTCTCTATCATTTAGCCCTCAGAACGCCAGTTACTCCTAGACTTTAGTTTCCCTTAATAAGGTTTGGGCTCCATTAAGTCAATACAGAATTATGTATAATTCAAATTATCAAAAAGTAGTAAATATTTATCCAACTGAAGTCTTGAATTTAGAACAAGTGAATTTGGCTTCCAAAGGGGCCCTTCTGCTTATGAGAAATACTATTGAGAATTACCTTCAGATATAGCCAAATGAGAAGACAACAGTCCTCACTTCATTACAAAAACACAGATTGTTTTGCTTCAGGTGAAATAAATAATGTTAGCTATTGATTTTTAAATACACAGTCCCTGGAAACTAAAATGAAAACATTAGCTGGGGGAAATGCATTGTGGATTGAAGATATTCCTAGGTTGTGATTAAATGGCAAACAGATATAATTCAGTGTATCTAGTGAAGGTTCTGTTTCATGTGTGTAGTTATTAACTTATGCTCTCATATTAAAATATTTGCTTTGACCTTACAAAGTAAAAATAGCAAGAAGCCTAGCATATACCATTCACTCTCTTATTTGTTATTTCCATTTCTCATTTTACAGTAGGAATTAATGAGTTGTTGGACACATGTGGTTTATTAGCCTGGAGAATACTATTAATATGATGAGAATTTCCATTCTAATTTTTCTTATCTACATTTTATAGACGCACTTTTTCTTTAAGAAACAGTGGAAACTAATGATCTTTATATTCTGTTTTATAAAATTATAGCTGATCTTGAGAAATAAGAATTATCTAAATACAGAAGTCTAAGTAGGCCCTCAATTATTCACTTTTTGATTTATATATTAATAATGTGCTATAATAATAATGACTGTAGAGAGTACTTATTATATTCTTGTCATAATGGTAGAAATTTTATATTCATTATTTCTAAATATTAAAACAACACTGCAAGACAGATATCAATATCCCCATTTTTAAGAAGAGGAAATCATGACTCAGAAAGATTACATAACTTATTCAAGCTATACAGCTCATAACTGGCTAATAAGTGACAGAGACAGAATACAAGTAAAATTCTATTTGAATTCAGAGCCTCTTCTTCATCCAATTTGCCTCACAATTTGAATGCTCTGTAGTTGCCTTTATATAAAATAAATTTCATGATTCTCATGAATCAAACATAAATTAATATCTGAAGATAGAGTTTCCACATTTTCTGGAATATATCCCTCTATGATTTAGAAGATATATGAACATAAGGTCCTTCCTTCAAAAGGCTTAAACCATGTAGGATCTCTTTAAAACTAAAAAGAAACCCTTTAAGTCAATGAGAATGTAAAGCAGAACATCTTTTGATCAGAGCTTTGATGTTTTCAGAAGAGTCATATCACTGTATCCTGTAGAGGAATTGCAACAGGAGCAGGCTGGCCATTAGAGCCAAGGAGAGCCTTAAGTTTGCCCCGAGATAACTCGCAGATTATAGTCCTAACCTTGCCTCCAAAGTTTGCTATAAAATATCTCATATCTCACTTTTATTATTATTTCCACTTCACTCTAGTATATTGATAGTCTTTGGAAACAAATGACATCATTCTATTTATAGCATGCTTTTTTTGTAGTTTGATCTCTGAAAATGTCAAATCCTAGAAAATGTAGAATTCCTACACGTGGTGTTAAATGAATACTGGCTTTTTTTTTTTTTCCTAGACAAGAAAAGGGTTAAGAGCACAGGAACAGTTGTTAAAATTTCCGAAGTTCATTTCTAGTAAAAATAGTTTCGATGTAGAAATGGAAATGTTTTATGTAAATTCCCTAGAATCTTGAAATTCTGATTTCTCACATTTAATTCTAGGAAAATAAAGCAAAATAGAATTTTTAATCCCCATGTTTTATATTGATGATACAAAACTTATAAATCGTTACAATATCACCCTAAAAAAATATTGTATTTAATGTAATCATTGTACTTATCTGACTGGGGTGGTGTTGGTGTTGGGTAGGTGAGCTCTTTTGAGAGAACTGAAATCCAGAGGTAAGATTTGGGGAAGAGTGGCAGGTAGAATGAGGAAGGATGATGCAGAAGATGGTAGAAATTGTTTGCTTGACATATATTTGTGAAATGAGTATGAATGGAAGTGTATACATATCAAGTATATGCACATTTACATAATTCACATATATGCATTCAAGCAACATGTATACATGCTTATGATTTGCTAGGCAGCATGGAACAGTCACATAGACAAAAGACATTTCTCTGTGTTTGACTTGCTGAGGTCTTATACGTGGAACAGATATGTAACCAAATTATAAAAATATCCAATGATTTATGTTATGAATGAAGTAAAGATAGAGAAAGTTCTCTCATTCATGACTGCTCAGGTCTAAGGAGCTTTGCCAAGGAGGTAATGATTGAGTAGAAATTTGAAGAATGAAGTGAATTTACTACTTTCTGCTCTTGAGAAGATGGTGAACCAGCAAGGACTGCATCTCCCTTTCATGAAGTTACCAAATGCAAGACTTTTCTATAAGATATAAAAAGGGGGGAAAGACGAAGTAACATGTTTTCTATAAAAGCCATACTTAAAATAAAGGAGGCAAAGGGTTGAAAGGACAGAAGGATATCTATCTGGCAAGTAAACTAAAAGAAAGTCTGTTATACTAATTTTTAGGTTAAAAAATCATTTTAAGGGACCCAAAAAAAAGGTATCATGGTCTGGTTAATATGAAAAGGAAAAGAAAAGATAGAAAAGAAGAGCATTCTGGATTGTAAGAACAGCATATGCAAAGGTATGAAGAATGAAGGATTTGTGTGCATAACACCAAGAAATTGTCTGTGGCTTGAAGTTTGAAAAGGAAGGCAAAGGAATAAGTTGTTAAGTCATGTTAGTGAGAACACGAATGGTCTTAGAGTTCATGGTTCTCTGTTCTTGTCACTGAAATGAGTCCTGAAATAGGAAAGATTCCATACCCATGGGATGTCTGATAAACTTAGTGATTTGGACAATTGCAAATATTTGTTCTTCAGTTATACGTTATTGCTATAAATATTTTGATCAGTCAAATAATAAGTAAAGTATGTTTTGGGTGCTTGTTATTTCTTAAATTTGGTAGTTGGCAGCCAACTAGATCAAATTATGAAGTCAGAATTTAATTGTAACGTTAAAAAAATGTTGCTATTTTCAGAGGCAGGCATTCTGGTATTCTCTTGATTTAACTTGGTGATTTTAGTGGTTTGGTATGGTAAATATAAACTTGACCTTTATGGCAAGAAATGACGTCAAAAGCTCTAGGTTGATTTTTTGATGTCTGCCATAATTATGTTAGCATCTGGAAATTACTCTTATCGCACTTCTCAAATATAGTATTCATCCAGATGCTACATATAGCGATTAATTTTGGTCATCAGAATCCCATTTGTTTCCAAGATGATATTAAAGGTACAGTTATGTGAAGAGACTTTGTAGAACAATATAAAATAAAAAAGATGAGTCATACCAAATAGCCAAGATCAGAATGCTAATTTTACTTAACTGGAATTTTTCAGAATTTCCATTTTCATAGTCACGTAACCAAAAACAGTGTTTTGTCTTGAAACTAAGATTTTTATTACGGGCCTCCAGCTTCATGTATACTTTATACATACAAAGTTTAGTAAACATAGGATAGATTAGTCAAGGTTGCTTTGTAATTCAGAGTCAATGTTGCTTAAACGATGCTTCATCATCAGTGTAAAACATGACAATGATTTCCAGTTGCTATGTAATGATACTTACATTCAGACATATTAGTATATAAACTAATGTGAAATAGTTTTTCTATTTGAAATCAGTTTTAGAATCACAGAAATTATGATTAGTGGACATTTGGTCCTGTCCAAAACATCCGTGGAGACTTTTATCCACACCAAAAGGTGCTTGACCTTTAATCCTGTCCTAAAGTTCCATGAGCATATCCGGTCCATGCCCAATGGTCCTCTACATTTGGTCCTGTCTAAAATGCCCATGCTTAAAAAAACAGTTCTGGGTTCAAATAATGTTTATTTATACTTTTGCTATACAGGATTAATCATAAATATATACTATCATGTTTATTTGGTCCAATAATTGTATTGTGGCTGTATTACCAATAATAATCCTTCTTGCCTCTATAGCCTGGCTGATAATTGCATGTGGGTTTAGGTAGATGGGGCAAGTTTGAACTTGCAGAAGAATGGAGTTTATATTAACTGAGACTACAGAGGGAGAGCCTTATAGTTAGAGAAATGCACAGAGGACAAGTCAAGGATGGGGTCTCATGTTGAACAGGGTGTTAATATGTCAGCAAATTTCAAGGATCTTTTTGTTGTGGACCAAATGTCTCCATGGACATTTAGGACAGGACAAAATATCAAGGATCTTTGGCATGGAACAAATGTCTCAGTGGATGTTTTAGCCAGAATCCAATATCCCATAAGGCAGACATACAGTATACACAAAGTGTAAGAAAATATTGTGTTATGTGTCTCAAGAGACTTGCAGAGAAGGAAAGTTGAATCTGAACATATAATGTATTTCTTTTAGAATTTTGAGTCAGAATTGTCTATCAGTGGAATTCACCAATTAAAAATAGAACATGTGAATACTAGCCAATGCAATCGATAACCACCAGACTTCTAAAAACTCAGCCATCACTGCAGTTCCTAGGTCTATTACTATAAAGTGGACCTACAAATGCATTGTATGTTAATTTCTTAGTGCCAACATCTTTAAGATCCTTCTCAAGAGAAATATATGAATACTTTGTTCACTCAAAAAATTTTTGATAACTTTGTTTACTCAAATTATACCATGTAGGACAATTTTTACTACAGTCTGACCTTTTTCATTGGTTATTCTATCCTGTGAAACAGCAACAAAGCAAGGAAAATAAATGTAAAAAGTGAAAGTGCAATTAAACTGTACTTGAATTCAACAAAAGATCCTTTTTTCAGACATGCACTTACGTAGCTTTATAAAATTGTGATTTATTATTGATTCAAAGATAATTGTTGAGATTTTAATAAGATAATATGCTAAAATGAAAACTAAGGAACTATTAAATCTGACTTGCTCCAGATCATTTTTTAATAGGATCCTCTAGAGAAGGAATCACTTATTTATTTTACAAATATTTATCTAATGGCATACTACATGCGGGGTGTTATATAAGCTCCAGTAATATTACGGGAAGTAAAAGTCTATCAATTTGCTAAACAAAGCATCTATAAGAATGAGTGAAAAACTCATGTTTAATCAAAAATATAATCTTCAGAATTTATTCCGTTCCTTGAAATAACAGTCCAGTAACAATTTTCAAGTATTTAATAATTGTGAATTAAAGGTCCATAGAATATTTTATTAGTGGTTATAGTAATAATAGATAGCTACCATTTATTGAATGTTTATTTGATGGATATGATACGTTACTCTGTAATCCTAATAACAGCCCTGTAGGTTTATCATTTTGTCTCCACGGTTATAAATTAAAATTCAAGGAATATTGAAATACAATCTGTAGTTAGAGATTTTCTTATCAAGCTCTTTAGTAATTGCTTTGACTGTATGTCTTCTAAAAGTAAAAATTCTATGAAAGTAGAGGTTGGGACATTCTTATATACATTTATATCTTCAGGGCTTGCACTGTGCTTGTGAAATAATAAATGTTCAATATATGAATGATTGACTTTCATAGATTCTATTTAAAAAAAAAAAAACCATTAAGTTTTTACCTGTCTCTCTAATCACGCATGATCATTTCCTTTCTCCTTCTTGGGGCTGGCTGCTCTGAGCTCTGCACAGAAAGGCTGATATGCAACTGGCAAATAGAAAGCTAGAACCTTAAACAAAGTTGCTTACTGGAGAAAAATGGTACACACATGCTTGTCACTCTAAGTGACAATGTTGGTGTCTTCTGCAAACTAGAGAATCCTTTTCTGTATGATCTTCCTTGGTCTTTTCATACCTTGAATATTAACGGTCTTCTTTAATCTCTTACCTAGTTTAATTATTTTCATTGTGAAAAGTTGTTCTCTAATAATAGTAGCTAATTTGAAATTGGACCAAAAAAAGATACTTTATCCATTTTTATTGTTAGCCACCTCATCATTGCTGTGGAAAGGATGATCCTATGTACTGATTCTCAAACTTCATTGTACATAAGGACCACTTAGACAACTTGTAAAATAGATTCTGATTTAGTAGTTATTGAGGAGGGCCTAATAAATTGCATTTCTAAGTTCCCAGGTGCCCCTTATGCTTTATAATCCCTGAAAATTAGAATAAGTCATGGATTAATGCATTTTATTGGAAAAGAAGAGTTAAAGAAAAAATTTTTTCAGTTAAAGCAAGGCCAACAATTCTAGAGTTTTTGTTGATCTTAATTGTTTTGTTTGTTTTTATGTAAAATAGTTTTATATAAAACACACATTGCTGATGTGTTTTCTCAAACCCTTGACCTGTTCTTGGGTCCAGGCAGTGATTTCTTATCTGAAGACAATTTGGGAACGAATTAAGTTATTTTAGTGAGAGGAATCACTTGTAAATAGAGCATTCACTATTTAATAAGAATTGGTGATGCTCCTCCAAGGGATAGAAAATTCAGATAAATAAGCTACTTAGTTCAAAATAAAATTTAGTACACTGTCCTCTCCCTCTTCTTTCTTATCCTTGGGAGTCTATGGGGACCACGTCAGTTGCTTGTAGGCAAGTGTGTATAACTGTATTGCTGTGACAATAGTTTGAAAAATGTGGGGATGGAAAAAGAAGCAACAGGAGTAAGTGAAGGAATTCCAGTTTTTGGTGATCAATTTGTAGCTTTCCTATAATGCACACATCAGTTTTAAATAAATCAGGTTACACAAACTTCTTTCCAGAGGAGTCTTCAGCCATCAATTTAGACTGATTTGAGAAAAGGTCATTGTGATCTAGGAGTTTAAGGATATTTCTGGAAATATATATTTTTTTTAGATTTAATTTGCCACTTTTTATTTCTGGAAATATTTTGATGGCATATATATATTATATATATATAATATAATATATATATATATTTTACACATTCTTTTTGTTTTGTCTATATACCTGCATTTAAAAAATTGAATTTTCATAATCATTTTTGAATGATATTTTATATTAGGATTTGAGCCCCATTCTCATTTTCTATTGAATCTGGAATCTGTTTTTTTCCCTATTCTTTTTCAATTTTATTAGAATAAATGTAAAATGTAATATTTAGATCAACTTCCAAAATGTTTATTGAGTTAAAATTTATTATATTGAAATATTAAAAACTATTCTAGCCTGTCATTCAAATTAGTTTTTTTATGGTTCTTATAATTTAAAATTTAATATATTTTTTCCAAGCTGGTAAAATCAGTTTTATAAATGCCTGAGAAGAAACGTAGTCACATTTCTTTATTGACATTGTTGAGATTATGTGAGAAAAATTTAACATTCTTAATATTTAAGTTCTTGGATAATGGAACTGTAGTAATCAATAGACTTGGTGGGTGTTTTTAATTATGCTTAGTTTTCATCCCAGAAGTAAGTGGTATCCCTTTTATGATAATTATCCAATGCTTTTTCACTCTAAACTAAAGTTTCATTATCAAGAGTTGAAAGATAAGACTGCTAATGGGGAAAAAATGCTGAAAGAATGCAAGAATGAAATGTAAATAAACCTCAAGTTAAATAACTAGGTCAAAACGAAGGCACATTATTTATACGATTTTATGTGGCATGCCCTTTCCTGGAAAATTTGAGAAAAAGGATAATTACTAACTCATTCTTTTGGAGTTTTATTTTATTTTTTATGATTACAAAAGTTTGGAGACTTTTGTAGTTTGAGGGTATGATTTAAAGTTAAAATAACAAATGATATATGAGTATATTATGTCAATACTGAGATTTTTATTCTCCTTCATATATTTATTACTAGTTTGCATATCTGTTCAAAACCATTCTGAAACAATTAGACGATAGCCATTTTTCATCAGTAAATAATATTAAAATTTATTCTGAATATCTCAGATAATTATATGCATCACTTTAGTAAGGAACAGATGGCAGACTCAAGAACTTGAATGCTGGACCTACTCAGAGATGACCTGTTAGAGATGAAGCAAGATTCTTTAGTCATAACTTCATTAATGAGTGCTTTTACAACCTCCAGCAAAGCTCTTTACTTTCTGCATGTGTAAAATGGAGAGCTTGTTTGTACTAGATGAACAGATTTCACTTATTTTTTCTTAACATAAGAAGTCATTCAAAAGAAATCTTAAATACCCATATGCAAACAGGGAAACATGAAGCAGCCCTGGCTAGGGGAACAACCTCTTCTGGATGGACAATCCTGTGTGAGTCATTTATCTCCCATCCTGGGGAACAGAGAGTTTGAACACCATTGTAGACAATTTCTAAATTTCCTCTAAGATCTAAAATGCTATGGTCGGTTACATCATCTCTGAGATAAATGGCCAGATCCACAGTATTTCCATCCCTTGATTTTATCCACCAATTTTTTAATAGAGTGAAAGTTGTAATATCAGATGGAATAAAATATTTTTTTTCTACTGACAGGAACATGAGATTTTCTCATTTAGCTTAAGTAAATGCAGTTTGGAATAACTTCTTTATTTAAATCTTAGAATTTATCTGTCCAAATATAATTTTGCAAGAAGTAAAAGTTAATCTGTGAAAGAAGAAAAATTCAGTGCCATTTTCTTTTGCAGTGGGTTATCTGCCTAATGACTTAACACATTTCCTACTTTCCACCAAAACTCTAAGTCCTCTTGTTCTCTTTTTCTAGTCCTACAGTCTGTCATTGATCAAGATCCCTCCTCCATCTGATTATTCTGGGAACCTTAAGACACTGCTTTTTAATCTTCCTTCTCCCTTGCTCCTAATGCCTGAGGAATTACATTTTCCTTGCCGATCTAGTTTGGAAAAGGGAGAAGACCTCCCATGGCCAGTGGATTCTCACTTGAGTTTGCCCATGGGAGTGGCTAGTGCTAACAACCCAATTTGTGATGCAGAATTTATTTCTCATCAAGAAATGATGTTATAAGTGGCCATAGAATTCTTAATACTCTATACTGTAGTTTACTTTATGAGTGAATTCTTCAGTGCTTGGTGGTCTGGGAATCTATCAACTATTACAAACGCTATTTCTTTTAGAAAATTGGTGTCTGTATTTCAGGCAACTGATGTAGAGATGAATGCAAAACATTCATAGTTGGGGATTTTCCATATTTATTTATTGATCCACAGGTGCATATGTTCACTAATTCTGAATCCATCCAGAAGAAAGCACCCACACTTCTTTCTTTCTCTCTGCAGGTAAATTTAATTTAGCCTGAGAGGCTGACATAGAGGGAACATTTTCAGGTCGAAATTTTTTTTTTTTTTTTTAATAAATAACATAGATAGTATGTGATAAAACTGATAGGGGTACTACCATCATATTTAGATTTGCAAAATGGACAATTGCCTTACACAAATAGCAAGTAAAAAATCAAGCGAGTCCTTTATAAACATTTTTATTTTGGGGTGTGCTTGTTTTCTGAAACTACCTCTACTAAATCTCCTGTCAGTCTTGAAACTAGAAGGCAGAAAAGCTTCTAGTGCTACAGCCAACTGCAGTGTAGCCAGAGAAACAGGCAACAAAAATAGAACACCAGGATTGCTGTGCGTGGGTGAGGCAGAAACCACATTATGAGCAAAAGCTTCCAGTATTATTTTAGAACCAATACAGAGCTCTGCACTTCTCTCTTCTCTCTTCCAAAAACACATACTACAAAAATAAAATAAAATGAAATGTATGTGCATTTGCCCTCTTAGAATTATGTTTCTTAATTTTTTTTTGCCTTCCTTTCCTTGGATGTGAATCGCCAGTGTGGAAACAGTGTGTAAGGCAAGCTTGGAGGGAGGAAAGAGTTAATTGCTTTTAAGGCCCTGCAATAGAGAATTATGGTTTGAAAGATAGAGGCTGGACAGCTGGGTTTGCTGGGGTATTTTTAAATGCATTAATGCAGGCTCCAATCACTCGGCCAGGCTTGACCTATTTTTGGCTCAGGCCGACCATTGTTCTATTTCTGTGCCTGTGGGCCATGCTGTTGTTGATTCATATGCAAATGGATTATCACTAGCTTTAGCCAACTTGAGCTGAGAGAGACCAGAGAGAGGGAAGACACACACAAACAGATAGGAGAAGGGCACCAGCTGAAGCCACTTGCAGGACTGACCGGTTTTTGCAAGGAAACTCTAGCAGCCTGAAGAACTTTAAGCCAGGTTTAATTGGTTTCTTTTTCTCGTGGGTAGAGTTAATATTTTTCTACTTATTCTGACAAAGCAATAACCCTGACGCACATTCCTATCTCCCACCTGCTTTTAGTTTCCAGGATAACCTAAACTCCAGAGAGCCTTAGCATCCACCCGGTCCTTTCTGCTTTGCACACAGGTTGGTAACATGGGAAAAGTGTCCAGGTCTTTTGAAAAAGTGTCTGTCCATTTTAACAGAAAGGAAATCATTGTCGAAGTTGATCTTCTGCTGCTTCTCCTTGGGGAGGAGGGAAGACCAGCGAGGGTAGCTCCTGGGGCCGGTGCACTGAGCAGAGATGAATCTTTCATGTAGCTGAACTAAGAGTGATTGGAATATGCTGCAGACAATTTACGAGAGTGACTCGTGTTTTTCCTCAGATGGGGTGGCTGGACGAGAGCAGCTCTTGGCTCAGCAGAGAATGCACAGTATGATCAGCTCAGGTAAGATCCTCCTTCATAATTGAGACATTTTATGTGTGAAAGGGGGCTGAGTTGGGAAATGCAGCTAAGCAAAGCACCTCTCTTAAGGATTTGCTTTTTGGTGTTGATGTTGCTATTTTCTTGGTGCGTCTGTAGGGTTTAACTTAGATCCCTTCCATTACTGTTTTTGTGCATATTCAGTCTGTTTAGGGCCGGCTGCTTCTGAATGAAATCGCAAAGCTTCTGATGAAAGATGGGACTGAGATAAGTAAACTGTAGTTGGGGGTGTTTCGCCTTACTATACAACTAGAAAAAGGAGATCCGTACTGATTGTAAGCTTATTCTAATGGGACTTTAAAAATCAGGTAAGTTCAGTTTAAATTGCAGCCTCCGCTAGCCTGATGATTTTTTATTTACAGTGTGCATACAGAAGCACATCTATTTATAGACCTACCTTCTGAAATATGTTTCCTACGGAGTTGTGAAGGTAGTTTTAATGTGGCTTTTTTCTCATCGACCCAAAAGGAAACTGTTCAAAATAAAATAAAATTATTATTAACAGATGGTTATTTTAATTTCTTTAAAGCCGTTTGGGGAGTCTGACATTGTCAGGCAGATGCGATGGCATAAACACATATAGAGGTGTTATATGCAGGTGCAACATTTTAAAGAATAACAGTAACAAATTCCAGTTTCTAGTTTCTCTGTGTCTGTGCGTGTGCCTTCAAGGAGATGTGCTGATGAGTGATGAAGCTTGTCAGCTTTGTTAATTGCTGTTTGTTGAAAAGAGGAGACTCTCCAGGCAATCACTTATTTGTCATTGGTGCCTTTCATGTTTATTTCCTCTAGCTAGTTCATAAGATTGGGGTTTGTCTGGTCCTCATCTGAATGCTACAGTCTGAACTGGCTTAAAGTTCTCCTTCACATCTCTAAGTTCCTATGTGGGCTTAATCATAATTGTAGATCACCCCATAGAGCCTCATAATAAGAATGCAACATAAAGCAGCATTTACTTCGTAGAGATAAATGTGAAAGAAATATTCCACAGGTTGGCATGATCTCTATTTTAGTGTTGAACACCTTCGCATCTATGGATCTGTGTTTGAAGCGAGTTTTCTTTCAACCTTGGTTAGTTATGATGATTTTAAGATTCTTCTGTTGACTCAATCTTTCAAGGAATTAGAATAAAATACCAATTTTATACGATTTGGTATGTTTATACTCAAGTGGCGGGGATTGTGTTACTGCTTATCTAAAGCAAACATATCACAAGTTCAGTATAATTTATTATCTCCCTGGCTGTAAGTTTGACAAGAGCTTGGGGAGGGTTCAGCCAGTCTGTCTCTGATGGAACTGGTCACTTAGCATTTGATTTTTTAAATGTGGACCAATTCTTTAAAAATCACTATTTTAGGTATCTTTTCAGGATTACACTTTATCCTGGTAGTTCTCATCTCTGTGCTGAATATTTACATTTTCCTCATAGGGGAGACACAAAGCCTTTAAAGCAGCGACTGCTGACAGTGAATCTCGCTACAGGTGTTTGCAAGCTTCACTGTTTCTCAATATCTTTGATAATCGTACATAACCTATCTCCGATTTCTGTTATTTTTCTGGCATTTGATGCTTTCTAAACAAAGCAACAATATTTTCAAACAGGGCAGTGCTTGAGACTGCCTGTGCTGTTGTCAGATCTACAGGAAATGAAAAGTGGGAAATGAAAAGTGGTGTAGATGGACGTTGACACCCAAACCTGCCTGGTGCGAATAAGGAAACCCTAAGTTCTATGTATTTTTATAGTTCAAAACGTAAAAACATTTGCATCCTTCCATCATGCCATGTCCTGTTTGATTTTGTTTAATATAATATGTCTGAAATTTAATTCCCCTGATCTTTATTGTCTGAGGAACTGGCTTTCAACTGCAGAGTAGTTTAGAGCATACAGATAGATGCCTGTGTCCTACCCCCGGAGTTTCTGACTTAATTGGGAAATAGCCTGAGCATTGGGGTATTTAGTATCTTCAGAGCAATCTTAATATCCAGCAAACTTTGAGTATCACTGAGGTGGAGAGATGGGGAGGTGATGGCAATGCTGGGGACTCATTTCAGAGGAGTTTGCCTTTTTAAGTTAATTGCTAAATTAGGGGTGTGTTTGTCTTAATTTAGCGACAGATCTTGTTCAACTCTCATGTGGACCAGTGCATGGATGTGATCGAGAGGCTCAGAGTGGAGTCTGGATCTGAAAGAGAGTGAAATGTATATGGTAGCCATTCCGGGGGTGGAGGGGGCGCTACACCGTAGGAGTCACCTCTGTGTTCCACTAACCAGTTGTGGAACTGGCTTAATCGTCCGTAAACGGAAGAGCAATGATGTCCTCCCGCTTACCTCTTGGCATTCACGTGGAGTTCAAGTGCCACATGTTACTAAAGTGTAAACTCACTGTTATGATTACTATCTCTAGTGAAAGACTCTGAGCTCCCGGCTCTTCAATACCATGTTCTGTGTGGCTGAACAAGCTGGATGGGTTCAACTGTATGTCACATGGGAAAATGATTTTTTTTGTTTTGATAGTAAGTTTTCTTTAGTTATCTTATAAATCAGCTTTTCCTTTTTATTTATTTTTTTTTCTTTTTCTGGTCTGGGAAGAATTCAATCCTTTCCTCGTGCAAATTGTGACTATAAATCAGGGTAGCTAGTGTGTATGCGTGTATGTGTTTTGAGAAATGTCTTATTACATAATAATCAAAGGCAAAGAAGTTGTAGAATATGTAATTAAACAGTGAAACCCCTGACAGCAGATTTCTTGAAATTAATTGTTTAAAAAAGCTTTGCTTTGTTATTAGCCACTGCTTTAGAGGCCCCATTTGTTATTCTAGTTATATCGAATACTATGCATTAATAGAGATGATTTTTCTTCAGAGATCTTTATACACTATTGAATTGTAAATGTTTTATATGGTTCCATTTTTTCCTGCTATTGACCCACCCGGGCTAGACATCTTAGGTAGAACTAGGTTGTAGTCTGCTAATGTCTTTTCAATTAAAAAGCTCAATAATATTGAATATTGGGATTCAGTATGAGTGATACATGTTACCAGGTCAGTTTCCATTGCCGTGGCTTGTGTGGGCCACTCTAAGTGATAACCGGAAGAAACTGAAGGATGTACAAATATTGACTCCGGTCACTCAACAGTAGCTGGCAGATTCGGGGTGTTCCCCTGTTGCTAGGCATGCCACTTCACACACTGGACAGCAGAGCCATCTAGACAATACTGGAATAATTACTGTGAGAGAATTTCCTAGAGTTTGTACAGCATTAATGTAAAATACATTCACAATAAGGAAAACTCATGTTTTCACTATATATTTGTATTTTAGGGTACAAAAGAGAACATTTAAAGCTAAACCCTGAATTTCTTTTACGGAAAATGTATCTTCACCCTTTGAGAATCCCCCTTATTCCCCCTTTGTGTGTATCATCAAAAGGAAAGAAACGTTTTAGATTCAGTAGTCATTTATGTCTACTTGGAAAGCAGAATCTAATTCTGAAAATGGGAGTCTGTGAAATACGCCTGTCATGTCAAGAATCACTCTGGTGTAGTCCCATAATTACTGTTTTGCTGTTCTCTAACTCAGGTTATCTTCACTTACAAGGCTGTCATCAATTTGAATATTTGATAGGTAGCAATCAAAAAGCTAGTTATAAATTGTCCCATTGAGAATGGGGACAAGAACGAGTATTTTTTATTTCTGTGCGACACAGGTGGCATAATTGTTATGTCCATTAAGTAAGAAAATTCAATAAAACCCCTCAGAAGACCAAAGTAAACCCAAATTATGAATTTCAAAATGACGATTTTGATTTTGGAGGTGAGAAATTTGAAAATGTACCACATAATTTCTCACCACTGATAATGAAGTGATCCAAAAATAGCGTAAGGCAGCAAACACCTCCCCCAACACACAATATTAATAATAACTGAACAAAGAAAACAACATGACCTATGCAATATACCTCAGATACTAATAGTTGAGGAAAAATGGAAGCAAGAATCTTTGGTTGGATCAGAGAAACCTAACAGGACCTGAATTCTAGGCCTCCTGAGAATTTTACTGACATCCCGAAAATTCTTACTAACATTCCCAAATTTAGAGAGAGGCTTATTGACCAGATATCTTCTATGATGGCTGTCATTATTGTTGTTTGCTTTTATTGTTATTACTTCTTGTGACTGAGGAATAGAAGAAAGGATTCTGGAGGAGCAGCTAGTAAAATGGAGGGAGGTGAGCAAGCACTGCTGCTCTGGAGAAACGAAGGCTTCCGCGGAACACTCTGAATTGGGGAAAGGATCTATCGCTCTCTGCGATGAAATATTCTTCCCCAACTAATCTTCGTGATTCCACCAAGAAGGAAGCAGCAACTCACTGAAACCATGAAATTGTCTAATAGTCACTTCTGACACATAGAGCACCTTAGTAAGAACATAAATTCCATAAAACCAGAACTCAAAGATGAGATGGTGAAACAATAGAATGGGATGAAAAAAAGGGATATTTTGATTTAGGGAAACAAATTGAGTGAAAAAAAAAAACATGATAATTATAGAACAAAAATATTCATTAGGAATAGCAGGAAACAATAGACAATTTTAACAACAAAGAGGAAAGGCTTGAGACAATCAGTGGGAATGAAAAAGGAAAATGAATTAAAGCAATTGGAGAGAAGTCAATAAATAAGAAAGACAATATGACAAAGAGTATTTATGTTCCTGAAGTTAATGTTCCAAAACATTGAAAGAGAAGATTTCAGTGAAAATGAAGAAAGATTTCACTGAAAAAGAAAAAAAAACTGAATCTGCAGATTGAAAGAGCTCCCATCTTTTATGAAAATTCAATGCAAATGTTTAGCACAGAGTCACATCCTAACTGGGCTATTGAATTTCAAATGTTAAAAATTCTTTAGGGATTCAGGCAGATAAAGCAAAGATCTATGGTGGGAGTTGGATGAGAAGAAAGGAAATATATGGGACTCAAGAAGACTTAGCAAAAGTATTCATCACTCGATGCCAGAAGATAATGAAAAAAAAATCTCTGAAGTTCTAGAAGTGCAGTCCAATATTCCACCTAGGCAAAACGTTAGTAAAATATAGGAAAAATAGGTAGCAAGTTAGAAATCTTCAGACATAAAATAGACTGCTTGACAATGAAGCCCACACAATGAGGATAAACTTAAAAATAAAAAGTGGAATTCAGAAGTATAGAAAGCACAGGTTAATGGGGCAACAGTTAATCCATTTAAACAACTATGAGATTGTGGTTATAGGACAGAAAGCAAATTTTATAAAGTAGGGCAATGTAAAAATTCATAAAGCTAACCAATCTGAGACACTGGGGAGAGGTGAGATGGAGGGATGTATGAAAGTGCTAATATCTTTTCCTCTCTGAACAGGGGCAGACTCCTTGCTGCTTAAAATAGAAAAATATAGTTTAAAAAAATACTCAAAACACTGATTTTTAAAAATGGTTTCTTTATGTAATGTTAGAGAAATAATTTTGGAAATAGTACCTCCTATAGGAAGGAAACAGTATGTTTATAGTCCTTTCAATTGTAAGTTTTAATTCTGTTAAATTCATTTAGATTTAAGAATTTTCTCAAAAGTAACATCAGTGATATTATCTCATTTTTATAAAAGTATATTTTGTCTATTCATTCATGTTCCAGAAGAATCCATGTATAGATAGATAGAAAGAAATTAGCAAAGATTTCATGTTCGTGTGTGGTACTGGTGGTAGAGGGGCTTTTGCTTTCATCGTCAGACATTTTTGCCTTTATGCATTTTAATAATATGCACACATCTTCTTAAAAATGTTTCCTGTCCATTCCCACAGAAAGCTACTATGCCAATACACTAACAGTATTAATTGTAAGTAGTAGTGTATAAGTTAGATTGTCTTCTGCTGCAGGTAACTGAAAATCCTACTCAAAGTGACACAGAACAAGGAAATTTATCATTTAGTAAAATAGCAACCCTGGTTAGGCAACACCAGCTGGTCAGTAATGTCAATAGCATGCAGTCCTTGGTGTCATCACAAGGGTGTTTTCTCTAGTAATCACAAGTTGATTGTAGCAGTTCCAGGCATTGTATCTATTCGTGCATGCTAAATTCTAGAGACATAGAAGAGAAACTTTGCTTTCGGCTGGGGTGTTTCCTTAAGGAAGGAAATTTTACTTAAAAATTTTCCAGAAAATCATTCTTCATAACTCATTGGCCAAAATAGCTTCACATGCCCATATGTTAGCCAGTCGCTGAGAAGAAGAATGGGACCACTGTAATTGTTCCTTAGGGCCATGACTACGCCAGGGAGGAGGGATGCTGCCGCTAGTAATCTAGAACCTATTAGGAAGAAGAAAGGGTGAGGAGAATGAATGTCAGTTAGGCACCAGCAGTATTTGCTACAGTGTGTACCTTGGTGATTGGAGATCTCTTCTTTGTAATTTGTTTTAGTTTGTAATTACTCAAAATATAATTAAGTGAAGGATCATGTAATTTTCTTTTGATTAAATTTTGGGTCTTAATTTTCTTGAAGATATACATTTATAACTTAAATCTTTTTCTTTTTTTTTTTTTTACTAGTAGTGAATAGGAAGACTTTTTAGTACTAGCTGTTGTTAGAAGGAGACCTAACAAAGAAACTGTAGTAATTATGGTAGAAAACCGGGTCTCTCTAGGTCGTAAGTCATTTTTTTAGAGAGGAGGAAGGTCAACATTGTGGACTGATGTATTACAAGTATTTATTATAAGTTTGAGTAAAATATTCTTTTAATATTTAAAAGAAAGGTACAGAGAACATTCAGAGAAATTTATCTAATCATGTATAAACTTTGCCAGTACATTAGAAAAAAGGATTATCTTAAAAATATTCAGAATGCAATTTCTTTGCCAGTAGGTTGTTATAATTATTACATTTTACAGTAATGAACAGTTTTAACAATCTGGAATGGTAACTGCATTTTAACTTTTTTTTTTTTCCTGAATTGGAATTCTTTGAAAACAATTTAATTGGAATAAAAGCCCGTGAAAATGACTTTAAAAAACAAGCTTTCTCTAGATGAAATTTAAAGATATTGTGCCATGTGCTTCAGATCAGTGTGGCAGTACTAAGATCTATTCTGTTCTTGAAAGGAAGTTGACCTGTCAGTGGTTAGCTTGGGATATATGGTGTCCTTCTATGGGTAGTTTTAACTTTTCTAATCTCAAGAGATTGAAAAGCAAGAGATGAAAGGATTAGAAAAACCTCGTGTTCACTATTTCTTCTTCCACCAAGTCAGTTATACAAAGCAAATATAATTAAACAAGAGTTTTTACAACACTAACTCACTTACACTTTAAAGTGTTATCAGAGAATATTATGTTTAGGGTTACTCTCATGAATATAAAATTGTGAATATAAAATTAAGTAATACTTAATTACTTTTGAATGTAAAATTAAGTAATTCTTACATTTTATAAGAATCCTCATGTTTTATAAGAATATCGGTTTCACTCATTATCATAGGGTTAAATTTTCTATAGTAAAACAAGGGTGGGCTTTTTCTATATAGTGCTTTTAAAATACCCCATGATTAAATCCAATGAAAACTACATTTAAGAAAGAAGGAAATTTACCAAACCACAAAGTGTAACTAGTCATTTACTTATGATTAAACTCTTTGCATGCTAATAAGGTTGGAAATACCCTAGAACTTAATTTTCTTGCTTCTTCCCCTCATGGTCTAACACTTTTATTAGAAATGTCTAAATTCATAATTTCTATTCAGTATCGACACAATTGTAGACATGTAGGTGTCATTTTCAATTATTTGAAGTAAGTTTTGGTGGGTGTCTAAGCATGACATTTCCAAACGAGAAGAAAATATGAAAATGTCAGAAAGTATTTTTCAAAATTTGAATTAAGGACAAACAACAACCAAAAGAAAGGAAGAAAAGAAGGAAGGAAGGGAGGGAGGGAGGAGGGAGGAGGAAGGAGAAGGAGGAGGAGGAGGGAGGGAGGAGGAAGGAAGGAAGGGAAGGAGGGAGAGGGAGGGAGGGAGGAAGGAAGGAAGGAAGGGAAGGAAGGGAAGGAAAGGAAGAAAAAAATGTTATTGAATTTCCATTAAATTACATTGTGGCCTGGGTGTTCTTGCCTACATTTTTTTAGGGAACCCCATGTAGGGTGAACTAGAAAAGCTCTTGGTGAATTGAATGCAATTTGAAATTTATTTTTCATAGTGTTTTTTAAATCTGCTTACAAATAAAATTCAAGTGTGTATTTTGAATTCATGATTTTATATCAGGAACTGCTCATCTTAAATTTGAAAGAAAAATTGTCATCATCGGTTACCCTTATCATGGTTTTTCTGCCACATTCCATGCTGATCTAGTTGTTTAGTCTCAATTTAAAAGGTCAGTGATTGGACTCATATTTTCCACCATTGTTTATCACTGTTGTTCTTCTTCTTATTGATATAATAAGCTCATGTTTTAAAATATTTTCTGTACCAGACATTATTTTATCATTTAATCCTCTCCACAAGGTGATGTGGTCTGCAGTCATGGCCATTGCAGCATTATTCATATTTTGCAGATGAGGAAATAGATTCAGAGGATCTTACTGAGAGTTATCATGGTTTGGCACTGGCAGGATCTGGTTTGAACTCATTTTTGTTTAACACGTCCCTGCTACTTGTTCTTAAAGAGGAAACTATTTAGCACGGGATAACGTTTTTCATTCGGTGCTAAACGTATGGAATTGGCTACATATAAACAAACATCTAGGCACACTTCTTAGTCCTGGGAGATTTAAGGCACAAATAGGCAACTGTGTTGCGAGGCGTGGGGAGGAGCCTTAATCCACATTCCCAGAGCTTGATCATAAAATCGGTTGATGTTAACACTATTCTGGGCTGAGATGAATGTGAGGCAGCCTCCACAGTTCTGTGAGACTGATACAGAGAGTAATGAACAGACTCTGTGGACAGAACCAACATCCCAAACGCATTAGACGTGTGTTTGCTGATGCTCACAATAGTCTCAGAAACTCTAAAGGCAAGGTTTGTACCACTTCAAAATAGCCCGTTATTACTACTGTATTTTATCAGAAGAAGGTATTTTTTCAGGTGTTAGCACTCTGGGGTTCAGTTTCTTTTGACAAAAGCATTTGAATTATACCCATCTTGGTTTTTACCTAGAAATCGGGGGTAGGGGTGGAGAT
Source organism: Eonycteris spelaea (assembly GCA_003508835.1). Classification (NCBI taxonomy): domain Eukaryota; kingdom Metazoa; phylum Chordata; class Mammalia; order Chiroptera; family Pteropodidae; genus Eonycteris; species Eonycteris spelaea. The sequence continues at coordinate 12,588,122 of PUFA01000027.1, forward strand.
TGGGGTCAGTAAAGTCTGTGTCACCACTTAAATCCTAATTTCGGTATTGCCACATCAGATCCTTGGGCTGAAAGTATGATCAAAGTTTAGATTCTGCCTATTTTGAATACATACTGGTCCAATTCGGGTTCAATTTTGGCATTTTGGGTGAAAAGTAGATGGCAATGTTTGCACATACCAAGATGATATATTATGTTTTACTTTATTTTGATTAAATTTTATTTCATTGGATGAATACTGTATGTTCTACAGGTGACTCATGCATAATATTCACCAATTAGATGCTAACCCAATTATTAGAGCCAACTCTGGTTTCCAGCAACTATTTTTATCTTATTTGCTGTGAGAATATTGGCCATTTTTATGAACCAATACTTTGTAAAAGCATTATTGATTGTTATTTTAATGACGATCATAATTTATTGCCTTCCTAGAGGAAAGGAGCTTTCAGGAGATCATTAAATGCATTAAAATCTGCAGATGCCCACATGTCTGTGGCTCTCTTTAGCAGGTTGACTCCTTTGGGTCAGTTATTCTTAGCCTCGGTATTTCTATCTTATGGCATCGCAGGTCTAAGATTAGCTTGTTAGGCGTTATCATGCCATCTGAGTTACCTCCTAATATAACTCTACACTGGAATGATTATTTATAGAAAGAGCATTCTGTCATTTTTGGGTTATTTCTAGTAGTTTAAATAAAGAAGAATAACATTCAAGTGAAACCACAGATTCCTTCCTGCTGCCAAAACAACATGATAACTGTCTGCTTAAGGGACAATAATGTTTAAATGTGTGCTTAGGGTGATCGCAGAATTCTTTTTATCTGTGCCACCTTGACAGAAAGGGGAGGCCTTTCAGGAGTGATGTATAATGCTTGTGGAAAGGCAAAGAGGCAGCCTTGATGCTTTCTGTCACAGAGCACAGAACACTGTGGTTGATGATGACAACAAGAGACACGGAGGTTTATTTTTAGAAGCAGACATTGCTAAGCTCTCTATTTGGTGTTAATATGGCTCATAAACAGGACTCCTCACTGTTGAACTTCCAGTGAAAATGGCATTTTATAGTGCACACACACACACTTTTTTCTTTTCTCATTTTGTAACAATGACTATTATTAAGAAAATAATTAGAACATTTTTTAAGCTAAGAAATCTAAATTTTTATTAAATTCCTCTAATAGACATGGAGTATTATTTTGAAATCTCATGAAGATTGTACTTAAGAGGTGGTTTATGAAAAATAATCAAATATCGTAAGTACAATGAACATACAAGTTGGCTAAAAAGTGTGAAAAAATAAGTCAATATGTCATAAATGACTTAATAATAAATTGTCATACCTGTAAAATAATATGTATGCTGCTGGCTTTATTATAATAATATGTAAAATAGAACTTTAAAAGATATTAGTATGATGCATTAATGTAAGTTGTTGATTTAAATAGATGAGATAAAGTTCTCAGTGTATTAAAAAGTAGTATAACTAACTTGATGAATCCAACACATTTCCTGTACAATAAAATGTAGTTTCACATTTGAGAAATCTTCTTTTAGTTTATGTAAACTGTGCTTAATTCAGACCTTAGCAATTGATATTTTGCATTAAAATTAGAATTGTGATTTAATCTGTTTAATTTGCATTTTACATTTCCTGATTATTAAGTTGTTGTTAGATGATAAAAATGTTAAAGTGGTATGTTAATACATTTCATATTACACATTAATTGAAATGCTTAGAGCGCTGTAGGAATATTCATAATCTTATTATTTACTGAAAAACATCTTTTCTAAAGATAAATATTTTTGTAGGAATCCACTGGCCATTAGGAATTTGCAAAATGACAAAAACAGGAACCACAGCAATTCAAGTGCATTCTCAAGGAAGCCAAGATGTAAATAAATTTAGAGGGTGGGAGTAGCAGCAATTGTAGGAACCAGTTGCATCCTTACCATCCTTAATTAGCGGGTTGAGGGTTTCAGGAGGTGATGTAAGTGTTTGAGGCTTTGGAAGCTGAGGTGAAATAGTCATTCATGTGTTCATTTTTTCACTCAGAAATATCTGCGAGCCAACCGTATGCCAGGTATTATTCCCCGCATGGAGGGTACAACTATAAAACAAGACAAAGGGATACATGGCTCAGAGATTATTCAGTTGAATGATGGGTAGATCATACTACTTTTGACAGTAATAAGTACTAAGGAAAGGTAAAATAGAAAAATGAGATAGAAAGTGATTGGTGGTAGCAGAGACAGTGTTGGGTGGGGTAGTCAATGAGAAAATGCCAATAAAAGCAGGTTTTCTATCAACATTCCATTCGGGCTAAGTCAAATAGAATGAAAGCACAGTTAGAATAGAGCAGAGCATATTATGGAGCTCTTTTAGTCTCCACCATACCTCTGCCTTGTGCAAGGGATGGGAAGCTTTTATCAGCAGGTATGTGAGGAAGCAGGGCGAAGGCCGTCAGCTATGATTTTCTCTGTTTCCCAAAGAGAGACTATAGAATTAGATGTCTTCTTCCTAGGATAAATGCTATTGACTAGAAATTAAGGACCTTTTAGAACCCCTTGCTATTGCTCCTTCCTAAGCATTCAACTTTGCCCATTATTCTAACTCTAACATCAGCTGTGCTGAAATTTCTTACCTAAGCAGTAGGAACCTTCCAGTACTTTTGTGAAGTGAATAGTTTCTCTTCTCTTGGGGGCTAAAAAGAAAGGAAACAATATGTCTTCACCTGCTAATGTTAGAAGTCAAAGAACATTTTCTCATAAACATAAGTATTGTACACTTTTATAAAACACAGTATTCTTTACAATGGAATTTATCGAGTACCTACAATGTACCCAGTATTTAATTCAGGGAAATCATTGGTCAAATGTCAACTTTGTTAGATGGCTGTAGAACTCTAACTTTCAAACAAAATATTTAGAATACAGTCTTCATTGTGTTGAAGAGTTAGATAGATTTGTGACAAATTGTTATAATAGTGGAGTAAGAAAGTATTTCATGGAGGTGATATGTGGTTTTTTTTAAAAGGAGAAGCAGCAGTATGACAGCAAAGAGCTATTTTCCCCATGTTCTGCTTTCTCATGGGTAGGGAACAATGATAGATACACATAGTAAGATGGACAAACATTTTTGAGGGACTGACACATTATCTCACATGCTTGATGCCTCATGGGGTTTTCTCTCAACATTCCAAGTGGTCTAAGTCAAATGGAATGAAGCACAATTAGAATAGAGCAGGAAGTGTTCTGGGCTATTTTAATCGCTACTGACTTCTGCCTTGTGGAAGGGATGGGGAAGCCTTTATCAGCAGGTAGGCAAGGGAGCCCAGGGAAGGCTGTCAGCTATGATTTTTCTTGAGCTTCAGGAAGACTGGGACTGAGCCAAACTCCTAGCCAACAGGTTTTGTTGGATTCAGTGTGTAACTTGAGGAAAATGGTTTACCTTTTTCTCTCAAGGATTGTCTCATTCTATTATTATTTATTGAGTACTTAGCTGTATTTTTAAGCTAGATTTTTGTTTATCTACTATTGTGTATATATTTTTTATATATATGAACTAATAATTAGCTATTTCCTTTTTCTGAAATACCCTCTGCTCCATTCCAACAGTCTTTACAGGGAGAAATCCTAACTCTTAGGAAGCTCAGTTCAAATGTGTCCAAATGCCGCCCTCTCCCCTAAAGCCCCTGCAACACTTCCCAGTCCTGTTTCTTTCTTCCCTCCCTCCCTCCCCCCCCCACCCAGTCCTTTATACTCTCTTAGAACATTCCCGTTTTCTGTCTTCCACTGCGGTTATTTATGTCCGTGTTCCCCATCCCCCCAATTAGTTATATTATAAGCTCCGAGAGGAAAAGGATCTTTTTACTTCTATTTTTATTCCCCACAGTGCCTAGCACATAATTGGTCCCCGAGACTATTTTTAAATAAATGAATGATTAAAGAGTACAGTAGCATTGCACAAAGTCTTTTTTTATAATATTATTTTGTGGACATGATTCCTTTTATGTAGAAAGTTCTCAGTTTCATTGTAAATTTGAAAAATATAGAATTTTGGAAGACGTTAGAGCCTTTGACTCAAAAATTAAGACCATTCATTATAGAGTGAAGGTCAAGGATGACCTCGAGTGTTTTGACAATATGTATATGACTCTTCAAATGTTTTAATTATTCTTAACAGAGAATTTTAGAGTATTCTTATTTGATTTGATTTTTCAATGAATAATGCCAATAGAAATTTTATATTTGTGTCAGCATTCAAAATGTTAAGTGTGAAATAGCTAATTTAAGACTGCCTGAATATAAATGCATACTTTTTTATACAAGTAGAAGAATAAATTTGGCTGTGCAAATCATTACAGGTGTATTTTATATTATTCAAAAAACACTTCACATTTAATCCTATTTTTCTCTTTGCGATTTTTTAGAAAGATTCTTTTCTTACATAAAGGGCAAAAATGGATGGATTTTTTTCGTTAACAATAGTATCAATTTGAAACAGTTCTGCACCTGACTGCTATTTAGAGCTCACCTATATTTATTCAGGCGTTATTTAATTGGTCATGTTCTTTGAGAAGAGGGCAATAAGAGAAGATCTTTTGGTAACCACTTTAATAATCGAATTTTGAATGCCAAGGGTATCAGTATTACTAAGTAAAAAAAGAAAAAAAAAAATTAAAAAAAAGAATTCACAGAATGAGGTATTAAAGATTAACAGATGGAAGGAGTGAATCAATCTGTACACATAGCTATTTAAGAAGAATGAAGTAAATATATTTATGTTTAAGTGGGAGAGGAATAATGAACAGAATAGGTATATAAGTAAGGAAAAGAGACACAATTTTTTAATGGTAATCTTTTTGCTCTGGTATAGATGTAAAACTAAGCAGGAATTAGGATAAATTATGGACATTAAGGCACAGAAAGTTAATTGAGTTAGTTAATAATAAAATATGGGCCAAAAAAGGAGTTGGATAATAAAACCAAATTTTGCAGCATAGCTGTGAAACTCAGGTTCTAGAGCACAGGGGATGAATACATGCCAGTCTTCTTTCATCAACTCTGCCAATGCTGCCAGTTGTGTTTTCTCATCATTAGGAGCATTGCGAGTCTAAGATAAGGTCCTAACAGCTGTAATAATCATATTAAGATGGAAGAAATCAAGATTGTTTGACCATGGATTTAGACATTTCTAAGCATTACCAAGAAATAAGAATTAGTTCAAGCCAATTTCTAAAGAATTATAATTTTTGGAACTATAAACTCAGTTAATTGAAATTATTCATTTGTTTTCTTTTCTGAAAGTTGAATATAAAAATATTAGGAAAAGTTATCCATTTATCAATCTAACCTTACTTGTATATTGTAAGAAGGAAAATAATAGGGGAAAAAATTCAGGCAACTGATAATTAAACACATTAAAAACAATGTCCCTCGTCTAAAATCACTTCCTTCAGATTTTAATAGTCAGCTCTCACTATCTATTATCCCAATAATTAACTCAAAATTCTCCTACATCATTGGTTTGGGAAGATCAATGATTATCTATCTATCTATCTATCTATCTATCGATCGATCTATCTATCTATCATCTATTTGTATATGATAGATCCCTAATAGATCCATAGATAGATAGATAGATAGATCGATAGATAGATAGATAGATAGATAGATAGATAGATAGATAGATATAGATAGATAGATGATAGATAGATGGTAGATGATAGATAGATTTCTTACTTCCGTCCAACTTTCTCTCTCTTCAGCATAGTCCTAAGCCTGAATATGGATATAAATGTAGCTCTAGAAAACTTTATGTGAGTTCATTTTCAGATGACTAGAAAATATATTAAATTGCTTTGTAGACACAGGGGAGAACATCTTTCTATTCCATTATCCACAGCTTTGTCTAGTTTCTTGAGCATTGAACCAATATGTAGTAGAGATTATCTTCCTATTTCACTAGTTATATTGCGAAAACCATTTTTCCCACATCCCTGCCATCATTGGGCATTGTCAGGCTCTAGATATTTTTGCCAAATTCAAAGATAAAATGTGGCACAGAATTACTTTTTTATGTGAATTTCCCTGATTACTGGTGGAGTTGAACAGTTTTCATGTTATTAGCCATTGGGGTTATGTTTTAGTAGAGATAACTCCAGGAATGCCAAAATGCTTAAAGAGAAAACAACCTATCTGTGAATGTTACCCTGTTAATTCCATTTCACTTTTAAGAATTAGGCCTTATTTTGAACTAATAAGTATAACAGAAATTTCATTTTAAGTAGCACTATAATAAATTTATAAATAACCAAAAATTTTAGTCAAATACTTCAATAAATATTGCCAATTAGAACAATTAATTGCTTCAAGTCAGCTGCTATGTAGATAAAGAATCATTTCCAACTGATCTTTTCCCCACAATTTGTTTAAATCAAAATAATTTTCTTTGTAAAAACAATATTTTGGAATAAGTACTACAGAATCCTTAGGAAATTTTTTCTAAACCCTAGTTTATAGCTAATATGGTTAGAATTTAAAAAGAAAGAGATTATATTGGTTATTGGTTCTAAAGTCATATTGTATTGGGTTTTACACCTACTGTGGATGATATTTAAATGATGCCAAAGCTACATGTTGCAATCAAGATAGCAACAGTATTTTTTCCTTCTTTCTCATTCCAATCTTTTGAAATGTAATGCATGGAAATTTTTCTTTCATATGTTAAGTGTATCTCATTGCTGAATATAGTGTGCCTCACTGAAGTATTCACTTCTTTGCCAAAAACACATCAGTCATTCACAAATATTCAGTACTCTGAGAATGAAAAATTTTTAGCAACTTGGATACTTGATGAAAGCCAGTTTGCAAAGATTTCTAACTCTACAGCGTTAGACATAGTATGTGGAATCTAAGGCTAAGTGTTAGCACTCAGCAAATGAGGTAGAGTTTTAGATACATTGGACCCTGCAAGCTACAATATTGTAGACAAAGATTTGTAGCTGGTTAATAGAATAATAGTAATCAGTCTTATATTTTGTGGGTGAGATAAAAACTCATTATAATTTTGGAGAACAAAGTAGGTTCCATCCCTGAACACATTTATTAACATTTAAGGAAAATATCTATAAAAAAATAAACTTCCTGAATAAATTAAAACATGGAAATTCAAACAAGCAAAGTTAAGCCCTAGAAGTATGCCTGACATATAGTAATTGCTCAGTGAATGTTTGTGGAAAGAGTAGGTGAATTAATGAATTGAAAATATGTCCATTTATAGCAGTCGATATTTAAACTGCATGCATATCTTTGCACTTTATGGCTCCAGACCCAATACACTGGATTATCCAGACATAAAGATATATAAAGACTATCTTTTAAAAGCCAATCTTTAATTTAAAAAAAGGAAGAGCTTCTCTCCATTTTTCATGAGAGTACATTATTCTCTTCACTTTATTGCGAGTACATTATTAATTTTATGAATATTAACTATGTCATAATTCAGATATAGAGATCCTTCAAGGACACTTAATGTTTTGGAGAGCTGTTCCCTTCAGACAAAAAATGGCATCTGTGCTTTGAACTCCATATCCTCCTGCAGGCGCCTTTCTAGTGGGCCACATTCTGTTATCCTAATTTATTAGGTGCAATGTAGTAAGTGGGAAAAAAATTAGCTCATCAAGCTTGTTGCTTTGGCTTCTAAAGTAAGCATTAAAAGACTCAGGATTTCTCCTGAGTAAAATATATTAACTAAGTTTATATTCATAGAAAATGTAGATTGGCCTATAAGAGGCCAAATGTTTGGGTCTTTAGTATGTTCTAGATACCTAAAGTTTTTAGGGCTCTACCTTCCAGAAAGGAGCATGTTGCCTTATGATTCTATTCAGTATCCTATATACTTGAAAACTCTAACAGGAAAAGCCAAATTTGGCCTTCCCCCACCACCCCTTTCAGAAGAGTGTTCTTATGTGTGTCAAGTCCAGATTCTAGGATAGTCGTAAATGGAGCATTTGATCTAGCTTAGATGAAAAATGAAACATCCTGTGGCATAGCAATAAAACATTATTATAGAAATATTATTTGAAAAGACCAATGTCAGATTTTAGGCTTCTTTTATTGAAAAAAAAACATAAAATTCAATCAGTATTTTCTATAGTTTGAATTTCTCTTTCAATAAACGCAAGTATTTAGTCTGAGTCCTAATTTCTTGGCCCAACAGTGGTGACTTCACATAAAAAAAAAAAAATTTCATTTTCTAATGTTGACAGACAAATACATCTGGAAAGTTATGACATAAGGAGCTCTTAAGAGCTTATGGGTGTTAATGTTTCTTAATAGGTTTCACCTTCATGACCACCTCAGTTCACAGCTTTCTACCTTGACTTTGCTCGTTTCTTTTTTTTCTTCCAAACATCTCTCAGTTTTTGAGAGTCAGGAGTCCAGGATGGGCTAGTTGAGTTATTAGGTCTCCTAAAATCAGCTTGGCTGGGGCTGCATTCTTTTCTGGAGCTCTGAGTCCTTTTCAAGCTCATTCAAGTTATTGGCAAGATTCAGTTTCTCGTAGCTGTGAGATGGAGGCCCCTGTCTTTTTGTTGTCTGTCACTTGGTTCTTCTCACCTTCTAGAGGCTGCTGTCAAGTGCTTCCATATAGACCCTTCCATCTCAGAAATGAAGAAATACCCTCTCACTGAGTCCCTCTTATACTTCAAATGTCTCTGATTTCTTCTACCAGCCAGAGAAAACTCTCTTCTTTTAAAGAGTCCCATATGATTAGGTTAGGCTCACTTGGATAATATCTTAAAGTCAACTGATTTGTTATATCACCCTGATTAAAAACACACATTAATTACATCTGTAAATTCCATTGCCAGGTAACCTAACATAATCACAGGGGTCAACCACGTAGTGAACATCATGTGAACCATCTTACAATCCACCTTCCTCAGGAACTTTTTAGAAAGTTTTTATTATTGGTACATTTGGAGTGATCTTATACTCCTATGCAGCTTCAGTTACCAGCTCTATGCTCAAACCCCAGCCTCACTCCTGAGCCTTATAACTTGAGTCAACACCCCTCACCCCACCCCACCCCGCCGGTCCATGTGGAGGCCCCACAGATGCTTGATTTGAGACTAGAAAATGAGTCACCTGCCTCTGTTTCTACGAATGATAAAAATTCAAAATGCATTATGAAAATGAATTCTGAGAATGCTTAATTCCTTTACTGGGAGGTTCATGTAAAGCACGATGACTCGCACAAGGTAAGAACCCAGAACACTGATCGAGAATGAATGAACTGAAGATTCAGAGACTGCTTTGTCATTTCGTCCCCTCTATTCTTCCTCTCTGCTACTCTGAGTCTCTAGCACAAGAGCTACCCCAGTTCTTCTATACATTTGTTCTAAAGAATTAGCTATTTCTTTTATACATTGTCTTCTGCTTTTGGTGTTGTCTTCAACTAGGCTTTTCTTACTGCTAATTTGATCGTTTGTCAAACTTTAAGGACAAGACCTTATAGGGAAAGGGGTATAAGTGAAGCCAGGGTACCTTTATTTCTCTTTCTTTTTTTCTCCCATTATCACCCATCTGTTTCCTGCCAGGATTACAACAACTGAGTAGAAAAGCAGGCTTTTAATAGTGATTTGATAAGAAACAGCACTGAGGACAAGAACCTTCTTTCATGTGCTAAGGAACTCCTGACTATACTTCTGAAGTTGTCGTTGTAATGACAGTTCTGGCTAAAGTGTAGTTTTTTGTTTTAAAAATACAAACAGTCCTCTTTACTTTCTTTTCTCAGTCATCAGACTCACATGTTCCCATTTACAGTGTTCATGCATATAGTTTTCATTGTTTTCGCTTTTGAAATAACATGAGAAAATTTCATCATAAACAAATTATCATATATTTTGTATGTTTTAGTTGAGAATTTAAAAGGGTGTTATTCCTTATGATTTCACATAATCCTTAATTTATTGGTTTACATTCTCCCCCAGTGGTTGATTTTATTGAGATCTGTCTTCTCTATGTTGACTTTTATTAATGACACAATTATTTAGAACCTTTTTGGATATGAGCAAAAATCAAAAGTTTGGAGTGAACACCCCCTCCCAAAAAAAGGACCCAGAGAGCCAGGTGGATTCATAAATGGACTTGAGGCAGTCTCTGAATCCTATAAAGTTATCTGCACAATAATATGTTTGCATACATGCCCATTTTTCTTGAGGGACTATTTCCTGTCTAATTCTCCAAGAAATTTGTGACCCCAGTAAATGTAAGTAATTGTTTTTTGAATGAGTGATAACAAATTTAGTTATTTGGGATCTCAAACCCAAGATTAGCAGGCACAAATTAAAGACAGGGGAGGCTATTAGAGCTAGGTTTACCCACAGTCACAATGCAAGCAAAAAATACACCACACATCTCAATATTAGAGAAGCAGAGACAGAACTAAAATAAAAAAGCAGCCTAATCCCATAAGGGCCAACCATTGTGTTTAACGAGCCCTAAGGGAACCACTAGGGTATAGTGAAGTAAGTGATGGGCCCAGGATGGTCCTGCGTCTTCCTACTGTGGGAATCTTTAGAAGCAGTGACATGTCTAATCTTTTGAAGAGTCCCTTAAAACAGTACAATGAAATTTAAAGATGTTTTATGAGAAAACTTAAGCCAAATGAAATGTTTATTCCTGTACTAACTGAGATAGGTATGTGAGATTATGAATGTGTCACCTGACCCTTAAAGCCATGCTATGATAGAAAAATGAATCTTTGTATCCATAAGCCCAGTGCCTGGTTTATTAGTTTTGTACACATTTGTCAGCTCTGTTGAATGATTAAGAAACACTATTTTGAATGAACTCAAAGCTTGATTTTGAGGCCCTACTTCACAGAAATTATACTTTAGATATTATGCCTTGGGAAAATTTTTCTGTTTATATTAATGAGCTTATGAGTGAGGTCATCATGACTCATTCTAAGAAAGATCTCTGTCACTGTAATCCTATCTAGAGAGAGTTTAAAAAGAGTGATGTTTGACTTGGCATTCTCAGTCAAAAACAAATAATACGTGACAAATGATGCCACTAAATGCAAAAAAGGGAAAATAATTACCGTGTATCAAACACTCAAAAGGTTACTATCTGTAAGGTACAAATATTATGTTTGCATATTATATTAATAAGAAAAATAACAATAACTCAGTAGAAAGGTGGTCAAAGGTAAGAGGAACACCTTCACAGAGAAAGAACTAAAAATGTCCAATAAATAAATGAATAGATGTTCAATCTCGGCCATGATTCATACATTAATGAAGTACTATTTTTATATGCATCATATTAGTAAAAATAATTTAAAAAAAACTGAGAACACCCAGTGTTGATTAGGTTTGGAGGAAAAGCATACTGGTGAAATTTTAGTGGAAGTGCATACTGGTGAAATTTTAGACGAGCAGAAATTGCAGTACTTTCAAAATTTTAAAAGTATATACTCCGCAATTCAGTAATTCCCCTTAAATACTGTACTAGTGCAAATGTACAAGAATTTATATACTAGGATATTTCTTTGCAACGTTATTTATAGTAATGAAAAATCGAAGGTGATTTAAGTATCGGACAATACAAAAATCAATAGCCATTTTCCATACTCTGAAATGCTATATTATCATCATTAAAACTAATAACTAATGACTAATATATTAATATAGAAGGATGAGATAGATATATTATTAAGTGGGGAAAAAATCAATGCATAACTATATATATAAATATATAGGGTGGTAAACTCAACTAATAGACCTATGATGTTATTTTCATATTATAGGAGCAGTAGAAAAGTAGTAAATAAGAATATTTTGATCTAAAGAAAAAAACACTGGAATGAAAAATATCAGTTAAAGAGAAATTTGTTAAAGCCATGATATATACATTTAAAACAAGAAAGTATTTTCTGTCAGTATGTTCATTTAAAATCTAAAGTATTTACCTTAGTAATAAGATTCATCACACATATTTATTAGAAACTTTTTTGATATAGATCAAATACCTATGGTAATGATGTTATGATTTTATTTTAATTCTGAAGACCACCTCTTGCAGATAATTTTTTTTACAATTTATGATACTGTCTTATTCTCTTTTCTTTACCTTAGATAGAACTCACGATTATAGAATTGGGTTACCTGTTACTTGCAGAAATGTCACTCGGTGTTAACATCACTTTGCAGCACACAGAAAAAAAAATTTAGCATAATTAGAGGCAACCAGCCTGCTTAAATAGAGTTGGTTAATTAAGTTCTAAAATTCTAAGGGAGTATGATGAACTAAGTAGACATATGTAGTTAGAGCTTTCTGTTCTGCTTTTTTATCAAATGTTTCTGGCACCTGGGTTTTTCAACTGCCCTTCTGTTGAATATGATTTTCAAATTCATGTTAGGAAGAGTAAGTAGTACTCTCTGGGCAAGTAAGCTCTTCATTTGTAGAGCGATGATATGTCAACACACATTTTCTAAAATAACAGTCCTACTACCCTCAATGTCTTGGAAAGAGCTACTTGATACCCAGAGAGTGTAGTACAACTAGCCTAGAGCCTTGGTCCCGCACCAAACAAGAGGGTTTGTGAAAGAAGATAGCCCAGATATCTGGAGCCTTGCTCTGCTGTGTCGACATGTCTAGAGCTCAGAATAAAATTGAGTTTCCTGCTTTAGCCATAGCTGGGTCTTAAAATAACCCGAAGAAATTATAGTTCTGATTACATAGAAAGTGAAGGACTTAGAACATTCTCCTAATAAAGCCATGAGAATGACACAAAGCTTAGTCATCGGCAGTCCTTCTCTGACAGGCATTTTAGAGAGAAAATAGAGCTTTGAAAGTGGATAATTTGATTTGAAATGTTGCCTAATTATTTAAAAAATTCAGAAAACTTTTCTTTTTGGCCAAAAAAATAATGATCTGGAATCCAATTATGAAAGAACAGGCTTTTAAAATGTTTGATATCTTCAGTAATAGAGGAAAAAAATCATGTCTTTAAAATTACATTATGCTGGAAATCTCATTCTTGGATGTCTTACTTTTTGCATTTTGAATGGACGAATTTAATGTAATTTCCTTTTGGAAACATGGCATTGGGAAAGTTAGATGGGATGTTTGATTCTGTGTTGGATCCTATCTACTAGGGTACAGATTTTAGGAGCAAAACACTTTTTGTTTTATTTTAATTTCCAAAGAAAGATATCTGACTTAAGTAGATGCTTTGAGATTTGTCACATCATAGATTGTTTATATGGAATCAGTGCCCAGCCATCCATCTATTTGATTGGCAAACTATGAATAAAATAAGCAAAGAGGATAAAGCGTCTAATAATTCCAATCAAAAACTTTTTACTATTACCTTTACTATGTTACACTGCATGGCATTTGTTGTCACAGTGTCTTATCATGTTTATTTGTTTGCTTTTACTTTCTAGGATACTTTTGATTCACGCAGTGTTTAAGTTGTAGCCATATCAATAATGTGACTGATCATAAACAGTAGGATTTCCGATTTTAAGGAAAAGGATAATAAAACAAGTTGAAGGGAAAATATCAAGATACTTTTTAGTTATAAACTAAGAGAAAAACACTACATGAATAAAGCATATTGATTAATATCTTGATGGTTCCAGTTATTGTTGCTGAAAAGTTAGCTGGACCTTCATAGAATTTTTCTATTTCACATGAGATTGAGATTCAATTAAGCCTTTGCAAATTGCCTGGAAACAGGAGGTTGAATAAATATTTGTTAAAGGGAAAAAATCAGTTATTGAAATATTGTGTCTTCTGTTACCATTCTTGAGAAATGGTGGTGAGACAACTTAGTAGAAGTGACTAACAACTACATATATACAGAAGACAGGATGTAAGTCTCCAAGGTAATCAAGGCCCTCAGTAGGATGTTAAACCAAAATTAACACTGAGAGAAATGTGTTATGCATATATTACAGCCCACGTGGGGAAATCTGTTCATTTATAGAGAGATTGCCTCTCTGTGAATGGCTAAGCTGGCTCTTCCAAGCACACAAAAACAGTTAGGGCCATTCAGAAGTAACAGCCACATGCAGAAAGATTTCAAGTCGTAAGGTATCTGATTAGTAAATACAGCTTTAGATACAGGGATAGAAATTTTAACAGAGACATGATAGGGATGTGGAACATTTCCTGTCAGGCCGAGAAATTCTGAGGGGCCAGAACCTTCTAATCTACTCAGAACTCACTCTCAGCTTTCTGGCCACATGTTTATGTCTTCTCTTTATCCCAAGGATTGATCATCTACTCCTAGGCAAATTCTTCCCAGGCCTACAACTAGACAGGACACAGTATCTTAGCTTTTACTCAAATGTATCATATAGTTTATTTGCTAATACAGAAAGGAGAAAGGAAGGTTAAAAACAAACAAGCAACATATCCCTCTTATTTCTTGCTCCATCTAATTTTCAGTTAGACCTTCTAGGTGAGGCCATTGAAATGGGGACAATGATGTGTTGTCTTAAAAAGTGGTAATATTCCATGAGTATCAGTTAGGTACTATGAACATTTATAGCACCTATGAACATTTATCTGTTCCTCCCTAAAACCCTCTTTGTAGGTGGTTAAAAAAAAAAAGTAAAGAAACTGGGCTCATAGAGACTGAACAACTTAAATTAAGAATCATTTATGGAGTGATGAGGGGTAATTGGAGGAAGGTGGTTAAATGGTGCAAACTTTCAGTTATAATTACTAGGGGTGTAACGTACAATACCAAGAGCATAATTAACACTGCTGTAAGATACATAGGAAAGGTAAGAGAGTGAATCTTAAGCGTTCTCATTACAAGGGAAAATTGTTTTTCTTTTTTTTATGTTGTGTCTATAAGAGATGATAGATGTTGACTAAACCTATTGTAGTAATCATTCCACCATATATGTAAATCAAATCACCACGCTGTATACCTTAATCTTATACAATGATATATGTCAATCATTTCTCAAGTATGAAGGATATGTGGAAATTAGACCTTCATGCCCACGTATAGACCCCTATGTGTATACATATATTTGCTCATATAGTGAATACAAGGGGTATAATATATTTATTAGTTGCTCTGTTGCTTTGAGGACCAAAAATTAACAGTTTTTTTATACTTGAAGAAAGCTCTATAGTCTAAGAAAGCACAGAGATTTTAAACTCAAAATTACTAGTCAGTTATAAACTTCAGATGCAGACTATTGCCTATCTCATCTGAAGGAACCAAATTGCTTCAGCCATCACTTTGCAGTGAGACATGCTGTCAGAGTTATACTTGAAAGGCTTCACCCTCTCTGCTATTATTAGTAGTTTGTCCAAGTTATGGGGATTACCTAACTTGTACAGTGGTTGGATTTAGAGTAGTGGCATATTATGGGTTGTGACTTCATGATATTTCAGCCTAAAGTTAATAGCATAAAAAAATTTTAAGTATTAATACAACTGAAAATAAAGTTGAGGTTTGGAGAAGGAGAAAGATTCAGAAGATGGGTGTATATTCTCTCTGTGTATCTCTCTTTCCATAGACAGACACACACACACACACACACACACACACACACACACGTATGAGGTGGGAAGCGGGAAGAGAAGGGGGGAGAGAGGATTTAGAGAGCAAATTGGATTTAGTAGATATGAATTATAGCACTGCTTAATAGAATATCACCAACCTAACACCTGGTTAGAAGTATACATGGATTGTTTGTGTTGAAGATTTGGGGTATAAGAAGATTGTAATGAAGTTAAGTAATTTAAATATATATGCACTAAAGATAGAAAAGTATGTATACAGAAGGAAAGTTACTTTTCTAAATTTAATGTAATGCTTTTAATATGCTACCGTGAAATCTTAGGAGCCTTCAGAAAATAAATCTAATAACGTAGTCTGATAAACTATAATCCTCTAATTCATCTTCAGGGTTAGTAAAATAATTCACATGAGTATTAAATAATGTTCATTCTAAACCATTTTGCCCAATTCATGTTTTTATAAACACTGAATTGTTCGTTTTTAGAATGCCCACAGCCTGTTCTCTGGCCTTAGGTCTATCTCATTTTGAGAATGTACAGCTAGCCTCAGGATTGCTGTTCTACAGGTATCTTTTGCTTTCTACATATGATTTCAGTTCACCTGAGTTTAAGTCCTAATTGCCAGTCCTGCCTCTCCAGCAGTTCATATTTTCTTACCACCTAAAAAGGTAATGTCCTGTAGTTTCTCTATGTTATCTCTTTCCATGTCACCCAACAACTGTTCTACCAGGGGAAACTCATTGATTGACTATTCAGGGGGCACGTTAAGAATCACTTCCCTGAGGAAGACTGCAATCATCATGGGAAGGTTTCTTAAGTTTATAATGGATTATTATATGAACTTCTTGATATATAATATTTTCTTGGAATTATATAGCAATAATTTTAAGTTAATATTTGAGAATTCTTGTGTTCTGAATCATCTTTCTTCTATACTGATGCATAAATCCTTTTACTGACTGCTCCTAACACCCAAAAAGAGCACATTGTGAGCAGTTTATGGTAAACTGTTAGCACTCAGTGGCCATCATGTATAAAGGTACTAAAATATTAAAGGGATGGTATTTTATGAGCAGTGGAAATTTTTGTCATAGGTATTTCAACTGACACTGTCTTTATTACCGTACTGTATATACATCTGAAGATTCAGACTCTAGTAGTTGTAATACAATAGGTGTAAAAGGTGGGAGAAGCCAATTCTTGTCAGTGTGTCACCAAACATATTATCAAAGTTAATCTCATAAAGGTGTCAGAGGAAATTAAAGTTGCCTTTGGCTGCATGTTATAAGAACTGACTGAAATTTCAAGCTACCTCAGTCGCTGACTACATAGAGCAGCAGGAAACCTTCAATTAACTGCATCAGTTCTATTTGTAGTATAAAGGATCTATGGCTTAGGATAGCCTACAAAACTTAAAAAGGAAAAACTCAACTAGATCTTAACAGTATTCTGAAGTACAGCCTGAGAGAAAAGGATACATGGGGTCAGTCAAAGCATGGAGGATAATAACTAATTCAAAGGCATAGGGGTCTTAGGCTGAGCTTTGAAAAATGTTCTGTCTAGTCAATAAGAAATTCAGCAAAAATTTCTTTGAAAGAAAGGTAAGCTGAAATAAAGAGCAACATTCTACATTCTAAATATTATAGCAATAAAAGCAACATAAAGTGATTTGGTAGAGAAAAAGATGAATTTATAGAAGAATGGTGAGTAGAAATTTTGAGGTTATAAGTAGAAATTCACATGGATGCGAAAGTGAAAAATCATTTTCATTGATTTTTTTTCGGTCTGTCCCGGTTTCTAGGACTATAGTTAAGACGTTAAGGGAAAGGATTAGAGGGTGGTAGTGGTTCTAATATTTTCTTTTACTATTTGAAACTTTATCTTATACTAAGTTTTGAAAAAAAAAATTGTTAAAGGGTGAAACTTGCATGTCTTTTGTATAATTTTAGTTAAAGCTGAATGATCTCAGAGTTGCCATATTGGTTCTTCCTGTTTTGCCTCCCTCTGCTTCTGCTATATGGACAATATCTAATTAAGTAAATTAATGTTGAAAAATATTTAAGCATTTATAAGGTTTTGAGGGATCTCTGGGTAATGTCACAAAATAATATTTGAAAGTCACCTGAAAGAAATACTGTGGTTCAATGAGGAAGTTAGTTAGGTTTGTGATAATAGTGGGGAAAAAATCTCTATTTAGTTTTCTCTAAATTAGGGTTCACAATACAAAAGTCATTCTGAGAATTGTAATTAAGATAAAAAAAATCTGGTATTCTGCTCAACATTTGGCAATTATCTTTGGAAATTAATTTCTACAAAAAAAGTTTGATCAAATCGAATATGTTTAGGGAGCCAATCTGTGAATTTCCTTAACTATTATATTTATGTGGAAATAAATGATAAAAAAATTTAATATATTATTTTTGGGGTTCTAAACTTACTGGAATGTTCATCATATATATATATATATATATATATATATATATATATATATATATATAACACACCACACACACATACATAAAAACTGTGTAGAAGATAATAAAAAAATATTTTTAACTCAAAGCATATATATATATTATATATATATATACACACATATATATAAAAACTGTGTAGAAGATAATAAAAAATATTTTTAACTCAAAGCATTATTCTAAACACATTTTATGGACATTGTCTTCTATACAGAGTAGTTTCCTTGAGTTGTTCTCTAAAATAATTTTAAGTCAAATTAATTAATTTACTTTTCAGAAAGTATATTTTTGGAACTGATAAGTAGCAATGATAAATACTAGTGTAGCATAATAGAAATGTAGCATATGAGTATAGCATATTATATATAAGTGAAAACAAAAATAATTATTAAGGTAAACTAGTACAGTTGACTTGAATTGTGTGTGTCCACTTATATGCAAATTTTTTTCAATAAATATCTGTACTGTTTCCCAACTGTTGTTGGGAGTCTGCAGAGAGCTGACTGTATGCTTTGATCTACGTCATATCATATAGGGGACTTGAGCAACACCGAATTTCGGTATTTGCAGGGGATCCTAGAACCAATACCCCAGGTATACTGAGGGACAACTAAGTTTTAGGAGAGTAAAAAGTTGTATGCGGATTTTCGATTTCATGGGGTTCAGTGCCTCTAACTCTCAAGTTGTTTCAGGATCAACTGTATATTTATAAGCCTAATGAATGAATGAGTAAATTCTCATCAATAAGAATGAGGATTTATTATGGAATATAACTTATTATCATTCAAAATATAAAGCATTAGAAGGTAACAATTCTTTATCTCCCCTGTTCTTCCCTTCAACTTCAATGTTCTGCCCAATCCAGAGTATATATATTTGAAATTATATATATTGCCAAAGGAACCACATAATTAAAGAACTTGATGTAAAAATAGCCATTTTAGTTATTAGGGTTTTTCTAAGGTATTATATTACACTTCAATTTTCTTGCTTAATGTCTTTGTCCTTCCATTCTGTGAATCTCTTGAATTCCAAATGTTTGTCTGAGTATAAAACCTTTTTCCTTGCATGCATGACTCAACATAAGAGGATTTCAGACAGCAAAACAAAATAACAGTGACTGAAAATTTTCTGTAGCTAAGAAGAAAATTAATACTAGGAGACAGGAAATAACCAGAGAGGGAAAAAGAAATATTTGAGTAATGGCAAAATGTCTTTGAGGTGAACTTTCAGGAAAAGATAACCTCTCATCTCCTTCCCTGTTCTTTCTCCTTCTTCTCCTCCTAAGGTCATCGGTTGGCATAGAACATAAAAACAAGTCAGATGGTGGTAAGAAATTTACCATAAAGAAGAGATGAGGAGATGGTTCAGAACAGAGTGAAGGCAGAGATATTACTTTAGTCAATTCTGAGTTTCCATCAAACACTCAGTTTGGAGGACTTGGTATTTAACACGTGAATGAATGCCCCTATAGATTTCCAATGTTGATGTCAAAACAGATTAAGAAAGTTAGTGGACCAGTCCCAAAGATTTGTTAAAGGAGTTTGAGAACCTTCCAATGATGCCTTTAACCTAAATGAAAAGGAACCAATCATTATGTGCATTGTGTATAATACTGCTCATAACCATTACGTAGTTCATTTCATGCAAAGGCTTATTTTTTGTTCTGTTACTTCCTTAGTCGTTTTTACAGATAGGAAAGAAGCACTTTTTTCTTATATGGTTGAGAAAGAGACTTGGGTTAGTTGGATTCACCAACTTTTAAATCCTCACCCAGCTTTCATTGATATGATAGGGTACATGATTTGTCATGATGTCCATCCTTTTAATATGTATTATAAAATTCAGCATTTTACTCCATTCACCACATTACTTTCCTATAAAAGTTGATTTAATTTATATTCAAATTATTTATTTAGAATAGACATTCAGTGCTTTACGAATGACACAATTATAAAATAATGTATATTCTACCTCAAAAGATATTGTTAACACCTATGGAAGCTGCTCCCAGGTCTAAGAAAGGCTCTGTCATGTGAAGTAAGCCTACGCCACGAATGCTTCAAACCATAAACAATGCTTATATACTAGTGTCGAACAAAAAAAAATAGTATCCTTGCAAAAAGCTGTTTTTGTATGGCACCAACAACTGATTTATACATTTACTGAGATGACAGGGATTTTTTTCAGCTAATGAAAAATCTTCTAGGAAAAGAAAAAAGAAACCCTTATTGAGAAGTCTGAAAGAATGTGAAGTTTCATATTTTACTTTCATTACTTTTTATTTTATTCTGAGATCAGAAATAGGTTATTAGTCATGCATTGTAAACTCACCATCTGGGTGCACCCAGCTTCTGAGGGATTTCCCCCAATGTCACAAAGTTCTAATGATGTAGTTCATGGCTATAAAAGTATTGGGAACTTAAATACACACACACACACACACACACACACACACACATACACACACATACACACATATATAAAACATTTATGTGTGTATGTATAAAAATAAAATGCTTATATATGTTATATATAAATATATATTTATAAATTTATATATAACATATATATGTATATATTTATATATAACATATATATATAAAAATGTAAAAGTGTTGGGAGTTTAAATATACATATGTAATCATGTAATCTTTATAAAATAAAATCAATCAGTATAGAAAAGCTAATAATTAAAAGAAACTGTTCTCCATACCATTTCACCTTACTACCTGTCCGGCTCCCCATATTAGTCAATTTTAACAATTTCTGATTTACATGCTTCTAGTGACAACCTCTATATCTTTAAATAAGATATTTGATTTATTTACTCTAAACATTGTCTGTTGACTTATTGCATAGAAATGAGAATAACTCACCAATTTTCCTCTTCCCTACTTCATAATATAGTTACATCACTGTTCTTAGTTTTTCCACTTATTATCATTATCTTAAATTTTTATTAGTGCCTAGTAAACCCAGGAATAGCAGGGTTCTTTACTGGTCTTCAGTTTGTTGAGGTATATGCAGCTTTAAATGATTCGGCATGTAAGTAAGACTATAATGTGATAGACTAGCAAACTGTGAACACCATGTAAATGTGCTTTATTAAGGAATGTGGTTGCACTCAAATTACTATTTTACTTAAGAAAATAAGAATTTAAACCACTTGAGATAAACTGGAGGAAATTGTTAAATGATTTATGTTAATTTAATTTCTTCAAATTCTTCCCCTGATGTGCATGTAATTAAGAACCAAATAAGAAATTAACTCTTAAAAAACTTATCTTAAAAACTTAAAAGAAAGTCATTTTATTCTATGATTGGAAAAAAATCACACAACTGTAAAGTTAATACATTATTTATATGTGGCTTTTTGACAGTCTTTAATGGATAAATCGATGAATTTCTTATAATTAAGGAAACGGGGAGGATAAAAAAGAAAATCCCTCGGTCCCTTCATACTTTTCTTCTTGATTCATCAACTCTTCAAATGTAATCCTCTCTATATGTGCTTGTGTGAGCAAAACTCAATGCTTTTAACCTCCCAGAACCACACTTCTGCTAATATTGAACTAAATTTCAGTACAAATAAGTAAAGGAAAATGAACTCTTCATGTGTTGTCAAAATGTTGTTGATTCTGGGGGAAAAAAGTATTGTAAAATATACTTTTCTTGTCTAAAGTATTTGTTGTTATTTTCTTTATATTCGAAGATTCAAAATACTCCCATATTGAATTATCACGTTTTAGTTACTATATCTAGGAATACTGTTGTCTACAGTGAGATCATGAGCACTCCCAAATATATATTTTTAAAGCTGGGTTAAAATATTCAATCGTTTCAGAATACAGGGATGGAAAGAGAACTGGTTTATCATTATTTATTTAAAATATACCAATTGCAAAACTTAATTCGTACTTCCTTATTAATTAATACAATTGTTATGGAATATCATAGACATCCATGTTATTCCTCTCTCTCTCTCTCTCTCAGCTCTAATGTTAACCAGACAGAATGAAAGCTATTCAGGTCTTAAACACTAACTTGAATTTCTGGTTCTCTATGAGTTAACACAATTATTTAAATGCTATCTATTAATTCTACATAGGTTTTAAAAATAAAACTAAGGTATAAATTTTAGTTTAAAAAGTTGAAAATGTTTATAATTACAGTAGCAAAGACTTCGTCTCCAAGTTCTTTTTTCCATTCCTCAGAGGCAGTGACCTTCATCCACTGTCGTTCTTCTGGTCTTTTATTTTAACATTTCTAAACAATACACTTGTATAGAAAGCTCTGAGTTTATAAATTTTAAGCCATGTGTATAATTTCTTTGCCCAGGGAGATGAGGAAGTTTTTCCCAATACCTGTTTATACATATATACACCCACAAGTGTACCCATGCCACGTGCACATTTGCACATGCACACGCACGTACACACACACACACACACACACACGCACACATGCACATTTCACGCGAAACCTCCCCAATAGTTGTATCATAATGCTAAGTAAAATCTATTAGTATTTATGTAACTAATGAAATGTTGCATATTGCTGAACCAACCATGCCTCTCATTTTTTGTTCAATTCTGACTTTTCCTGGAGTTCATTACAAATTTAGGCCGTTTATTCGCTTTGCCATGCTTGAATTCTCTGTGACGTATTTGTAAAACTGTTTTTGGCACCTGCCACATTTGACTTTATAGTTTCCTGAGGTTTCCAGCCCTTCGTCTCTGTTGTGAACTGTTCGCTCTCCGGGCATAGTGCTCCTCCTGTGCCCTTTGTGTTGCTGCTCTCTCAGGCGATCCCTTCTTTCTGGGATCCTTATGGCTTCCTTAGTGTTTATTAATTTCTTCCTAGTTTCTGAAGAACATTTTGTGCTTATCTTACTGGCCCTTCCATGTGTGAAAATCTCATTTCTCTCTCCTTATCATTGATAGATTTGTATGGCTAGACACAGAATACCAGTTGAAAATCATTGTGAATTCCAGGCTTAACTTAAATTCTGTAAATGTGGCTTCTCTATACCATTTGAAAGCTATTTAGAATCTTCTCTCTATCTTCGTTCTAAAATGTTACAGTTATGTGCTATAGTCTTTTTTTGCAGGGGTAATTCTGTGGACCCTTCAAAATGGAGGCTCATTTTCTTCAGTACTTCAAAGGTTTCTTTACGTTTTAAGAATCTTTCTTTGTCAGAGCATACTGTTCTTATTTTAATATATTGTTTCAACTTCCTTTATTAGATAGCTATTAATTT
This sequence comes from Eonycteris spelaea, assembly GCA_003508835.1. Taxonomy (NCBI): domain Eukaryota; kingdom Metazoa; phylum Chordata; class Mammalia; order Chiroptera; family Pteropodidae; genus Eonycteris; species Eonycteris spelaea. The sequence goes on from PUFA01000027.1 coordinate 12,611,424, forward strand.
TAATCGAATCATTTTTAACCTGTGTTTTATCCTTTTTCTCTGCCCCCCAAATCTTCTTCACGTTTGTGTTGATTTCTCCTGAACGTTGGGACCTCTCATATTTAAGAATGAACATTTTCTCATTGGAAACTCTTTATTTGTTTGCTAACTGTGGCTGGAGGGCTTCTGGTACAGGAAACCAGAGTAGTTAAAACTTCTTTGATTGGGTGTATGTATGTGTGTATATACATGGTTAGGGGAATCCTTACATATCAGTGTCTTTAGATTCCATCTCATGAGTTTAGTCTATGTCTTCGAGAGAAATCTTCTATTTGAGGGGAATGTGCTTGGCTACCAGAGCTCAGGGCACCGAATGGCGAATAGGCTGTGCTGCTTTGCACTCATCTGCTGCTTTTCAGCTCTGCGTGTGTGTCCCATGTGTTCTGCTAGGACTGGGACCCCAGCTCGTTCAGTTCATCCAGGTAATCTCTCTAGTCTTGTAGTCACTAGTAATGGGCACAGTACCTGTGGAGGGTAGAAAGGAGCCTGCAGAGGAGGAGAAATCTCTTGGCTGAGGACATGAAGGTTTAAATGCTCTGTAACCAGACCTTAAACCAGTCCCTTTGCTTTTAGCCCTGTACCTGACCACTCACCTTCGTCAGTGCCTGTCTCAGCAAGTTCTGAGCCTCTCAGGGATTCTCTGTGATGAGGCTGCTGGTCACCCCCTCACTACAGTTACTGCAGGCATTGCTCCCTCTGTTCAGCAGGGCTGTTTATCACTATTCAATTCACTTTCCCTCTTCAAAATTTCATTGAACTCTCTTGCTCATTTTTGTCATTGCTTTGTTTTCTTTTTCATCATTGGTTTATATAAAATGGTATTTCTGAAGAGAGCAGAAGTGAATGTATTTGGTCAGTCTATCACTTTTATTCAGAAATCATATAGTTTTTAAATCACCCAAAATTAATATTATTAATCTTGCTGTTGATATTTTTGTTATTATTATTTATAATGAGGTATTTTAAGATAATACTGGAACCTTAACAAGAAATTTCCTAAAATAGACTACTGAAGAAGCAAGCCCATGATGGCCATGTGGCCACATCTATAATTTTAATAAAGATATAAGATTAAAATTTTTGATACACATTTGTGTTCTCTATCAGTGATGCATTCATATCTACATATGTTCATTTCTTTAGTAGTAGCTCATCGATCCAGAAATCAGCTCTCCAGCCATCTCATTTTATTGGTAACAAATGCCACAACAGAGAAAGTATCAGAAATGTCTTTGAAATAACACAAGGTTACATTTGAGTCTGTGGATGTTTCTCTGGGCATAGCCTGTAAGGACTTTAAGCAGAAAAACATTTACTTCTATTTCATAACCAATTATAATGGCTTTTGAAATGGACGTCCTAAATACACAGAACTTAGAAAATAAAAGACAAGAAAATAAGAGAGCAGCCTACCAGAGACAAGAAACAGTCTATGAAATACTTAACCACAAAAAGGCACATACACAGGACAACTAAAACTGGTAAACAAAAAACTCAAATTCCTATTAGGAGCAGAAGCTGTAGGTAGCCCTCCTAAATCTCCTGGGGCTCTATCATTTTTTATGTTCTCTGGTCTGGCTCTTGACAGCACAGATCTCTCATTCCCTGAGGGCTTTCTCTGGTAGCCTGAGCCTACACCAAATGCCTATTATTGGTGCGTGACAAGTCAGAAGTGCCAAGAATTAATGCCACGGGGAAGTAGCCTGCAACCAATGGTTGATGGGAGTCAATGTGTAAATATCCCAGCTTCCTTGCCCCTTGGTTGAGTTAAGTCTAAAGAATGTGTTGTACACTGGCAACCAGCTGTCCCCGGGGGAATAAAGCTCCAGTTGTCCACAGTGGTGATTTGCCTTTTTCTTGGCTGCCTTCCTTTACTGTCCTATTCCCCTGCTCTCCGACTGGTGTTTTGTAGAATTGTTTCCCAAATAAACGACTTGAACTAAAATTTTTGCCTTAGTTTAGGAGAACTCAAGAAAGAACCATTTAGATTTGGGGAACAATGATATCTTTCCCAATTGGACAGTTATATGTACACAAGACAAAATATTTTTCAGGATGACCCTCATTCACTCAGGAAACGTTAAGTTACATCCAATACATTCTGTTTAAAAACATGGGAATTATGTGTATATTTAAGAAAGATTTTCTCTTTAAAATACCTAATATATTATATAGTTGTTTGACCTCTACCTATACAGAAATTTAGAGCATCTTGAATGATTCATTTGGTTAGAATTCTGTGTATCCAAGATGTTATTGTGCTACTTCAAACATATGTGTGAATGTTAAAGTATTTTAAGAAAATGGGAGATCTTTAACTAAATAGTGCTCAATAAAAATTCTACCTAAATCTCTATAAATTCATGGGCATTTACTAGTGAAAGTATTTGTGCAGTTAATCATATAGTTACTACTCTCTATAGCAGCTTCCAAAATTTAAAACAAAGAAAACCTACACACATACTGAAATAAAAGCTGACATGAAATACTGCATTTATATCTGTGTGCCCTTTCCTTCCGCTTCTCCTGGAAATTAGTTTACTAATATATCATTATTGCTAACATGTTTCTACATTCTTCTAACCCTCCTGAGATTATCTAAAATGTGGGACAAAACATACTTTCACTCTACTACAGAAATTTAGTCAACAGGAATAATTGTAGAGCAAACATTTTAAGTGCAGCCCGAATGAGTTTGCCTCTGAGCTTCCTCTTGCTGTTACCTCATGTTCTGACTGAAAGCGGTGGGAGAAACTGAGGGGTGGACTTTGGAGACAGGTGTAGGAAGGAGCCAAATTTCTCTGCCAGGACGATGGGAGAAATTTATTTGTTGTTTTCCTGGAGGAATGCAACCGAATAAGAAGTGATGGAGCAGGGAAAAGAACATATGGAAAAGTAATGAGAAGGAGAAGCCAATGAACTTACAAAACAGACTTGTTCGCATATTCATATTCTACAGTGTTTACGCTGCATTCTTCATCCCGACTCTACAATAAAAGCAAATTCCAACAAAAGGGCCACAAATGAATTTTTATAGGGATCAAAAAGATAAATAGTTTTTTTATTATTATTATTTATGTTAACAAAAAGAATTAATGCCAGGGGTTAGATAAAACTGAAAAATGCAGAGCAAAAAAACAGTAATTTAGTGGAGACAGGAAGTGAAAGCCAGAGTAGCCATAATAATGCAAGCCCTGGGAATTCCCTTAAATATGAGGAAAGCTATTAGACTTTGCATGTAGAGGGGAATACAAATCTAATCCAATCTGACCTAAAAGTTATGGGGGAAAATTTAAGGGCCAAGGAGATGAGGATAATATCTAAGTCTTTAACCATTCAGTGTCCACAGATACTGAAAATGCCCATATCCTGAAATTGCACATCTCAGTTTCAGCCACAGGTTGAAGAGGTGGACCAGCATCCTTCCTAAGGCCTCAGCTGCTTGGCGACACCTCCTGGCCCTACTTAACTTTCAAGCAGTGTTGTTCTCAGTGCCTAGAACATGATCTCTGCTCTGTGTGTGCTCTGTAGTTATCATTGAGTTATTTTGCAGCAGGCTACTCATTTCCTCTATAGTCTTGGTTGTGTGGAAAGAGGAGAGCTTTGGTATTTTTTTTCCATGGCATTTCTCTGCCATTAATTTTTGTATGCTTCTCTGGCATTCACCCTCTGAATTTCTTTTCTGGTCATGCATTTACTTTTGTCCTCCCATGGGATCTCACTTTCCATTTAGCCCTCTTCTTTCCAGACTTGGTAATATTTATCTGTGCTGCCTGGTATTCCCACTAATGTCAGGTCCTGTCTATTAGTTTGCTAATTGTCACAGCTTCCATAACTTTATGAAATGAACACACTAGGTCAAGTATGTTGGTATGTTAAGGTATGAAGGTAAAACGTGTGATTTGCATACTTAGAAACAGTGACAGGAATTTACTGCTTCATTTTCAATGACATTTATTTGGGGGTAGATACATGGGCAGTCTGCTAAGAAGACAGCATGTGTTTGGGAATCAGCTATTCATGGATTTGAATTTTACTTTTATCTCTTAATTATTAACCACTGTTTAATTCCCATTAGCCTCAATTTCCTTAAAAAATTAAGAAGATAATACTTGTCTCATGTGTATGGTGAGGAGTAAATGGAAAGCACCTTTTACATAATTCCTTTCACATGATAGGTTTGTGGATAAATTATGCTTGCAATAGTTCAATCATAACAATAATTTTAGATGAGTGACTCAGTGAATGACTCAATGAATGGAGTATAGAAAGGAAAATGTTGCAGTGAAGTAATGTTACAGTGAAGGTACTTGGCAGAAACCTCCAAACCAAGCGACCTAGGTAAGCTTAACCAGTGTAAGTAAGGGGATCTGCAGTACTTATGTGGATGTAATGAGAAGGGCATTTCACCTCTTTGCATTCTTCCCCAGAATTCATATCTTCAGTCTAATAGTGCAAATAACCAGACAAACCAAAATTGAGGAATATCCTACAGAATATTTGAGTAGTAATCATCGAATAATGTGAAGGTTATAAAAATGTTTTTTTTTTTTTTTAAAACTGGAAGCTGTCACACATAGGAGACGATTAAGGAGACAAGACTACGAAATGCAATGCGAGATCCCAGATTGGATCTCGGAACAGCAAAAAGTATGCTAATAAGAAACTGATGAAATCCAAATAAAATCTACAGTATGGTTCATAGCAGTGTATAGATGTTAATTTTTTAGTTTTGACGAATGTCTCAGAGTTATGTAAGATGTTAACATTAGAGGGAGCCAGATGAAGCATATACAGGAACTTGATGTATTATTTCGGCAACTTTTTGGCAAGTCTAAAATTACTGCAAAATAAAAATTTTGTTTAATGTTAAAATATAAAACTTAAAGTGGCAAAGAGCACATCACTGGTTGCCAGGAGTTGGGGTGAGTGGAGCATAAAGGAATTTTTAGGGGGTGACATATACCTGTTTTGTATTCTGATTGTGATTATAGTTATATTAATCTATTAATGTGTTAAAATTCATAGATATGGACACCCAAGGAGTCAGTTTTATTTCATGTCAACTAAAAATAAATAAAACAAATGAAAAAAAAGAAAAGTGAACAGGAAGAATATAATAAGGTACAAGAAAAAAAGATTTCTAGACTAAAAGTTGAGCCTTGTTTCTTATACATAACATTGTCATCATCAAATGAACAAAAGCATATTAAATGTTTTTGTTCTTTCATTTAAAAAATATTCACTGAATCCCAGCAATGTGTTTGACACTCATTTTAACGTCTAGAATAGAACAAAGTTCTAGATGTTAAAACACGTCCTTATTCCAAGAGAGGCCAACACATCCTATAAAAAGATTCTTGTTAAGAATCAGGACATAGGCATCTGAGGAAATTAAGTAGCATGAAATATTTACATAATATTTCAAGATAATGTGACTACTGTATTAACAAGGTGAATTAGGGTAACATAAGTTCAGAGGAGATATGAACATCCTTGGATGAATAGGGAATTTTCATGAAGGAGGTATACAGAACTTGAGAAGAGATTACTTTGTTATTTAAGACTGTTTAGGAAAGGAATTACCACAGTGTATTTTTTTGTTTCAAAATTTGTTTTTTAGACACAATGATATTTTCTACTGTTTCAAAATTATTATGAACTAAATGTTTGTGTTACCCCCAAATCCATATGATGAAGCCCTGACCCCCAAGATGATTTGAGTAGGACGTGGGGCCTTTCCGAGGTAATTAGGTTTAGCTGAGGTCATGACGTTGGGGGTCTTCATGGGGGGAGGGGGTTAGTGCCCTTATAAGAAGAGATCAGAGAGCTTACTTTCTGTCCACAATGTGAGGATATAATAGGGAAGCAGCCATGTTCAGACCAAGAAGACAGCCTCACCAGACACTGGCACATTGATCTAAGGCTTCTCAGCCTCCAGAACTATGATAAATAAATGTTTGTTTAAATAACCCAGGCTATGGTATTCGTTATAACAGTCCAAGCAGACTAATGCAAAAATTACACTATAATATGCGATGGTAATAAGCATTTAGCATATGTAAAACTTTCATAAGGACTTTACATGGATTAACCAACCAGATTCTTGAAAGAACCCCAGATGATAGATACCATTATTTCTCCCCATTTTAGAGATAAAGAAAGTGAGTCATGGAGCAGTTCAACAAAGTGTTTCAGATCATACGACTTATAAGTAGCAGTGCCAGGATTTAAATCCAGGAGTCTGAGTCCACATATTCCACCCCACTAAAATACATGGCACCTACAGCCTTGGTTGCTTCATTTCTTCTGCTTGAAATAAGCATAAAATGTTTCAAATATCAAAAAGCCCTTATTTTCCTTAAAAAAAAAAACTGATTTAAAATACAGCTAATGATAAAACTTTTTTTTCTTCTGGAAGCAAATAGCCTTTGCCATGTCCTCCAATTGGCACACTACCCCTTGCTTATGTTCATGGACGTGTGCCTTTCACTTTGCTGCCTGCCAGCAGAACGTGACCTTGGCAGCCTAGCATACTAGCCAGGATTCCAAAATAGCCAAAGAAGCACTTAAGTTCCTGAAGAAACTCTTGGAGCCATCATGTATGCCTTGCCATGTCGATCAGCATGGCAATAGTCCTTGTACAGGTGGCTTACTAGTGAATGGTTCTAGTGTGGCTTAATTGTCTCTCTGTTTGCTTACAACGCTCTTGTAATTCTAATATATTATTTCCTTAATTTTATGTTTTTTCTATTGTTGGAATCGCCTAATTTGTCTAAAATATTTTGTTTTGTGTTATTCAGCAATGACCCCATTTGCTGGCAAGCATTTTGGTGACAAACACAGTAATTAATTATATGGGATTGTGATTTGCATTATTTTTGTTGGAACAAAAGCAGGAATTTTAATTCTCTGTACAATTGCTAAAAAACAGGGTGCTCTATAAATGAATTATATGTGGCTAAATGTTCAGTTTTTATAGTCAATTTAATTCTGAAAGCTTAATAATAAATTTATACAAGCTGCCAGTGAATGAAGATGTAGATAACAGCATATGTTCAAAGTCATCCATGAAAATTGAATCCTTTTATGGTGTGCCTCTATATTGTTTAGACCCAATCTTTCTGAGTTCCAAACTTCATACTAATTATATCCATTTAGAGAGAGGTTTTGCAGCCTCTTCACTATTGACGTTTTCGGCTAGCCATTCTTTGCATAGATAACTGTCCTCTGCATTGTAGAATGTTTAGCAGCATCCCTGACCTCTGCCCAGGAGATGTAAGTAGCACCTTCCCCTCATTGTGACAATCAAATATGTCTCTAGAAATTGCCAGATGTCCCCTGCAAGATAATTTAATCTCCAGTGGAGAACCATTAACTCCAGTGTTCTACAGGCTTATGAAAGCCCCTTTGTACAAACATTAAACTCATTTGCCCCTCACATGTTCTTCTCTGGAGAAGTTAACAGCATGTCTGAGAAAAACCTTACCTCCTTCCTTTCATAGCTGTGTAATTTGATCAAGTTATGAACTTCTCTGTACCTCAGTTTCTTTATTGGTAAGTAAATATATTAATAAAACCTCCTTCATATGACTGTTGTGAGGATCAAGGGAACTAGTACATATAAAACATTTAGAACACTTCCTGCACATAGTATGCTTAAGTTAATAAGTGTTTGTAATAATAAAAGTATACTGTTAAATGTTAGCAATATTCATACAATGCAGGAAACTTAAGGATTCTTCTTTCCAGAGGATGTATGTAGACAATTTAAAAAGGGAGATATACAAGTGATAGTAAATACATGAAACAGTGTTCAACGTCATTAAAAATCAGAAAGTCCAAAAAAATACCACGTTATTGTGTACCACTTAAATTTGGAAAGAGTTTTAAAATATTTAAAATGAAAAGCAATGTGGCAGATAAGCACTAATACACTGTGCTGGGAGAAGGCGCAGCTCTATGCTTTCTGGAGGATCATTTATAAGTATGTATCAAAGCTTTAAAAATATTTATAGCCTTTAAGAATAAATCTAGTTCTAGGAATTCATCCTAAGGGGGCCTTGCAGAACATTTGATTTTGTCCAAAACATCCAGTGAGACATTTGGTCCATGCCCAAAGTTCCTTGGTCATGTGCCATCACCAGTCAGGCTACCAAGGCAAGAAGGGTTATTATTGGCAATATAGCCACAACACAATTACTGGACCAAATGAAACATGATAGTATTTTCTATGTATTAATCCCATAAACTAAAAGTATAAATAGACATTATGGGCTATTTGAACACAGGGATATTTCCTAAGCATAAACATTTTGACAGGGCCAAAAATATCAAGGACCATTTGGTGTGGACCAAATATGCTAGTGGACATTTTTGATAGGACCAAATTTCAAGGAACTTTTGTCATAGCCTAAATGTCTCAGTGGTTGTTTTGAATAGGATGCACTGTCTGCTAATCTGCTAATCCTAAAAGAGTAAATATGCCCCTGAATTAATAAAGTATGTTTCTTACTGTTATTTATGATGGCAGAAATTAGAAGCAATCTAATAGGGGAGTCATGAAATAACTCATAATGTATTTCTATCAAGTAATATGTAGCTATTACATTTTCAATAATATTTACAAAATAGTGAAAATGCAGTAACTATGGTAATTCTTGGTTCAAAAATGCCCCCATCATTTGTAAGATAATACTAAAAATCTTAAAGTGAGAAGGAGCATACACAAACACTCTCCTTTTAAAGTTACTTTTTGGCAAACCCTGCCTACTTATATAGCCATTTATTCATTTATTCTCTTTAGGCTTCCTTCCCGTTTCCCACCTCCCCTTTGGCCCCCTCCACACACACACACACCACACCTGACATACATACATAGAAGGGCATGCATCTGTATTTGAGAATGACATGAAGATTTTCTGATGGACAGGCGAATGAGGAATTTGCATGATGTAGAAACAAACAAACAACAACAAAAAAAAAATGGCTGAGGACCACTGCCCAGTCCCCAGCTCTGCCGAAAAAACCTTGGCTGTTTGACCTTTCTGAGCTTTGACTCACCAACCCATTTTCTCCTCTCAGAGTTTTCTTCCTCCCTTTCTGGCAAACTGTGGGCAGTTTTACACTCCAAGGGACATTTGGTAATGTCTGGAGACACTTTTGATGGTCACGACTGTGATGCGTATGTGCTACTGGCATCTATTGGATGGAGGCCTGCATATTGCTAAACATCCTGCAATGTACGTGGCAGTACCCACAAACAAAAACGTATCCGCCCCCAAATGTCAACAGCACCAAAGTTGAGAAACCCTGTACTAGACCTGTAGTTCCCAAACTTCAGGTCCTAGGGTGGACCCACAGGGTGCTATGAGACATTTCAAATGTTGGATGAACACATAGAGACATCCATCAAATACTATGTGAACCACTAGCTGAAAGAAGGTTACAGTTTGAATGTTAATATCTCTGCATTCCTTTTAAAAACATCTTATCTTTGCAAAACTTAGATTTTGGAGGTTGCTGTGATAAAAACAAGTACTTTGTGAGACTCAGTCTGGAACAGGAAGTGAGAGTGGTGGTTTACTATCCAATTGCCAGGTCGGAGAAGTGTGTGTTGTGACCAATTGATGTTAAGTTGTTGGGACATAAGTAGTTATCAAGTTGTTTGGACCTGACAGCTCAGTAAACTCAGTCAATCGGTATTTCTTTAGGCTGAGAGATATAGTAAAATAATTACTGAGCTGCTAAGGGCACCATGAAAGAGGAAGTTGGGTAGCATTTTACTATATTTGAAATACCTTGAGACTAGATACCGTGTATTGTTACTTTATATCCCCAGCACCTAGCATGGTCATAATCCAAGTGTGAGGTGTGAGATGCCAAGTGAATATCCATCCATGTGAAGACTGTTGGAAATTTAATAAATATAAAATGATGGACATGGAATAAATGAATAATGGAAGCACCCGTGCACTGTGTTGTCAAGGTAATGATATGGCAATTAGTGAAACTCTACATTCTTGCCCACTGTATGCAAAGCTATCCTTAAATATCCCTTTATTTATATGGGATCAAAATCATAAAGGGAAAAAAAAAACTTGGCTTTCTTACTCTTTGGCCTGTGAGTCTCTTCATTATAATTTCTTGATTTTAGTACTTGCAAGTTTACTTCCTCTGATTACCACTACAAATTTTTTTACCAATACAAATTTATATTCTCACTTATATTATTCATATCAACACAACTGTGATCTTATTCTGTAGGAATATGTAAGAGGAAACAATTTGAAAAGCTCCTAAATTTTTGGCTGCTCTTCTTCCTGTCCCTTTTGCCAAGCACTGCATGCCCTTGCCTAGTTAGTACATAGAAGCTAAGAAGAGATGTTCTCCTCAGATTTAGTGATCTTATTTTGTTTCAAGTAAAAAAGAATATTTTCAGCATAAGAATATGAATTAAGAGTATAAGCTAAGAGAAACATTCTTGGTGTAGCTGAAAGAATTTGGCTTTTAGAAAGAAATATACACAGCCCTCTGCATCCCACCCCCACCGAGGGTCATCATGAGCAAGGTGTTCGGCCTCTTTGTTTCTTAGTTTTATCACCTGTAAACCTGGAATAAAAAGTCTCACCTCTGAAAATGGCTGTAAGGATTAGATGAATTTAGCCAATGGCAGGTAGCCAGCACCATGCCTGGCTCCCCAGGAAAAACTGAATAGATCGTAGCTTCACCTCCTCTTTCCCCCTGACCCATCCTGGCACCTTTCTTCTCCCTTTTCTGATTCTTTTGTTTGACTTTAACAACCTAGGGTGAAGCCGATAGAACATCTTACCTTTTCAAACTAACCAAGATTTTATTTTTGTTAGTATTTCGTGTTATATGATGGTATTTTCTCCCTTAATGGTGTAAAACGGTAGTGCATTATTAAAATGTAAACACATCACAGAAAATGTCTCAGCAGGAACAGGGTCGGAGAATCACTGTGTCACCAGGGACACATTCCAATGTGAACTTGAGAGTGTACACATTGAAACTTCTGCCCAGTGGTGCATTCCTTAGTTGTGCTCAGATGTAATAGCTAGTCAAGAAGAATGTGAGATCATAGACCCCATGGATCATCATGTTCCAAGATAATCAATAAAACTAAATTTATATAGTAGTTCTAACTTCCACCAGAGCTTTTTACAGAGTTGCTAAAATACAGGCTGCCTGTGAAATCTGGCTTACTTAACTTCCTCAGCTCAGTTTACCATATATTAACCATGATCACATTCTGTTGGTCACTCTCTGCCCTTCCCTTACTCTGTTCTGCTTTGCATGTGGCTGATGCTGGCAACGTCATATCCCAGGCTCCTTTTCCAACTGTTTCTTTCTTAGGTTCGGCCAATGGGAAGCACTGGGTGGAGACGGAAGGGCAGATAGAAAAGATTGGTATACCTCCCACCCCTTTCCCCACTCTGTGCCCACTTTTCTCGCAGAAGCTCTTTCCTCCATGGTCACACTGTATGCAATGACTCCATATCCGTCCACATCTAATCTCCCCCCGACCCTCGCCCAGGTCTTGCTGCCCGTAAGGTTAGCAACTTGGTGGCCTTCCGACTTCCTGACTCCATCCTGCTAAAGCCAGCTTCTGGGCTCTAGTATAACGTATCTTTTCTTTCAAAAGATCCCTCCAATCTTTGCAATAGTAGCGCTTATTAAAACTCTGGGTTACCTGGGCTCCCTGTTTTCGTTTCCATCTCTTCCAACAGTTCTCCAACAAATTCTGCCATAATAATTTTATTCTTTGAAATAGTCGCATGGGTTCTATTTCCCTGAATGATCACTAATACAATCATGATAATAATATTTCTGCTGCTGATAATGAGTAGTGTGATTGAATGATCAGAAGACCTAACATTTAAAAGAAATTTAGGGAAAACAAAGGGGAACCTCACACAGAAACACAGGTTTCACTTGGTAATATAGACAGGTATAAATTTCCTGACAAAAGATTTGTGTAAATGAATTTTCTTAAATTATCAAAAAGATTATGAGGTATTTGTTATGAGAGTAAGTTTAATTTTCAGTAATATAGAAACTACTGTTGAACCTTAGAAATAAATATGTATATATTTTATTTATATATCATTGACCTATAACATCCTATTAGTTTCAGGTTACATCATAGTGATTCAATGTTTTTATATATTATAAAATGATCCCCATGATGAGTCTAGTTACCATCTGTCACCATATAAAGTTATTACGATATCATTAGCTATCTTCCCGATGCTGTACATTATAGCCCCATGACTTATTTTATAACTGGGAGTTTTAATCCACCTCACCTATTTCCCCATCCCTAAATGCTCCCCTGTCTGGTAACCACCAGTTTGTTTTCTGTATCTATTAGTCTGTTTGTTTTGTTTCCTTTGGTAAATTGTTTTGTTTTTTAGATTCCACATAAAAGTAAAATATATGATATTTGTCTTTCTCTGTCTGACTTATTTCACTTGGCATCATACCCTCTAGGCCCATCAATGTTGTTGCAAATGGCAAGATTTCATTCTTTTTTATGACTAAGTAAGATTATATTAACGGAGAACCCATTGATCCATGTTCTACCAAATGACAAAGGGACACAATTTGACATTGAGGCTTTTGATCCATGCATTGAAAGCTGGAATGTGTGTGGAATGTGTGTGTGTGTGTGTGTGCATGTGTGTGTGTGGACTATGCATCTATAATGATCCACACCACATGCATATACAGAATAAGTGTACATGAATGAATGTAGGATGTACATTTTCACATATTTTTATTTTATAATTTATTTTTTTTCCATTTTTTTTGAGGAAGCAGCAAAAGGTTAAAGAGATAACATGAGTGGACAGTAAAAAACAAAGGCAAAAACAACAAAAAAGGAAGAATTTTTATCAATCATTTCAATATAGTTGTATCTGTTGTGCAGTGAGCTCTTGGGTTTATTGCTTTAATAGTGTATATCAATCCACGACTGAAACCCTGACTGTATAAAAAATAAACACTTTTTCAAGTACATGTATGACAAAGGACTCATAGATGGAATATATAAGTAACTTTCAAAATTCAACATTAAAAAAAGACAAATAGTCCAATTAGAATATTGGCAAAAGAAAGGAACATTTCACTGAGGAAGATAGGCAAATAGCAAATAAGCATGAAAAAGATGATCAAAATCATTAGCCATTAGTGAAATTAAATTAAGACCACAATGAGATTCAATATACACCTATTAGGACAGCTAAAATTAAAAATAGTGACAGTACCAAATGCTGAAAGATGCAGAGAAATTGGATCACTCAGACATTGCTGATGGGAATGTAAAATGATACTGCCACTCCGTAAAACAGTTTTTTTTTTTCCTAAAATATAAAAATGCACTTACTGTATGACACAGCAATTGTACTTCTGGAAATTTATTTTAGGGATAGTGAAACTTATTTTCACTCAAACTATATACTGTTTACGGAATCTTTATTTTTAATAGCCAAAAACCTCCATAATGTCCCTTAACAGGTGAATGATTTAAAAAACTGTGTGATATTGTCATACCACGGGATACTATAAGCAATAAAAATGAATAAACTAAGTATAGGCAACAACTTGGATGGATTTCAAGAGCATTATGCTGAGTGTAAAATGTCAATTCCAAAAGGTCACACATTCTGTGTGACGTCATTATATAATATCAATATTAATTGTCTTGGTTTTGATATTATACTATAATTTTGTAAGATGCAGCCACTGGGGAGAACCAAGTAAAGGGTACATGGGGTTTCTCTCTGCACTGTTTGTGCAATTCTCTGTGATTCTAAAAGTATTTCAAAATAAAATGTTTTTTAAAACTATAATTTGCATATACACTATTGCTCATTAGAAAAGGGTTACTTTTCCAGTGAAGAGTGTAGACATTTCACTTATTCTGGCCAAAATCGTTTGCCCCTTTCTCTGAAGGATATTCAAACTTATTATGTTTCTCATTTAGGAATATGCCCTCGCTGGTCCTGGCCTTCTGTCTAGTGCCTTTTTTTTGTTGTTTTTAGAAAGATAATACACTTTACCACTAGTCAATTTTATTGTGGTTATAATTTGAATAGGTGGCTCTGTTGAAAAGTCTAGATCATCTCAAGCTATTTCGTTGTTCTTTGGGTACTCAGACTTTTTAAACAGATTATAAACAAAAATAGCATCAATAATAGTAAGTGAAATGGGTAATAAAAAAAACAACCAGTTGACTTACCATCCTATCCTATCCATCTGATCTGATCCGATCCGATCCGATTTGATTCGATTCGATTCTGTTGCATTTGATTCTATTTCATTCCTTTCCATTTCATTCTGTGATTTCCCAACCTATTCTATTCCATTCATTCTGTTCTAGAAATATCAATTATCTGGTATGTGCCAGGTATTATTCTATGTGACTTGACATGTACCATTGAACAAAGCAGACAACAATTGCTTACAGCACAAAAGAGGAGTCCTAAATAAAAAAGACATAACACACAGATAAATTTTATAGTAAATTGTAAGTTAGTAGGTTCTACAGAGAAAAGGACAAAGCTAAGCAGATGGGAGGTATTGAGTGGAGGTAAAAGAAAAGTTACAGTTTTCAAACAAGAAACGGTATGAGAAACTGTGAGGAGGTAAAGGATTTAGTCATAAACTGATCTGAGCGGAAAGTTTCTTAGAAACTACAGTATGAGGTACCTGGAATGTTTAAGGAATAGCAAGGAGGCCAGTGTGGCTGGAACAGGGTCCGTGAGATGAGATTAATTGGAGGTAGAATCAGAGAGAAAAAAAAAGGTTTGCTCACACAGGCTTGCGAGGGTCATGACTTTTACTCTAAACAAAATGGCCAGCTATTGTAAAGTTTTCAGCAGAGAATCATATGATTTGAATTAATTTAGGAGCATGGTAATCTCATTAATAAAGACATTAGCTTATACTATATTAATACCAGTGGAGTTATAGAAGTGGTTGTATTATTGATCAAAAAAAAAAAATCAGGATACAGAATGTTGAAGATAGAGCCAAAATGATTTTCTGACTAATTTGATGTAGAGAGTGTGAGAGGATAGAAGAGATACAAGATGCCTCCGAGTTTGGGGCCTATGCAGCTGGAAGGAGAGAGCTGCCAACAAATATGGAGGAGAATGCAGATGGGCTGATGAGGGGGAGGGATATCAGAAGTTCGTTTTTCAGCATGGTAATTTTGGGATATATTTTAGACATACTGGTAGGCATTGCTTGTCAGCAGGTGGACATATGAATAGAGTCCAAGAGAGATGTACAGAATGGAGGTAAATGTTTTAGCGTTGCCAACACATAGTTATATTTATGAGAAGGTTAGATGAGTTCACCAAGGGAGTCGCTGTAGATAGAGAAAAGGACCAAGGACAAAACTCTGGGAACTACAGAATTAAGACATCAGGGAGAAGAAAAAGAACCAGTAAATGGGACCAAGAAGCATCCTTTCTGGCAGGAGCAAACTTAAGAATGCAGTGTTCTCTAAACCAAGTGGAGAACGTTTATAAAAAGGGATCCAGTTGTTAAAATAGATCTATTACCATCAGTGCAAGTGGGTGTGAAGTGATTCAATCTTGCTTCACCCCTATATTAAAATAAAAAACAACGACGACTATATTTATACTGGGAAATAAGACCATTTTTGTTGAAAAGTAATCATACCAAATTATTGTGGGGGTTTTTTGTTGTTGTTGTTCAACATTCAAACTGTAAGTTGACATTGATTTAAATCACTTTAAGAACTAGGTTAGGTGTTAATAGTTTTTCTGTTGCGATTCTGTATCTATTTGACCCATCATTTGCAGTATATGATGGTACAATGTTTTGGTAAACTGCCCATTACACTTACTCTATAAGGCTAAACTGAAGTGTATTTTGTGTATAATCATTTGAGGAAAAGAAATTAAGCTTCTTATCTTTATTAAGATCATGTGTGTTATTATTAGCATCTTTTATAAACACTTTTTTTTTGTGCTACATTTTCTCTTTAGCCTAGGCATGTTAAAAGAATAAATAATTGACCTAGAGTTATCAAATAATCCTTTATAATAAACTATGATTAAAAATTTCAAGCTGTGACTAATATAAGGAGTTTACACCACCTTATTAAATTTGTCCATGTCTTTTATTCAAGGATATCAAGTAAGCATATGCCAAGAATATGAAGAATTATATGTATAAATATAAATTTTTAGTAATGTAATTTTTCTGTCTAGAAAAAGGGCTAGATTTTCAGTTTGAAAAAAGGTTTTGAACCTGTAGAATATTAATTTGCATGTATTTTACTTGTGTTTATGTGGACTTTTGCTTATAATCTGTAGTGCATTCTTCTTAGTTGCCACCTTATGAGTAGGCTTTAGAATACCCACGAATTGTTGTAACAAAGTAAAAAAAAAAAAAAAAAAACTAAAACAAAACAAAACAAAACCTATAAACCTAATGAACTGGACTGCTGAGAAGAACAGTGCTAAATAAACACAAGCTTCCCTTTTTACAGTGACTGTTCCAAACTAAGCAAAAGCTGCTTCTTTATTTCAGGGAAGGAAAAATAATGACCCCGTTTCCTTTATTTTTCTGGTGAGCGATTTAACTGCTACCTCCATTTGGCATATTTTCCCACTCCTTTTATTGGAATGTGGCTGTAACTGTAGGTATGGCACTCTTTACCACAATGTATATTTCCTTTACCACAATGTTATATTTAGAGCCATATTTACCAATGCAGATATTTATTTAGTCTTTCTCTGAGGTGTGGTCTTGAAGCAATTGTTCAGAGAGAACTTAAACTCTAAAACTGGAGGTACCACCTTCTCCAGGCATTTAAGTGTGTGTATGTGTGTTTGCAGAATTATCATCAAGAAGAGATCATTCTCCCAGATGCCATTACCTTAATAGAAACTGCTAATATTCACATGCTTGAAAACCATTTCTAATCCAAAGGTACTGGCAGCATATTATTTTCAAAACTATTTGAATTAACTCTTTGAACTTTTTATTTTATTATCTTCCACTTTAAACTGGACTTTTTAAAAGATAATAGCTATCCCAAATAAGTTACCTTTGAGTATTGTGTGTGTGCATCTTTGTGTATATCTGTGCTGTGTGTATACCATTGTGTATTTTGGCATGACCCAAGTCAGCAGGAAGGCTCCAGGGTGGAGGCTGCTTTCATCCTATATTACACCCTCACAACCTTCCTGTTTTACGATAATTCTGAAACCTAATGCTCCTACCACTTTTAACTCAGAACTGTGTTTATTTGCCTGTGGCCTGTTTTATTGTAAAATAAAAGTCTTAAGAACCCTGTGTTTTAGGGCGTTTTTTTCCCCGAGATCAATATGGTTGTCTTAAAGACTAAATGACTGGGTTTTAATGGTGTGTAAAGATTTAGTAAAAAATAAATGATGGCAATTTTGTTTTAAGAAGAAACTTTTAAAGGTAATACATGCTGCAGACTTCAGAAAGTCCAATAAAACAATTAAGAACAAACTGTACTTGTGTGAATTTATCATTTTATTCTGCTCTTTCCATAATGTGTTAAGTCTCAAGCTTCAGAAGGTTATGCTTCAATGCCAGGTGACCATTGGTAGGGGATTAAAGCCACAATTATTTAAAAATAAGTTTTCACAGATCTTGAATTTCTCTAGGAATTGTTTCAGCCCATTGCAAATGATAGAGAGAATTAAAGCTGATTTGCTTTCTCTGCTAATGTAAACAATTAGATCGGGGGCAGTCACTGGTTTTATTTCAGAAGCCAGCAGCTTATAGCCTCATCATTTTCTCATAATGTCCCTCATGGTGATGCATGGTATGTAGTAAAGTAAATAATAAGACAGTTGGAGAAGTGCTTTGAACATTTTACTTATTTTTGAAATTTTACTAATTTTCATTTTAATCTGTCAAAGAGATATCCAGTGTGTGTTTCTTACCTGTCTAGCATCCATGTGTTCTAGGTGTGATGAAGGTAACAGATGTGCAAAATACCACCTTCTTCCTCAAGGAACTTACAGTCTGGCTCAGTATTTCTTAAGAAGGTGGGGGAGGGAGACTACCAGCATTTTAGACAGGACAGTTCTTTGTTGTGTGGGAACATTCAGCACATTCCTGGAGGTTAGGCTTCCCTGGCTCCTGACCAATGAATGTCAGTAGTATCATTAGTTATTGTGACAATGAAAATATATATTCATATATTTATCAAATGTCTCCTAAGGAGGCTGTTAAGTGTACCCTTTCCTCCTGAGAACAGTTGGAAGGACAGAAGTACACTCTACATGGATAGGAAGTGATTATAGAACTCTCTTGTTGAAACTATATTAAGGAATGATACACACCATAAACGTTGAGAAAAGATAAGAAAACAGGAAGGAGCAGTTGCCCCTATTTATACCAAGTTACATTACAGATTACTCGTGAATTTCATGCTGATCCTTCTGCTTGGATTATCTTCTTTTTTTCTCCCTACTTTTTATTCCCCTAGCTACCTCCTATTTAGTCATCAAAACTACATTGTTATAGCTTCCAAGAAGCCTTCATTAACTTGCTCTTTTTTCAGACTGTGTTGGATGATTCCTGTCTTTGTTCTTACATATCCTTGGGTATATCTTTGTCATTATTAAATTGACATCATCTGTTATGAATCACTTGCTCAATAAATTGTATGCTTATTATGAGCAGAAACTATGCTGTAGATCTTTCCTTCCTACTTAAATTCTACCTGTGTAGTACATGTTTAATAAACTGACTTGAACTTGGCAGATAGATGATGGAAGCACATACAGTTATATAGTTTTAGTGTTTCTTGACATGAAATTAAAATTATGTTCAAAAGTCTCTTTTAATGTTTAACTATGCTCATTTTAAGAAAATTCTCATGCCCTGCTGTTGGAAATATATTTTGGTACAATGCTTTTGGAAAGTCATTTGGCAGTAGGTATCAAGAGATTTACAAGTTCATGGCATTCAATTCATTAATTCCATTTCTGGGAACCTCTCCTAAGGAAACAAGTCTAATTATAGAAAAAGCCTTATGCACAAAAGTCTCCATTTCAGCACTGTTACTAATACTGGAATGTCTTCAACAAGTCTAGGTAATAAAAATGAAACTTTACTAATTTTCAACAAACAAATTCTAAAGGATAATTTGGGAGAATTAAGTGTGCATATAATCTGCCTTTGAGGTGAAATCATGAACCCAGAAAAATAATATAGCTATAAAATAATATGAGCATATTATCTCATTTTAGCATACATATACATGCACAAATCTATATGCACAGGTATGTATACAGTAGGGGACTCTCCCCTATTGCCGAAGTGTACTTCCAAAACCCCCAGTGGATACCTGAAACCAAAGATAGTACCACACACACTGTTTTTTCCTATGTATTCATACTTGTGATAAAGCTTAACTTATAAACTAGACCTAGAGAGAGATTAACAACCATTACTAATAGTAAAACAATTATAACAATATAATATTACAAAAGTTAAGTGAATATGGTGTTTTTCTTTCAAAATATCTTACTGTGTTATACCCACAGTTCTTAGGATGACATAGGCATTATGACATAGCTTCAGGCTACTGTTGACCTGATGATACATAGCAAGCACTTTATGGGTTCTTTTTGGCATATTCAGACTGCCAGCCTCATTATTCTTATGCTTCGGGGTCGTTATTAAGTAAAATGAAGGTTACTTGAATGAGAGCACTGTGATAACCAAGATAGCTACTAAGCGACTGACGGAGAAGGAGCATACACAACGTGGATACACTAGGCAAAGGTGCGATTCATAGCCCAGGCAGGACAGAGCAAGATGGAGTGGAGTGGCATGAGATTTCTTTATAATACTAAGAGCGGCACACAATTGAAAAATGTATGAATCGTTCATTTCTAGAATTTTTTATTTAATATTTTTGGACTGCCTTTGACCGAGGGTAACTGAAATCTCAGAAATGAGAACCACAGATAAGAGGGTACTACTGTATACACAAAAGGTTCTGCAGTATGTGTATTAAGATCTTGACCATAGTGACCTCTGTGTATTAGGAATTGATTTTTATTTTTTTCTAATTTTCTATAATACTCATACATAGATATAATACAGGATTTTTTTAAAAACACAGAATTATAAACAAAGTGCAACAGTTACATAATTGTTAAATTAATTATTATTGGTCTACATTCTAGATAATTTTATTATATTCAAAATCAGCATTTATGAGACATTTTAATAGCATGATGAAATATTTCTATCATAATATTTAGTGAAAGAGCAGGATGAAGAATTTTTTACATGGTTTAATCTTATTATGTATGTACTCCAAAAAGGGTCTCATAGTTAGTGTTTCTAAATGGTAAAATCCTGAAGTTTTTCTTTATTTTCTTGTATTTTCTTATTTTTCTATAAATAGTATATAATAGTTTTTATTTGGAGAAAATAGATACCAGCAGAAATTCTATTAGAAGAGGTCTAGTAATTTTTAAAAGTGTTAGGATATTGTCTCAGTTCAAAAAAGTTATAGTTGCAACTCATTACTGTAGTTAAATAAAAGCAACACTTCATGCTAGAAATACATGTTCGGAGGGGATTATATTATGTCTTCTGTAAAGATTGAGTAAGATTCTACAAATTTTTCATAGACAAAAATGATTATAAAAATTTGTATAAATTCAGCATAAAAGGTAGTTTCCTTAATATTACTTTTCATTAAATCATTCAGTCAACAATTATGCATAATCGTCTTTGGTCTTAGAAATTCAGAAGTAAGAACTGTAAGGAGAGATATACTTAAAATTAACTGTTGTCTTATCTTTTGGCCAAAAGTTCGAAGAAGGTTAAATTCTTTTATGACAGCAGTATCATATGTGATTAAAAATCCAAAGCAACTTTACTATCTAAGTAATATTTACTGAATTTCCAGATGTTCTTCCGGCTCTTTAATTAGGTTCCCTGATTTCTGTCTCATTCCACTGTTGAAGTCAGCAGCCAAATTCCACATATGGAAAAATGTTCCTCTGGAAGTAACTTGAATATTTTAAAATTTACTGTCACTTATCTTAATATTTAACTCAATAAAATTTCTGTTTCTCAGTGTTTCCCCACACATTTTCGTGTGTTTGTTAAATTGTTGGTAATGTTACATAATTCAACAGAAGACTAAATGGATTCTACCTCATAAAGATTGATTTTAAGGGTAATGTGACAAACCTTTCTGTGAAGTGATTAAATAAATCAAATGCGAAATGCTTGATTTCGTTTTTGCTTCACCATCTTTACTTCTTATAAGGTAAATTTAGAAAGCTGTAACTATTACTGTTTATTCAGAGGGCTTTCAGATATCTTTCAGTGAGAAAAATCTACTAGGTAATAGAAAATTAGGGAATCCAATACATTCAAGAAGAATTTTTAATGGATCTCATTAACATTTTAGTTTTAAGATGGAATATTCTGTGTTCAAATTCCCAGCTACTTTAGGAATAGTATGATTATGGTTATTATTAAACGCAGAAGAAGCTATTTGGAGTCCTATTAGTTCAACATTCTAGATCTATTCTCCATGTGATATTGACTTAAAATTTAAAAAGCAGATGTAGGTCAAAGGCGATTCTGCAAACACTTTCAGTGTTTTATCCTAGGGTTTTGACAACTTTAAAGCAGTGGCAAGATGGTGAGGTTTCTCTGTATCTAACCTGAATCCTCCTGGTGTATTTTAGTCATCTCTTTCTAAGTTTTCTTTATGAAAAGTGAAAATAAATATATAATTCTCTGCATGTTCATTTTAGCAACGATACCTGTTTTTGTTTGTAACACATAGACAGAACATAACATTTCATGAAAGATAGACCTTGTGAAGAACACATGAGAAACTGTTAGTAAGTCATTCTTCTGGGAGTACTGGTGGGAGGTAAGAGTGAGAAAGAGGAATTTTGACCTATTTTATTCTTTGTCTTGGTGTTTTGCTATGAATATATCATTACTTTTATGATTTGAAATAAAATGATCAATTTTTATTTGCTTACATGCAAATTATGTTTATAATAGGCTTTTGGCATATTATCATTTAACAAATATTTCATTATGTTTCAGCATTAACTTGCATTTTTATTTTTAAAAGTGTGCCTACCACCTGCTAAATGTGAAAGAATCTAGCATTACAAAAATTTTAACAATATGTGAGACCTAGAATAAATAGGCACAAACACTTTAAACATGTTTAAAAGCTGTTTAAAGAATATTCTTATATTTGTTGAACTTCAGCCCCCAGATACCAAAAGCATTTTTTTCACATTAAATTAAAATTACTGGATACATCTTTACATATAGAATTTCATGTAATTCGTATTCATTTCTTACCCAATCATTAATTATTATTATTCTCAGTTTTTACATATTTCATTTTCAGAATCCTCACTCATTTTTCTACTACTAAAATAAATAAACATATAATTTATTCCTAAGTGTAGTATATTTCCAATTACTAGTGTTTCTACCATAAGCATTAAATAGTAAAGGACTGGAGAGGTACAAAGGGTAAAAGATGACAAGAATGACATCCTGAGAATTTTGTTATGCCATCATCTAGGCTATATATCAGGGCTCATTTCAAGACTGAATTTCAGAACTAACCCCTTAAATCTGTACACCATACTCTACAGATGAGGAGACTGAGGTTGTGCCTTGCTTAACACACTAATACCTGGTTCTGATAACATCAAGATCACGTGTAGCTTTAGCCCCTCTTTGGGCTAATTTGTTTTTCTCATAACTATTGTAACTTTTATATTCAACATGTGGCATTTGTAAGGTGCTAACAGAAAACCAGCTTGAATTTCTTTCCTCTCTGACCATTCAAACTAGTACTGGAGAAGAAGTCTGACCCAACACTGAGGATAAACTGTAGGTCTCATGACTTTTCTGGTCACTCTTAGATAATTAAAAGTCCTCAGGGCACTTTAATTCTAAATTCAGTCATTATCAATATAATAATCAAACTTAATTCAAAGTAAATGTTTCTCAGCTCAGGTCAGCCTCATGGATAAGCCTGAAATAGGAAAGAAAGGTGGGGTCGGCTTTCCCATTTTTCCCCAGATTTTGGCTTCTATCCCTCTTCTGCCTGTCTCTGGGTTTCACAATTCACGCACACCTTAGGCCTGCTTACCGGATGTACCACCTTCTCCCCAGTGGATCCAATGATCTACTCAGCCTTGGCTTTCATCCTTTAGACTTCTCAGAGTTGAGTCAGAAACCAGTCTACTCAGTCTCCAAAGCTTCGGGAAACTTATCAAGTTCTACACGTGTGTCTTTGAAGCCCCTCACACTGATCTTAAGGTGAGGGACCAGAAAGCGTTCCATCCCTAAGGAGGAGGCGATGGGGATCAAGAATACATGACACTGCCCCTCAAGAAATTCTCCATCTCCTCCAAATCCTTGGCCAGTTGTACCGCAACTCTTTTTTACCTTTGAATGTTGAGGAGCCAAGGGTCCCCATGTAGGTTTTCAATTTATTTCTTTGCCACCTGCATGGGCAGTCTAGAATGTAAGAATAGGTGACACCTGTTTTCCTGGGACCTCACACAAAATAGACAACTATTTAGTAACAGCTTTGGGAATATATTTTTTTAACTTTAATACAATCTAAGAGATACTTTTTAATTCAAATGACATATTCTAAGATCTATTTGTTTAGTATTCACTTGTTAGAGGCAGTAATGCTGGCTGCACTGCCTAAATATAAGCTCAGATACTTCTAATGGGCCAGGATGACCCAAATCATGTATTTTCCTATGTACTTATTTTGATTATTGATTTACTTGAATAGAGAATAACAGGATATGAACATTTATGTACAAGTTTTTGTGTGGATGTGATTTTCATTAGTCTTGTATATACCTAGGAGTGGAATAACTGGGTCATAACTATTTGTCAGCACTTGTTATAATATCTTTTTGATTAAAGCCATTCTAGTGGGTGCGAAGAGGTATTTTATTGTGGTTTTGATTCACATTGCCCTGAAGACTAATGATGTTGAGTATCTTTTCAAGTGCTTATTGGCCATTTGTTTATATTTTTTGAACAAATGTCTTTTTAAGTTTTTTGCCTATTTTTTAAGTGAGTTGTTTGTATTTTTGTTGTCGAGTTTAGATTCTGACACTTTTATATATTCTGGGTACTAGACCCTTATCATACATATGATTTATAAATATTTTCTTTCATTCTGTGAATAGATATTATCATTTTCAGCATAAAAGTTTTAATTTTGATGTAGACAAATGTATCTGTTTTTCTTTGTCACTTACGCTTTTGGTTTTATCTTACAAACCATTGCCTATTCCAGGGTTACAAAGATTTACTCCCATGTTGTCTTCTAAGAGTTTTATAGTTTTAACTCTACATTTACGTCTGTGACCCATTTTAAGTTAATTTTTGTGTGTGGTGGAAGGTAGTGTTCCAACTTCATTTTTGCATCTAGATATCTAGTTATCTGTCCTAGCATCATTTGTCGAAAATACTATTCTTTCCTCTATTGAATTGTCTTAACACTCTTGTCAAAAAAACAATTGACCATAAATGTCAAGCTTTGTTTCTAGACTTGGTTCTATTTCATTGACCTATGTGTCTATCCCTATGCCAGTACTTCCCTGTCTCGATTATTGTAGTTTTGTAGTAAGTTTTGAGATCAGGAAATGTGAGCCTTCCATAATTGTTTTTTCTTTTCAGGATTGTATTGTCTATTTTGGGTCTCTTCCATTTCCATTTTAAGATTAGTTTTAAGATTAGTTTGTCAATTTCTGCAAAACAAACACAC
Source organism: Eonycteris spelaea (assembly GCA_003508835.1). NCBI lineage: Eukaryota > Metazoa > Chordata > Mammalia > Chiroptera > Pteropodidae > Eonycteris > Eonycteris spelaea. Next base: position 12,636,322 of record PUFA01000027.1, read on the forward strand.
AAAACAAAACTGCTTATCTGTTAGGGGTTGTAGTGAATCCGTGGATGTTTGGGGCGTATCTGTGAAAATGGAATGCATTTACATTTATTTAGATTTATAATTTATTCCCAAAATGATTTATAATTTCATTGTACAAGTGTTGTACAGTCGATTTTTAAATTTATGCCTAAGAATGTTATTCTTTTTTTTTTGAAGTAGGTCATGTTATATTGACATTTTACTTAGTCAAATTGTATTTACTGATCAAGTTTCCAAGGATTTCTAAATATATGTTGTGGTTTCTACAGTTAGAAAACTTTTGTGATGACTAATAAAATAGTTAATTGCTATTTATATGCTCCCATTTTTGCTGTCAAAAGATTTCGCCTCTTTAAGAAAAAAAAATTATATGTTCTTTTGCTCCCAATTTTAAAATTAATAAAGTAGTTCAAAGTGCTACTATAATCCATATCAGTGGGTTTTTAAAAGAATTCCTACTGTTTCATCCGATTGGTCTTCAAATCCTCGAAGACGTCTCTTAAATTCACCCCTTTCTTTTTATTCTATCTGTGGTTGCTAGCCTTAATTATTCAGTGGTTACCTTTTCATGGTCTTTTTTGCTGTTGCTGTTAGCTTTTCAGCTGTTTCTCCATCCTCTAGCCTTTAATGTGTCTTATACTCAGAAGTCTTTCTTAAGACCCCAATAGAAAGAATTAATTTTTCCTATTTCTGTGATTTCATAATGTATTTAAGGTGCTTAGCACAGTATCTTTCAAAGAGAAAACTGTCAAAAATTGTCACTTATCAGCACTGCTAATTATCTACTCAAATAGTATATAGACTTTATGATATTCTAAACCTTTTTATGTTTTCTAATCATCTCTTTCTTCAGATTCCCACCCTACTTGAGTTGTAAATCTTTTGATAACAACTAGTTATTACTGCTCATCTTTCTATTTGCAGGGCCTACATTGTTTAGAAATAAGAAAACAGAGTTAAAATTGCTCATGATTATAAATTAATCTACCTAGCTTTATGTCAAATTATGAATAGTATTAACTTGGTGGTAAATAAATGAGATGTTACAGTTTTCTTAAGTTTGAGGTGGTCCTTTTTTTGACTTATATATTCCTCTTCAGCTTCCAAGTATATATGTATTTTTAAAGAATTGTATTTCTGGCTTTATTTTACAATTTGATTTTATCTATTCTATTTGCATAATGAGGGGAAGCTGGCATATAGTAATCGAAGCTAAGTGAAAAATGCTCAATTCTAATGTACAAAAGCAGAATTTAAGATGCCAATTTTTTAAAATAATTTTTTCACTCTGAATAACAATTAGGTGCACTATAATATTTATATCCCTTCCAATTATTTTATACCACATGCTTATAATGCTCCTTGGGTCTCTCTAATTCTTTTGGTTAAGATACTACTTTTGTACTAATATTTTACTAATGGGATATTAAAATACAATTCATAGTATTCACAATTTCAATACCATACCCTTTTTTTCCTGTAAGACATAGCAAGTACCATTCTCTAGAAATTTATTTTTAAACTCATCTTTGGGCTCCACTGTTCCTTTACTTCTTCTTATTGTTTATGAACTGTAAAATTCATGAATGTAAGGACTATGTCTTAGTTTTCTTTGTATCTCAAATTCCTAGGCCAGTACTCAATGAATGTATTTTTTAAGGTATCACATTTATCATGTAATTTCAAATCAAGAATCCAAATATTTTTCAAAGGAAGGATTCCTGCAAATAATATTTTTCTTAGCATCTTAACATCCTAACTCCGCTTGTTCACAAGATGACTTAATCAGCACCATATCAGAGACAGCTTGCTGTGTTTACCATTGTTGGTTGGGCCGGCATATGTCCAAAACAGTTGGAATGAGAAAAACAGCATTGACTTGAAGCCAAACTAAAGAGGATGGGGGTGGGGGAAGAGTTCTTTAGCTACTGAACAGGACCAAATGCTTTGGACAGTATAGGGTACTTCTGCAGAAAATAAAAAGCAGGTGGAAGGAATTTTTTAAGACAGAAAAAGGTTCAGTTTATATTATATCTAAATGCACTGAAATAATAAAAATAAATTGCTGTTGTGGCTTTAATTTTACTCATATAAACCTTTGTAAGTAATGTTATGTTATTATGTTAACCAAAAAAAAAAAAAAAAAAGGAATTCTAAGGTACTTAAATTGCAGATTGTTTTTTTCCAGTTTTACTTTGTTCAACTTTAGTTGGTTTTCTTGTTTCTAATTACTGCAATTTTATGCTACTTTATTAAGCAGTGTGGGTGTCTTTGAATATCTATCAGATTTCATGAGATCAGAATAATATTTCTGATTTTTCTCAAATTGGGTATTGTATTGCTCTATAGTAGCACTTTATAAGTGAGGAAAATGTTTATCCTATTTTCATAAGTAATAAATTACAACATGTAGATATTTTCATTCATTGCACCCCACTGAGAAACAACTCTTGCACAAAAAGATACATTTTCAATGAAACAGAACATGGAAAGTACTGTTTTGCTAGTTACAATGGAAGATTTGAGGAGACCTTTCCAAATGACACAGTTAAAAGAATAAAAACAATTTCAGCCATGTTTGAGTTTTTAATCTAAGACAAAGCCTGCTTCAGGATAAATTTTAATTAGATAAAGCTTTTCTAAAGTAGTTCCTAGTTTCTATTTTGTCATTTTCTCCTATTTGCTAGGAGTCCCTCTCTTTCCCTTTCTTTTTCTATGTTCAAAAACTGCTCTGTTGGTTATTGATTTACCTGAAGAGGCCAATAGTAGTTGCCTCTCTCATGATATCGACTTCCTGATAGAGACTAATATATAATTTTGGGGTCGGGAGAAAATAGCCTTGGTACAAGAAGAGCTTTGGGAATCATTACTTTAGCCTCTTCGTTTGACTTGTTTTCTGCATGAGGAACCCAAGGCCCACAGAGGTGGAGTGATCAAAATTATGACCGGGAACTCAGTTTTCTTTCTGTCATGTTCTGCTTTTATCCTTTGGCAGGATATTGGGCATTAGCCAGTGACTGAAAAAAAGATGGATCGATAGATTAATTCGTTCATTTATTTTCTGAAACACCTGTGTCCCATGATTAAAAGGATGAAGTAAGACAAAGACTTGATTTTAACAATACTACTGATGAGCTTGGTGAAAGCATTTTCAGTACACCATAGCAGGTAGAAACTAGGTCTGTCCCCTGGGATCTGGAGGTGAGAGTGGATGTAGGAGGGATGCACTGTATTCAGAATCAGAAGCCCTCAAGGCCTTGAGACTTAGTTATCAGGTCAAGTGTGTCAGGCCTGGCTTCCTCTTTGCTGGAGATGAGTTTTTCTTAAGGGGCGCCTTAGTCATTTATGCAAATAGACATCTGCTGTGCCAGCACCACCTGCTCTCCAGACATGCCCAGAAATTTCTGAACCTTGGATTTGACTAAATCCTGCATCTTGCCAAATTTACCTTGACAGGAATAAACCCAACTGAATGGCCTACAGCAATCTAACAGAAACATGCCTAATATGGCAGGCTGAATTTCCTTAGGACCAAAGGAATCACAGTGGGTTCTAGCTCTTTACCCTTCCCCCTATCTGGACAGAGAGAAGAAACCTGAATAACCCCTTTACAAGTGCATTTATTTTAGTATAAAGAAAAATTGCATGCTTTTTTTTTGTTCTCTCCTATTTCTTTTAACTAACATAATATTTACTTTTTATTTTGAGAATTACAAATTCCAAACCATTGATTTAAAGCATTTTTTTTTAAAAAACTAGAACTTTAAAATTTGGTACAACAAATGTGTTCTCAAGCTGCTGAATCTCCTCTACTGGTCTGATCTAAGTTATATTATGAATTCTGTGGAAAATAAAATCGAAACCATTGGGATTCAGAATGGCTTTGCTAAGCTCTATGATTAGCAGTGTATTTCCTATGATCTTGGGTTACATTAATTTAAAATTACATTAATATCTGGAAGAACATTTGGGTAACTATTTTTTTCCATAAGTTTTTTTTTTTTTTTTTTATCTTTCTCTCACAATGCCTAACTACTAGGGCTATTTCTTATGAGGCACCACATATATTTAGTGGTTTGGCTACAGATCTATCACTAGGGTATAATAGCCAACCTTGTAGTTGTATTATTGTAGCTTTGAGGTACAAGTGATGTTTCTTGAAAACCTCAAGGTTTTAAAATATTCAGTATGAACTAAATCAACCCACACATTATTAACAGAAATTTTAATGTCAGGTAAATACAATATCCTGTAATTTCTAAACATTCCTTTTCTAAACTCATTCAAATGTTGATTTCCATAAGATGCACTGGGCTTTTGAGTGTACATATTATATTGTTTATATATAATTTATTATTTATATATAAATCTGCTTATATATAAAATATATATGGAATTATGAGCAGTTATACACAGATAGGACAAGTCTTTATTTTACTAAAAGAAACTTCAATTGAAAAAATATTTGTTCTACATCTAGCTTCATGCAAGGTATTTTATCTCTGCCTCATGAGAAAGACAGAAATTAGAAGGAGAACTCACCTGAATCTCTTAGTATGGAATACAATACAGTGACTTTCATTGATCATCATTCTAAATTAATATTTACTGTGATTTTAAGTAAGCAAGATAAAAAAGTAGCACTTAAAAAAAGATGTTGTATATGTGACCTTGGAAAAATCAACACTAACCTGTCTGGTGCACCTTATCCTCACATGTAAATGAGAATAATGATAAGGCTGTTGTATTAAATGAAAGAAATCCATGCAAAAAATAGCATCTAGAGCTCAGCGCATATTGCTCACTTAAAAATGCCATCATTCTTATTTATATTTTTGTTTTCCAGTAAACAGTTTAATGCAAAGAGCTAATAACAAAGTCTAACATTCTCAATCTAGTGAAAATACTTAGAGCTCCTTTTACGTGGTGTTTTCTTGGTCAGCATAATCTGCTTCTTAATTATGTTTTATTGCAGCCAAAATAAATTGTGATGATTTTAACTTTATACATAAAACCAGTAGGGTAGAGAGTAGAGAGATGGGTTGGAAATGTTATTATCACAGGGAAAAACTACTGTGCGAGAATAAAAATCAGTCATGGGTTCTCTGCAGCAGGGTTTGGCAGACTTTTTCTGTCGGGGCAGATAGTAAATATTTTAGGCTTTGCAGGCCGTGCCGTCTCTGTCATGCTCCACCTGTAGCGCAAAAGCAGTCATGGACAATATAAAATTCCACTAAAACGTTATGAACATTGAAATTTGAATTTCATATAACTTCCACATGTCATGAAATCTTTTTTCTTTTTTTTTTTTTTTTTAACCATTTAAGAATGCGAAAATCATTCTTAGGTAGCAAGTGGCACAAAAACGGGGGAGGCTGAATTTGGTCCAGGAGTCACAGTCTGCTGATCCCTGCTCTCCTGAGTTCAGTTCACTTTTAATACTTTAAATAACTTATTATTACTTTTGTTTGTACAAGTTGTACCGCTTCAAATTATAGACTGATCATCTCAAAGCTATGCTTAAAATATTGAGACGCATTCTGTAATGCTGACAGTTCTCTGAATACAGGCTATTTCTATAAACAGATACTATGAGTTCTACCAGAAATAGAAATTTTAATGACAGCCTAATTAAAGAGAAGCCACCGAGAAAAATTATTACATTTTCTTATGCCAAATTATGACTGTAATTAATGCACAGATATAGACAAATTGATTTCCATTTATTTATATATTTTAAAATTTCGATTTTTCCAACTACTTCAGGCTCTTCTTTGAGGTAGATCCTACCGCTTACCTAATACATTTTGACTTCATGGCTAGTTATCATCTTTCACAATACACAGGGAATCATGAACAAGAAAAAAATAAAAGCACTGAAATAAAAAAATAATAATGAACGACCATAGTCTATTCCATCAAATCTTTTCTCATATTGTCAAAAAACAGCTGCCTCTTCCTTTTTGTTACTACTTCCTTTCTTCAATTAAGAAAGTAATCTAAAAATTTATGAACAATACATTCAAACCTCATTTACACTGTTTACAGTTAATTATGATTCAGGCTCCCTACCTCTGAGACGGCCCAATGGGATATAGTTAATCAGGTACTAATGATGACTTCATTACTAGGCAATCTTTACCTGTGAGTTAATAGATTCAGATTAGAGAGTAAGATGATTTTAAAGAATTGTCTAGACACTACAGAATTTTCTGTAGCTAAAAGAAAAAGGTAAAATTCCAAATTTACAATTCCGAAATAGAAAATGGTTTTTTAAAAGGGCATTAAAGCATACATGTTAAGAAAGATGCTTTGAACTCACCTAAAAATACACAAATGTCTCAAAATACCCAGAAATGCATTCCATTATACATCTCTCTATGGTATATATTGGCAATTACAAGTAAATGCTTCTCATTACCTCTAAAAATAAAAATGTGTAATATTTTAACAAAAGCTTTTCAGTCACATTTATATCAAGGCATACTCCAACATGAACTGCACAGAAATTAAATTGCATACCTATTGTGTGGAACTCAAGAAGAATAAGAGTGGAGTGGCTAACATCATGGATTCTGGAGCAGGGTGGTATGTGTTCTAATTCTTGTCGTGCTACTCAGTAGCTTTATGACCTTAGCCAGTTTCCTCTGTGGCCTCCATTTTCCTAATCTGTGAATGAGAATCATAATCATGTGTACCCCATAGGCTACCAGAGAGTACAACCTCGTGGTGTTGTAAGGAAGAAAAAATGAATTCATATTTATTTTATAAAGCATTCGGGACAGTGTTTGGCACATAATAAGTATCATATCGGTATTGACTCCATACTTTAAAAGAAAACAACTCTCCATTCTGACCAACATTATGATATTAGTCTTTGTTCTTACCCAGGTTTAGAAAGCCAAATTTAGAATTGGCATAGGAAAGTCACATTTTATTTGAATGCTCAAGCCCTGAAAACTTTGCATAATTCCAAGCTTGCATAATTATTTTAAAACTTACATACCCAAAGCTCTTCCTGACAAAGGATAGTGGAGATTTCTACTTAAGAGCAAAAAGTGGTGCCACCATGTGGCAATAACATAAACGCAGGTGCCCATGCATTTGTCTGGCTAGGTTTGAAATTATGCAATGTTGGATGAATTTTTATTTTTGAACATTTAACTTTTCCCACCAAATTGTATGTGTGAAGTGAAACTTTATTAATGATTTTCGATTCAGAAACTCCAAATTTCCGTAATTCCATAAGACATTAATACATTGTTCTTTAAAAGAACAGTAATGTAATTTGCCTCAGATTTGGATTTGGCAAATAAAGAAATAATGCAGTTAGAACGGTGATTTTCAAACTGAATTCCATGGAATTTAAATTCCCAGAGGAAGGGCTACAGAGCAAGTGAGTGGATGGGACATCGGTTCCTCCTTATTTGTTTTATATGTTGGGACAGTTCATAAGTGTTTTTATTTTATTTTTTCTAGTAATTTTTTTTTATTTTTCAATTCCAGCTGACATTCAATATTTAGTTTCAAGTGTACAACATGGTGATTAGCCATTTATATAAGGTTTTATTTGAAGAAAATGTCTAGCTGTTTCAAGATATTTTTTGCTTTTTTTTTTTCTTTTTAAAAGTCAGTGCAATCTTCTATTAGAAGGACTTTAAGATTTTTGTTTTGTAATAAAGATTCTTCTGAACCTGGGGTGGGGGAGGAAATGTGCATTATTTAAAGTCTAATTTCCATTCTGTAGGACTGAAGATTAGAGAGTGGAAAATAAAAAGACATGCTTTGAATCAAAGAGGAAAAGGAAGGAAGCATCATGCATGGCATTTCTGCCCCTTTTCTCTTCCAGCTAACCTTTTCATGCATGCTATTGTCTTGACGATGTTAACCATTGAAACTGTCAGAAAATATTGAAATATTTTTTACTAGTTAAAGGTAATTGTTTCTTGCTGGCAGCACACAAAAACCAGTTAAAGCTCCCCCCTGCTACACACCCCCCTATACCCCCACCAACAAAACAGAACACTGTTAAATACTTTTGTAAACAAGATTTCCTGATAGAAGACTGGTAACATATTCTTTGCACACATAAAAAAAAATTTCTAAATAAACAAGTGTAATTTGTCAAAAAGAACCTTATTAGAGAGTGACATCTGCTGAGAATCATTTATTTAATCAATACTCATTAAATATAAACTTATTTATTAAATGTATATTACCTGTCAAATTCTGGAGTTAGAAGAGAATCCTTTGCCTCACATGTTAGGTTTTCATAATGATAATACAGTTTTGTTAGTCATTTGTGAATGGTAATAATTTAATATTTTTCTATAACCAGGAAGAAATATAAGTTGTAGAAAACTATATTGAAAAGGAGACAGTTCGTCCCATATTTAGTGCAGTTCTTATAGAAATCATTTTGCTCTAGATCTCAGATCGTGAGTGTTATATGTAGCTAAATAAATAACATTTTTTTAGATTAATACCTATTTCCTATTTTAAAACACCAAAGTTTTACATTTACTGAAGGTTTCATTTACAGGTATCATTATATAAGATTAAATTTTTATCTCAAATTACAAAATAATATGGATTAGGTTCTTAGCTCCTATTACCTTGAAGTCACATTAATTGGTTTGATTTTGTTTCCATGCTGCAAGAACCTCAAAGAAGCTTTTACTTCATTCTCAAATAGTAAAGAACTAGCAAACACTGCAATGCTTTAGAACTAAGTGGGTATTACAAATGAGTTGGCAGTTCATGTTTGTGTTATGGTTTGTTATGACTGCTTAATTCAAAAGCATATTTGCAGAGAGGGAATTTGAATTAAGTAAATCAAAATAGTAAGGCTTTGATTAAAAAGTTAGCTTTCTTTAACTTAAATGTTGATATTTCAAGGCCTACTGATATTTTACTCATTTGTGGTTATTTTTGTTTCCTGTTCAGACCCCTGGGAAGTAAGAGAATAGTAAATCAAAGCCCAGATTGCTTCTTGCATTTATTTTCTTTTCATTTATGCCATGTATTAGTGCACTTTAAAGAAACTAAAGATGTATAACTTGAACAGAATCACTTTGAGGGAGAATTGTATTTCTGTACTAATCAACCTAAATAATTCTTGTTATAAAAGTTCTACTTTTTATGTTTGAGGATTTATTCTTTTTCTTTCATGATGATGTAATCATAAGTATTAATAGTGTAAAATCAGCTAAGAATATTTATATTACTAACATGAAATTTGGAGACCGTTGTCATCAAACTAAGGTTGTATTACCTGTTTTCCCATTTTCCATGTTTGATGTTAGGCCCATTTAAATTTATGAATTTATTTTTTTCAGAAAAAAAAAGTACCTTGCAAAACTGACTTGATCCTGCACATTTCAATGAAAGCTCATATAGAAAGTGCTCTAGCATTTTTTTTAAAAATCAATTTTTGGTTATTTTAGGTTAAATATTAAATAATTTTGATTAAATGACTTCAAAAGGATTTATTCTTTTGTATTTACATTTAGTAATTTAATTCTTCAGTTTGAAATTGAAGATTAAAAACCTTCTTAGTTTACATTTACCAGTTCTAGTCTAATTTTCTAATAATCTAACATGAGGTAATCATTCATAAATTAGGCCTTAGTGTTTAGATAATTCAGGCTTGTGGCCTATTCTTGGTGATCCTACTGAGGCAAACAGCATGGATGAGTAAGTTTCATTTTACCCAGTACTCCCTCACCCCATTCTGATGGTTGTCACTTTTCAGCACATTGCATTTTAAGAGGTACATTGGGTCTTGGAAATGTAAAATGACACCGTATGTGGAAATTTTTTTGAGATTTTTTTTTCACATATATATTCACTATTGCTAGAAATTTACTCACTTATCAGTAATTTCAGCAGTCAAGTAATAGTTATCTGGAATTCAGACAGTCAAAAAGATGTAATGCATAATTGCTTTAGAATTTTAATTGAGTATATGTGTATGCATATGTGCACATGTGTTTCTAATTTTATTTCCATATGATTCTTATGATTGCCGTGTATTCATTCATTCATTCAAAATATGCATTGAGGCATTACTATGTTTTTATGCTATACTAGGAACTGAAATTATAGTCCCTCCTCTCATGGAACTTAGAATAATGGTGAAGAGAGATAGCTAGATAAATGTTATGAAAAGAATTGCAAAATGTAAGAGGAAAATTCAGTAAGACTCAGAAAGGCATCCTACATTAACTCATTTTTACCTAAGATATGAAGGATAAGTAAGAAGCAGTCTTGAAAAGTGGGGTGGGATTTTAAGAAGAGAATATAAATAATCTCAGAGATATAGAAGAGCATGGTGTATTTAAGGAACTTAAAGATCAGTGTGACTCATGTGAAGTCAGTGTATCTGGTATTGAGGCTAGAAACACAGGCAGAAAGCACAACCGAGAGACAGGCCAGCAATGTTAAAGATAGGGGTTCCACTGATGGGTTTTAGCCAGCAAAGTGACAGAGGATTGCTTTAGTAAAACAAGGAGTGTTAGTGGAGGGATCTTGATGAATCCAAACGAATTTTTGAATATGAGTAATATTCAAAAAAATATTTGAATAATATAGTAGAAAAGACCATTTCTGTTGAGTAGATATGGATAATAAACAGGAAAAGGAAGAGTCAAATATTCTATGTTCTCTGGCTGCAACAAGTGACACCAGAGATACTGGAGAAAGAACAATATTAAGACAGCTAAGTGGAGAGTGCCAATAGTAAGTAGTCATATACATTTGGAATAGATGTTTAGGCAAGAGATATAATTGTCACCATATAGGAAGCAAATTAAGTCTTGAGAATAGAAGTGAACACTTTGGAGAGTCCTGGAGAGAAAACAGAAGAGAGCCCAGGTGGAATTCTGCAGCTCTGACATCATTGCCTCAATGCATCACATTTTCTACATAGTTTTATGGCTTGGCCTTTCGCATCAGAGTAGGAGTTCCTTACTTCTCTTGCTAACTAAAAACTGTTTTTGATATTTAATAGGGCTTTATAAATATTTGCTAAATAAAGGAGTGAATGAAAAATATGTCAGCCTGATAGTACTGCAAAGACAATAACTTCAATGTTATTTTAGATGCATACAGTGCTAAACCCTCTCTGATACTTTTTTGAGAAGGTGTAATGCTTGAAAACTTATGTTGCAGTGTAGTTCTAAGGCAAAGGACTAGAGGAACAAGATATAAACAGGTAGTGTGTAAAAGGAGGTGCAAGATTTCAGAAGAGGAAATATCAACGTGGTTTCAATGGATTTATATCAACTTCATGGAGTTGAAGAAAAAAAAAAGACTTAAGTTCTAACTATTCCCCAAAGCCTATGGATTCTACCTGAAAAACTCTCTCTAGCAATTAACATAACCAATGATGAGGAAGTGAGAGTGAAGTGAGGATCAGGAAAGCCAGGGGCCCCCAGTGCTATACTGGATCCAGCTTTAAGATTCTTCAAGGCTGCAGTGACATGCTACACTTATAGTAGTATGATTAGGACAAACTATAATAGATCTCCTTCCACCCAATCCCCAAGACCTCTTCCATTTCTGTTCAAAAAGACTCACAATGAAAACTACACTTAACGTTAACTGACCAGATGCTCAGTAGAATTGCATATGTACATACAAGTAGTTTAATAGAGACAGTACAGATAACTTCCTGATTGGTAGTGTCACTTTATTATTCCTTATTGATTTTGGTTTAGCCTAAAGGTACAGAAACAAAAGGACAAGGCAACACAGACCAGAAAAAAGATGATAATATCTCTGGCACTCCCTGACAAGCTAGCATCAGTCTACCCCTTGATGTTGAGCAGAGTTTCGGAGATGCCATGGTATCCTTAGAACACTTGTGGGTGTACTTTAATAGAACCAGCCTGATCTGGCAAAGGCTGCAGAAAAGAAGCAAATGTGAAAAGATGAGCGAAAGATGTCTATTCCTGCTGAAGTGTTATATGAAGTTCTATAGAATTTGCCATGTAGCCTAAATTATTATTATAGGCTGCACTTGGAGGAAGCCCTGATGACATGTATCTGAGGCGGCTGTTCCACATTCTTTTCTGAACTCTGAACTATCGGTGTGACTAGTCCGTCGGACGATGTTAAGGCAGAAAACAGCACAGCAGACAGACGTTTCCAGTGGGCAGAGTGAGCAGGCCCAAACTCTCACAGATTTCTGTGCATGAAAGAAGGCACAGAAGAAGCTGAACAGATGATCAGAGCAACATTTGTTTCTCCGCAGATCTAAAAATTGTAGTTCATATGTCCTCTTGCCGTTGATTGTGGACAACCAATTCCTTGGTATAAAGAACTTAATTTTCATAACAGGCTCTGGGAGGCACTGGTGATGCTATGTCCCAAGTTGTAGCTGCTATAACTATGAATATTAACTCAGTGAAACATGATTCCAGTTTTAATGCATTTTTTTCATTTCAATTTTTAACTAAATTGACACAAATTGGTGGTGAGATTGTGCCTATGGCAGTTTGTGTGTGTGTGTGTGTGTGTGTGTGTGTGTGTGTGTGTAAACATGTATTTTTCACTATACTGCTTTGATATTTCATTTCAAAGGAGCAGCATGAGCAGTATTCAGCCATAGTTTTGATAGTCATAAATGGTCAAAATTGTGCATTCTTAGATATTTCCCATCTATGTCAGGGGTGCGCAACCCCTAGGCCATGGACCCTTACTGGTCCGTGGCATGTTAGCAACCAGGTTGCACAGCAGGAGGAGAGCAGCAGGCTGGTGAGCCAAACTTCATCTATATTTGCACCTGCTCCCCAGCACTAGCATCACTGCCTCAGCGCCACCTCATATCCTCGGGCATTAGAGTCTCATAGGAGCAGCGGTCCCTCGTGCCAAAAAGATCAGAGACCACTGGTCTATGGGGTTTGCAAGTTCGTTCAGTTAAAACATTCTTCAAATGGATGGCTTTTTTGTTTATAATCCAGCTGATAAAGTAACAACCAAAGATTCCTGCTTTTGAACACAGAAATTCTTCCTACCTACCTATGCTAGAAATAACGGCATCTAAAGTGAAGAATTAAGAAACATTCCAAGGCTACTAGATTATCCTTAGAACTCTGAATTAACTCTTTAATGGTCTTGGTATTTAAAAGAAAAACATTTGTCACAAAATTTTACCTCTCAATATTTCTTTACTTTTTTTTTCCTTCTCTTTTCTTTCTTTTTTACTTTTCATTTATGTAATTATTTATTTATTTTGCAGCTTTTTTGTCACAGAAATTTAGTTACAACTGCACAGGTGTGTATGTTGCTTATATAAATGTAATTATCATTAACATCTGTGTGATCTGAGATTTTTATTTTGATAAGGGAACTTTTCGTTTCTATATTCATTAAAAGCTAGAAACTATTTCTAAAAAAGTACATGAGTTGATAAAACAGAAGGAGGAATGACAATCAAAGAACAATTTGGAAAGACACTAAAGAAAGAATGAACATGACTTTGTAGGGTGGTAATTAAGACTAGTTAAGATATAATATGGAAATATTCTGAATGGACATTTGATATTAGGATAATAATATACATATAACATTTGTTAGCATGTATTTGAAATCTAAGACAAACTGGGTAAGTCCAAATAAAGTTGAGATCGCTTCTCAGCCTTTTGGCTAAGATCAAGTGCAGATAAAGTTATGAGGTCTTGAGATCTGTTAAGATATAACTTATAACCAATGTTAACACTAATATTTGTTGTCATCAACTTTATTCTAACTTATGTCTCACTGGCCCCCTGTTCTAAATAATTTGTAAGGAGTTCAATTGTTCCTAGATGCGAAATGTTGTGAACGGGGATGATTCCATTTCTCCACTGTTAAAGTTGTGTGTTAATTTTCCCTTTTAAGTTGATTATTTCTAATTATGATAATACAGCAGCTGTGGACAATGCCCTTGCTTTCACACTCTGTGACATGAAAGGGACTGTAACTTGTTGAAATTGAGCGTTGGTACTGTCATTATTCCTGGGGAAGCTTATTAGCCTGTCACAGAAGATGCAAGAAAAACCCATCATTCCTTTTGGAATACGATGAGTCTTTGTCACCCACAATGCAATTAATGTTAAAAATAGAAAGAATGACTATGATATGATTATGATTAGCCAGAGATGAGCTATTGTCCAAGTAACAGACACCAATCCAGCAGGCCAAAGATGACCTACACAGAACCATCAGTTTGCTGATTGCCATTTCTCTCTGAGTTTGATGAAATATTCATGCCTTTGCTCTCCTCTCTGCAAGCACTATTGATTTCTTGTATAAACGGTGCTATATTTAGTCTAGACAAATGGAATGTGGATTGCTGCTGAATAAATTGGATGAAAGACTGGGATCTTGCCTGCCGCTTTCTCTCAGTCTTGGGCAATTATTTATAATCAAGAGCAGTTTTTGTAAGTTGAGGGTGATTTTTCACAATTTAGTGATTAGTCTCTGAACAAAGGCAAGCAGTTAGACAAATCATTTCTGTTGGGATAGCGGGTTAAGAAGTCAAATTACCCTTTGAGGTTTACAATAGCTATTTTGGAGAGTTCTGGAACATTTTTTCCTTATCTTTTTTTGGGGGTAATTTTTTTAGGGGTTTGATGTTTACAGTTTACAGATAATAAGAATACCAGCAAGAAGAGACCCCAGAGTCTCTCGAAATTTTACATTTGTCTTTACAGGACTAAATTTCTAATTTTTGTTTATTGGGATTTTCATATAAAAACTGGAGGCTTCAGTTTGGCCTTTTTAATGTAAAAAGGAAATATATCATTAACAGCCATTGCTTTTGGTTGGAATTATGCTAACTATAAATTAATGTTCAAAATCTGTTACTCCAGCGTCTTGATTGATAGTTCTCAATTGGATGCTGCAACCAGTGATCACGCAGGTCATCGTCCTCCATTTAGTTTCAGACTTGGCTCAATTAATATCTTCCTTTCACGAATGTTTTAGAAGATATTGTCCACTAAACTACGGTTTATTAATAAATTGTTCTACCATTTTCATTAACGTGTCGTTCCCATCCATATAAGCTTCTGATCAGTACATTGAAAAATAACTGGTATCAGCAACCCAAGACTGATACCAGACCCTCATCCCCACCCCACTCACAGGCCCACACACAGGACTGAACACACACACCCACACACTTCACATGATATGCAAGGACGTTAATATTTCCTTGAGTATTTGCAGCCTTGACTTCTATGGACAGGATTTCTGTTAGGCTTTCTGGACTCTGAAAATATCTCTTAAGTGCACATGGACTTAACTTTGTAGGTCCCAACCTGAAATCTGGAAATCTAAGTTACTTACAATAGTAGTCAGAGCATTAGCTGCACTTTGGAAAAAAATATAGAAAAGTAGAGGAGGAAAATTGTTCATACAACCATCTTCTGCTCTGTATTTCACCAGTCTTTGCTGTTAGAATTCAGAGACTAATGTAGTTAGAACCCCAGTAAATGGTATGCTCTGTGAAGGCTGGAATTTTTGCCTTTTGTTTTACTGCTGAACCCCAATATCTAGAATTATACCTGAGAATTTAACATTCTTAATGAATATATATTGACTAAATTATATTTAGCTCATTTAAAAGAGTTATAGGATGTATGTCACCTTTATTACTTTTTTCATGTAATAACAACATTTTTCATGTTCCTGTAAACTTTTTTTAATAATTGCATGTTTCCACCAAATGGACATGACATATTTTACTTAGATATTTCCTTGTAGTTGATTATTTTGATTAAAAAATAATACTTCAGTGAACAATATGGCATTGAACTGTTTCTTCTTCCGAATTATCTCCTTAAGATGTAGTCCTAGATTTGGCAAACCTGAACCAAATTACAGAAATATTTAATGCTTTCTGATACATGTCACCAAATTGTTTTTCAAAAGTTTTAAACCAATTGGTAGTGCCACCTGCAACATCTAATTGTCTATTTGGTCATAAGCTTATCTTATACAATGGGGTATTATATATATGCATGTGAATCATATATATGATATTTAATAATTAGAAAATGATGCCTTATTTTGATTTAAAATCTACATTTTTTTTATTACTGAAGGTGAATTTTTTTGTGTTGTTTAACTATAACCCTTTATTTTCTTTTTCCATTTTTCTAGATGTTTTAGTGTTTTTTCTAATATTTTATAGAAATCATATACAATTTTATTTTCATACTTGCTTTTAATATTTGTATTTTGTTTGCCACACATTGTTGATTATTTGAAGATATAGGAAATTTCCATTTTTATATAATTAAAAAAACCAAAAGCATTTACCGAGGGATATGCTAATGTCTTTTAGTGGATTATATTATTTAATCCTTTTCTTTTTCAATTTTATTTCATTATTAGTTTCAAGTACACAGTATATTGGGCAGACATTTATATAGTTAGTTTATGGAACAATACCCCCGGTGACTCTTTCTCTCCTCTGGCTCTCCACATAGCCATTACATTAATATTAACTGCATTCCCTATGCTGTGCTCCCCACCCCATGCATGACCCTCTATCGACTACCAATTTGTACTTCCTTAATTCGTTTAATCCTTTTAACAACTCTATATTGTTACTCTTTACTATAATTATCTCCATTTTACATGTGAGGAAACAAACCTAGAGAATTTAAATGACATACTCAGGGTTACACAGTGAGAAAGGTGGGAAGAGGCATTTAGATTTTTGAGCGAAGGTTGAAAATTGGCAGCCTATACGTGTCAATGTTTATTACAGAAGTTTTGGGTTTGGGGAGGGGGATCGGATAGAGAGTTCTCATAGTGTTTAAAGCTTTTAAATTATTTTAAATTGAAAATTAAGTGACTTCTGCCTCCATTGGATCTGTATTATCTTTTTTTTTCTTCACCAGTAATCGGTTGGACCTCAGCAGTGACTGACCACTTTAGATGAGTCACATAATCCAGTTCACCATCATTTTCCCTCCAGAATCTCACTTGTCTTTACCTAAATCTGTTCTATTCAACTACTTTCATTCCTGTGGGCAAGGGTGTTAGTCAAAATGTTTAACAACCAGTTTGGCTAAGCATGAATAACAGGAATGGATGCTAGCCATAAACATGTAGATCTGCATATATCTTCTGTCTGCGAGCTTTTGTGCTTACACCACTCGTAGACGTTGTCTGGTGGAAGCTGTGCTAAGATTTTAAACACATTATCAAATTTAAATTTTATAATTTTAAATATCTGTAATTATTCTCCAATCATCAAAACTTTCTCCAATGGCTTGATCGAATAATTGTTTTAATCCTCCTCACGGTTTTTCTGCCTTGTTTATTTTAGAACTAAGGTAACTGCGATACAGATTATGACCATTTAAAAACCAGCATATGGAAGCTTGGCTATTTTCATTCCTTGATATTAGGTCCTGACACCATTGCCATGGGTGATTAATTAATGTCACCATTTCTCACATTTTAGCATGCAAATTTGTATTTTTTTCTTTGCTAGGTCTAATAGCTCTCCAAATCTGTTACATTAAAAGCTTTACTTATTAAGAAATATATCTTATAATAAATTTTCTGACTCTGCTTACAAACAAGAATGTTCACACGTATACAAGTTAAGTCGTGTTACAAGTTCCCTATTATCACATGACATCTTTTTCCTCAAGAGAGTTGCATTTTTGGTAGTAAGTTGACTTGGCTTTTGCAAGTGGTCCAGTAGAATAATTTTTATGAACAACTTTGTACCAGCAAATAATTGGAGTTATCTCTTTGAAAAAGGAAAATGTGGAAAATTCACGGCAGAGTATATATTGCTGGGTGAAAATTAGGTCCATTTTTATATATCAAAGTTGATATAAAAAACTACCTTTTATTATCATTGTAAATTAATGACTAGATTTGTTGATGTAAAGTTTGCTGTACAGGGTATAGTGTCTTTTATTTTTGTTTGTACCCTAATCAATGTGCTAATTTCCTAGTCTTTATTATTTATCTTTTTTTCTTACTGTTTCTTAGTGGATGTGAAGTCAGAGGTTCCTGTGGGCCTGGAGCCCATCTCCCCATTAGACCTAAGGACTGACCTCAGGATGATGATGCCCGTGGTGGACCCTGTTGTCCGTGAGAAGCAACTGCAGCAGGAGTTACTTCTCATCCAGCAACAGCAACAGATCCAAAAGCAGCTCCTGATTGCAGAATTTCAGAAACAGCATGAGAACTTGACACGGCAGCACCAGGCTCAGCTTCAGGAGCACATCAAGGTAGCAGATGTTTCCTTGCCTCTGACCTTTTCACTCGGGGAGCCTGTATCATCACTTGGGCATAAGAAGGAGCACAGGGGGGAAGGTTCAGTGTGATTAACACATGCAGGTATGGCTCAGAGGGAATTGCGGTTGTACTGGTGAAAACCTGGGGTACAAGTGGTATGAATGCTGACTAAAAACTTGCTCTCATTCTTTGAGAGGCCTCTACCACTCTTACCCTTTAGTTTGTAGCTTCAACAGTGGGGAATAGTCACTCCTTACCCTTTTTAGATCCTCTTCTACATTTTTTTTTCATTTGCCCCATCTGCTCTCTACCAAGAAGAACCACGAGCCTGGGAAAACTCATTTTTATATTTCTAAAGAAGATGTTTATAGTATTTATCAGAAAAGATTAGTCTCTTTGTGTGAAGCAAGAGCTTTTTTTCCCCTACTACTCTTTATGGAAAAAATCTCATAATGTATACAGTCAAAATAATAACATAAAAAGCTCAAGAGAATTATACTGGTAAAGTTTTCAGTATTTTTATGTGAGTCTAAAAGACTATAGATAATAATTTATTGAAAGAATTTTGAGAGTAGTTGACTATTTGAGACCCAAGTTGTTTAAATTATTCTAAGAGAAATATGTCTATGTCCCAGATTTTTTTTATAGTAGACTAGTTTCTTGTCAGATCATTTTAGATGTGTCTGTGTATCTATTTCTTCTCTTGTATATTTAGAGATAAGTATTACTTTAGCTTTATTTGTAAAATATCTTTCAACATCCTGACAAAGACGTTTAAAACAAAGCTATTTTCATCTGGTTAAATACATATCTAATTTGACTTTATTATGACAGTACTATAAAGCAACAAATATTTATAATTAAAAATTTTATGTCATGCCCAACTCCTTCAAAATGACTTAAATGTGTTAATTTATTGCTATGATTAATGTTGTATTATTTTGTATTAAAGACACTTGATCTATTACTTGCATATCAAATGCAAACATATTTCTATGAGGTTAATATAGATCATTAATCTATGTTCATATGTATATAATTTTATAATATTAATATTACAGTGTCTGAGAAGGTTCCTATGTTTCTTGTTTTATAAGATACATCCTTAGACTAGAAGGCCTATTTTATCTTATTTTCCCAAAAAAAAAACTCCTCAATGCCTAATATAACTGTAATAATTTTTTTCTTTTAATAGTGAACTTTACTAAAAGAACTCTTGCAATTTATTGATCTAAAAGATACCTTAAAAATGAGAGTGAGGATTTTGTTTTTTGTCTCCTGGAATCAGTAGTTCATGGCTATATTTTGTAGTATAGGAAACCTTTATTTAGTTTATAGACTTATTTTTGAAGTGGTTTCTGAAGCCTTATTATTTGACCTTTTAAACAATAGTAAGAATATTGATGTCTAGATCTCCTTATTCATTCTAGGCAAGTTAGGATAGCAATGTTGATGAGTAAAATTTATTTCTTCGCCATATTTAAGTAACCATATGGTTCATTTTGCTGTGGTAGGTGAGCCATGTTGCCCCAAACATGAAGCCATATTGATGTTACTGCTCTCCTTAGATACTTCTTTTTCATTTATCTTTGATGCCTTTTGTAATTGTAAAGATCAATATAAAATTTTTGAAGTAATTTATTGTTTCATTTTACTCATATGTTAATAGTAGCAAATAGGTAATTAGTTGCTATTTTGTCCAAAAGTAACATGGTAAGTTTACTAATGGAAAATATTGGAAAAGAGAAGTTTCTTGAAAGAAAAAGGATTATGAGGTAGGCTAAAAGGAAAATTTAGCTTTGAAATGATTTTCCAAGTTAATAAGTTGTTTTCTCAGACACTAAAGACATACTTAAAATTTCCTTTTAAGTTTTAAGAAGATTTTGCTTTAAAATTTTTGTTTTTATTTTATTTTACACTTTTTATGGGTAAGGCTAAAATTGATACTTTTAATATTCATTTAGATTTTATTTTCATGAGGAAGACACAGCGCATGATGCTTTATATTAGCATTTTGAATTTTGGCTTCTATATTCAACATCTTGAGTTAGTTGCTGTTATCCCATTTTTCACCTCGTAAACCGAGGCAGAGAAAAATACTGTAACTTGCCAAAGGTCACACAGCCAATAAGTGGTACTTCCAGTATTTGTAGTCTGCCTTGTCTGTCTCAAAAGCTATCCAACCTTCCTGCCTCTCTCCTGGACCAGAACATCTGAAACTAAAGGGGTGAAGTTTTGTTTCCCCATCCACAAAGCCTTTTATCTGTATTCTATTATATTTGAGTATAAATTTCATAGTTTAGGTACCTATCTAATATAAACAGCAAATGATACTACCTTCATTAGTATTGAGAGTAAAAAATAGTAATAATAATTAAAATTTGGATGGTTCAAACTTACAGACTAAATTTCACATACATTATGGACATTGTGTGTGAGGGCAAGTATTTCTCTTATATAAGAGGAACCAAGGTTCTGAGTGGTTTACTGAGTTGTCTAGATCTCCTATCTAATAAAGTCAGAATGTAAGTAGAACCCAAAGTCTCTAATTATTCCTCAGTAGGCAAATTTATTATTATCTATTGATGTCTGGTTCTCAGTCTGAGAGAAAACTGATTATCTCACAACAGTTATTTAGAATGCTTTATATTCATGTTATTTATTGTTTAGAAGTGAATCCAAGGGATGCAGACAACTGAACAATAATGCATCAAAGTGCACTTTAATAGAAGTGATTTCTTCTTGACCAGTCTCTCTAATCTGAAGGTTTTTGTGTGCTGGAGGAACAAACCATATTTCCGCTGTTTTGAGAAAAAAGAACCTCTTATCAATATTATTAAGAGCCTCTTATCAATCTATTGAGAACCTTTTCTGTAAGGTTTTGAAATTTTTAACATTCATTCTATTTCAGATAAACTACTCCCAAATTAACTCATTTCTCACTGTTCTATTCAGTTTGATTGTTTTCACATCATTTTTTGGAATAAGAAATGAAGATTTTACTTCTTTATTTATAATATGAGAGACTTAGTAAAATAGACTTCTGGGCAGTTCCTGCCTTTGTCTGTTTCATATATTTCAGATTACAAAGAAAAGTTATTTAGGGAACTAAAGATCTGAGTGAGTTTTTGATGAGACAGAACAGGTAATGAAGCTACCTAAAAACTTGCTTATGGGTGACATTAAGACTATGATATTAATTGCTTGTCTTTAGATTTCAATAATTTACCCCCCCCCCAAAAAAAGTGGGCAAAAATGTAAAAATACAAACAAGCTCCAAAAAGCTCATACATAACTTTTTGATTTTGATCAGTGATAACTATGAAGCCTAAAAAAATTGCACACTCTCATGTCTTTCTCTTCTCGCAAGTTGCAACAGGAACTTCTAGCCATAAAACAGCAACAAGAACTCCTAGAAAAGGAGCAGAAACTGGAGCAGCAGAGGCAAGAACAGGAAGTAGAGAGGCATCGCAGAGAACAGCAGCTTCCTCCTCTCAGAGGCAAAGATAGAGGACGAGAAAGTAAGAGGCACTGGGGTGAAAGATGGACTCTCTCTTCCCTCATCTTTAGCTGATCACCGCACAAAAAGAACCTGATAAAGAGTGAAATTAAACTTGTCAAAATCGTCTGCATTTAACTAAAAGAATAAATTGCAGACCCAAATGTAGAGTTTTGATGCCACATATCAGCTCTCTGTTTTCAGTCTGCAAAGCATTTAAGGAAGTAAACATAACATTGTCTGGCAAAGATTAATTTCTGTTGTTTTGAATTTTAAAAATAGTATTCTAGTAAAGCAATCTAGCTATGCCACACTATTTAATAATAACCTTACTCCTACATTTTCTCCCTATACCTTTCTCTGGCTCACGTAATAATAATTCTGTAAGTCAAGCCTTGCCTCCATTTAGTTTTTGAGTTCCAAGACTTTGGGAAGATTTAAGGCAGAGCATTTGTTTAAAAAAAAAAAAAAAACTATCCACAAGAGGGAGACAGATCCAAATAATTCCTCTGTGTGAGGTCAGTTCAAAATCAGGTTGTTGCAAGGTTTAAAACAAGATGAGTTGAACTGAAATTGCCAGCAGTGTTTATTTGTTTAATGCTCAAAAGAGTTTTTAAAAAGTTTTTCAAAATAATGATTCAAAAAATATCATTTAATGTGTTCAATCACTTATGTGGTTCTCCAAGATTCCTCATTTTTAAAAGGCAGTGTTCTGTTCCTCAGCAGTATTTTTAAAGCTTAGAAAAAAATTAGTATTAATCTGAGATTCCCCTTTCTATAAAACAATTTTTAAAAGTCATTAAAGTTCTTTTAAAAATGTGTGCTTTAATCAGTAGTTACAAAATGATTACTTTGCCATTTTCTAAAGTCCATTTAGACTCTGGTTTCTTCTTTTAATAGGAAAACTTCATTACTGTGACCGTGGTATTACTTGTTAATTTTCGCTAAATACTTTAGAGTCATGAAAGTATCAAACCCCAAATCAACATCTGTTTCTATATGCGTGTGTTTCAGGGGCAGTGGCAAGTACAGAAGTAAAGCAGAAGCTTCAAGAATTCCTGTTGAGTAAATCAGCAACGAAAGACACTCCAACTAATGGAAAAAATCATTCCGTGAGCCGCCATCCCAAGCTCTGGTACACGTATGTTCAGTGTTTGGCTGTTTTCAATTCCGGGGTCAAGAACATAGGTTGTATATTTAGCCCACCTGGGCATAGATCTGGGCTTACTAGTTCTGAGCTATGTGGCTATGGGCAAGGTCCTTGACTTCTCTAACATCCAGTTTCCTGCTCTGTAAAAAGAGGACAATAATAATACCAGTCCTCTAGGCTTTCTGGAAAGGTCCTACAAAATAATGTGGTAAAGTGTGTAACAGAAATAGGGCTTAATAAATGTTAACAGGTATCCTCTTGTGGTCCAGGAAGAACATATGTTCTTTGCTGAATGAATAACTGACAAATATGGGGTAGGGCATCGAAATTGGTTTGTTTTGCAGTTTTCTATTCTTAGATGGTGCATCTGACATTTTTATAGTTATTTCTGAAGATTTGGCAGGTTTAGATTTTATTTTATTTGGCTTGATATAAGATGGAGCTCTGAGCTATTTTTAAAAGTCCAGAAGATTAAAAAAAAAAAAAAAAAACGGGGAGAGAAGACTAGGGAGGGAAGGGGAAGAAAGAGAAGGGAGGTACCTAACTAAATAAATCCAAGTCTTCAGTAACTAGTCTCCCCTGTCTATATCACCTTATTTCTTCCCACCCTGTAACATGAGAGATTAGCTTCTGGTATATAACCAGACAAAACAAAACAGTGCGATGTTATGGTCTTTATGGAACCAAGTTTCCCCAAGTTCAGTAAAGAAATACTATGTAATACATAATTCTTCTTTCTGTAAAATATAAGGGACATGGGTTTTTTGAAAAATCAGGACAAAACTAATAGGCAAAACATATTTGGATAATACGCTAATCGATGATAATTTAATTTCTTACATTTTATAAATGTTTACAGAATGACCATAGGATTTTAAACTTAAATATTTTAATCCTTTACATCATAAGGATAAGGGAGTAAATATTTGATTACACTGTTACACTGAAATTGTAAGCATCACAGGATTTCTATTTAAAACATTATTATACTTATAATTCTATTTTATTTTTCTCTGATTCTAAAAAAAGTTAACTGAGACAGATTCCATAATGCTGTGTAAATACTTTTTAATGGTTTATCTAATTTCTATTACACATGTTAGTTCACTTGAGAACCAATCCCTGAAGAACATTGTTCAAATGTTCAACCAATATCATGAAGTATTGAAAAAGAAATACTATTTTATTATTCTAAAATATGACCAATTTAAAACAATTCATATTTCTTTTCCAAGGTTAAAGCCTGTTTTAAGAAGAGATAATACCTTTTTGGGGGGATGGGGGGGCCACAACTAAATACAAACAACTAAGCTGAAAATTCTATAGCTGTTCCCTTGGCTTTATTAATCATGACTCTCAAATGTTACATAGCAATCCTTTTTTGTACTGAACTGAACTTCAGTAGGGTCCAACTCCAGACAGCCATAAATCATTAACTTATGGAATCTGAATGCAATACTTTTTTCCAGTTATGGCTAGATGAAATATCCTTAAACCAGATAATTCTTGAGAATGCGTGATTCAAATTAATAGTACTGGTAGAATGATCACCTTGGTGGTGATACCATGTCCTAGCCATTGTTTTCTTCATTTGTAATAATTATAGGTATTTATAACCATTGGTTAGTCTATGTTCCATCCTGTAAGTTGTTCTTCA
Source organism: Eonycteris spelaea (assembly GCA_003508835.1). NCBI lineage: Eukaryota > Metazoa > Chordata > Mammalia > Chiroptera > Pteropodidae > Eonycteris > Eonycteris spelaea. The sequence goes on from PUFA01000027.1 coordinate 12,660,904, forward strand.
GTAGTGCAATTGTATCTCCTTCACTGCATTTATGTAGAAAAGAGAAAACATTTTGAAAAATCAAAATTGTTTTTTCAAATCACAGTCACCTGAGGCTGGTGTACATGTACTTTCATGTAGTATCTAACAATTTTTTGTAAGACGAAGCTCTTCTGTGTTTACTTTTACCTTGTTTATTCTACATTGTTGACCAAAGGATTCAGATGACGACTTTTTCAATAGCATGACTCTTGAAAAAAGTACACAATAGTCTCAGATTATCAAAACTCAGGATCTTGGTAAATTCTCTCTTTTAGTAAAACAAATTTTCTATGTGACTGTGTGACCAAACACATAGTGGGCATTCTTGGAAGTCCTGCATCATTCCATAACATACTGCTAAGGTGAACTTGGTTACATGAGGCTGTGGTTTGTACACACTAAAACGGAAGAACATAAACAGAGCTGAGACACGTGTACAGCATGTGCAACTGATTATTGCTGACCAACGTGCAATGAAAACTCCAGTGCAAATGGTGGACCCTCTTTTTTTTCTTTTGTAGGGCTGCCCACCACACATCATTGGATCAAAGCTCTCCACCCCTGAGTGGAACATCTCCATCCTACAAATACACATTACCAGGAGCACAAGATGCAAAGGATGATTTCCCGCTTCGAAAAACTGGTAAGCTGGTTTAACAGAAGAGTCCACTTATTCTCCCATAACATACCTGTAGTTTCATTTTGCCATGCCTCTAGCAGATCTATGATCAAAGGATTTGATCATAGACATTTGATCCTGCTCTCTGTACCCCTGTCCTCAGAATAAATAAATAGTGTGTGCAGGCACATTTACGCATGCACAGAGACACATACACACATACACACACGTATACACCTATTTCTATATCAGTTGATTCAATATATAATCCAAGTACATTTTTTAATTTAAAAGTTTATCATATTTGGATTTTAGACCAATTGTCTTATTAGCAGTAAATAGTAGAATTAAGGAAAATAGAAATTGGATTTCTCAGAAAACGTACATCTTTTCCATGAATAAGAACTTTTATCATATTCACCGTTTATCCGATTTTTTATTGAGCTTCTATCATTTACTACAAAAATGAGAATAATAAACAGTATTTCTCACACATTTTTAAATCCTTAAATTTCAGTTGTTTAAGTGGTGAAAACGTAGGGTCAAAGCTCTTTTCTAAGTAAGTGACTTGCCTAATGTCTTACAGATTACAGGAAAATTTAGAGTGAAGTTTTGTACCTAATAATCTCATGTAATTACATTAAAATTTGCTTATGGAAACTGGGACAGTGAAGCTTCTATTTGGAATTTAGTAAGCAGTCCTATGGTTCTAAGGCCTGTTTTTGTTTTCCCATCTTCTCCTTTTATAACCCTCTGACAATGTGCACATTTTATGTGTTATGTGCTCTTACTTCTATAATAAATATATTTAGACTTAGCAAGATATAAGCATAAAGAAGATTTGTATACTTTCTGTTCTAAATCTTGTGATGTTTTCCAAAATATGGCTCTTTAGAGAGAGTTGTAAATTAAAAAATTTTGTGCCCACAATTAATCTGAAAAGTTATTCAGAGAAGATAGTTTGATCCATTTTATTTTACTCAGGTCTACTTGAAGAAGTATGGATCTGTGTAATTTGCATATGAAATCTACCAAGAAACAATGATTTCAAATAATTACATTCACTTTCCCAAGCAATTTTGAATAATTAAAAGGATATAGATTATAAAACACATGCTGAAACTATTTTCTGTTATATAATTTACCTGTAACATAATGAAGATTTAAAAATATAATCTGTCATGAAGAAGAATGTATTACTGACCATCTGTTGTACCAGGCACTGAGGAAGGATGACCAAGTATTCCAAAGCAATTCATGCCTTTTTCTTTTAATAGCCCAAAGATTTTTACTCTGATGATAGGTATAGTAAAATACTTCAAGAACAGTATACAAAGGGAAGAATGAGTTTTATGAATTGCATCAGAATTTCGTACTATTATCTACAAATCATATTGCCTTTCATATAAATAAACTTCTCTGGGATGAAAGGAAGAAAGCAAAAAGTGAGCCTCCATGTATTTCTAAAACATGGAGTATAGTTTATGAAAATTGATCCATAAAGGACAGAAGTTTTAGAATGTGCAGTCTTTGATCTGCAGCCTTGACATTTAGTGGCACTAATGGCATGTGTAGGAACTATTGACAGAGATTATGTGAATATTGCCCCAGGTCTCAGGGCAGTGACTGGTATTCAAGAGCCCACAGAGTCACTAAAAGGAAAGAAAACACAAGTCTCCTTATGGCAGGAGGTTACTGATGAGTGATATAGTTACATTCACTGAGAAAGACTTCTACCCTGCTGTGCACACAGCCTTTGAATATATTCTTACCACTGGGAGATTGAAAACTGACTGCAGAACTGACACTGACTTTGACAAGAAGTGGCATTTGGAACCAGTAAGCATGCAGGGAAAAAAATCTGCGTTTTTTTCAGTACTGTAGGGCAAATACTAAAAACCCATACTTTGTGTACCACTGTTTCCATGAGAACAACTTTGGATTTTTCCTCTGTGAAGAATGAGTAGCAAGCTGTTAATTTATTCTTGTAGAAAGTCTCAATCCATAATAAAATTCAAAGTGAAATCCTGCTCAGGATATATGTTATGGAATTATATTCAAATCTGTACTAATATGAAAGACCTCTTTGATGTCTATGGGATGTATAATAACAGTGAAAAGATACACCGCTTGTCTTTTCTTTTTTCTCTATTTGCCCAGTATTTTAAATTTCATCCCTTTGTATTGAAAACCTGATACTCATGAAGTGTTAGGTTGTTGATCTGTAAAACCAAACATTTTCTAGCGTTGTACCAATAAAATTCTTGAACAACTATTAATATTTTTATAACTCTATAGAGGTTTGAAAATATTCCTTAATTCAATTCCTATTGTTTAAGGATGTAAGCTATAATTAAATACAGATGTTTTCCACACATTATCTAAAATACTTAGAGATACCCTTCATTAATTACAAATAGAACTCTTCCAACTTTGATAAATATAATCCATCTTGTGTCTTTCCAATCCACTGTGAGAAAGTTTAAACATATATTTGCACTAAATAGAAGAGCATCGAAGTAGAGTCAAATAATAATGTTAACTTCAACATTTGTTGTATTGTAGTGACTCAATAGTTATTTCAAAAGAAAGTAAACAAAAATATTACCATTGTAAATATATATATGATAATTGGGAAGACTAAGATAATTTACACATAAATCTATGTCATATTAATTGAAATCTAGGGTAGTGGTGTTGATCATATAGTATAAATACCAAGACAGCTTTAATACAGTTGAGCTTTTCTCTTGGGGCCTGATTGTCATCTTCGGTAGTCTACTTGAATTTCATTGAACTGAATCTTAGATTTACAAGAAATTGTTAAATAAGTGGATTCTATTTTTGATCTGCATAGAATACTAAATATTTTCAGTTTCTTTTTAACTTACATCAGTACTGAGTTGCCAGTATGTATTAGCAAGATTTAAGGGAGTAAAGCTGGAACTAGAGTAAGAAAATCTTAATGACCTTAAAAACTGGCCCCAGGGGTCTCCCTTAAGCAGTGAACACTATTTGGAACCTCTCTTGACCTCTTAGGACCCAGTCGAACAGTGACAACCTAGGAACAGTGGACCATAGAAGTCTCATTTGCCTGCAGAAATCTGACCTTTGTCATGCAAAGTGGACCTTTACTTCCTTCCCCTCAGGCGAATCATAGTTGCTCATAGAATTTGAGCACTATGGAAACATCAGAAAAAATACCAATAGTTGGCTCTAATCAGCCCCATTTCTAAATCACTTTTAAATGTAGGAACTGAGAGTCATTTGCTCCTTTCACAACGATGCGTATCAAAGGCTTTCATAATTGGTTGTGAAGTTGAGAATAAAATAATTGTTTTTAATTTTTATATTTTTGGCCCACACTTGAAGTAGCCCTTCTTTTAGAATTATACTTTGCGGTTCCTTTTATTCTTTAACACAAGAATTTGTTGATACTGAAATTTAGAATATTTTACTGGACTTTATGGTTGGGCTGCAAATTATATCATGTAATAGGTGATTTTCCCTCCCTAATATAGTATGCTGCTGAACTGATAATAAACTATAAAATTGGGAAAGGAAGCTTCTAGGTCCAGACACTTTTGAAATAGTACATATTTCTCACGAAGATAGCGCCTATGTGGTGACTTTGAACTGACTTTCAGAACCATTTGAATTGGATTCTATTCCAGTGACTGTGTGCACATGTTTCATAAAATATTATGATAAAAAGTTCTAGAAGTTTTTATGCTCATTAGATTATTGGGGTCTCACCCAGTGAACTTTGCCTTTCTTTGAATGTTGCAGTCTTTCCATTTAATGCTTCTGAACAAAGTGAACTGGCTGGCAAGATTAACCTCTTAAAGTGCACAAGCCATATAAAGCTTGGCTTGGGCTAATAGGACTGTTCCAGCTCCGCTGAAATATTCATTTTAATGGTCAGCAACGCTAGAATAAGACCCGAAGATGGAAGGGCTCCAAACATAAGTTGAGGTTTTGGAAGGCCAATGTCATTTTCCACACTGAGTAAATTGGAAAGGAGGCAGAGATGAGATATATAGCTTTATAAATCTCTCTCAGTATAGCAGTTAGAAGTTATGTTGTGGTCCTTTGGTGACCTTTGCAAATTGTTGTAATCCAGAATCAATACAAGAAGATGTTTTTAAATGTTTTAAACTTTTGTTCTCTTCTTCTCTCTCTAGTTCTGTGTCTGTCTTATAATACACATGTGCACACATGGACATAAAAACACACATCTCTGCACAGATAGCGCTAAGATAGCACTTCTGCTTATGAAAATATTCACTCATACTCTTATTGCAGATTGATAAGAACTAGAGCATTTTTATATATTTTAGTACTCTTAGTTCCATTGTTTTGGCGATTCTTACTTTGAATTATTGAAATATATTCTTTGTGGATAAATTTACATCAGTTTTCCCAGAGCTGAAAAGCCATGTGGCAAAGTAACACGGCTTTAAACCCATTTACCATTTTGAAATCTGGATCCTCAATCTTGGAAAATATTATAACCTCTATAGGCCACACTTTCCTCATCTGTAAAATGGGAAGAATTATTGCACTTGGTTCATACAATTATTTTGAGGATTCGATTAAGTAATGCATGGACTGCACTTAGGATCATGCATAGGATTTAGGGCATTTAATCGTAACTTCATGTTTCTAGTTGATAAAGGATTGAGTTTATTTTTATTGGGTTAAAACAGAATCTCTTATTATTGTGGAAAGTCTTTTTTTTTTTATGTTGACCTTGGTTAACAAAATCCAGTAAGTTTCAGGTGTGCAATATACATATGCATTGTGTATTCACCACCCATAGTTAGATTTCTTTCTGTCACCACATATTTATTTGACCCCTTTTACCTCAACTACCTGCCCCCTCCTCTCTCCCTGCCACTCTCTAGTAACCACTAGTCCATTGTCCACGTCCATGAGTCTCTGTTTGTGTGTCCTATTCATTCGTTGTTTTCAGTTTTATATCCCACACATGAGTGATATCATGTGGTTTTTCTTTCTGGCTTATTTCACTTAGCATGATTATCTCAAGGTCCATCTATGTTGTTGTACATGGCAGTATTTCATCTCTTCTTATGGCTGAATAATATTCCATTGTATATATGTATGTACCACAGCTTCTTTATCTAGTCATCTATTGTAGAATACTTTGGTTGCTTCTGTGTCTTGGCCACTGTGAATAATGCTGCTATGAACATCAGTGTGCAAATATCTTTTTGGATATGGGTTTTCAAGTCTTTGGGGTAAATACCTAGTAGAGGGATAGCTGGATCATATGGTAGATCAATTCTTAGTTTTTTGAGGAACCTCCATACTGTTTTCCATAGTAGTGTACTAGTTTACAGTTTCACCAGCAGTGTATGAGGGTTCTTTTTCTCTGCATCCTCTCCAAGATTTGTTATTACTTGCCCTGTTGATAACAGCTATTCTAACAGATGTAAGATGGTATCCTGTGTGCTTTTGATTTGCATTTCTTAATAGCTAATGATGTTGAGCATCTTTTTATATATTTGTTGGCTATTTATATGTCGTCTTGGGAGAAGTGTCTGTTCAGGTCCTCTGACCATTTTTTTAATTGGATTTTTTTTTTGTTGTTGGAAAGTCTTTTTAGGGTCTTATATTTTCACTTTTATTGGTAAAACAAGTCAATTGAGGAGAAAGTGAAAACATTTTTATTTTAAGCTGTGTGCAATGTGCAATGCTAACATCAAGAAGGGAGCGGATCCTGGGATTTCAGAGCCCAGTATGGTGTCCAGAAGGAGCAGCAGACTTGTTTCTGTCATTTACTGTAGAAGGAACTCTTAATTGATGTTCTGTGCTCACTAGGGCCAAACTGAGTTCTAATTTTGCCATTGACTTCATTTTCAAATTAACGGACTTTAATTTTTACAACAGTTTTAGATTTACAGGAAAATTGAGCAGATAGTAGAGGGTAACCATTTTACTCTCCCTTCTCCCCCAGAGTCTCTGCTCTTATTACCATATCATAGTAGTGGGGTACATTTTGTATAGTTAATGAACCACTGTCAATACATTATTATTCATGTAGTCCATAATTTACATTAAGGTTTAGTCTTCATGTTGTAAATTCTATAGATTTTGACAAATGTATAATGTTGTCACATATCCACTATTACAGTATAATGCAGAATAGATTCACAGCCCTAAAAATCCTCTGTACTCCATCTATTCATCCCTCCCCTGACCAACTCCTGGGAACCACTGATATTTATACCGTCTCTATAGTTTGGTCTTTTGCAGAATGTCACATAGTTGGAATCATTCAGTATGTAGCCTTTTCAGATTGACTTTTTTCACTTGGCAACATACATTTAAGATTCCTCCATGTCTTTTGTGGCTTGAAAGCTCATTTCTTTTTATCTCTGAATAGTATTGCATTGTACGGATGAACCACAGTTTATCCATTTATCTATCGAAAGACATCTTAGTTCCTTACAAGTTTTAGCCATTACGAAGCTGCTATAAACATTCACATGTAGGTTTTTCTGTGGTTATAGGTTTTCAACTCAATCGTACTAGGTAAATACTTAGGAATAGGATAGCCGATCTTATGGTTATTAGAGCATGTTTAGTTTTATAAGAAACTTCCAAGCTGTCTTTCGGAGCGGCTGTACCATTTGTTTCACACTTGCCAGCAGTGGATCGGAATTCCTGTTGTTCCACATATTCACCAGCACTTGGTATTTTTAATTTCAGTGTTTGGGATTTTAACTACTCTCATGGGTATATAATGGTTTCTCGTGGTTTTAATTTGTAATTTCCTAGTGTTAGCATGGACTATCTTTCTCCATTCATTTCCTTTCAATCTATCTGTGTCCTTATATTTAAAATTATTTTCTTATAAGCAACAGATATAGTTGAGTCTCATTTTTGTTGTTTTTGTTTGTTTTTTTGACCCACTATGATAATTTCTTTTAAATGGTTTATTCAACCATTTATATTTAAAGTGGTTATTGATAGAGTTAAATTAATAACTACCATGTTTGTAACTGTTTTCTAATCATTGTTCATACTTTGTTGATTTTTATCTTCCCCTCTTTCCTGCCTTCTCTGGTTTTCAGTGAACATGTTGTATGATTCCATGTTCTCTGCCATCTTAACATATCAATGTACCTCTTAAAAACTTTTCTTTTGTGGTTTCCTTAGAGGTGAAGTACCTATTTACAGCTAATTTATATCCGCTTTCAAATACTATTATACTGCTTTATGGTATAGATGCCCTATGACAGGGTATTCCTAATCTTCTCTCTCATTTTTAAAAAATGATTCTATTATTGATTTTACCATTCAATAAGCTAAAATTATCCAATACATTATTAATATTATTACTTTGAAAAATCTATTAGATCTATTAAAAATAAGAGAAATAAAATATTTTATTTTACCTTTATTTATTCCTTCAATTACATAGATCTGACTTTTTGATCTCTATCCTTTTCTTGCTGAAGAACTTTTAATATTTCCTGCAAGGCAAGTCTACTGGCAACAAATTTCTTTAGTTTTTTTTTTTTTTTTTGAGAAAATTTGTATTTCTACTTTATATTTAAAGGAGAATTTTGCCGAATACAGAGTTCTAGGTCATTGTTTTTTATTTTTCTTGTAACACTTTAAACACTTCATTATACTCTCTTCTTGCATGGTTTCTGACAAGAAATTTGATATAATTATTATTCTTGTTACTCCATGGACAAGTTGCTTTCTAATATCCTCTGCTTTCCTTGAAGATATCCTCTTTATCTTTGGTTTTCTGCAGTCAAAAATATAATATGTTTAGATGTTTAATTTTTGGTATTTATACTACTTCATGTTCTCTGAGACCCCTGTATCTGTGGATTCCAGCCATTATTTAAATATTCTCATGTTCCTTTATCTTCTTTTATTCTAGGATTCCCATTATGCATGTATACATTATATCTCTTTTAATTGTCCAAGAGTCCTGGGGTATTTTCTTCTTTATTTCTTTGCCTTTCAGCTTGGGAAGTGTCTGTTGACATGTCTTTAAGGTCATTGCTGCTTTCCTCAGCTATTTCTAATCCAATGATGAGCCATCAAAGGCATTCTTCATTTCTGTGCTTTTGATTTCAAGTATTTTCTTTTGAGCTTTTCTTAGAGTATCCATCTCTTAGCTTATGTTCACCCATATGTTATTGCATGTTGTCAACTTTTTCCATTAAAGCCCTTAACATATTATTCATAGTTATTTTAGCTTCTGTATCTGATATTTCCAAAATCATTGTCATATCTGCATCTTATCTGATGCTGGTCTGATGCTCTTCAGACTGTGCTTTCTCTTGCCTTTTAATATGTTTTGTAATTTTTTGTTGAAAGCTAGACATGGTATATTAGAAAATAGAAATTGAGTAGTTAGGCTTTTGGTGAGATTTTATGTTAATGTGTCTGGAACTGAGCTATGTTTAATATTTGCTGTAGCGGTAAGTGCCAGAGGCTCTAGTTTCTTTGAATTGTTTTGTTTTGTTTCTTCTCTATTTTCTTGGAATTTTCCTAAGAACACCTTCATAAATAGAGTGTGTGTCTTTCAGCCCTCTCAGTTGTAATCCATGTTATTATCCTGGAACCCTGTTGGTGTGGTAGTAAGATGTCATGAGGGTTAATGTTCTATAATGTCATGATTGAATCTTATTTTTTTAGTGGGTATGAGTCTGAGATCTCTGACATCCACAACTGTTTTTTGGTTTCTTTTTATCTTCCTCTAAAGTGAAACAAGAAGGCTAGAAGAGGCTGCAGTTGACTAACTGCCCTTCCATCCAGGTCAGATAAAGGTCTGGTAAAATATTTTTTCTTGTAGCCAGGTTTTTATAATGAGAAATGCTCTGGGTATGTTTTAAAATTGTGACTTTTCTCCTGAGCATATTTCTAAATGGCTACTTTTCTCCCCTCCTATATCCCTACTTTCTAGCTTTACTTAAATAGCGAAGGAGTTTTTACTGATCTTCACTGAGAGAACCTGGTTGGGTTTCTGTAAGTAAAACCCATGAATGCGTAGGGTCCTCCCTGAGATTGGGCGCCTAGAGTTTTTAACTCTCAAGCTGGCCCACGCTCAGCCTCCAACAATGCATCAAAATTAACATTTAAATGTTCACAGGAGTTACTGACTCCAGTGGCCTCTGTTTCCAATAAGCTGATTTCAGCTTTGATTTTCTGTATTTCCCTCTCTTTCCAGATTTTGAGGTGGTAATTAGCTCTGAGACCTCAATTATCCAATAGATCTAAGAAAATTGTTTTGATTTTTAATTTGCTCAGCTTTTTTTTTGCGGTGAGAATGGGAGAATAGATTTTTCAAATCCTCTACATTATGGAGTTGATGCCATTGACTTTTAAACCTGTAAAATAGTCTTTAAAAATTAAAACACAACATTTTAATGTTTTAATGTGACAGATTCCTATTTAAGCAATATAATGCCTATTAATTAATTGTAATAAGTATTTTGAAAAGATTAACATTAATAATTGACTCTCTTTCTACTCTGCTTGGTCATGGCTAACAAATCCATGCTAAAAACTGTGACAGAAAGAGAATGACTGAAGTAATTTTAAATCACATTTGGGAAGGAATGTAACGCTTTGTGCTGAAAGCTTTGCCTAGTGATTCATTCTGTGGCATTTTATTCTGTCCCTCTTTTATATGTCATCTTTCTCTTTTCCCTAATGGGAACCAACACTCCATTGATTTTTGCTACTTTGAAAATAAATTTGATGAAATATTGGGTTGGAACAGCATATAAATTACCACGTAAGCAAGATTGTAGATTAACAAGAACTTTTTTTTCCCCCGCGTTTCTTACTTTGTTTATAATATCAAACACTTGCAATTTGATAAGGTGAAAAAAAATCAATCTTTTTTTAACATTCCAAAAATTAGAAAATTCAGCTCTTTTTTAAATAGTATTTGACTTTTTTACATAGATAATTTACTTAGTAAAAGAAGGCTTTTTGTTATATTTAGTCATTTAGATTATAAAAAGTTAGTTATTTTAAACTACCATATTTCATTGATTTTAAGATGTGTGTTTTTTAAACAAGCATCTGAAACCTGAATGGGTCTAATGGATATTTCATAGTTTAACTAGAAATGTGTTCTGGTTTTAGAATTTTACTGGTATACATGGTAATTGTGCATGTTACAACTGATAAATTATTGTAGTATTTACTAGAGAATTAAATGGTTTAGTATAATAAGATGCCTTGTGATAAAACACAAACTTTTATAATATACAGTTTTTCATTTAAAAATTATAAAAAGCATATGGAAATTAACGTTTTTAAATTTTTTTTCAAAAGTTAGGTATGATTAGCTTAGGATCAGGTAACAAAATAGTTTAAGTTTCACAGTTCGATAAATGAGAAACTGGTCTTACAGATCATGTATGCAATATGTATAACTAGTTGGAGCTAAGAGCAAGTATAAATTGAGACCTGTGATAATCAGCCTTATAAGGACTTTGGAAATCTAACTCAAGTTATTTGTTTGTGGAGGAAACTAGTATGAAAAAGCTCATATAACTAGAGAGACGAAGCCTTGGAAATAATTTTATGGTTTGCAGTTAGAATTAATTAGATCTGACCGAGAATTCCAGCATAGTGCTACCACTTAGAGTTATATGACCACAGGCAAGTTCCAAAACTCCTTTGAACCTCAGGTTTTTCAAGTGTCAAGTAAAGAAAATATTTGCCTTTTATGGTTATTGTAAGCAATAAACATACTCTATGAAGTACCCAGAACAGTGCCTGATATATATATAAGTCTCAATGTATATTACTAGTATGAGTTACTGAGAATAATGGTGAGCCATTAATGGAAGGAATTATTAACAGTAGCCACATGATATAATTGTAAAAGAATTGGAATGGCAAAAGAAGTCTAGAGTTGTGGTCTTAAACCTGTCATTAATATATGAGCTTGAATATAACACCTCATGATTTTGGATCTTAGATTTCAGTTAAATGAAAGATTTGGATCTAATGGTTCCTAAGATTGTGTATAAGTCTAAAAGGAACTATATCATCATACTTCATGAAGAGTAAGGTAAGAAAATGTTAATGATTTGAAGAATGTATAAATAAGAAAGAAATGATGGCACTTTTGTAGAATTGTATCTCAAATTCATTTTAATTAACTGTAGTAAAGTCAAATGACATATTTTCACTCCCCATAAAATGCTCAATTAGAAATGGGCAGGGCATTTTAGATAAGATGAAATGAGAAATTGGCAACAAATAATAATTTAAAAGCATTTAGCCATCTGTTGTCTAATCATGAGAATGATTGAAAAATAACTCCTAATTTGTAATATTCACAATTATACAATTTGAAACACTGGTAAAATATGTCATGCAAATATCTGTACTTATATATATCTCTAGGCATATCTAATGAAATAAATTAAAAGATGACTGAAAACAAATGATGAAATATTTGTAATTATATTTCCTTTAAATTTTCAGCCACCCACTGAGTTACTTTGAAATGAACGTGTCCTTAATGACAAAGATATCTAGAGAAACCATTATCTGCTCAGAAACCTTCTTAGTTTTTAAGGCAGTACACAGCAGTTTATACCAGCATGCTAGATTTTTTTTAATAGGTGTCTTTAATTTATCTATAAACGGTTATCTTTATTTCTTTCTACCAATCTCCTCTTTTATAAAACTATTTGCCTTTGAGCTTTTTAAATTTTAATATATGTACTGATTCCTCTATTCTTTACTACCTATGCATACACAAGATAAATTCAAAAGTCATTTTTCATAAAAGTTGACAATCCTATGTCAATTATTAAATATCATATTTCATACTGTTGTTTTTATCTTGTTCTTCCCCAATGGATGACAGAAATGTTCTTGAAGAGAGTGTTTGTAACATCTTCATTCCTTTTCTGACAAACCACACTTCGTTCTGGGACTATTAGTGGGTATGAAAGAGATCAATATGAGTGAAAAAGGGCTTTTGCTGTTAGGAGCTTACTGTCTTCAGAGTGAGGCACATGTAGTAGGTTCTGAAAAGGTTGATTGAAAGCTAATATAATTTAGCATTCGACCCACCTTTGGCCCACCTTGTTTCTTTTTTGCCTTTCCAGATTATAAACATTCTTAAATGAATCAAAGTTCAAACCACCTGAAGAATGCAGATAAGACATTGTGATATTAATTTTTGTTTTTTTCAGCATATTTAATTGGAATTATCTATTTTAATTTTATTATATAATTTTAAATTGGTAACATAGAATTTATTAGTCTACTACAACTGTAAATATATGGTTCTTTGAAAATAGTATAGACTTGCACTGCCCAATAGAATTATCTATAATGATGAAGTTGTATATCTGCACTATCCAATTCAGCCACTAGGCAGATGTAGTCACTTGAAATTGAATACAAAATGTGGGTAGTGTGCCTGAGGACATACATTTTTGTTGACAATTTTTAGTTAATTTAATCTAAATATCCACATGTAGCTAGCGGTGGCTATCATATGGGACAGAGAGGTATAAACTTAGCAGGCACACATATGGCCTGTCCAGAGTGTTGCTACAAATACATTCCATTCCCAAAGCAGACATCACTAATCAGTCATAGAAAACTTCTTTCTCTGAAATTGGACATAGCCTTTAAAGCATTCTGATTTAAATCACTCAAAGAAGATAAAATGTCTGACAAGAATTATATTTTTCAGGACTCTTTTAATTTTTAAGCAGCAAGAAACCAATACAAATTAGCTTGGGTTTTTTTGTTGTTTTGTTTTTTTTTTTTTTAAGGGAGGGATTTAGAAGGGTTCATCTAACTGAATTTTCCAAGTGTCCAGATGCTGAGATGGTATTAGTTAAGTGTGTTCATACAGTTGTTAGAAGTATGAGTTTCTATCCTGGACTTTATATATAGTAATTCTCTCTCCAAATGATGACTAGGATAACCCGGTATAGCCCTGAACTTACCTCTTAACTGCTTAACAAGAACTGCAAAAACAAGCACTTTCCCCTCAGTACAGTTTTAATAAATTTCCAGCACTAACGCACTTGAACAGCTTGGGTCATGTACCAACCCTGAATCAGTCACAGAGAGATCAGTAATACTGGGGAGAGGGAGCCTGCCTCGCTTATCCACCCTGGAAGTTTGAGTGTTTGAATCAGTTCAAATGAATTGGACTGAGAATAAAACTGATTAACATTCATCCTTCTAAAAAACAGATCTGATTCTATTAACTCTCTTACTCGAAATTTTGTGTGGGTTTTCACACACGCCCTGGGCATTTCCACAGTAGGCTCTTCTGATCTGATTTGCCTACTCATTCTTCAAATTAAAGCACTACAGTTTATGAAGCTTTTCCATTCCTCTACTTTCCCTGCCCTGAAGCAGTGGTGTTGAAATCTTTCACAGGTCAGCTCCGTTTATGTGCTACCTATAGTTATTCCCATGTAAACACGGCCTCCCTGTAATAATGAAATTTAGTCAGTGGCAGGATTTGTATTTCATTTTTGTGTCCTCAACAATGGAGATCACAGTATCTTTATGTAATATATCAGTGACTTTCCAGCTTTTTTGGTTATGACCAACTACTGTATAATGCGGAAACCACACACATCTGAAAAACAAATCAAAATTAGTAATACCGCTATCATGTATAATAGTTTCTTTCCTAATATATTTTATTTATTTAATTTTAAAATGCCCTTTACAATACAATATATTCATATCACATTCCTTATTCTGCAAAACATTATAGGTGATGGTCATGCAAGGTTTATGAAATGAATATTCGCCAGAGAAATGCACTGAGAACTTTGTGATATAAATCACATTTTGAGAATAAAAAATACAATATTAAGAGGAACACAATAATTAATTAATTACACAATTCTGGTATTTACCTTCTTCAGACTCTTTGTGGTTCTACAGTAAAGTGCTGATAAAAAAGAAAGCAGCAAATTACTTTGCTGTGATAGTTGGTCAGGAATAATGAGCAGTCTATGTATTTTGAGATTACCACTGGCAAGAATAATATTTAAATATATATGTATTCTAAATATGTGTATTAAATAATAATTTAAAGAGAATTAATGTTAGCAGCCAGTAAGATTTATCTGGTGGTAACAGATAACCTGGGTCACTGTGGGATAGCTATTATTTTAAGCATCTTGCTATGTATTTTATTGACTCCATACAACAACCCTCAAAATATATCTCATTATTTCTCACTAGTTTTATAGACAAGGGAACAAAGAGAGGCTTGTAATTTTCTTCAGTCTCATTTTATTTATATGAGCAGTAAGTGCAATGCCAGGTTTGAAAACACTGAGTTTTATTTCAGAACCTGGTCTTTCAATGCCTTATTTATATTATACATAAATAACATAAATAAGTGGTATCTAGTGTCACTGAAAAAGGTAATTTGCTAATGTTAAAGCACCATGTTGGTCCATCCTAATAAAAGTAGTGACTTAAAACAATTTAGATTGTACCCTTTATCATTTAACTTCAGTCCAATGATGAATAATGTTCAAAATATTTTAGAAATAACATCAGTTTGGATTACTCTTTCTCAGTCCAACTGCTTCTATGGGCATTTTCATCAAAAGCAAATTAGTTAATACCACAAATGGATGTAGTTTTCGACATTAATTATTTAATGTTTCTTAGACGATTTTAGAAGTTAAAAATTATTTCATTATTTCTTCCAAATTTGTTTCCACAAATATAAGCTGATATATAGATCAATGACAGAATTCTGAGAAACTGTGAATATAAAGATACTTTTATCACTACATAAGAACATATTATTTTCTAAATCTGCTAAAAATTTTAGGGAGATAGATAAGCTAGTGGATACATAAGAACGAGTAGACATACTTTATATGTTCTTAAATATTCCATAGAATATGTTTCATTTTAAAATTATACTGTAATTCTTCTGTAATATGGTTAGAATAAAAAACATGAGAAATATTTCTTCAGCTTTGAAAAATGTTTCTTAAAGACACATCCATTATATTTTTCTTTACCATTACATATACATGCATATAATATAACTATCCTGTAGGTTTATTGCTAAGATGTTTGTCTTTCTTGAAGAAGTAATATGCTTATTTACTACAACCATGTGATTCATTATATTTTCCTTTTTGCTCTGTCAGAAACTAAGCTATTCATATCAAGTATGAATATCCAATGTCATTTTAATGGGTAAATAATAATTTATTATACAGCTACATTATAATTACAGACCTCTAATATTGGACATTTTTAGTATTTCCAGTATCTGCTATTTAAAATAATTTTGCAGCAAACATTATAAAATTCATCGTTGTGCAAATTGCTTATTACTTCTGCAGGATAGATTTCCAGCAGTGTATTTTCTGGTGGAAATGCTATCTATTCTATTTTTTTTTTCACTTTCCACCTCTAACTGCAGTGAATGTAAAGATGTCTATATCCCTGGACCCTAACTTATCATGGGTTTAATAAACCTTAATTTTTTTTAAAAAAAATTCCACTTTAATTTATGACATTTCTTGAGAGCATCTTCAAATTTCTTTAAAAAATAACATAACATAACTCAATTACAAGATGACCATTGCAGTTTTATTAGGAACAGGAAAAAAAATATCCTGAAATAATGGGCATGTATGACATTTCTTGAGTGGCCATACGTTAATAGTGAAATAAAATTCCTAATGATAAATGCCAAAATTCAAAGATTTTACTATTTGTAAAAGTATGAAATTTATACTTAAAAAAACTCCAGAAATGTTTTCACTGTTCCTGTTATTGCTCATTATTGTGCTATTTTTGATTCAGATGATACACTAAACCAGTTTTCTGGCTTCAAGATAACTAGTCTATTTGTGAAAACACAATAAATGCAAATAGAAGGCATGTTTGTTTCGGTATTCATTTGATTTTTTTTATCATTAAGCATTTTATTCCCCAAAAGATATGATATGGATATAGACTATTATATGGTTAAGACCATAATGTTTTAAAAATTTTAAAGTTCTTTAGAATTTTGCAAACTAAGTGAAGGCTGGAGTATTGAGGGAAGCCTTAGGGGAAAGAATGGCTTCACAATACATCTTGAACAATGTTTAGGTGAAAAGTTAGTGAGAAGTAAAAAAGGCAAGATGATAAAAAGTAAGCATCTTAAGGTGAAGGATGTATTTTAGACAGCAGTGAGAGAAGTTTTTGCTGGAGAGGGTAGTGCTGGATCATGGAAGCCCATACGAGACCGCTTTTGCAGAAACGTACTTTCTCTTGAGGTCTGGTATAAGTA
This sequence comes from Eonycteris spelaea, assembly GCA_003508835.1. Taxonomy (NCBI): domain Eukaryota; kingdom Metazoa; phylum Chordata; class Mammalia; order Chiroptera; family Pteropodidae; genus Eonycteris; species Eonycteris spelaea. Next base: position 12,677,865 of record PUFA01000027.1, read on the forward strand.
GAGGAAGAAGTCAGTGCAATAAATTTTTATGTGTGAGATTAACACGAAACAATAAAAGCTTTAGAAAGATATATCGTGGTTATTGCATACCAGTCTGAACAAAAGAAGAGCATGGAAAACAGAGACCTGTGCTAACTAGTTTTGTAAAAATTAACATTGAAAGAGCTTAGAAATGTATCAAAGTTCACACAGTTAGTAAACAACAGAGGTGGAATTTTAATTTCCAATTTTTATGATGTCAGAATGTGTGGGTATTAGCAGTGCACTGTAGATTTCACTAGAGATGGAAAGAATGATAAAACCAGCTGATGTGAAGATGTTCCAGAAGGTAATGCTTTCCAGCTTCAGAAAAAAAGCTGATGAATTGTGTTTTGATTATTTTGCTGAAAGGTGAGAACAAGACATATGAAGTAAAATTAAAGATAAACAGATTGAAAGTTTGAAATTAGGAGTTTTCTTATAGTCACACACGTTGAAAACAGCAAGGTGTGAGACTTGGAGCCCTTTTAAAAGTGAAAGGGGAGGGGAGGCAAGTAGGATATGGATATGAATGTTTAGAGAATTAAGGAAATGAGAAGTCTCAGAGAGGACTCCAGGGTAGGAAAGAAGGTAAGGAAGTAGGGAGTTCAATCATGAAGAGCTCTGTGTTACAGGAGGTAAAAAGAAATTAAATTTTAGATATTTCGAGGCTAGGTATTGAAAACATATTTTTTCACTTATTGAAAAATGTGTAAGTCATATAATCCAAAGGTATTACTGGGTAAATCCTAGAGATGAATGACATGGGAACACAGGGAAGTATTCCATCAGAGAAGAGAGTGGAGAAGCCGCCACATGAAGAAAGGCCATTACTATTAGATTCCTTTTCTCCTTAAAGTACAGAATCTAAGAGGAGAATGTCAAAGACAAAAATCAGCAAGTTTAGTTTAGTAAACTTTTAAATTAAAAATAAAACCCTTAGTATGTTAAAGTTTGAAACTTTAGATTAATTAGAAGGAAGTATTTTTAAAATTTGTTGGCAGAAATTATTAGATGTATACAACAAAAGTTGAATATGTTTAATTTATAATTAGAAGGAAGTTAAAGGTCAGTGAGAGTTGAATAGGAATTCAGAGATTGAGGTGGGTAATCACTGAGACATCTTTCTCTGACACTAAATATAGTCTGCTTTTCTGCTACTTCACAGAATGAAGACTGCAAAGGATGAAAAAATATTGGGAAGATCACTTCTTAAGTTTTGTCATTATCTTCAGAGTTTCATAGCGATCTTCTAATTTTAGCTGTCCCCAAAAAAGAGTTTTCAAAGCTGCCCCCATTCAATTTTCCTGAATGAGATGGAAGGAAGGGAAGTCAGAGCAAACTTTATTGGGCCAGAAATTGTGATCACTCAGCACACAGAGCTGGTGTAGAGACCGTTATTGCTTTCAAGGAGCTCAATGTTTTTAAAAGACTTTGCTCAATTATCCCCTTAATGCAAGGATCTCCTAAGTCTTCCATTTTCCAAGCTCCTTCTATAAAGTTTTCAACACTCAAAATCCATCCCTCTCCTAAAACAAAACAAAACAAAACAATAAAATAAAAAAAATAAAATTTATTTAAATTTTTCTAGTTTTTTATCCTTTTGTTATCAAAATTTGAGCCTGTTCCATCAGAATATTTATTGAACATCTATTCTTCATTAGTTATTCTGCTAGGTTATGAGGTCATAGCAATGTGTATCAACTGATTTAGCTCTTTTTTCCTCTTCTGTATGTAACAGTATTCTCAAAGGACGCCAATTACTTATAAATCCCAAGTCAATGGATTTTCTGATTTCCTTTTTCTTTATCTTTTGTGTCTTTTGACCGCAGTGACCAACTTTTCCTCCTTTAAATTTTAACTTTACATACTGCGCTTCCATTCATCTGCTTCCTCTCCTTATTTCCACCATTGTATCCTTTACATCTTCAGCCCATGAAACATGGGATTCCTGAAGTTCATTTATCTCTTCTCTGCATGTTAGTCTATTGTTTAATTTTCCCCTTTTAATTATCATTACCAGCTTAAAGCCTTTAATTCTAATTTGTATTCAATCTTACCAGTAGGTAGTTAGCCCTGATAGAATTAAGGTTCAACCCAACTTTCTCATTCATACAAAGAACAGATTCAGCAGGACCATCTTCATTTTTTTTTAAGTTCTTTTATTTGTGGTCTAAATCCATATCTCTAATGTAAAAAACCTTTTTGTAGACTCCAGGCTGACCTTTCGAAGATGTCCTGCAGTGATTTTAACTTACAGCGTTTAAAAGTTGACCCTCCCATCTTCTACCTCTCCCTGAGTCATGCAGGTTTGCTCATTGGATTCCACTTTGGCTCCAACATTGTCTCTTTCCTCTGGCCCAGCCATCACCAGCTTAAGACCTTTTCCTCACCAGCTCTTTCTCTTTTAAAAGAAGAAATCATCTTTTCAGATACATTTTTCTTCCATAATATCTAGTATGCAACCTTGTACAGAGCAAGTCCTTAGTAAATCGTTTGAAAGGAATGACCCATTCTTCTCTTCTTCTCTTAACTGCTATTAGTATCCGGTCAGAAATGTTAAATCATTACTAAAGCCAATAAAATGAGAATGAGCAACCTTCTCTTCTTTTTTTCCATCCTCAGCTCATGTACATTTAAACCACCTGAAATAGAATAAACTGGTTAGAAAAATAGTGTTTTTCTTCGAGGCTCTATAGAATATAAATTCAGTGAAAATCTGTTCAAACCGCAACTCTAATTAAAGGTTTTAGCTGCCAAATAATATGTTCTGGTTAAAGCCAACTTGGTATTATGGAGTGTTTCATGAATAGAAGCAAAAGCTTTTATACTTTGCTGTTGATTTTCTCATGGGAAACTCATGTAAAGGAGAGTGATGCCTCCCTATTGACTTTAACTTTTAGAAATGCAAAGTATGCTGAAATTGTACATAATTCTCTTCTAAAGAAAAGGAAATAACATTTCAATGGTTTTCCTTGGTGTCACTGAATTATAGTGGGGCACAATAATGTCTGTTAAATTGATTTACCAGATGGAAGGTGACATTTTATATTTAGCTGATTAAGTTGTAGGAGACTGGAATTGTATCTTGTATTGTGAACATCACATGTAAAAGCAAAAATATTTTAATTAACTACATTTTGAAAGTGGCTAATTAGAGATTTAAACTGATTTCTTCCCTCCTTTTACTTACATTGCACTAAAAAAGGAAATTGTTCTTTGAAATGGGCCTTATCACACAGTTTTTATTTGGCTCAATAGTTTAATATCTCATATGGAAACTGTTTTTTAAAAAAGTAAAATGGTCCCACTTGAGCGAGTTATGAAACTGCTTGCTTATGGCTATTTAATATATACAAAGTACTTTTAGCATTTTAGGGTTCAATGACCCTTAACCTTATGCCATCATGGAAATTTAGAAAAATTTTAAAGACAAAAACTATATTTTTGTCTTTATTTTTCTCCTTTGGATCTTTTTACAAATGAAGAAATTAATAAAACCTTTATCTTTTATAGAAAATTAAATCTGAGAAATAGTAAATACTATTTTTAAGTAGTAAATACCAATTTTAAGTAAATTATTCTCCTGGTTTTTTTGCTAAGTGATGCGCATATACCATTAATAGTTTTCTTTAATATCCTACTTACGTACCTAAAAATAATACAATAAAAACATAGCACAGTAAAACCTGATCTCATCAGAACCAGTACTGGAGAATATTCAGATGTCCAAAGCAATGCCAAACTTGGAATTCATTAGACAGCTGTATTTGGGCTCCTATGGCTCCCGTAATAAATTACCACAAACTTGATTGCTTAAACTAACACATATTTATTATCTTACTGTACTGGAGGTCAGAATCCAAAATGAGTCTCACTGGGCTAAAATTGAGGTGTCAGCAAGACTGTGTTCCTTTCTGAAGGCTCCAGGGGCAATTCCATTTCCTTGCTTTTTCTAGTTTCTGGGGGCGTCCCAAATTTTCTGTCTCGTGGCCCCATTCCATCTTCAAAACCAGCAAAGACTAGTTGAATCTTTCTCACACTGTGTCACTCTAACATTCACTCTTATGCCTCTCTTCCAAATTTTTAAAGGACCCTTGTGATTATATTTGGCCCACCAGAATAATCTAAGATAAACTTTTTATCTTTAAATAAGCTGATTAGCAATCTTAAATCTATCTGCAACTTTCATTTCCATCTTATCATGTAAAATAATAGTCATAAATTCCGAGGAGTAGAACATAGACATTTTGGGGCAGGGAGCATTATTCTGCCCACCTCAACTTCTTACAGTTTTTATTAGGATGATGTTTACTACAGGGCACTTTGACTTACTGCCCCTTTACCATTGTATTTGAAGTTTGTTTGAGGTTTATTTATCCAGACAATCATTCAGAGAAAGTTGGCTAAACAGAGGGTGTTTAACTGAAGGTCTATTTAGAGAAGGGTTCTGGAGTGACCTTCATGAATCCAAAAGCAAAATATTGCTTTTTACATCAGTCAAATAGATAATAGTGTTTCCTTATAAAGACGTATTTTAAAGAAATTTTATGATAAAGATAATAAAGCTATTAATTCCATCGAAGCAGAAGTTAATTACCAAGAACATTCCAAAACCATAAAGTTAACAAAATCAAAACTTGCAGAGGAAAATGAATAACAAGACCTGCCCAAATGACTTGGAATGTTGGAGACAGGAGAAGAAGAAGAAGAAGCAAGGTGGCATTTGAGCCGAGTGGAGGACCAGAAGCAACTGACCTTTTGTCATTGGTGCTGTTGATGTATGGGAACTAGAAGTGTCTGAGGGACTTTGAAGGCCAAGCAGACTAGTGGCAGCACCTAAAGACTTAAAATATTGAAGAAGATAACAGTTCTAAGTAGCAGTAATTAAACCTTAAATAAATATATGTACATGACAAGGTTGGCCAAAAAGCCACTTAGAGATTAATGGAACCACCTTCTACATAGTGACATAATCCAGAAATCTGTAGCCACATTGGACCACTGGTTCTCCCCCACATCATCAGATATTCTATCATCGCTTGCTTTTAAATCTCCTCTTTTTCATCATGCCGTCTGTTGGAGTTCAGTACCCATTTAGTGCAGTCCCTATTCCAGTTATTAACCATTCTCTAATTCCACTACACCCTTGTCCAGTTAACCCTCTTTCTTTTTAAAATGTATATGTAGGCTTCCTACCCTTCTACTTAAGAATGATTTCATACCTCTCCTATCATGTATAAGGCGGAAGTCCTTTCGTGGCATGCATGAACTTCCTCCCACCCTCCCTCTCTAACTTTCTCCCTTATTTTTCCCACTCCACCATTCATATCCCTTTACTCTAGGGGTACCGGACAAGTTGCAGTTCCATGAATAATTCTGTTTCAACTCACACGAGCCTGGTTTTTTACATCGTCCTTGGTCTTCCTAGTATATGCTTGAATAGTTTATTCTTATCTTTAAATGCTCACCTGATACATGCTTCCCCTCTTTTAAGCTTTTCTTCATGCCTTCCTGTCACCTGCCAGGCTGCCCTAAATATTCACGACATTCTTTATGCCAAATCTATATGCCCAAATATACTGAGACATATCTCTATACATATGTATCTATATAAAAATTAAAAGTCTCTACTTAGAAATCCTTGAGGATATTTACACGTTGTTTGGTATTGTATCCCCAGAGCTCATGATAGGCACCAAATGAATTTCTCTTACATGGATAAATAAATATATAGAATAAAATTGGAGCTAGTATACATCTCTTTAGGTATTTAAAATATAGGAAGATTCTTTATCAAATAATTTTTTAAAACTTAATCTGTAGTAATATTTTGTAGGAAAGAAATTGAGTGACTGCTTTTGGATGGCTCTAAACTGGGCTAGTAAGAAAACAGAAAACAAATGAAACAAGCTAGAGAGTAATTTTATAGTTTTATTGGAATGAACTGAAAATTTTCAGATAAACGTCAGAGACAGAAAAGTTGAAAGTCATATATTTGAGGAAAGTAAATGTTATGATATTTAAAATTAGACAGTGATCAACTTTATTTATTGCATATCATTCTATTAACTACTTCTTAACTCTTTAAATCAAGAGAAAGGATAGTACTGTCTACATTTTCAGGCAAGAAAATTGAGGCACAGAATAATACATTACCCAAATCGCCCAGTTAGTGGTGAGTCCAAACTGGAAGCAACTACAGACTCTTCTGAATGCAACCAGGTGTGGTTCATGCTAAGAGCACAAATAACTACAGTAAAGGTTAGATTTATGATGATACTCAGAGAGTTACAAGTGATAGATATTAATTTTCTGGATGAGGAGTGTACTGTCTCAGCGTGAGTTCCTACAAATACCGGGTTACCCTGGGGCAGATCTCACCCACTAAGATGGCCCTCTCCCTGTCATGAAACCAGTTCATGTTGCTGTAAAGTGTCTGAGTAGAGACAATGTTAAGATTTATACCCACAAATAATACTATTTATGACATTTCCATTTTAAAATTTAAAGGTACATCTAATAGAGGAGACAGATAAAACTATAAATTACACACTGTAATTTTGTTCATGCATAGATGAGAATTAGTTCAATACTGAAAGAAGATATTGATTTGAGTAATAAATTCTGAATTTTTATTTATAAGTATAAATTTTCAGAACTAAAGAGAATTTTTAGAAAATAAAGATAGAAATACATCTGTAAATTCAGACTCCCCTAAAAGTAGCATGTTATTTAAGTTGTGAAATGCTAGTTCAGAAGTAAGATTTTATTATAAACCTTAGGTTTTAGGCTAAAAAAATGTATTTTAGAAACTGAATTGAGGAAAACTGAAACATGCTCCTAATCTAGTTTGATTCAAAAATTTGGTATATTTTCAAAATTTAGATCTTCCAAATTTATCTTAGGTGAAATATTGTATATTTGAAAAATGAAAACATATGAAGGAATAAACATCTAAAGGTATTCTAGACTGGTGGGATATGGATTTCCCTTACTCCCAAACTTAGTATTTTTTGATATTTGTCAGAAGAATGAAATTCCTCCATTCCACATCTGCTAGAGACAACTTCTTGCCATATATTCAAAACCAAGAAATTCTTAGAAATTAGAAAAGTTGAGTTCTCTTCTTACCATTTGAAACCCAGCCTTTTAATGTAAGTATTTATTCATGCATGGATATATGCAAGCATGCATTTATTCATTCAACAAACTGTTCATTGACACCCACTGTTGAGTATATAGTTGCTAGGTACTGAGAATAGGCATTAAATTAATTATTACATGTACTGCCTGAGTGCTGTGTGTGCTAAAGTAATTTCAGGAAACAGTGAGGGTTAGAGCCATATTGCAGTGATTTGAGGTTAGGAAGTGGTGGTGGCAAGTATAAGGCTACTTTAAAAACAAAACAAAACTTGACTGTGAATTAATGTATAAATGCAGACAGTAGCCAAAAACCTCTAACATCTATATGTCAGGGGGGCTTGTTTTCTTTTGAATGGGAAAGATCTGAGCCTATGTAATGAAAAGAAAGCCAGAAGATAGAGGGAGTTTGAAGATACAGATTGAATAGCCTCTGTTACTATTGCATAATTTTGCTAAATTTTGCTTGAAATTGATCTTTGAAGCCTTAGTTCCCATTCATTGTTCCGTCCCCACCCTGCTAACATATTTAATCTCCATTTCTTGAATTTGCCAGCATCTTCCCTTGGACAGGGTGATTTCCTCTACATAAAATTGCACTTCCCTCCCACCTTTGCTTGTCAGAGTGTCAGTCAGACCCCAGGATTTCCCCCTCAAAACAAGTAAATCTATGCCTTACAGCCACAACACTCTGCTTATACCTATCACGTGGCATTGATCAGTTAGTATAATATTCATTCTTGCTAGACTGTGAATACCTCGAAGAAAAAAGCTATCTATGAGATAGTTAACTCAACCTTAATACATTCCTTTCTCAATCATTGACTCATTCACTGAAAAAGTAATGAATGGGTTTATTTTATGTAGTAGGATAAATAAATAATGGAAAAATAACTAGACAGGTTCCCACACATTCCCAGTCTTCATGAAACTTCTCACCTTGGTTCTAAATGTTATTAATCAACAGCTTTTAATTGAATTTAATTAAACAATGGAACCAACTAAATAGAAAGTTTTAATTTTAACTATAGCTATGTAGTACTTCATCACTTGTTACAATTTGTTTCTGTCCAGAATCTCAATGTTTGATTAAAATACCTATTAAAAATGCTAATTTGTACTTTAAATATCATAAACATTCTGACAAAACAATTATTTCCTCCATTTGTCCTCATATTTAAAAAAAAAAAAGGAAAGCATTTGATAGTAATTTGTACATTCCTTCATAGCTTAGGAAAAGATTCATCGTAAATTGAATTCATCATAAATTGAATCTAGATATAAGGAGAAATACAGGAGAGTCATGAGACTTGGTGGGTAATGCAATAGATATCTAGTATAGCAGGGAAGAATAGACAACTCCACAGAAAGAATCTGAGGCTGGTGAAAAAAAAGCAGAATAAATGAAATCATTTAAAAGAATATGTAGTGCCTGGGGAAAGACTCAAAATACATTAATAAGTGAACAAACAGGGTATAATCATAAATATTATATGATTCTCATTTTTAAATACTTTTACATACAAAATGCAAAAGAAACATTTTAACATTTCAAACGTGTATGACTTAAATAACCAGAAGAAAGCAACAAATGTTATTATTAAATAAACATTTTCAGAAGAGCACACTGTAAATTGAGTAACATTAGTAACATTTATCAATATGCTTCTGAAAAAGAGTAATCTCTTTAAACAAATAGACATAATTGATATATTCTCAATAAGAGGTTGGACAAATATTTACAGTAGTATTACTGAATCAAAAAGAATAGTACTATAATTTCTCCAGAAAATTGCATTCAGAATTACCATAAATGTGGCTAGTTATTAGAAGCTAAAGTTCCCAAAGAAATTAGTTTTAAAACTTTTACATATGCACTACATATTATTAAATGGTTATAATTAGAAAGAGTTAGTTTATAAATTTTTTTCCTTAATAGCAAAACTATGTAAAATCTGACTTATAACAGTAAAGATTCATATTATCCAAGCCAAGAAAAACCATAAGTTGTGTTAGATTTATTGTTTTATTCTGAGTGCTAGTTTTGCAAATATATAGCTTTTATCTAATTGTGAAATTTTTAAATTAGAATAACCTATATCTTTAGATCAACTAGATTAGATACTTACTATGTCCCCAAAGTGTCTTTCATAACTATAATGATTATATGATTGAAGAGTCTACACATGACATGAATTACTACAGTGCTAGCCTAAAAGAGAGAAGTGACTTGGGCAGGAACTGTTCCAGGAAACCTAATCTTCATAAAGGATATTCAGAATAGAGCAAATGGGTGATAGATTGTATGTGTTTGATTCCAAATGACAGTGTTAGAATATGGCAGCTCCTAAAGTAGCCCTGTGGGCGGGAGATAGGAGAAATTCAGGAGAGAGAGGCCAGGTAGATGAAGTAACGCATCTAGTGGAGCAGGGAAGAATAGACAGTGAAATCTGAGGCTTGTGCTGGAGGCATGACCTTCACCTGATTATCGGGCTTATTGTGTATTGCAAGAGGAATTGTTGAATATCTCAAATATTCATTAATATAAAGAGACAATAACCATGTTCTTAATTTTGATTGATAATAGAGAATCTTGGTATTATTTTAACCATTACTCAATGAAAACATTTCTTTTCTCCTTGTGATCATATCCAATGAAAATGAATTTCTATATATACCACGATGTGGTATTACATTTTTGTCTTAAGTTGTTGATGTGAAGAATATTCATAATTTAAGATTAAAATAAACAGAGATGAAATGCACACAGTAGGTAACTATTCTTAGTAGATATGATGTACTTAAGATGTAAAACTAAATAGAGCACAAATTATAAACAGACAAGTTAAAAAAGTAAGGAAAATATGTAAAGTCAATTATTAACCAAAAAATATTTTAGATATACTGAGTAAAAGATCAGAAAAGGACTAGTGTTATTTTTGTTGTTGTACATACCACTGCACTAGGCAAAGGGAATAGACCAGTTGTAATCTTCTATTCCTCTTCTTACCTTTTAATTTTATTTGTTTTGTTTTAATATAAGTTTCTTAATCTTATATGTGGACTGCATTAAACATTCATCTATTCAGCATCTATTTAACAACTTTTAGGTTTTTTTGTGGGTTTTTTGTTTTGTTTTGTTTTGTTTTTGTTTTTGTTTTTTGACAGACAGCCAGTTGAGTTAGGAACTTTATTCCATCCCTTTAATCTTCCATCACAATCCTTGGTTGGTTGTTACTGCTTTATAATAGATAAAATGATTCACAGAAATCAAGCAACTCACCCAGGGTTGCAGTTAATTCATGAAAAGTTAGCATTAAAATCTGAGTCTGGTCTGTCTGTGTCAGAGAACTGCTTGCTTCTACGAAAGATAGTTTCCGTGTCTGTCTGTGTGTGTGTGTGTGTGTGTATGCCTGTGTGAAAATGACTCTCATACATACACCAATCTTTTAGTAAAATGATGAGTGTGGGCCTTGTCACTTAGTGTGCCTTGGAATCTACATTTTTAAACCTGTGCTTCTGCTACCTAACTTTACTATTTCTTTGGTATTGTTTATTCTCATACCCCATCATCCCTTAGTTCATTCTGCACCATGGAGATCAATCCGTATGAGAAGAAAGATTTCCAATACATTTGGCTTATGAAGCATTCTTTACATGTTTTCTGTTTCCTATTACTTTTTTCTTTTAAGTAAAAAGAGAAAAAGTTTTTTAGTTCTGTCCTCTTTATTTTAATATTGTGTCATTTAAATAATGATAATCAATTTTTCATGCAAGGTTTCCATCTCAGCAGACAAATGCATTTAAATGGGCATACACGCTAAAAAGCTTGCTTCTGTTTCTATGATTAATTGAGACGTAGAGAGTGATGGGTGTGGGGTAAATATAGAAAGGCAATTAGTGCAACTAGGCATGAAATACATTCAAATACAAGTAGAATGTCTCCCCAGTTAGTGATCTCTTTCTGGCCTCTTGAGAATTTGCATTCCATTAGTAAGTTGCCGGAATGGAAATCTTCAGACTTTAGGGAGGCCAGAGCATTAAAAAATGGAATTAACTCACAGTACACACTGAGTCAGCACAATAGGTTATTAATTCTACTGCTTGGGTGTACATCATGCTGAGCTTTGGTGTGTGGGCTTCTGAAATGTTATGAGTGAGTTTATAAAGCATTGCAAGGACTAAATGATGGTTATCTATCATTCCAACCTTCGCCCTCACCATTGACATTCTAATGTCTCTAGTGACTCCAAACCAGTAATACAGGCTAGTTTTTGCTAGAACCTATGGATATGGAACTTTACTTAGAAAAGCTGCATGTAGGTTATTTTGAGGAAATAAATTCATGTTGAACTTTCTAGAATATCAGTAACTTAGTTTTGAAAAAGCTATGTCCTCAAATTGATAAAGGAAAAATTATGACAATGCCTCAAATATTACCCTTCCCCAAATTGAGAAAGTATGTCTTTCTGCATATATCCATAACCAATAGAAGTTGACTAACTTTTCTTTCTTTAAAAACAACCATGATATTAAAAATGTTTTAAAACAGATTTATAAGTATAAAATGCATTGAAATATTTAATATTTTCAAGCTACTTATAGCACTCTCTGATTTCTGATCACCTTTCCTATCTTCCCTTACTCTCTTCTGTATCCTCTTTTAGAATCTCTAACATATTATTATCTCCTTTTATTATCCCAGTGCTGTGCAATTATCAACAACTATCATTTATTGACTGCTTGCCCTACACTTAGCAATATTGAGCTTTTGAGTCTAGATAATTCTTTGTTCCAAGGACTGTACTGCATTGTAGGATATTTAGAAATATTCCTGTTTTCTGTTCACTAAATTCTAGTAGCAACTCCTCACACTGACAATCAAAAATATCTCCAATCATTGCCAAATGTCCCTTGGTGTCAAAATTTCACCTGATTGAGAGCCACCAGTTTATCTTCCATTAGACATTATTTCATTTGATTCTATAAGAACTTTTCAAATGTGTGGGACTGTGTTAATCAGAGTTTTGGCAAGAAATAGAACCTACACAGTATGGGTCCTAGACTTTTACAAAGGGACTACTTACAACTACTAAGGGATGTTGAGGTACCCAGAAAATAGCAACAACAGGAAGCCATTCTCACTCTCGGGGCTGAAAAAGCAAGGAGAGGGAATAGTGTTCCCAGCGTACTGGGAAAGCTGGGGCCATGGAGCAGAGGGCCTCCGGAGGGAGATGAGACAGGAAGAGACAAAACTGTAACCCGTGATGCAGCACTGTGGCACAGAGAGCACAGGACACCCTGGTCCCTTCCTCCTTAATCCTTTATCACTAGCCAGTCCTACCAGTAGGTTGAGCCCTAAAGAAATCCCACCTGCAAAACATCGGAGTAATGCAACCCTAGGATTCAGCTTCCATGGACTCAAAGAAAGAAATAAAATGGAATCTGTTAGGACAAATGGAGGCAAAAAAAAAAAAAAAAAAAAAAAAAAAAAAAAAAAAAAAAAAACACACACCTATCCCCAATTTTAATATGAGAAACTGAGTTTATAGATATAAAGTAATACATCCAAAATCAAATAGCTAGTGCATGGAGCAGATATTTAAATGCACACCTATTGGCATACTCTACAAAGGTATAACTCAAGCTCATTGGCATGAATGAAGAGAAATTCAGTGAGTGAGGCTATGAGTTATTCAAGATTATTGGTTTCAGTATTTGACAGATACATGATCAGAACCTAGTTCTCATTCCTAATCTGGTGATCACTTTTTTATGTTGACCATGGAAAGAAATTTAAGAGCTGTGTATCCAGACCGTTCCCAAATAGACAAACATAGGAATGACAGCTATCTGCCAACCTGAAAAGTCTCTTTTTTTGTCTGAAAAGCTGATGGATTCTAGCTTTCATGTAGAATGTTTAAATGGCATCTGCTGTTTTCCAAGTTATTGGTACATTTTTTTCTTGATGGTGGACTCTCGACCCCAGCTGGTACAATGCTTCAGGAGAGAGAGGCAAACTGGACTGAGAATCAGGAAATTGAGGGCCCACAACTCGTCTGTCATTGCTAACTGTGTCAGCCACAACAGTAGTGGCGATGATAAAAATTCTCTGAACTTTTTCTTTTATTTTGCATTCACCCAGATCTTTACAATTATTCTCCGGTATCTAATCAGATACTCACAGGTCTGTGAAATAAGGTGGATGTTAGACTTTCATGTTTCACAAATGAAAGACCTCAGGCTCAGGATGCACTAGAGAAAATCCCATAGCAGGGAAGTGGTACCAGGTGGACTCAACTCCACATCTTCCCACTGAAAACGAAGTGCCTTTTCTACTCCCCTTTTGAAGTGATTAATCAATATATCTGTTCCCTCTAGACAGCCAATCTGTAGTGTTTAATCCATTAGGTTTCCTCATAAAATCCTACCTAGATAAAAGCCTGAGAATCTGTGATTTTAGTCTTAGCGTGATAATGCAAGGTGACAGCAGATACCAATATTGTTCAGGATTCCTCATTTTTTCCTTTCTTTGTTTTGGATAAATATATTCATTAACCTGTAGCTTTTCAGAGACAAACATTGGTGTTTTTAAAGGAATTTTAAATTAAATAGAGGGGGGAAAGTTTTAAGTAAATTAATATAGTACTATTTTCTCCTTTTAATCCTGGGTGAGTTGGATGACATTAATCCAAATTCAAACTTCTCCACTAAGATAAAGTGGGTCGATACACCTGGAAGGTCTGGCAAGCATCCTAATTCTTTCCCCAAACTGTGTAGCTTCTTTGCCTCAAAGTGGGAGGCCCAGGAAGTGACACATTTCAGGCACGATGTCATTGAGAGTTTTGTTCTGGATCTTGATTGCTTCCCACCCTCTCGCCCCCTCCAACTCCTACTTTTACAATATTTTCAGGGCTCCATTTTTACTTTTTCAATATTTTCATCAATTAAATCAGTTGTACAACATGCAAAAATTAACTTATTTTATTTTCGGTAATTGAATATTTCTTTTCAAATTCCTATTGACCTGGCCAGTTCCAAGAAAACCTAGAACGCAAGAGTTCTCAGTCCAAGGTAAAAGCACAGGGAAAAAGAAAAGAATAAAGAGAAAACTAAGGTATCGATAGATATTTGATGTCTAAAAGCACTAAAATAGATAGATAGATAGATAGATAGATAGATAGATAGATAGATAGATAGATAGATAGATAGATAGAATTTTAAGTTCTACTTTTGATACTTTTTGTCATCTTGCAAAATATAAAATTCCTTCAAAGAAATCATTTTTATTGATCAAGAATTCTAGCTATACTCTATCATCATATCTGATACAGATGATTAGTAATGCTTTAATAATGTTTTATAATTGCTATGGTGTCCATACATAAGGAAAGATGGAGGAGCAGTATTTTCAGTATTTAGAAGACTAGACTTGAACTAGACTATCTGGGTACAGATCCGGCTTCATCCCTTTTTACCTATATGACCTTGGGCAAGTTACTTACCCTGTCTGTGTTTGGGTTTCCTTATTGATGTAATCAAGGTATAAATAGAATCTAGCCATATGGATTTTTTATGGTTAAACAAGGTAATATCAACAAATGTTCGAAACAGTAGTGGAACATAGAAATAGCCATATAAATGTTAGCTTTTTTCGGAAATATCCTTTCCATAATCATCACCATCACCGCCACCATCATCATTATCACTGTTATTGACTTCTGCTACACAGAAACTCAACCCAGTGTTTCCATTCCTCTAAAATATAATTACTTAAAAAACCTAATAAACAGTGTCTCATTGAAGAACATCACTATTTAGAATAGTTTAACCAAAGAAAAAAATATATGTATGAATAATGTGCATTTGTATTTTGGGACATATAACCTAACTCGGAACTTCCAGTTCTAAGACTTAGCCACCCTTCCTTTCTAGTTGACTGTACATTCATTGTATAGAAAGGTTTATTAATAGTGATTCTATTTGGTTTATTTCCCTAAAATTTCAGGTTAGAAACTAATGACAAATATTCCAGAAGCCAGAATTAAGACATGAACTATATGCTACCAAGGTTCTTCTTATTACCAGTAGTCAGCCCACAGTCTCTAAAAACACATTAGGGTACTGTTTTTGTGGTTATTGAGTTTCACTCTTGAGAGAATTAAAAGGACTGAAATGAAGTATAATAAATCTTAACTCTGACCAAAACATATTTAGTGATTAAGTTCCCATTAACAATCTCAATTCTGCTAGATAAAATAAGTATAAAACATATTTTTACTCCTTTTTCATTTTACCTTTAGAGAAGTAGAAAAGCATTTTGTACATTTCATAAAAAATAATTAATACATTTGTCATTTAATTAATTTAGAGTAAATGCCTTATTTATATGCTTTGGGTTTAAATTTAAGATAAGAAGGGACCAAGAGAAGAGTGAGCCGTATTTTATACACAAGAGCAGTTGGCTCTCTATTTTTAATTTTTATCTATTTTCTTTGTCTCAATCCCCAGCCTCTGAGCCCAACTTGAAGGTGCGGTCCAGGTTAAAACAGAAAGTGGCAGAGAGGAGAAGCAGCCCCTTACTCAGGCGGAAGGATGGAAATGTCACTTCATTCAAGAAGCGTATGTTTGAGGTGACAGGTAATTGAGGACTGGGCAGACATAACACTAAAAAACGCTGGTAGTAGTAATGAAAAAAATAGTTTAGAATAAAGATGCCTGTTGCATATTAAAAGTTATTTTGAGGAGAAATATTTCTTGAAAGGAAATTATATTGAAAACTCACAAGTAGTTCAGTAAACCTTGCCATGCATTCACCAACTGTGTTAAACAGGAAATGAATGAAAAACAGAACTTTGTGTCAATCTAGGCATAACTAAGGAATGCCAAAGCTCACCTTAATATTTTCAGAAATGGGCAGTCCATTTTGGGAATGCCAACCAGGAAAATATAACTTTTAATGAAATTTGATGAGAAATGAGCAGAGGGAGGTCCAAGAAGAACACTTCCCCTATTTCAGACATAAATGTACAAAATACATCTGGGAAAATTAAACTACATAGAACAGCAAAACCTTGACTTTTCAACAAATTTACAGAACTCATAAATGACTTTATGTGTTTACTAGTGAACTGGGACTTATGGCAGGAGGGGGATATATTGCCTTTTATGAAGGGAAAGAATCTGTCATTTTCACTAGTCTCAAATGGAAGAGTTCATATTTTTTTAGCTGCTTGGTTAGAAGTGGGGTGAACAGGTTAGGAAATTCAACCTGATGTCTTACAAAGCCCCTAGCCCCAGTTGTACTTGGTCTGAAATTAGAGAAGACCTAGGGATACGAGAACTAAGAAGACTAGCCAAAACAATAATACTGACTACTGTTTATTGAATGCCTACTTAGAACTATGCGTTGTAGCTGATCATTTCCTTTGGTTGTATCAATAAAATGATAACCTGCAACCATTTTTTCTATTCTCAAGGAAAATTGTGCTTATACCAATGTAGTCAGGTGATATATTATTTCTCCAAGATCAGATCTTATCCTTAGGAGATTTTTAAAAATTATTTGTTTTCTATATCTTCTCTGGCAATGATAGTATCTAGTTTGGGGAGCCAATATGGAGAAGATTGTGGAAGCAGAGGTTATTTGGGGGGGGGGGGATGTTTAGTCTCCTGTTCAATCCTGCAGATTACTATGTTTATCTGAAGAAAAGTATTAGTGGAAATGTTTCCTTAAGGGATAAGAAATATTAAATCAGTAAACAAAAATTATTTTATTAGAGTTTATATTTATTTTCCAATACCAAAAATAATCACTAACTTAGACTACTTGAATTCTAAATTCAGAGTTATAGACTTTTTGCAAGAAACATAATTGTATGTAAGTAAAATCTTAAGTAAGATTTCATAATAGAGGTTCTGGGTGGAGGTGGAAATTTGGGAAATGAATCTGTTTTCTGTTTTAATGAGTGAAAAGGATAATAAACATTATTTGTCTAATATAAGTAGATATAGTTGATTTTTCTAATTGGAGCAAGGAGGCTCCCTCATAACAGAAAAACTCGAAGTAATAGAAAACCATATACATTGCTTTTTTTTTTTTTTTTTTTGCTTTAGAATCTTATTATCTAAGGTCATATTTATTTATCCCAATTTTCTTTTGTTTTCTTATTAATCTCTTTTCTTGATCATAACTTTTTCTTCATAGTCACATTCTCTTTCTTACCAAATTGCAGTGAAATTTAGCTCAATAAATCTCTGAGTAATGATTTAATTTCATTCGTAAGGGTTATGATTTGCTGGAGTTTTATTCATTTCTCTACTTTTGAAATATCATGTTTTCCTCTTCCTAATTTTGTGAGATAATGTCTCCCCTTTTCATCTGCGGAAATAATATATATATATATATATATATATATATATATATTATATATATATAATATATATATAATATATATATATAATATATATATATATATATATATATATATATATATATATACGAAGAGAGGCTTGTGCATTTAATAGATGCACACTTCTAGTCAATGAGCTGGGACTTGTGGGGATGTGGTAGATATTTTTAACTGGTCGGAGACGCTTATTCTAAATGTCTTTAGAGGATGTAAACTACCAGACATACAGCTTTCTTCACCTGCCCTCGTCCTTTCTCTGCAAGCTTTCATGTATTTTGGACGAGCTCTGTTTGGATCTTAATACTGATGATTTTTGCAGTCTAGTCAGAAACCATCGTAGGATCATAGCAGTTAAATTACTATTGTCTTTCTCCTCTTACCCCTATATCTCTCTTCCCCATTTCAGAGGTTTATGTCTGCTTTTGTCAAACCCATGCCTCCTCTCGCCTACCAATAGTTGTCATGGGAACCACTGGCCGTCTTCCTCTTTTTCAAATTCAGAAGGTTTCTGCCCCTTTCCCTACCATGTTATTTTAAAATTCTAAGCCTTGGGGCTTCCCTGTGCCTTCAGCGTGGTCTCTTCCACTCTCCCCTTCTCCATTCCCATTTCATAAACCACTCTTATTCACACCCCAGTTGCAATATCATTTCTTTTCTGAGATTTTCTCAGTGTTCTCAGAAAATCAGCTGCTACCTCCCTTTCCAGACTTTTTCCAGTGTGATGTTGAAGAATCCTGTTACAGTATTTATTGACTTGAATTCTAATGCTTATCACAGAGATTTCAACACAGGGAAATATTTCTGTTTGAATATCACATAAAATAATAAAAATAACACGTTTTTAGATTGACAAGACAGAATGGTCAAGACAAGCATTTTTTTAATCATTTTTTTTTTTAAGACGGAAACGAAACATTAATGAGAAATCAGTACTTAGTCATACAAGAAGGACAAGAGTTAGGAGTCTGGGGGGAATGGAAGCCCCTAGGAGAATTTTTTTAAATGTGTATTCTCATCATTAAAAGAAAAGTAACCAAGAAAGAGGCAAAGATAAAAGCCGATTAATCAAAATAAATGCAGGATCTATAGACAGAAAAAAGTGAGCAAGATGCTTTTAAGAATTTTATGATACCAATGACTTGATGAAATCCCACAGCTAGTGGGTGGCAGGATCAAAATTCTAACACCAATCTCAAGTTCTTGCCATTGGCATGGCACTTCTGAGTAGAGAAATATTTACAGTAGAAAGTTGACACGTATAGGTGTTCTAAGGGAGAGAACTGTTGCCTGCAGATTGGGAGTTCCTGTTCACCGGAGGACAGATGATACATGAGCCAGGCTTTGAGCTTAGACGTGGGACTGGACCTGCAATGGGAGAGGTGGAAAATGGAAAAGGAAGCGGGGGAAAAAGAAGCATAAAATGGGAAAGTGGCACCTATGGAACATAGGCGATTTAAGTCTGTGCAAAACAGAAAAGGCAACCATTGGAAATCGTGTGAGGCTCCATATTGAAGCCGAAGAATGGAACTAAAATCTTTAAAATGGAGTCCTAATATCAGGGAGCCCTAAAATGGAGTTTGGAGTTTACTAGGGTGGTCAGACTCACACCCACTTGCACTCAGATGAGGTTTGGGCTCTTGGACTTTCATGTCACCCTAGAAATACATCCTGGATTTGCCCCTTACCTCAGAGTTTCATCTCCTGGACCTGACCAAATCCTTCTGAACCAACCATCACACCATGTTAAGAAGCCAATGGGAAAAGTTTCTTTTATTTCAGCTTGTGGTTTTTGCCTTTATAAGCTCTGGCTATCTTTGTCTTCTCCAGGCACAATTCAGGTCTTCTCTGGAATCCATATTGCCCAGATTTGAATGTTTTTAGACCCCAAATACACTTTAAAACTGTTTTACAGCATCAGATCTTTATTGGTTGACAGGAACGTGGTGAAACTTGTCTCACTAGGATCAATCTTCTTGGCAACAGTTTAAAGCGTAGTTTTGAGAGAGTATGTAGCAACTCAGAAATGTTAGGAGACTTTTGCTATAGTCTACGAAAGAATCCTGAGGTTTAGGGCTTAAATTGAAATAATTGTAGTCAGAAGTAAAAAAACAAAATGAAGTGACCTAGTACTAATTAGATTTGGGATAAAGAAGGAAGTGAGAATGACTCTCAGGACAGTGACAAATAGAGATAAGCGTGCACTTTTAATGCTGGCATACATTGAATTTGATACACATGTAAAAGGAAATTGAAAATATACAGAATTCCAAAGAGATTCAGGCTGCATTTATGAGAGGTAAAGGGCAGAAATATAACTTTCATGAGCATATTTTGCCTAAAGATGATAGTTGATGTCACAATATTGAATGAAGGGAAAGAAAAAAGGGATAAGACCACAAACTTAGGTGAAATGTTTCCAAAACTTTCACATTTCTTTTTATTTAGTGAAATGGCATTTGTCATTCAGTTAGGGGTAAAAACAGTGTTCAATGCTATAATAAAGTTCACCTTTGGATGTTTTTCATGAAGATATTTGTACTTCACAATATTTTTCAGAATCCTCGGTCAGTAGCAGTTCTCCAGGGTCTGGTCCCAGTTCACCAAACAATGGACCTACTGGAAATGTTACTGAAAATGAGACTTCAGTTTTGCCACCTACTCCTCATGCTGAGGTAAGACTAATTATTTTGGTTCTTTTAAAAAGTGAGATCCTCCTCAATTAATTCTCTAACACAAAGTGATATTTCTGAATTTGAAGTTTAAAGCCACTTGTTCTTAGTTATTTTTCTTGTAGGTTTATAATGTGTGGAATTGAGTAAACTTGATCTTATTTACAAGTTTGGATGCTAATTGGATTTGAAAATGTTGAAATATAATACAAAAAAAAAAATACTTTTAGTGATGCTGAGTACACACTGACCAGAAGTCATGCAACTCAGTAGTCTTTCTGCTTGGTTCTTAATTAATCCAATGGGAGTAGACCCAAGTAAGTAAAAACAATCTCATGCAAACCTTACAGAAGAACAATGGAGCAAGGTAAGTTTTGTCCATTTGATATGAAGTGTCATGAAAAAATAATAATAATTGGAGTATTATAGTTAAGGAACATAGTGCTCCACTAAGCAAGCATTTATTGAGGACCTACTATGTGCCAGTCATTTTGCCTGGCAATGGGGATATAAAGATGAAGAAGATTTGGACTTTGTCCTTAAAGAATGAAATATTGAAGGAAATTGGTCTAAAGTAACACATGATAATTTTTTCTGATTGTATGCAGTCAACTTTAATAACATTTGTTTTTGAATACATGATTTATTGAAACTGGTGATATAAGAATAGAGGAAAGTAAATTAAGAGTCAGCAAAAATTTGCCTATCTAGTTTCTGTATTAAGGTAAGCAAAGGCGGCAGTCTAGAAATAGCCTCTCCTATGAAATCAGCTGTTTTGAAATCACTATCAATTGACTGAAATTTTCGGTTTTATTTTTCTGTCATTACAATGCCTTCTAACCATTCAGGGAAAGCTTGTGCAATAACTTCTCACTTAAAATGGTGACATGCTTTTCCCCTTGTATTTTAAAGAGTCATGGTACTTTGGGGCTGAAAGAGACTGATCAAATTTCTGATTCTTGGATCACTTGGATAGCTTTCCTGATATGTAATTATCAAACTTCTTCTAGAACATTTCTGCTTAACAAGGAACTCGTTTTACTATCTCCTGAGGAAACTCAGTTGATTTGAGACAGGGAACTTGACTGATAGAAATGTTTCCTATACCTTATGCCACAATCAATGTCTCTATAATTTCACACACACACACACTCACATACGCACATGCACACACATTAATAGTAAACTATTTATAAATTATAAAATAATCTGGTCAAAATATAATCTAAGGCAGAAACCCAGAGGTTATCCTCGATAAGCAAAGGACTGAAGCCAGTGTAGTCACTTTTGCTCTGCGGACTTTTGGGTACTTGAGTTTTTAGTTTTGGTTTTCAGAGTCTCACTGATCTCAGGAGATAGAAGACAAAGCACAGTACTGAGCAAAATGGATAATTTAATAGGAGACCCTCTAAGTCTTATGCTGGGATCCCAAGGGCCCATGTCTATGCTACATTGACTATTCGCTCACCCACACTCCCAGAGGTGTCTTGGTGCCAACCAAAGCAAGGCAAAGTCTCTCTGAGAAGTTAGTCCTTGCATGGAGTTGTAGTCCAAATTTACGTAACCTCAAACTGTTATTTGGTTTATAGTACCCCAGATTTATAGTTCTCCTAGGGTTCTGGGAAAAGCAAATATAAATTCTGTGTAGGGGAATACAGCTTCATTCTAGATTTAAAGACTTCCCTCAGTTTTTCAAGAAAGATGAGCAGAGTAGATAGATGCTATCTTCCTTATAACCATCTTACAGCTATTTGAAGAATACCAAGTCAGGGCTCTACATTATCTCTAGATTCTTCCTCTATTTCTTTTTCCTTCTATACTGCTGTCTCTTTTTCTTTTTTTCATTATGCTTTATAAGCACAATACCTGATGGAATAAATACTTCACATATATTTGTTGCCATAGATGTAAGTGAGATTCTTGGACTATTGGTTGTAGGTATTGTATGTCTATTAGTGCAGTTATATCTCCATGTTGGTAGTTTTATGTGACTCTGTAGGCAATTTCCAGGAAAAGAACAACTTGGTCACAAATATTTCTTAAAAACTTTAGATTTCCATTTCTCAGTTTGAAGAGTGTGACTCTCAGTAACAGCAGAAACACTAATTGGCTCTGGATGAATTTTGTCCACTTAGAAAATGGAAATAACACACTAAACTATATTCAACGACATGTATGATTCTTAGAAATTCATTGTTGATGCGAAAAGGTACAGAAGACTGTTACAGCATGACAGTATTTTGTAGTTTCAGAAACAGCAGCACAGTATTTTGATAGGGAAAAAATGTTGTATAAGTAGATTTTAAAAAGGCAAGGGAGTAATGAACACAAAATTTAGCATGGAGTTACCTCTCAGGAGGGAGGAAGTGGGATGGTAACACGGTTTGTTACTAAAGAAGATGATACATATTTTATTTATTATAAATACATATGTATACACACACACAGCACTTAATATGGAACAACCAAGAAATATATATTCGTGATATTGGAAATAAATGGAAATGGTGAGATTTTCTCTGCTTTAAGCTTTTTATGATCCATTAAATTAAATTCAGTGCCCCAGATTGTGTCTTTAAAGAACCTATCTGAAAATATTGTCAAATTTCAAAAAATATATAGTGAAGAATGTAAATTAAAGGAATTTGCTTATATTGTTTTAATCTGTTGTATATCCCTAAAAGCTTTACTGTCACAAATATATGTTTGGATGCCCTGGCTTTTCAGTTAATTGTTGAACCATATTCTGTCGCTACAAATCTTTCCTTCCACTCCACCATTGGGGGGAAAAAAAAAAAAACAGAAGGAAATGTGATTTAATGGAGTTTGAAAGAGTAGAGGTATTTCTTCAGGTCAATGACAGGACATTCACCTCCAAAGCTGGAAAACTAGTTCAAAAGCAAGCAGTGACTTAGCTCATAATGAATTAATTGTGTGCCTGAACTATGATCCAAAAGGCCAGGTGGGCAGACCTTTATGCACTGATGGGTAGCCTCTCCATGGCCCAGAACAAAAAATTCAACCCTGATGGCTAACATGTGGTTTTCTGCTGCATTGCATTTACAGAGGTCTGTAGTTTAATTCATACTGGAGAGAGGAGGAGACAGCAGAAGTCAGACTAAAACTGCCAGCAAATTAATATCCTAGTTTCATAACATTAAATGCTTCCACTTAAACTAGAGAAAAGAGAAAAAATATATATATTTTTAGTTAATTCTTGATTAACAATCATTTTGAATTGAGTATGATTTTTACAGATATCTTCTAAAGATTAATAATAGTATCTGATTTGATATCAGTAAATACTTTGGGGTATGAAAATTTTACATAATTAACTACACTTTCAAAAACCAAATTAGTAGCATACTAATTAATTAACCCATTTGTAAAATGGGTTAATTCTACCATCTTTGCTTACTAACACAAGTGAGTTTTCATTTTAAAACAGTATGACAGTATATTACATTTGAATGAACTCTTTATTCTGTTACTTATAAGTAGAAAGCACATCGCCTAATTCTTTCAGAGCCCTTGTAAATAAATGGGATTCTACACCTTCTGCTACTTAGGAAATAGGAAAGTAAGGCTGACTCTCAGGTTGATCTTGAGGCTTAGGTGAAAAGAAAATTTCCTATCTTGTAATTCACATGTCCTGCATAATTTAGATAGAGATGAAGGCATTAGTAGGAGTCCTCCATGCAGAAGCTTCCACAGCGACCTGCCTCCAAAACCAACTACTTTGTTCATTGGTTAAGTCATAAAACTTGCCCTGATCCTCAGATTGCTTATCTAGAGAAAGGTGGAATGCTGACCAGGACAACCTGTTGTGAGGAAGTGTGTTTGTAAGGCAGACGGTAAATTGGAAGTGCGAGCAAGTTCATTTTTTGTTGTTGTTATCAATACTGACTCCCTAATAAGGAAAACTCATTAGCAGGTTTGTCTTTGAGCCAGCAAATCTCATGTGAGAGTGAGTCTCCATCTGCTCTGACCACTTCTGTTCCATTTCTTCTATTTCTTACGTATACGTTCGGTCTCGAACTCAGATTGTTGGAGCTACTTCCTTTCCTCCTTTGTAAACTTGGTTGGGAAGCTGAAACCTCAGGAGTATCAATTTCCAACTCCAGTCAGAGATGTCTTCACCTATCTAGTTACTTTATTGTTGATACTGTGGGCTTGTGGTTTCGAATATGTTTCCATGAATATCAACACCATTATTTTAGATGCAGTAGATTTATTTAATAGCTATTTTAACAGTAGCCAAGCAGCTGGTTTATTTCGAGTTGAGCATTAGTGGCTGGCTCTGGTGTACTATTTTTTAAATAATTTTTTCCAGCAGATACAAATGGTTTTTTTAAAAGGATTCTAATAATAAGGTTAGGTCTTCTTAAATCATCTGAAATGTCACTGTTTTGCCCCAGTCTCACATGACTCATCTGCCTATTGTTTCATAATAGTTGTTGTGACATTTGTTATAAATGTTATGCTCCTTTCTGAGTGGGTGTATGGTTATGGTTTTAGATGGCAGCAAATAAAACGCTTTCCCCACCCTGGGGGAAAGGAGGTTGCTATGACAAAAGAATCATTTACTAGGAATAACATGAGTCAATATAGTAAAGCAAGACCTTTAACAAAACATCAGTGCCTTTTAAATGAAAAGGAAGCCTTGTCAAATAATTTTTTTGTCTCCAAACCATTTTATAGTAAAATAATCTTGGGTGTCCAGTAAAAATAAAAACAAGATGTTTACTGCCTAAAAAATTTCTTCATCACATTGCGATTTTAATTTTCTATCAGCTTTCTAAATGGAGAGTAGAAAATAAATACTACCTCAAAAATAATATCAAAGCCATAGGCAAACATTAAAATATGACATTTGTTTGTTTGTTTTTAATGTGGCTCTTCTTTTTAGATAGTCTAGATGTGGGAATTGGACCTTTTAAGCCAAAGCAGATTGAGGTTTGCAAGCTTTGCAAGCATGTCTTCATAAATGCCCTTCCAGTACACACAGACATTACCTGATAGAGCTAGACAGGGGTGCTTCAGTCTTATGCTGAAGGATCTGAGGTCCAACTGACCACAGTTAAAAGCCAGTGAGTGATAGAGCTCAAGTGTAAAATGCCGACACCATGGTTATTTTCACCAGTCCAAACTGCTTGTCATTCAAACTCTATAGAGACTTTATATTCTTTTTCTAATACTCATGCATATTGTAGGTAATTTGGAACATGCAGTAAATTGAAAATTCTACATCCACTTTTTTAATGAGCTTCTTTAAAAGTAGCTGATTATTAACATAACTGGTATTCTGTCAAGGGTCACCTGTCGCCTTCTTTGTCTTCTTAAGAGGAAAAAATATATCCCCTTCCTTCTTTCCTTCCTTCCTTTCTTCTTTCCTATATTCTTTCCTTTCTTTGTTTCTTTATTCCTTCCTTCCTTCCTTCCTTCCTTCCTTCCTTCCTTCCTTCCTTCCTTCCTTCCTTCTTCCTTCATCCCTTCCTCTGTATCTTTTATCACCACTTGCATTTCCCTTGTCCCCATAAACAATTATCCTCTCCTGTATTTTTGTTTGCATGGATTTTATATCATATGCATTTTTTACTTTGTACCCATGAATTTTAGTGGTATAAATGGCATGGTGTTTTCAAACTTACTCCATTTCTTATTTTTGTCGCTAAGTATATGTTTTTAGATCCTGTCATGTCATTACGATGCATATAACAAACAGTTTGCTGTTAATCACCACATCAATCCATGGTGAGCACTGTTCCATTTTACTTATCTATTTTACCTATCCATTTTCTAGTTGGGTGACTCAGTTGCCTCAATTCTTCAATATATACCCAAAGACATCACCCTACAAGCTTAGTCAGAGAATTTCTTGAAGATATAGTTTCCTGCAGAAGAATGCTGAGTCATGGTGTTGTGGGAGGAACAAACTTTTCTCTACCCTCAAGGTTCTTCTCCTCCCTGGTCTAATAATCAAATAGACCTGAGACTGATTAGCAAGAGAAATAAAAATAAAACAATTACGTATGTATGGGAACCCATATACATGAAAGTCAGAAACCCCACATGCAGGGAGGTTCAGTGATAGAAAGGGACCATGGGTATATAAGGTATCCTGAGCTAGAGATGAGGTAATGCACCTTGGGGCATCAATGGGTCATTGCAGGATGATCAGAAGAGCAGATACTTAATAAATAGAAGTTTGTCTGCCCTATAGGTCTGTCAAAAGATGTTATCTCATATACTCTATTATTATGGGCAAGGCCCCTAATTCAGTTCTTCTAGGTACTTAAGGGAGGGGCAGAAGTGTCTCTTGAGCCTTAGGCTAAACTTGCCTTTAGCTCAAAACAATCTGCTTACCACAGAAGCATAGCTTGTAGTGATTCATTCTGAACCCTCACAGTATGTAGTATAATTATTTTGTTGAGAGTGCTGAGTTGTTCACCAGAATAGTTATAACGGTCTACAGTTCCACCAGCAATTTGTGATGGTTTTTACCATTCCAAATCCCTGTAACATTTGCCATTGCCATTTTTCTAATTTTTGTCGGTGTTCATTGTGTGCAGCGTTCTGAATATTTTGATCGAAACTAATAACTTTTTGATTTCAATAGCAAAATAAATAGCTCAATTGAAAGACATATAATTTGTCAGTTTATGTGTGTTTTATTCATTAAATTGCAGACGAGATAGGCTTCTAATTGCTAGGATGGTGAGAAAAGTAATTATAATGTGAAAGTCATTACTAAAATGTGAGTAGGCCACTCCTGCCCCAACACCTGGCTCAGTCGTATTCCTCTTCCCAATGTCATGCTCTTTTTGGTGAAATGGTAATTACCCATCAAAGCCTTGTTTAAAATTGACACCCTCCTCTGTGCCATTGAAGTGTTTTAACCCTACTCTAATTATAGCAATGATTATACGTCATTAGAATTAGTTCTCTACTTTTCTGTGCACCTAAGTAACATGCAAACTTGGGTGGTATAGGACATCTTTGTATACTTAACACTGTTACTCTAACTTAATTGTTATTCATTCATTGTTTTGTGAATGTCAAGTGATATCTATTTATACATTTAATATTTTCATTTGATCAATGAACAGCAACAGTTTCTGGTTCTGAAAATTTTTTTAAATTAAAACCATCTTCCCCATGTTTTAAGATGTGAAACATTGGCATCTCAGCACAGCGCTACGTTTAGGCCTGGATCAGTTTCAAACTGCTTCCTGGAAAAATCCCAGTTTTGTCTGAACATACATGTGAGTTCACCACAATGCTAAGGTGGGGTCACCTTCTAGCCTTGCAAGAATACTAGTCAGGACTCTTCGTTGTCTGAGCAAAATGCTACCTCTCACCACCTGTTCCTTTGGCTTTTAACTGTCAGCAGTCTTTTAAGCAGCATAGAATACAGCTCCAGATTCTTATGAAACTTTAACCTGGAACTGATAGACTGCTCCCATCAAAAAGCCAAATTGAGGAATGTTATAGTCAAAGAAGATAATTTGAGAGAAATAGTTTTTTCAGGTCTTTTTAAGTCATTTGTGATTCTAGCCATTGGAAGGCTATATAAATGCTGTGTCAGTTTATCTGTAATCCAAAGAAATAAACTAAGCAACACCCTAATCCCTCAAGTTCTATGATATGATACTGTACTAATTAGTTCTCTGTGAGACGAACCCACTATACCTAGTGAGCTAGGTGGACTCAGGACTTTCCTTGTTTCCTTAGGGCTTGACTTCACGACCTAAGATCCTCACATCTACAGTATCACCACTACCTCTAGTAGATACTTTGATGCTTTTCTATAAACCTCAGGACCTGATTTTGCTGCTGCTGCTTCTCTAAAGCTTCTCCCTTCTTCATACTATTTTTTTATGGTTCCCTTATCCTTCAATAATGGCTGCAGAGTGGTGTATAGCTTCTGCAGGAGTGCCTGACAGCAGCAGATCGTTAAGCCTTGACCAATTTAAAAGTTTTATTGCTGATCCCACTGGGAACCAGAATTGGGAAATGACTCAGTTTCTTCATCCGTGAGCAGAAGGATGGCCGGAGAGTGCCTATGAAAAATAGGGTACCATCCAAAAACTCCCTGGCACAGGGCTTGGCCCATGGTAGGTGCAGAAAATCAGTTCTCTGTCGTAGGAAATGGAGTCACTTAGTTTTGATAGGAAACTACAAGGGAACGAAATCTCATAGCGACCATATTCCCAAATCCCTTCACTTTAGTCAAAGCCTCTGTGAGTACCCAGTGTGCTGCTGCCATTATCACCTCTGAGAAGAAACCTTTTTCTCATTTTAGTAGAGGTTTGCTTCCTGTGAGGAGGTGGGAAG
Source organism: Eonycteris spelaea (assembly GCA_003508835.1). Lineage (NCBI taxonomy): Eukaryota > Metazoa > Chordata > Mammalia > Chiroptera > Pteropodidae > Eonycteris > Eonycteris spelaea. The sequence continues at coordinate 12,706,444 of PUFA01000027.1, forward strand.
GGTATCACAGAAGCTCTCTCTGGGAAACAAAGATAACCTCTTGAGTAAGGTCTGTGACATCTTTTGCTATCATTCCCACGGTGCTCTGAGAAGCAGAAACAATCTTAAATGAATGCTATACACCATTTAAAGTGCATATTTTCCCACATTTTTTCCTCTTCTGTGAATACAGTTAAGTGAATGAAATATCTCTTTGTTATAAGTTACCAGTTGCTGCCAATAAGCTAGTTAAAAAAAATTTACTTCCTTTACATTCTTTTTTTCTTGTTCTGGTATTCTGTACTTAAAATTTGTGTTAAAAGTATATCAGTGTGAGCAGAATAGTAGCTTACCTTCTTAATTAGAGCAAGTATGCAATTGTTGCTGATAGCCCCTAAAATAAAATTGCAATTTCATTCATTGTACTGATAAAATCTTCTCCAACAGCCTTCATGCTGTGGCATTTTGACATCTTTGTAAAGGGTTGCATATAAAGTCAACGTAATATTAAAAGTTTCTGTATTTTCTTTTTTATTTTCATGTACAAATATCTAACTTGTTCTTTAGAGAAAAAAACAAAAACAAAACAAAATCTGAGTTAGCTTTTGGAATTCCAAGTTGCCATGAGAAAAATCCACGTTTAACCTTCTGCTTTTATTATGTTAAGGCCATGACTCATCTCCAAACAAACGTATGACTGAGGTGATGTTTTGGAATAACATCCTGTGTTTTGGTGGCGCATCACTCTTCAGTGACACTCTGAGGTTGCATTGTATTAGCACATGATATTTTCTCCAGTTAATTGATATCCCAGGTTTGTCCAGGGAAAATCTACAGCTCCCCCAAACATGCTTGACAAGTTATTATATTTACTTTAGTCAAAGCCCGTGTGTGCAATATCCCTCTTGGAGGTGGTCTATTATTGGAGTCCCATATGCTTTTTGTTTGGGAAGAAAGCAGTCACTATGTCATACTGTTACATGGAGTATTCTTTTTCAGGGATGTTGTTCCCTTGGGAACCATATCAGGCCAGAGTTCCTTAGTCTAATAAGACCTTTGTAACTCTTATTGTATAAGAGTTCTGGGAGGGAAGCAAGAATTAAACAGAAAATGTAATTCAAGCAACCATATTAGGCCACATGTGGGAAAACATGACTCTTAGTATTGGATTAAAAAAAAAAGTATTTGTTGTAAAAAGGACTGTGATGCCAAAATGTTCACGGTATTTCAGTGTAAATGAAGGCTATTGTGGCACAGGAAACTTATAATGCTTTAACATTTACTTCGGTTTCTGAATATGAATGATCCTAAAAAAACAGTTGTCTATTCATAAATTTTATATTAAAAAGATATGATTTATTATAGAAATCCTATATGGTGATATTTAATCAAAAATTTCCTTGTGTGAGTTTCCCATCAGTAAAATGATGTTTAACCCATACGAAGATAATGATTCCAATAACATTATATACATATTTTATCACTCAGTAATGCCAAAGAGTATATATATTCATAAGAATTACTCCATGTAATTATACTTTACCAGTTGGTAACAGGCACAGTGATTTGGGTCCATAATGCTAGAATTTAAAAAATGAATTTTGCAAAATGAATAATATAGAAGCCCTGTTTTCAGATTTTATAATTATGTCTGATGAAGAAAATTTTGATGCAGTTTTTACATATAACTTTGGGATGCAGAAATCATAAAATAAATGATTAAAATAGTTTAAAATATTTTGACTAATTATGATAATATAAAACCCATTGTCTGACATGTGAACATTTCACAGCAAAATTTGTGATATTGTAATATTTTGAGACTCCCCTTTCATTTTTTTTTCTTTTTTCTCTTTGTTACAGCAGATGGTTTCACAGCAACGCATTCTAATTCACGAAGATTCCATGAACCTGCTAAGTCTTTATACCTCTCCCTCTTTACCCAATATTACTTTGGGACTTCCAGCAGTGCCAACCCAGCTCAATGTAAGTATTTATACAGCAGCAGCCTAAATAGTCCAAGCGATATTTTCAAGGGGAACTCTCTTTCGTTTCTTGTATATTTAGACTTTAGGAAAACTTGGGAGAGTACAGTCTCCTTCACTGTTTACTGAGTTGCTCAAAGATATTAATTTCAAATTAAAGAGTTGCACTAGTTCACATAATAATACATGAAAATAACATTTAAGTAATGATTCATAGCATATGAAAAAGAAAGCACTTTCCAGGTATTATATTAGCCCCACACAAGCATCCCATGAAACAGAGGTTAGAAGCCACATTTTTAACAAAGAAGAAGCAGAGAATAAGGAATGTTTAAAAGTCCAGGTTCACAGAGCCAGTAAGTAGCAGACATGGAACTCAACCCAGGCCGGTGCTGAGAGGTGCGGCTTCTATCTGAAGCTCAGCAGCATATGTTTATAGAATTTATTTTGTGAATGACTTTATTCTGGGAATTTAAGTTACTGACTCTGTGGTTACTGAAGATATGTATCTGGAAAATCTCTCTAAGAACAATATTAAACTCTTCCCAGGAGATTCAAAGTGAATCAATTACTTTAAAAGTCCTGACAACTGAAATAGGATCTTTTGGAGGTAGTTGTCCTGCTAGCAGAAGATGGCAATAATGATTTTATACGTGGTCCCTAAAATAATAGAAATTTTAGCCATGGTAAAAGATTTGTAAGCGTTACAAAAAATAATTTGTCTGTGAGTTGTTAGGAAATTACTTGTACTTACGTAAAGGTTATATGATACATTAGGTTTAAAGAGGAATTTGTCCTAACCCTGGGCACCAATTTTACCAATCTTCAGCAGCAAATTTTCCACTTGTCAAATTCACATCTTTTACAATATGCCCACAACAGAAAATTATAAACAGTTGACCATATTGGGACTAAGTTATTTTCAGAATATAAGACCTGTAAAAGGTATGCTAATTTATGTACAAGCACACATAATAGTGAAATTTTTAAATGGTAAATTTTATAATTGTGTTCGATACATATTATAATATCAATCTAAGTGATATCTTATTATATATTTGATGTTTCTAATAGAGTAGAATGTTATCTTACGTAATACTATAATTTTATACCGGTGAGGAGAAAGCAAAGTTCGAATGTTGTTTTATGTCTGGGGATTAAAGAAGTAAAGCTTAAAAATACCAAATTCAAGAATGCCTTGAAAGTCCACATGAGGCATTTGTAAACAATTGGTTCTCACACACACACACACACACACACACACACACACACACACACACAAAAGGAATTAGGGGTGAAACTAAAGATAAAAATTTGTGGATGATATTTTCAAATCTTAACTTATTAAAAATTAAAATTGTTTTTATTCTAGTCCTATTTTTCCTTTCTGTTCTGATGATAAGCAAATCCTAACACAAAAACTTGTTATGACACATGAATAGGCATTTTATATCCACTGCTTTTTGCATGCTCTAAATCACTCCTACCAACTAACACAAACACACACCACTTTTAATGTGGTCAGGGAGAATTTTTTTCTCAAAGGACCAAGTACCAAAGCCAGACCATTTAATGTTTCTATGGTAAATACAATTTGGTACTGTTGGATGAGTAAACCAATGTGGTTTGGACCAAAGTTTCATTTTTCTTTGCTTCCATTTTGGTGTGGATGATGCCATCACAATTAATTTTTCAAGTTTAGCATTGCTTTGGCAAAGGGATGTCTAATATTCCATTTCCCCACTGAGTAGTGGGAAACGCTAAGAAAAGAAGCCAGGAGAAGAAATCATTTCTAGATTAAACATTGCATTGACTTGCTGTGTGACTAAGACAAACCATTTACCTCTTTGTCCTTTAATTTCTTCATCACTGGAAATTGCTTTGCTTCCCTCGTGCCCAGCAATTTTGAAAGATGAAGCATGAGTTTTGAAAAGAAACATGCCACATAATTTGGAGGTATTAGACTTCTGCTTTTGTAATACTAAAATGACCACCATTCATTTAATTATTTGAATGGGATAATTCATTATTACTATTGATGATATAATTATTATTGCTTTATTACTGTGTTATCATATATTTCAAGTTCTTAATGCATTTTTATTGATGTAATTTCACTTGTAGTTTATTTTATTAAACAAAAGTGTCTGGAGTGTAATTTCCAATATTTTAAGATTTGGGGATCTGCTGTGAATTAATATAAAATACATGTTTAAATCAAATTCCTGCATATTTTATATAACCTCGCATTGAGTGATCTGAAGAATTCTGTTTTTAAAATTAAATATTGGAAATTTACAGTTTTGTGAATTTATTCGAGGACATGTAGAGAAAAGTGAACATTTCTTCTGTGTGAGACTCCAAAATTACAGGCCATTTTATCTCCAGCTTCTTAATCACTTTGATATAGTCATTAGTTTAGCAGTTGGAATAAATTTTACTTTTCCAACATAGCTTTAACTTAAGCAGTATATTAAAATATTTCAGAAACAAAGTTCCCAGTTATTAAGCCTGAAATTAACATCATTTGTAATGTTAAGAAACCTTTTTATTAAGTTTAATACAATGATACCCAATAGTAGACTGTCTGCAGTGCTTCAACTCTATTTTTATCTTCTTCGTTAATTCAGTTAGTTTAAAAGACACACCTTTACTCATTTCCTCTACTCAGTTATTGGTAAGATGGGTTTGTTTGTTTGTTTGTTTGTTGTTTGCAGTGGAGAGACGGGGAGGGGGTAGACTATAGAATAAAAAACTAACCTAATGATGTACAGACCGAATGACCCACGTGCATGAAAGAGGATTAACCGCTTTGCTATTTCTTGACACAGGCTTCGAATTCACTCAAAGAAAAACAGAAGTGTGAGCCCCAGACGCTCAGGCAAGGCGTTCCTCTGCCTGGGCAGTATGGGGCCAGCATCCCGGCATCTTCCAGCCATCCCCACGTCGCTTCAGAGGGGAAGCCCAACAGCAGCCACCAAGCTCTCCTGCAGCATTTATTACTGAAGGAACAAATGCGACAACAGAAGCTTCTTGTGGCTGGTAATTAATAAAGACACTATGCGTGAATCACTTGGGGGCTTTTATTTTATCAGTGATCTACTCTAATGTCTTTCTAACTCAAGACCCTAGTAAAGATTTACCATGTCATTCATGGCTCTCTCAGATACTTGGTGTTAGAGAAAAGGTTATTATCATTATTTATTCCTCTAAATCCATGACAAAAAAAAAAAAAAACTCACCTGTTTAACCTTCATACATACTAGGGTCGACTACTGGTAAGTCTTTGGTCAGATGCATGCCTATCCAAAGCTTTGGCGCTTCTGCCTTTATTCCATCCAATCTATCTTTCTAATGATGTTTTTCTGGTAGAATTACTACTTTTCATAAAATGTATCCAGTATATCTGATTTATGTGGCTTCTTATGAAACAAAATTGTGTGTATGTGTTTGTACTTTTTTTCAGGTGGAGTTCCTTTACATCCTCAGTCTCCCTTGGCAACAAAAGAGAGAATTTCACCTGGCCTTAGAGGTACCCACAAATTACCTCGTCACAGACCCCTGAATCGAACCCAGTCTGCACCTTTGCCTCAGAGCACATTGGCTCAGCTGGTAATTCAGCAGCAACACCAGCAATTCTTGGAGAAGCAGAAGCAATACCAGCAGCAGATCCACATGAACAAAGTAAGCCCCCACCCAAGTTGAAATGGCATAACCGCCTGTGTGGAAATAAGGGTTCTCTTGACTGCACCGAACATTCAAGAGGAGAACGTTGGTATAGATCATAGTCAAAAGGAGTTTGCCATCCTAGCCCTGTGGTCAGGGCTCCAGGACACCACCACAATATTAGGATTTCACCATCAGCACTTCCGTGCGATGTTTGTAGAAAAATTGAGATTCTAGATCAGCAAGGTCTTTTGTGACTGAGCCCCTATTTTAATACATGAGCACATACAGGCGCGTGTGTGCAGAGCCTCATTTCTCAGTATTGCAGAAAAGGCTCGAGGTGGGGTTGAGTGTGGCGGATTGACAGCTCAAAAAGTTTGCACAGGTTCTGGCAGATATGACGGAATTGGCCGACAATGCGTTTTTCAGCAACCTGTATGTATCCATGTTATATTTATAATTTAGTAAGCTCCACTTCATTCCATTCATTCCAGCGTTTAACACAGTTTCTCAGAAACTTGTGGTAGTTTTTTTGTTGTTTTGTTTTGTTTTGTTTTGTTTTTGTTTGCAGCCTTATTGTGGCCGAAATGGACAGGAATGTCTGTAGCACACCACATCCTGAGAAGCATTCCTGCTGAGACAACCAGAAAGAAACATTGGTTACGATAGACCAATATAGACAGGCTGGTCAAGCATTTTCAGTGAATTTGTGAGCAAAACTTGTCTGTACAGTTTTGCTTCTACTCTCTGCCATGGTAGGCTTACAAAACAGACTTTCTCATTTCTGGAAAATGTTAAGTTCCAGAGTACCAAGATTCTGTGTACTCTCTTTTGTTACTCTGCCACCTACAAGTACCTTCCAGAGGCAATATATTGAGAAATGATGTTCTGTTTACTGATACATAGCTAAAAGTTGGCTTAGTAGTAAAATGTTTCACGGTATTGTGATATGAACAAAGCAAAACCTCATGAGCAAAGGTCTAATCGTCATTCTAATCGTAGTAGGAGAAGGAGGTCTTTATCACATGCTCACCTTATGGCAGGTAGGGCTAGAGTTTTTCTCTTCTCTTTGGCCTCCACCGAATGAGGCAGAGCCACGCAGAGAGCATAGGCTGAAGATCACACTACTGAACAGAAGTTCTTCCAGTTCAGCCCTTGATGCTTGCAGAGATGAGGAGTATGTGTGTGACATTAGAGGTGGGTGAAGGGATGGCTGGCAGTGGCAGCTGCCTCTCCTGCCACTTTTCTCTATACCGCAGACTACATTTCACTATACTCCAGACTCTATTTATCATCAGATTAATGCCTATCTTATTGCTACAGCATTTCTCTAAATTTATCAAATTACTTTGTATCAAATACGTCTCAGCATAGGAGAACCAACTTCCTTCTTAAATAATGACATAATACTTGTTGACTTGAATGTGACAGCATATGTTTGCTATGTTACGGTCCGGTTAGGTTTGTTTTGTGGTCTTTCAGCACTGCTTGAACCTGCCAGGTATTCTTGGAAAATCATCTAGTGTCGAGGGAGAAAAACTGATGTGGAAGGAAAGATTAGGAATCCCTGTCTTTTGCCTCATAGCATTTTGATCCAGAATTAGGTTAGGTAGAGCCCTATGAATACCTTAGAGAATATTTTGGAATACACTTTTTTATAACCTAGAAACCTAGAGTTGCCACTGTTTCAGGCTCAAATGGTGTGCAAGCATCAGAATCTTTATATTTTAGTATCACACTTACATTTTGACAGGCGATGCTGAGCTCAGTCACCTGGAAGAAGCTAAGACGAAACACGGGCATTTGCATTTTAATAACAAGAAAGGCAAATCTTATCAGAGGCCTTCGCCCATGTGGAGCTGATTCCTTGAATCTGTTAAGAATTCTTCCCCAAATTAGAAACAAACCTGTACTTTAGGTGCATGTTTGTACAGTGGTTTGATTATTAAATCTTGTCTTAATTAGGCAAAATGAAGTCCAGAAAAACTTCAAAGTACAAAGCTGATCTTTATATATTAACATCTCTCAGCTCGAGTGTTTACGTTTCTAGTTGGCTTTTCTCCAAGCCTGTATTCCACATGTTTAATCAAGATGGCATATGCACATTGGGTATTCTCCAGATTTGAAAAGTATTCCACCTGTCCTCAATTGCCTAAGAGAATAGAGAAGAGTCTTATCAAGGAAACTATTAAACCTCTGTCCTATTCCAAAGTACTCACAATAGAACCATCAAGAAACAAATTGCTGCTCCTTCCTCTGTAGTGATGAAAACATTTATTTCACATTAGGTGAGGGCCATAACTTAGATGTCAAAGCTACCAAGTTTCTGCATAATAATATAGTTATGTGCACTATAACCATTTAGAGTGCCCACTAATGAGAAATAACCACAGAGACTTTCACTTATGTCATTAGTTTTCCTGTTATCTTGGATGAACCTATATCGAATCCATTCAAACTAGAGCCAAATGGCTGGCATCATAAAAACATGGTCTCCGCTCTTGAGACACTTGGTCTAGCAGGAAATATAGGTACACGTGAAGACATAAGTGTGCAGATGACATACTTTAAAATATCTTTTCCTTTTACTCCTTCAACTTTTTTTATTGCTTTTTTCCCCCCGAGGAATTTAAGGAAGCAAAAAATGGAATGACAAGAAAGAAAAAATATGTAGGCTTATCTCTAAACCTACATCATATTAAATATGATTGGCCTTCCTGGTACAAAATTTTTAATGATATATTTGAATAGCTAATAATCTTTGGAAGAATCTGAAGCAAAACTATACTTTTCGGAGCATAGTATATGCAATCATTTACATATTAAAATTTGAAGACTTTCTCATGTCTCACTATAATTTAAATGCATTTATGAAAGCAGTCATCTGTGTTTGTTATAATAGTATAAATATCAATCATGCTAATTTACATGTTTGTTGCCTGGTTAACAATGACATTTATGTGGAAAATCTATGTGTTATAAGAATTATTTGCCTCATATAATTATGGTGCAAGTACTCAATAGCTTAGTAGAAATATACCTGGGGTGTATAGTATATGTATCATATATATACAATGGAACAAGCGACAAAGGTGAGTAAAAGTCATGTCAGAATGATTTATCTCTGCACATCAGACAGTCTACTTTCACTGAAAGTGTTCTGAGAAGATTAACCATAGAACATCAAGGCTTACAAATTCGTTCTTGTACCTTTTGAGACATTTAAAAAATTCAGAAATGCATTAAATAATTTCTATTGCTAATAAATGGTACATTCATGCACTGATGACTTGTGAGCCTTTTAAAAAAGCCAAGAGTTTTTTCATACTAGCATCAAAATAAGACCGTTGCTTTTGCCAGTAACTTTTTGGGTTTTCTTTTTTTTTTTTGGAAGAAAAAAGTGGTTTCTAAAATAGACTTTTCTTCATAAATACAAAAAAGCAAACAAAAAAATAAGAAGGTATTGATAATTTTCTTCCAAGTCCATTTTAACTTTAATATTACCACAGATTTTCTGGTAAAAAAAAAAAAAAACTATGATTAATAAAAATAAAATGTAGCACAGTTACTTGGATATTTTTATCATTTTTGAAGCATTCTGACACTGCCTGTTTAATAGAAGGGCAAATCTCTAGTCACATTGCTATCTGAATGATATACAGAAATTTTCCAAAGTATTTTCAGGTATTTTTGTGGTGAGATCATTCGACATAGATCCCTGTCCCCTGCTTAAGAGTTTCTATTTTAACTAGAATTATAATACATTTTTAATACCTATATCTTTCATATTCATTCTGCCAAATCTATATGAGCAGAAATTTTAAGAGACTTCTTTCTTCATTCAGTATTTAGTTTAATGAAATATGATCTGTGCTTCTATACATTTAGCAAATCGTATTGGACTCTTACTTTGTGCCAGGCACTATTTTTGGTGCTAAGAAAACATGCTGTGTCCTCATGGAACTTGCAGTGTGGGGTGCTGGGGAGTGAAATATTCAAATAAACAGTAATGCAGTGTGTTAAGTATTAGGATAGGGGTCATGGTGAAGGAAATTGTTTTCTTTGAGGAAATAAGACTTAAGACTTGTTTAGTTACTTTTCTGGATTGTCTTGTCTGTTTTACATCTTTTTCCTTTCTTTCTCTTTCTTTCTTTCTTTCTTCTTCTTCTTTCTTTCTTTCTTTCTTTCTTTCTTTCTTTCTTTCTTTCTTTCTTTCTTTTTTTAGTTTGCTCTGTGATAAATATCTTATGCATTCCTCTGACTGGATACCAGCCAACACTTTAAGAAAACCCACATAAATCATGAAATGATATCTTATGTATGTCAAGGTTCACTCTAGATATAAGTATTTATTATATATTTATTGCTATGATACTTAGGCATTTTGACATGAGTGCTATTTTATCATAATAAAAAATATATCTAAGACAAGACCAGTAAAGAGGAGGCCACGCAGATGTCCTGTGTTGCCCTTATTAAAACAGGTAGATATTATGTCTGACAAGCAAAGCATGAATATAATTATGCTGAAATGCTGGAACTGAGCAAATGGGGAGTTTTCATCAGGTTTTAGAAGAGAATTTGACCCTTTATGTGAGTAGTATCTGTTATATTCCTTTTCTTGACATAATTTCTAACATATACGTTACATATTCCCTGTAACCCTTCATGATTTATACTCATTCCTTGTCCCCATAATCCATCTACAGCAACTCAGGGGATTATATTCTTTCATGCCTGTGGTCACATACAAACATAGCATGTAATGTGTATTATGTGTTATTTGTGTGTGTGTGTTATTTTTTTCTTTATAAAGTATCCCCGAAGGCAGTTCTAAAATAAAGCTATTTTGTGCACTCTTGAGCAAAATGTATATTTTCCCAGGAAGATTAATTTAAAGAACTATTAGACATGTACATTCAAAAGGTTTATACTGTTTGAGTCACATTCCATGTTCTCAAACAAGTAAACACTTCATATTAGCTTTATTTTAACTAAGGTAATTCTGTCAATGGCTTACATTTTAAGTACCGTCAGATAAGGACCATGTACCAATCCGCTTTTTTGCTGCGCATTTCTCCTGGTGTATCTTTCCCTCTCCTTCTTTTATGCACTGTGCACCTTCCTAGCACCTTCTCCATAGGTACCTGAGGGCTCATTTAAATACTACCAGCTCCCTTTTATATGCAGGATCTCTTCTGAGCTAGGACGCCATGCTAGCCTTCTTATGTGTATTAGCTCCTTCAACTTAACGATGCACTTCCTTTTCAATATCAAGAAAGTTCATGTGAATGGACTTAGTAAGTCGTGAAGGTGACAGGGCTAGCAACTGACAGCCAGAATTCCGACATAGGATGTGTGACACGAAAGCCTGTCCTTCAACTAAACTCGTGCTTATGACTTCAATGTTGTTTTTATCACCGAGCAGAGACAAGATTTTCCTAATTTTATTTTTGCCAAAAAATAGAAAAATTACCATTGAAAATAAGGCAAACAAACAAATTTTTAAAAAGGAAGATATTATTATTACTACTATTTTGGTGTTGGTTTGGATTAGCTAGGATGAAAAAATCTCTTTTTCCTAACCCTTCTTTCCAACTTTCCATGCCTTGCCCTCCATCCATTTACTGACTTGGAAGGAAGGTTTTATTTTTTTCAGGGACTTGATACTGGGACATTCAGATATCCTATTGTATTATAAGGCTTCCCAACAGTACAGAGTGAATGCAGTGCAGAACCAGCTACAGCCAGGCCCCATTTTATTCCTCTCTCTATTGTAACATTGCCATTTAAAAAAAAAAAAAAATTGGGCGAACATCTTCTCACAGGAGTTCTGAGCAAGGCTGAAGCCGAAAGTCTACTGACTCCATCAAGTTCAACTGAAATGCAAATGTTGGCATCTCATCTATGGGGTGGTTGGAAAATGCCTTGTTTTAAGTTTTGAAAAATGGATGAGTAGAAACTTGAACTGGGCTTTCATTTAGAAAAGTAGGCATTACTGTTGTCAGGTTTAATTTCTCTCTATCCACTTGACAGCTTGTTTCCATGCAGAGTCTTTAATCACCAATTTCGGATTACATTTTGCCCATTAGATGGATAGTATGTCCAAAAACTTTAGCTAGTACTGAAAGGCAGTCTTAATTTTATAACAGTAAAAAGGCTCCTAGATTATTTATCTATCTATAGAGGTTTATAAAAGAAACTTTGACTTTACTCTTAAATAGATGCTATTTTGACATGATTAGCCCAATGTAAATAGATCTGTGTAGGTATGTAGTGGGCTTCAAAAAAGCACTTATGCTGTAATACCAGCTTACCTCAGCACAGAGAATTCATATAGAAGCATTTCACTATATAATTACAAGTCGATGGTTTATAATATGCAGAAAATGGCTTGTTGCTGTATTATTAGATGTGATGAAATCCTGTGTTTGTAAAAGAAACTAAATGACCATTTCAGTGGATTAACGTGTAACATTCATAAACGTTCCCAGTGCCGCTTTCGTAATTTGAAGATGAAGGGAAGGATTTTGACCTTCCCTTTTCACTCTGCACTGTTACTCTAGTCAGAGACGCTTTTACCGAATGAGAAAAACAATAGTTGGACATGACTGTGAGGTAGGAAAATAGGGGAAAGAAAAATGTCTGGAGAATTAAACCATGTGAGCAGTTTGACTGATGTCGATTCCAGGCAGTTCAAAGGGAGAGGAAAGCTAAATAATTTGGTCGTTTCCCAACCTTGACAAATAGTTTCACTTGACAGAATGAAATAATTAAGTCTTACTCAGGAATTTTTAATATAGCTAAGTGATTTGCGGACACGGAAACCACTATTGCTTATAAGTTCCCGATTTTAGATTTTTTTCTTCCCTGTATCTTTCTGCCCTTTCTCTAAATACTTATGAAATCTGAGGGATTAGAGGGACCCTGAAATGTCATATGGCCTAGAGTATTCCCACTCCTTCAGGCAGAATTGCATCCAAGGCTATGCTCCTATATCCTGAATTTACTATTACTCATATTGCTATCAATTTACTTGTATCAACTAGCAATAAAAACTCAGTTCTAAAAAATAATTCCTGGCATAGAATCATTGATGATGTTCCACAAAGACTTATTAGCAACTAGTATCCTGCATACTGGAAAGGAAATTAAAGAAAGCACATTCTTTCCTTTGAATGGACTCACAGACCTGCAAACAGATAATTCTATTCAACGATAGTTCTACATAATGCTTCACTGATTTGAATTGCAAAATCAAGCATGCTTGATAGCCTTTTCAAGAGAAGTTTCTGATGTCCTGCACAATTATTTATTAGTTTTGCATCTTTGGTCAAAATATAGAACCTCTTTGTCCAATAATTCTCCAATCTGCACATTGTAGAGGTTTCATGAGGTTTTCATGAGAAATGTACTGAAAGTGTTTTGTAACCATGATAAGCATTACTGAAATCTAACTCAATATTTATATTCTTATATAGCACTAATAGCTCTATTTTCCTTATCCCGTTAATGAAAATGGTTGTCAAGAAGTGCTAGACTATGTCCAAGGCACACATTTCCCACTAATCTCCATATTGTATCAAGCTACTTTGTTGTAAATCAAACCACTAAATTTTCTTCCAGCTGTCTCATGTCTTTGTATTCATTGTGTTTTCTCTTTAGAATAATATTATGGTTAGTTATTGAATTTTTATTGAGGTAACACACAGTAAAATTTATTCCTTTCGCTGTACTAGTCTATGAGTTTTGACAAATGCATATCGTCATAATAATTAGCACAATCAAGATACAGAATAGTTCTTCAACTTCCAAAATTCCCTTGGCTGCTCCTTTGTAGTCAGTCCCTATCCCTACCTGCAACCTCTAGAAAAGTAGTTGAATTTTTCACCATGTAAGAAACATAAAATACATCACAATTGTGAAAGATAGTGTATTTTGATAGCATGCAGACATCAGCCCTAAGTGATCTAAACCATAAAATGTTCAATCAAGAAGAGACTTAAGGGATTATAATCAGAGGTCACAAGCTGACAGTCTATATGCGCTGGATCCATTCCATTGAACTGCTATCTTTGGCCTGCCTGGTATCTTATGAAGCATTTGAAGTATTGGTGAATCTTTAAAAATAGAAAGATTTCAATTACAAATCTGGATTTCCAGGATTGTCTGAAAAATTAAAAAGTGTGGCCACACTGGGCCCACTTTTCCATGTGGCAGTTATTTTGGGGGGTTTACTCTTGGCCATGCATTTTAAACATGGCTTGTGTCACTGTCCAGTTGACCAAAGCAAGGGACTGATCAATGGAGAGAAACGGAGATATTTACAAGTCAAGTAATTAGAAGATCATGGTCTTTGAGATCTTATCTAGGCTGAGACACAGTCCACAGTCACCAAGGGTTAGCTAAAAGAAAAAGCATCCTTTCCTCACTATGCTTCTATTTATCACCATTAAAAAGAAAGGAAAGAAAACTTTGAAAGAAAGTATATCGTCAACTGAAAATCAGAAAGGAGGTTATCGGAAAAAGTCCTAGTATGTCATGCAAAAGGACATAAAATTACACAGTGTTATAAAGGGGGGGAAAGTTGCTCATTTGTATCGTAGTTAAGAAAAGCCTCTAATTCTGTCCTCTTGCTGAGGATTTTATGTTCTGAAAGGTCAGTCTTCCTGTTTCCTCTTCGCCCACCTAACCCAATCTTCTACAACAGCCAGAGTGATCAGTTACAAATGTAAATCCTATCATGTCAAAGGTACCCTTAAAACTTCCCAGTTGCCCCTGTTGTTTCTAGGATAAAATTTAAGGCTGTCCTCATCTGGCTTTCAACCTCCTGACCGACCTCATCTCCTAGTCCCTTCCCTTACTTACCAAGCCCCAGCCACTCTGCCTCCTCTCTAGTCTGTGGGGAATCTCATTCCATCTCCAGGAGTTTTGCTAGCCACAGTTCTGTGTGGAATGTTCAACCTCCAGGCCTTTTCATGGCTTGATCTTGGTATCCGAATCTCTCTCAGCTCAGACTTCACCTCTTCTGAGGAGCCTTCCCTACTCAGACAAATTAGACACAGACCCTCAGCCCTTCTCTCATCATTCTCTATCACATTACGTTCCAGTCTTCAGTTGCTTATTTTCTGTTTAGCCCACTGAGAGGTTGCCTAACTGACCACTCTCTTCCCAGAGCCTGGCATAAAGAAAGTGCTCATAAGTATTGTTGAATGAATAAAAGAGTGGATGAGTAACTTTCTCAAACTAGCTGAGAGAAGGAAATTTTCAGTCTCTCTTTCAGAAGTGAACACTTTATTGAGTTATTGAACTATTAGATGTTTGGAGAGCCAGAAAAAGAATATTTTGATTGCAAGCAAATTCTACAGCGATTTTTTATAATTATAAAATAAACGAGTTTTTATTAAGAATTTATTTGATCCCTAGATTAATTTTATATATTTTTAATATTGGTGAGAAAGGCGATTTTTCAGCTTATACTTTTAATTAATGTGAATAATGAACCAATCTATAGAAAACCTTTCTCTCTTGTTATTTAATTTTGGTTCTTCTGGTTATTTTCCCAAAATGCACGGAAGCAAAATAGCATGGCGTATTTTGGCTTGAGGCAGGGTTCTTCTCTAAGTAGACCTCTTGATTTGAAAGCCCTCCAAGCTCTGCGTGTTGTTTTTGAGAACAGTTGGTACATACCTAATCTGTTTGTGAATTGAGACAGAATTTTATCATTATTTTTAAATCTAGTTTCCTTGGAGCTTAAGGGAAAGATTTTATTTTCCAAAAGGATTTTACATTTATTTCAAAGAAAAAAAAACTTGTGCTATCGCCACTCTTCAAGTAAAATCTGCCTTAAAACCTGAGGCGAAATAAGAAAGTGATGAGTTGGGTTGAAGGTCATTTTGCATAGTTTAATAATCCCGTTCAAACACGTGTGCTTAATGGTTTGTTGATGATTTCAGATAATCAGATGTCTTTCAGAAACAGATTTACTCCCATATACTCCTGTTTTTAGCTGCCACTCAGAATCTAAAGATATTTGTGGGAACAAGAAGGATTTCTGTGGTGAAAGTTAAAAAATAGAATTTAAAGATATTTTATTCAAAAGCATATATGCTGATGTTGACTTCTAGACTTTTATCAAACAATGTAACTTACACAGATATGAGCTTAATAGGTCAATGTGTAAAGATTAGCAACACGGCCTTTAAATATTTAATGAAGTTTATAGCATTTGCCAATAGAACATAAAATATACAATATTGAAATTATGGACTTGCTATAATTATGACTCTACCAGGATTGATAAGACTTGAAGAGTTGAGTAATACCTGTTAGAAATTGGGATAAATTATCTTGCTCTCTGGCCTCTAGATTGTCTGTGAGTGTGCATGAGTGTGTGTGTGTTACAAACCCAGAATGGTCAGAGACCGCCGGCAGCATTCTCAGCATTCGTATGATTGCTGGACAGTAGCATGGAGAATATAGAGACACACTGACAGATGAGCAAGAACACAGATAAAAGGGGCAGGAGAAGTTACACAGCCACCATCTTCTTCATCTCAGCTGGGTTCCCCACCAAAGTAACTCACCTGGTGTCAGACAAATGACACTCTCTGTGTTTTACAGATGGGGCCTCAGCTGAGATTCACACAGGCTTGTACATTTATCTGTCACACAGATGTTTCGTCTTGTGTTTTCTAGCCAGCAAGGCAACAGCTCAACTTTGCTGGGGGATCACCTCCAGATGTTCAACCAAAGAGAGACCCTGCTACCCCACTGAGAGTACGCAGACAGCTCCTCCCTGCACCTGGGGCCACTCAGCAACAGTACAAATTCGGAAAGGGTTAGCCCATTCCATCTTCATAATGGTCATATTTGTAGTTCAAAAACACAGAACACAACATCATCCAGATACTGACCTTCTTAGTTAAAAAGTCAAGAAATTTACAAATAACACCAAGTAACTTTATATTTTAAATATCTGAAATAAGACAAACTTGTGAAGCGGGTTTTCTGTGACTTTTGTTTGTAGGTTTTTCTTGCCGATGTTAACTGCTATTTTTTCCACTCTGGCTGTTAAACAAAAACAGCTTTTGCCAAATACCTAAAATAAAATAAGAAGTAGAGGTTAACTCTCTCTATGCATTTATGTTTTGCAATACCAGCTCCAGGAGTTCCCATTTATCTCTTTTACATTTTGTAAAACTTAACAAAGAGCATTTTTATTCCAGAGATGGTAAAAAGTGGTAGTTATTGTTCAACTAGACATTAGTATGCACTTCATAACCTGGGAAGTAGAGTGTCAAAGCATTGCTACTGCACATTCTGTTTTCAGACATTTGTGAAAAAGATGAATCAGAGAAACAAGGATAAATTCTAGATTTTTGACTCATGCACTTGGGTAACCCTGTTCACTCAGATGAGAAAAAAATGGGTGATCAATGTATTTGAGTGGGATGGGAATAAAGGTTTTCTTTGAACTATTTAAAGTTTATGATACCTATTAGATATTCTAGATCTAAGCAAAGACATTAGGTAAGCAGCTAAATGTGCAAGTTTGGAGCTCAGAGGAGATATTAGAATTGTTTATATGAATTCAGTTGTCATCAGAATATAGGTAATATAGCTGTTTCAGAGGAGAATGCGGAGGAAAAGAGTATAGAGAGTTTTTACTCTTTTTTGGAGATGATTCGCTTTTCTTGGACATGAAATTTCTTCTTTACAAAATAAGTGTTTGAAGAATATTATTAGGAATTTCCAGCTTCAGTATTTTATATCTGTATGATCTCCATTCGTAAGTTACTGTTGTATGTCAAGAAACATTTCTTTTACAACCCTTTAAGGAATTGGTCCCTTGGACGAAGATCATTTTGCCATTCAAACTTCTTGTCCAGTTATCACAGCATCATTCATTCTGGCATTTTTCTCCCTCGTGTTTCCTTTAGTACCGCAGAAGTATAGATGACACCAAAGGAACCGACTGGAACCAAATGGCATTGTTTCTGTATTGCACGCTAAAAAATCGTTATGTGCAGTGTCATATATGCATCTCTGTCAGTGAGGTTGTAAATACTGACGAATCTGATTCGTGGATGAAATGATGTGATTTCTGGGTACTTCAGTGACCTCAGAGATATATCCATGGTCAGATTTTAGAAGGTTTGCTGTTAAAATTTACATATGATAAATTCTGTGAACACTCAGCATTTTGTCAGTATTAGAGATGTTCTGGGACATACTTGCTATCCATGGGAAATGATATTCCGGTAAATTCACACACAATTTATCTGGCCTTTGGCTGCAGCAACTGTGGTAATATTGATCTCTTACTTTCAAAGATGCTGTGATTTGTCTTGTTTTCCTTTCTAAAATGCTTCACTCTCACTGACACATGTTTATATTCTATTTAAATTGCCAATGGATTTGACATTTGTTTAGTCATTATTGACTTTCGTAAGAGGAGAGATTTTGGTTAGTGTAGATGAAAGCCTAGTTGTGAATTCTAAAGCAAATAGGAAAAGAAAAATGAAGACAATGAAGAGAGATAACCCAAGCAGTTTTATTGTGTAAGAATATACATAATGGTTTTGGAGGGGGCACAGATGATAATATTGAAAGTGTACAAACGAGACTACTCCAGCAGAGAGGGTAGATGTGTGATGGAGGATGGAGCGGATAACTGCAGGAGTGGATGAGATCAGGGCAGTAAGCCGAGGGGTTGACTGAGATTGGAGTGCAAATGTCGCTTTCGTTCTAACAGGAGGAATGGTGAATGGGGCAGTTGAGTTAGTTCTCTGCTCTTGGCTTTTATTTTCTCAGTGAAATAAGAAGCAAAGGTATCAGTAGGGAGTGAGAAAAAGATCTGGATATTAGAGGTCTGAGGAGAGAGGACGTAGTTTGAAATAGTCATTCAAAGAGGTGGACTAAATTAACTGGAGAAATGTAGGAGGATTGCCAAGTAGCACCGAGGACTCATTTGAGGGTTATGATCATGAATTTGAAGAGAAATACTCAGCATAATTGCAATTTGTTTGTTTATTCGTTTCCTAGCTTATTCAGCTGCTTGGGTTTGACAGAGATTTAGTATTAACCAAGACTAGAATCTTACTTTTGAAAAGGGAAGGGGAATTGAAGATAATGTAAGGAAGTGATTTTTAATGACGGAGAATTGAACTTGTCCAGCAAGGAGAGAAGTGAGGGAATGAGGTCAGAGAGGGGGTGATGGGCAGTGAGATGTGGTTGGTTGAGTAGTGTGGAGCACTCTCCAGAGATGAGGAATGGCTGGGGTCAGAAGGTCCTGAGGATGAGCCAGAAGAAAGGAATGATGTTTGAAACTCTGAGGAGAGTATAGTTACCAATAAAGACCAGGTCTAGGATGTGGTCCTGGCATTGGCAGCTGAGGTAGAGCAAAGGACAAGACCACACGAGGTTAGAAGGTCAAGGCACTGAGAGGCCATGTTGGAACATGGAAGGGAAAGGAGAGGAATAGCAATAGGAAAGTGGTTTCACTAGTAGGTGGTATTTGTAGCTTCCTATTGGTTATTAAATACTTCCTGTAGACAGACATCTAGAAACTGAATAAGATGCAGAGTCACCCGTTAGTAAGAAGAGACTTTTGACACGGCATTTCCTGGATGCTGGTCATGTGCTCTCTGGCTAACCTTTATGAATGGCCCTCAGTTTCTGTGCTATGACCACATATCCCATATACTTTTTCTTTTCTCTTGTCCTCAGAGAGGCTCTTTTAGGCAGATATTTTTAACACCTCTCAGTGATGTCTGTTTGACTCACAAGTGTCATTGGCCCACCAGCTTTGATGACCTAGCTCCCATGAATTTGTCCAGCCAAGCTTTGGTAGTAAGACGGAGAGTTTCTCCAGCTCCTCAAGCACCCATCCAGAAAATGGACGGCAGCAACCTTCTTGCAGATAGACTCTCTGAGGGGCTCCTGCAGCCTCCTTCACCTGACTAATACCTTTTCTTAGATAAATCTCTTCTCTCCACAATATTCCCTTACCTGCTTTTGGATGCTGTGTGAGGTGAGTGATGTAGGTAAGGGTTATGGGACTGATTGATGATCTCATTCATTCTCTCTCAGAAGAATGAGTGGGTGTTTGTAACACAATGTTTTATCCTTGGTGTCCCAGCCAAAACTGGGACTTTTCCATTAAAATTCTACTTGTTATCTATGACGTTATATGTTCTTTTTCTAACAACCAATTAAATAGAATTCTACAGTTGTGTAGTCAAAGCTCAGGAAAATTACATTGTCTCTTTCCTCCAAAATCTCAGCGGTATGCAAGGTATTTTGTATTTAAGACATGAAGAACTGCTGAACATTCAGAATTGGTACAAAAATCCTGCAAATCATATCCTAAGCAGTATTTAAAGACATTTAAAGCATGATGGGATGAATGTTCTCCTATCGCTGACTTTAGAAGTTAGATTGTAAGAATAAAATGTATTAAAAATTAAATTTGCTTTTTTCCATTTTGATATGAATTTTGATTGATATATAATCATTAGCTTGATTATATCCCACTTAAGATTGGTGATGTTTAGGTCTTATATATAGTTTACCGTAAGTTACATTTTATTTTACTAGAATCTTATTTTCAACCCAAATATATTACAAACTCTGTCAATTTAGCCAATATCATCTTCCAGCGTTCTCCTTATCTTCTTGGGTTCAAACCCCACAGTCTGTCAGTTGCTCAATGCACTGGGCCCTTTTTCTAGTCTACACACTGTGCCTTCTGCCAGAGATGCTCACATGAATCTATTCCTTTCCATCCTTTGTCTTCCATGGCTCAGCCTAAATATAGCACTTCCTCAGTGAATCCTTCCTTTCCAATCTACGTTCCCTTCCTGTGCCAACTAGTCTGTACTCTTAGAACACCCTGTTTCTTTCTTTTTCATTTACCATACCTGAATACAAGAATGAGTTTATCAATTTGGTGCTTTTCTAACAAACTAACCTATAAAGCTCCATGAGTGCAGGGCAGTGGCTGTTTGTCCACTGCTTAGAATGGTGTCTTCAACATAGCTGGCACTCAGTAAATATTGATTGAACAGGTGAATGAAAACTCCCAATAATTCTACCTACAGTAAAATTGAAGGGCTTCATCAGCGTGTACAGGGCTATCTGAGGTTGTGCTCAATGGAGGAAAGTCTCTAAACCTAAATAGGTTAAGACACCCTGCAAAGTTTGAATACTTCTGTATTCTAACTCATAAGCATGTATCTAGTTTAAAAACATAGGTGTGAGTGGGAGATAAACTTTAATTTTACATAGGAAAATCTGTGTTCATGATTTAGTGGCGGTATTTCTAAGTGTGCTGCTTATTACAATAACTGGCATGTTGCTTATGTGGGCAGAAAACTGAACAAACACTTTTGAAAACACAGTTTAGGGTCTGTAGATAATCAGTCAATAGGGTCATTGTCAAAGAAAACAAAAGGCCTATGTGCTATGAAATCATCTTGAGAAATTTTCCCAATTTATTGAGCTTTTATAGTATGGTATTTTGTTATTGTTTAATTTAGATATCTTTTTAAATCAGTGAGCAGTTAATTCATGAACTTCTGAAGATTAAGTGTGATTTAATTTATAAGATCAATAAAAGGTCTAACTAACAATTTTCAAGTTGAAAAATAATTTTTTGTTTTCTTCCTAATTAATTTCCCTTTGGACATATTCATAAACATTTTTAGTGCTGTCACTTTTTTTTAAGTCCTGCATCTTTTTTTCAACTTCAGGATTTCTGTGTTTTACAAGGATATATAAAATGGAATTTTATCTTTTGTCCGCTTAGGTATAGGAAAATTAGCTAGACAAGAAGGATATTAACATTCGTGCTTCTGTCTTTTACAGTTGACATTCATTGAGAAATTAGATTTTTGGAAATTTTTCATTGCATTTCCATTATTTCCTCTTTTGAGAAAAAATTTCCCAGCTTTATCAGGATTAAATTGACTCAGTACAACCTGTCCTTGTGAAAGTTTCATGGTCTCCATAGAGTTTATTATTTACCTCCTTTCCACCATTTTCTAAGCGTATTGAGTCATTAGAAATCAAAATGTATTTTGCTGCTCTGATCACCAAGAACTACTGAATTTGAACCCCTGAACGCTCTCTTCTAGCTGCTTTCGAAATCTATTGAACAACTGAAGCAACCAGGCAGTCACCTGGAGGAAGCTGAGGAAGAGCTTCAGGGGGACCAGGCGATGCAGGAAGACAGAGCGCCCTCTAGTGGCAACAGCACTAGGAGCGACAGCAGTGCTTGTGTGGACGACACACTGGGACAAGTTGGGGCTGTGAAGGTCAAGGAGGAACCAGTGGACAGTGACGAAGATGCTCAGATCCAGGAAATGGAATCTGGGGAGCAGGCTGCTTTTATGCAACAGGTAATAGGCAAAGATTTAGCTCCAGGATTTGTAATTAAAGTCATTATCTGAATATGAAATGCACTGCAGGTTTTGATAAGTGGATATTATTTCTTATCCGTTTATATCTCTGAATGATTTGATTTTAGTGTTTAAGGATTTTAACTAAAGCAGATATATCTGTATATAGATCTCTATATATACTGATCTCTATATAGATATCTAGGTTTCACTGAAACTCCACTGGTAAGGAAATACCTGTTACACTAAAATTATACTACATAAGTATCCAAGTAATTACTAGGCTTTAAATCATCTCAAAGCCTGCCACACCAATTACTTCTAAGGAAAACGAACTCTCTGTTGTTTTAGTTTATCTGTTGAGATCAGTGACTGCTAGATATAATTTCCCAGTCTGATCAATGAAACATTCTATTAGTTCTTGGTGTTTTTTTGATATGTAGAATTCAGTTTTCACATCATTGTACATAATGTATCATACTACAGTCTTAAACACTGTTAAAGGTAGTCTGCCCCTTCCTCTCTCTTTTTTGTTAAGTGAAATGTTCTAGTTACCATGCCAATACTCCTAGGTCACTATATAGATTACAATTGACAATATTAGAAATAGAGGTGGTTTTCAACATATAGATGCCAAGTACAGCACTATTTTAAATATTACCTTATGTCTCACCTAGCACTGCTCATTTTACTTTTATCTTGTTATTTGATGACATTGTCTATCAAAAAAGATCAAATGAAGCAGATGAAATCAGATACTATATTGTAACTACAATTGTAGAAAACACAGTTAACAGTATGATTATTTTCTGATATGATGTCAAAATGATGTTTAAAAGAAGAAGGTGTATTATGTTTTATAATCATTATCCCTAGGATCTCTTAAGTATAATTCCATAATGACATGGCATATACCATACCATTTCGGCAAATAAAAAGTTAGGAAAGCTAGGCTCCACGAAAGAATCTGCTTGTACAAAATGCACCTTCGAAAGAACTGTGTCCTTTGATGCTATGAAATACAAACAACTTCGAAGGCAATAGAAGACTCTTGTTTATTTAAGTCAGTTCTTTGTCAGGTTCCTGCTGTTCTACAAAAAAAAAAACTGATTCTATGAGGCTGACCAGGAAATGCCTTGTAGAAACAGGAAGTCCAAGTGATTCATGTACTGGGGAATGTAGGGAAAAAAAAAAAAAAAAACAAAATAAAAAAAAACGGAGGGTAGTGTTTTACTCTGTTCTGTTTTTAAAGGGCACTCTACGAATTGATTTATTGTCTAAGAAAATAACACCACAAGTAGGGAAATTGTTAAGGAAGCTTTTCACTGGAACATTTCCTTCATACTCCCTTTTGATATGTTTACCTTGTTTTATAGGTTTACTTTTGTTAAACTAGTTAAAGATTCATTGTATTAAGACCCCTTTAATATGGATAATCCAGATTGACCTAGAATCTTTGTGGAGTTTTTTTCTATTAAATATTTATATTTCTAAATCCGAGGTATTTTAAAGTGTAGTATCCTGTTACAAATGAGATTCAGCAGTTTTGCCAAATGTAGACATTGTACAAATGTATGTTATTGGCACGTGTTGTTTACATTTTGCTGTGACATTTAAAAATATTTCTTTAAAAAAGGTTACTGATAAAGATACATTATCCTTTTTTAAAAAGTCTCCATTGAAATTAAATTAACATAACTAGAAGTTAGAAAGTTTAAAATTTTTCCATATAATGAAAGTCCTTCTGATAATTTGACAAATAGCTATAATAGGCAACACTTCCTATTACCAACGTATTTTGGTTAGTCTTTTCCTTCAGATTAAAATGACTTTTTGTCAGTTGTTTTTGCATTAAAAATATGGCATTCCTAGCATAAAATTGTATATTTTTTCCATCTCATAAATATACATTTTCTTTAAAGTCTTTTTTTCAATCTAATAAAAAAGGGATAGTGCATCTTTTAAAATACATTTTATTTGGGGAGGAACATGTGGCTGAGCAGACTTTTGTATATTACTTCAAAGATATGTAATCACAAACAAACAAACAAAAACCCTATTTTTTATAATGTCATTTGAGAGAGCTTCATCAGTACAGTTGGTGGACGTTAATTGTTTGAATTTGATAGTCTTTGAATTTAATCAAGAAACTACCTGGAACCAGTGAAAAGAAAAGCTGGACTTAATTTTAGAACTAATTGATAATTGTCTCTATTAAAATCTACTGTATTTATTATAATTTACACCCTTAAAGGTGATATCTTGTTTTGTGTTGTAAATATATTGTTTGTATGTTTCTCTTCTTGCCTTCTGTTATAAGTCTCTTCCTTTCTCAAATAAAGTTTTTTTTAAAAGATCCCCTTTCATACATATGGCTTTGTGTAAACTTGATATATATAATCAAATTAGAAGCTCATGCACTAGGTCTCATATACCAAAATATACTGCCATTCTTTGTTGAAACAAGAAAATAAAGATATTTTGAACAGTTACTTTTAATACCATTAAAGATAATAAATCCAACAATAATGATTTAAAACAATTTCGATCACCATTATCAAATAGCAAACATAAAATCTGTTGCATTTACATTTCCCCATTGTGGCCTTTTCATGATGTTATCTTTGATACCAACTTTTAAATATAAAAGTTTATATAAATAGATGTCAGTTCCTAACTTTGAACAACTTAAAAAATATTTTTAAAAAGGTTAGTATAATCCCTTGAATATACCAAGCACTCAATAGATATTAAAAAGAATAATTTTTCATTATTCTAATAGTTACATCTATTACAGAAGAGCCTGACCTACGAATATAAAGTGACAGTATGTAAATTTAAAAAGAAAAGAGTAATTAAATGACCTCCCCTTATATGGAAACAATTATAATACTAGTGTGAAAAACAAGAAGCCTGACTCAGAATAAGGGAACTAGGCATACAGATCCCACAGTCTTTGATGTACCTTGTTCCTCTTCTGGTCAGCTGCTGGCCAAACTTACCAGTCAGTACTTTATAATACTTCACTGCGTATTTGGTTCAATAGGTTAATAATATTTGTTTTATATCCTTTGATTCCCTTAATCTAAATTTTAATAGTGGCATACAAATTAAAGTTACTCTAAGTCACAACAATATTGCACTACATTATTAAGAATACTAGAGCTGATATCACTGACTATTACAAAATGGATCATCATTCCATAATGACATTAATTTGATGACTTGGTCAGAATTGTGGAAATACTATTGATATTAGTCATAATACTCCCAAATTGCCTATGGACTATAAAATTATAAGATTAACTCAGTACTAGAGACCTTCAAAAAAGAATTGGAGGAATCAATTAGTTAATGGTTGTACACTGTATATCTGATTTCTAAAATGTAAAGCGGCTGTTTAATAAAAACCACCAATGTTAGGTTAGAAACTTTTTCTTTAGAAAAATAGTTTTTGCCAGGACTTGCAATAAATAACCATTAGATTTTTCACTTGCGGCAGTAAAATATGGTCCTATCTTTCGTGAAGGTGGCTGCTGAAGTGGAGATTGCTACTTTCCATAAATTTGAAAAAGACAGTCTTTAAGAAATTTTTGGCTTTTTTCCTAAAGGATGTTAAAAAGGAATTCAGACACTATACATTTTTGTTGAAACCTAGTATTCAACAGTACATAGGAAGACAATAGTAGTTTTTTTTTTTTAATTTGACATTTCTTTGTGATTTTTTTTAATAATGGAAGCATGCAATTGTGGGTATATAATTGTGGGTTAACAGTGATAAATAATCGAGGTCTTCAAATTATAACCAATTATAATCAGGAACTTGGAATGCAAGAGGAGTTTCAAAGGTAGATCGTCATTACTTTTATAATTGATCATTTTAAAAAGAAAGGATGGGATGGCAATCAAAGAAATTGGGCAAATAAAACAGGATGTTGGGAATGTGTTTTTTCAGACCTTATCAATTTATAAAGGTTTCTATTCTCATTTTATAATTACTTCTTTGAGGCCTATAAACTATGGGGTTTAAACAATGCAATTTTAGGGTACCATCTAGATTTACAAAAAGACTTTTACTTTTAACTATTGCAAACATACAATGTGTACCATGTATTATTTTAAGCACTTTATACCTATTTGTTCCTTGAGTCCTCACAACAACCTTATGGTGTAGGCATTACGGTCCCACTGTAGACATGAGGGCTCTGTGGGGCACAGAAAAGTCAAATAAGGTCAAGGTCACCCAGTAAGTGATAGTCTAGCTCTGTTTTGAACTTAGACACTCAAGCACCAGAGCCTTTGTGCTCAACCTTTACCACCAGTTTATATTTGTGCAACAATTCTATTTACATATTCTAGTTTATTAAATTATTAGTACTTTATTTTACCTACCTCTCTCTCTGTCCCTCTGTCCCTCTGTCTCTCTGTCTCTCTCTCTCTCTCTCTCTCTCTCTCTCTCTCTCTCTCTCTCTGTCTCTCTCTCTCTCTCTCCTTTCTGCCCATCAGCATTTCCAAACTGTTTTAACTCAATTTTCTCATTTCTCTTTTAAACATTGCTAGAAGTTAGAAGATTAGGACTCTCTAATTCAGAGAGATCTAATTTTTGTATTCATTGTATTCAACCATTTCGAATAGTGAAAATTTGTGTTTCTTTTTTCTGACAAGAGCCAGTCTGGGGATTGGGTGAAAGAGTGACTGCACTTGGAATTAACCTTTAAGAGACTCTAGTTTCTAAGCCATTAGGATGCTGTCTTTTAAAAAAAAAATTTTGACCTATCAAGGAAGCACTTGATAATCATCATTTTGACCTAAAGTAGTCTGTATAAAATTTTGTATTGTGTCTGTTCCATCAGCATTGAAACTCAACTCTGTGTTATTCTCTGTGTATTTGCTATTACTTCTTTGACAATATTTGTCCTTTCTGCTTATTTGTCTCTACTAATTTAATAATTTGTTAGCCTACTTGTAGAGCATGAATTCACCAAGACTCGGCAAATTATATTTCTTCACAACTGAGCTATTTCTTGTATGTTGTTGTGTGTGTGTGTGTGTGTGTGTGTGTGTTTTATTGAGATAGAATTTATATAACACAATTCACCATGTTAATCATTTTAAAATGTACAACATCAACTCAAAGAAATCACATATCAAGTAAGCAGTCACTCCTTATTCTCCACTTCTCTAACCCAGGCAACCACTAATGTACTATATATCTCTATGGATTTGCCTATTTCATATAAATGAAATCATACATTATTTGGCCTTTCGTATGTCTGGCTTTTTTCACTTTGTACAACATTTTCAATGTTCACCCACATTATAGCATGTACCAGTATTTCATTCTTATCGCTGAATAATATTTCATGGTCTATCTATACTACATTTTAATCAGTTGATGGACACTTGGATTATTTTCACTTGGGGCTATTATGAGGAATGCTATGAACATTCCCGTACAACTTTTTGTGTCAATATATGTTTGTAATTCTCTCGAGTATATATGTAGGAGTAAAATTGCCGAGTCAATTAGAGACTGTTAAAATTTTGAGGAACCACCTCATGTTTTACACAGTGGCCTATTATACATTCCCACCAGCACTGTATGAAAGGTTCCAATTTTTCCACATCCTCTCCAACACTTGTTATTTTCCTTTTTTTTTTTTTATTTTTAGTAGCTATTTTAGTGGAAATGAAATACTAGCTTATTTTGATTTCTGTTTCACTAATGACTAATGATGTCGACCATCTTTTCATTTACTTATCGGACATTTGTGTATCTTCTTTAGAGAAATGTCTGTTGAAATCCTTTTCATTTTTAAATCGGCTTGCTTGTCTTTTTGTTGTTGATTGTAAGAGTTTTTAAATATATCCATGATACAAGACCATTATCAGATGTATGAGTTGCAAGTATTTTCTCCCTTTCTGTGGGTTGCCTTTCAATTTCTTATTAATGTTCTTTGATGCACAAACACTTTAAAATTTGTCAAAGTCTAATTTATCTATTTTTTTCTTTTGTTGCCTATGCTTTTGGTGTCATATTTAAAGAACCGTTGCCTAATTTAGTGTCACAAAGGTTTACACCTACAGTTCCTTGTAAGAGTATTTAGCATTTATTTTTAGGTCCAGGATCCATTTTGAGTTATATGCATGGTTTTTTAAGTATTATTCCTTGCATTGAGTTATTTTGGGACAGTTAAAGACTTAGGAATTGTTGGACTCCATTCTCCCAGACATCGGCTCTGTTTTCCTTATTTCTAGTTGATTTTGGTCTTGCTTTTCTGCCTTTACTGTTGCTATTTCTCATTGCTTCCCAGTTTTAGTGTTTCTTTTTTTCTTCCCAGTCAGTCGCTTAAATGCTGCAATCTTGATGTTTATTATATCCAATATAAACTTAAAAAAAATTAAGTTTATTTTTTCTTAAATAAATGCCTTATTTTCTGGTGATCTTTAAAAACTAAATCTGAGTTATTTTTCATTTACACAGTTTTAAAATTCTACCCTGGTTACCTATTCTATTTATATCTACTTTCCACACGTTTTATGTTGAACTAAATGAAGAACTAATGAACTAATAATCTTTGCTTTGAATTTTGTGCCTCTGTTGACAGAATTTCTGCAAAGACTCCTATATTTGTACTGTCCAAACTGGCAACCATATTGTATCTATTGAGAATTTTAAATGTGATTGGTATGAATTGAGATATGCTTTAAGTGTAAAATACACTTCAGATTTCAAAGATATATTATAAAATATATATTAATATCTAAGTGACTATATTGATTACATATTAAAATGATATGTTGAATACATTAGGTTATATCATAGCATTATTGAAATTGATCTTAACTGTTTTCTTTTACTTGTTGAACGTGACTATTAGAATATTTAAGATTGTGTATGTGGTTGCATTTGTGGCTCACATATCATCTACTGCAGAATGCCACTTTAGATCATCTTCCTCCCATTTTACATTATGTTAATAGATCCCTCACTGCATTATTTTGGAAAATAATGGGCTATGAAACCTAAATAATTAATATCTTCTCTTGCCAATATCTTTCTGTTGCTGTTACTTGACCTAACATAGAGGCATAAAATGTTAGTATTGGAAGAGATCTGTGGCATCTTAATGTGGCTTTAAGGGTTTAAATATTTCTTTCTTCTCTACCTTAAAGGCAATTCAAAATCTATCAAATATTTTATCAATGCTAAAGACAATTCAGTTATTGCTTCACTCTCATCTCAAAGTTAGTAAATGCAAAGTTAGTGAAATGTTCTGTTTTCCCCACCCCCACCCCCCACCCCCCAGCTTTTCATTTCTGTCATGGAACCACCATTTAGACACTGGATAAATTATCATGAAATCATCTTTGATTCTCTTCTCTTCTTTAGCTCTTATAAGCAGTTGGTGCTCTGATTTCTGATTTCAAGTCGTCGTATCTTGTCACTTTCTCTTTGGCTCAGCTTTCCCTAGTCACTACCTTAATTAATACTAAAATTTATTCTTTTATCATTGCAGTAGCCTCTTTCCATATCGTTGGGATCTTTATACTGATTCAGCTAACTTACTGTAAAATAGCAATACAGTTTTTCCCTTCTTTAAGGCAGAACCTACAATAGCTCAATATCTTCCATGTTGTTTCATCTGAATGATATCAGCAAGTTTCAGCCCTAATAGCTCGACCTTCATACTCTGACAAAGCACTCATCTCTTTCAGTCTAACTTAATCACTTGCCATCTGCAGCAAATTTTCAACTAGTGGCTCCAATCTCCTGAGTTTCATCAAGTTTTTTCCCTACCTGGAAAGCCTTTAACTTCCTTTTCCAAACCCTCCTCTGGTTTTCTCCTTTCTGCCATCTCTGATTTCTCCAACATACCTAAACTCTTCAATCAACTTGGAATCAGTTCCATACAATTCACCATGTAATTTTTCTTTAATCATGACCCGTGTGTCATTGTATCTTTTTGCCTTTCGAAGCCAGGCAAAGTAGATTACGCAGTGTTTCTAGCACTGCACAAGGAATCTGTGAAGTGCTCGATTAAACTTAATTTGAATGACTTTTTTTACATTTCTCATTCATATTTCTGAACGGCTAATGTACATTTTCTTTCATATTATGATTACAGGCTCATTTCTGTTTTCTATGTGAAATGTAGAATCATATTATATTCGTTAGACTATTATGCTGAATTTCCACATTAGTAAGTTCGCTCGAGTAATAAGAGTTGCTATTTCATTTTCATTTCAGCCAGGGGTAAATGATGGAAATTGTTTTCTTGATGAATTTGTTATTTGATGTTATCAAAACTAAATTGAGTTTTCATAATTTATATATGAATCTTCAATTACTTCTATTGTAATATCGGATACATTTTTTGATAAAAATATAGCATCTCAAATAATTTTCATGGTCTCTTTAGTGCATTAATTTTTCTACATCCATGTATTCCCTAGATAATTTTTGAAAGATGGAGCTGGGAAAGAAGACAAAATGGTTCATATTAATCTTAGAAAGTGAATCGACCTCATCTTTGTGCATATTTAAATAAAACTATTACTGGGCATGTAAATTAATGCATTGTTTTGACTACATTTGCACCAGCCTTGAACGGTAGCATTTCTTGTTGTCTTTGAGATCCATGTGTGGAACTACCTTACAGATGTATCTGCCTAGTAGTTACAATGCTGATCCTGTAGCCAGATTTCAGGAGTTCCTACTTCATCGTCTATTAACAACTCAACCTGGAGCAAATTACTTCATTCTGCCCAGCCTCAGTTTACTCATTTGTTAAATGTGCTTAACAATTGTAATTTTTAATTTGGGGTATTGTGAGGTTTAAATGGATCAATGCATGTAAATAATATCATATGTGGTAGCAGAATTGGGCAGAATGAAAATTAGCAGTTGCTATTAATATCATTATTAATAACATTACAAATAACTTCCTGGAGCTTTAGGAAATTTCTTCTTGGTGAGAACCTGTCTCACATTCAATTTGACTTTTTAATAATGAATAACTTGATCTTCAGTAAATAAAAATCCGCCCCTAGAAGAGTGCTTCCTCACATTTTCATGACCCAGCAAGCACAGAAAATGCCGGTAGAAGCACAGGGTAGGTCACTGCAGGAGGCCATCTAGTATAGGATTCACCTGTAACCCTTTCCCCACTCTAAGGCAGGACTCAGGTTTGGATGTTCTTTGAGGGATTCTGGAGTACACTACTTTCTCTCTATTCCTTTTCCTTCTCCTTTACCTTCCATAAAAAGAAGCCCCAATTTTCTTTTTTTAAATCAGATTTCAACTAAGGAATCATCAAATTTAAACCAACTATATGTATGAATGATCAACGTGATCTTCACTCCAAAGAATATATTAAGAAAATACCTTGATCAGGGACAGGACCTACAGATAAGCTCTGTCTATGCCCGGCTTCCCTCTAAAGTTAATTCCCACCCCATTATCAGCAGCAAAGCTGTCAATCAGGAAACAGAAAATTGGCCTTTCCTGTAGCCTACAAGGA